>OX451737.1:1136068294-1136668294 GCA_948472305.1 Vicia faba
AATACCAAAAATATACATATTTTTTATTTTAGTAATATTTAACACTAAAAATACATTTTTACAAATATACTTCATTTTTATTTTATTTTTTGTATATAAATAGTAAATATTATATATATTAAATAATTAATACCATTTTGATTAAAATTAGGGTTTTGCCCTAAATGGGTAAAAACTCCAAAATTGATACTTTTTTTATTTTGTTTATTTAACATAAATAATACTTTTTTTTCATACATATAAAAACCCTTTTTGCATTCTTGCATATTTATTTCATTTCCATTTAATTTATGCCTTTAATTATATTGTAAATATTCAAAGAAAAAGGATGTAATAGCTAGGTTTAATTCCTTGTCTAAATAACCCCCATTTGAAATATTTGTACCCCCCTCCCCATATTATTGTGTTGTAATAGTGTAGGAATTTAAATCTCGCACTTTAATGTTTGCTAAACATACCATGCTAGAGTTAGGGTTCGTATGAAAATAAAAAGAACAAAAATAGTTTGACCTAATTTCAAGATAAACAAGCATGAAAATGGACAACACATTTCAAACTTGCACCCCTAGGGTATTCCACTTTGTTGCCTTCAAATAATTGGGCCATATTGCATGTTGGGTTTCTTTGGGTAAAACAAACAATCAAACGATCATAGTCCCTCGATGACGCTTTCGAAAAGTTACCTAAAATGATCAAGTCCCTTTCAAAAGAGAAATTTCCCAAAGAGGCTTAGCACTATTGCAACTATGGTCTAAACGATGACCCACGCCCGTCCCTTTCACCTCCTAATACAAGATTGTCCACCAAATACAATGGTGGAACAAAATTGTCAAAAGGTTTAAAACATAACAAGAATCTTTGAGAAAACTTTAGGGTAGATAACTCTTAGGTACTTGCCAATTTGCAAAGAAAACACTTGCCTAATTTCAAACCACACTTCACAAATACTTTCAAAACAAACTTTCAAAAAAAAAAACCTTGAAACATCTTTTCAAAAAGACAAACACCTTTTGTAAAACATTCGAGTAAAGAATTGTTACAAGGGTAGCCTAGACAAGGCATCTTTTTTCAAAACCTTTTCAAAACCACACACAAAACACCATTTCAAACAATTGAAAACCAAGGCAAGTTGATCTAAGCAAGTACCTAAGAGCCCATGGATAACCATGGATAGAAAGGGTGCTAATACCTTCCCTTTCTATAATCTACTCCCCGAACCCAAGAAAAATCTCAAAGGTTTTTGCTGTGCTTTTTAAACCTTTCCTTAGGATAAAATAAAAAGTCGGTGGCGACTCTTGCTCAACCGAAACATTTGCGAAAACAAACGCAAAACCCTAGTAAGTTCTCCCACCGTATCACAGAACTGGCGACTCTGCTGGGGATAATTTTAAAAGTGGAGTAACCTTAGGGCTTAGATCACCCTCTTGCATGACAAATTATTTGAATTGTTTGCTTTATATCTTGGCTCTATTGTTTGGGTTTACAATCCTACACCCGAATTTTGGGAAACATTCATAGATAGCAATACGTTGTGGAAACTGTGCAGGGTATACCGACACGGTCGAAGCAATAGCTATATTAGTGCGACATATTTGTGAGTACCAGTAACCCTTGAGTTCAATCAAGGAGAGTACGGGGCCGCTGAGTGATGTCACTAAGCACTAATGACCTAGAACATTACTTGACCATCTTGGCCTTACATTAGGAGTAGTGAGATGACCGGCTTTGGTGCAGTCCGAAGTTGGTAGATACTCGATACTACACTCATTGAGGGTTGTTTTCTTGGAATATTTTGGTCGCTAGTTAATGGCTAAACCAAAACAATGAACAATGAAAACAATCCTGTTATATTGAGCTCCTTAGAACCCGGTTACTATTTATAGGACAGGTTTTTAAGCCAACTACACTCAAGAGGGTACTTACCTATGAAACCCCATGCAAGCCTGAAACTAGGGTTTGGTGTGATTTGCTTGTACATATGTTTTGTGCATACTGTTGTACCCCAAAATTTGCCCTCCCATTTCCTCAACATTTTCTCATCACAAGACCTTTGAAGATCAAGATACAATTAGGGTTTCCTCTGCTCAAGACTTCTCCTTGCACTGTAAATGCAAATTAGGGTTTGTGTTTGTCTAAGGATGATTTGACCTAAAATGCCTAAGATGACTTTCATGCTTCATGTTGGACTCCCAAGTTTACCTATACCAAGTTTCAAGTCTTGATTCCAAGCTTTACCCAGTCAATTGGACAGTTGACCTAGAAATCAGCTGTATTGGGGAAAAAGTCAACTGTGGCCAATTGACAGTCAAACCTCATGAAATTTGATCCACATCAACATTATGAACTCATATGAACCATTTGATCAAGTTTGGATCACAATTCCATAAGAAATTTGATCAGATCACCAAAAGGGCAAAATGGTCATTTTTAGGGTTTTGACTGCACAAAGGCAATTTTTGACTGTTTGACCTAGCCAATGGCAAACCAAGCTCACATATGGACCCAAGGACCCCATGGAATTATCTTGACATGTTCATCAAGCTCAAAAGATCCCAAGTACACAAGATTGACAGTTGAATTTCCCAGTCAATTGATCAATTTTGACTGTATACTGAAAAGTCAAACTTTGACTTTTGGTCAAAATCAAGAGTCAAGATTCATTTTTCATCAAAACATGCCAAATCATGAAACTTGTTCACCAAGAAATCACAAAATGCAAATTAGGGTTTGAAAATGGAATTTTTCATAACTTAGAATTTTTCTAAGTTATGAAAAACCCTAATTTTTTCCCAACTTTGCCCCATCTTTTCACCATGATCCATTTGGATTCAAACAAAAGTCAAAACATGAAAGTTGTAGCTTGTTGCATAATCTACAACTTTGATTCACAAAGTTTTCTCATTTGAAGCTTGTATCTCAAGTTATGATTTTTTGAATAAGGGCACTAAACCATCTTTTAACTTAGTGAAATTTGACCTATTTTGACAAGGTTTTCTACCCTACTTCAAGGCCACTTTTCATACCCTTCCACTTGGAATTTCAAATTGCATTTCAAAGATGGATTGTAGTACACATTCCAAGCTTTCCAAAATGTCCAAGAACTCATCAAACAACCTCATAACTTGAGAGATTCGAATTTCACAAGTTGGCAAAAATTCACTTTTGTTCTTCATCAAAGCATGTTCATAAACTTGGCAAATTTGAATTCAGCATGCTTAAGCTACATTGCAGGCCTCTAATCCCATTTTCACTCAATAATTCAATGCATATCCTTTGTGCTCTAGCATTATCTTGCTCATTTGGACAATACACACAAAATCAAGCCTAAACTAGAAAAAGCATATTATCCATTCTTGTAAAGTGTTACTTTATGGCAACTTTGCAAATCTATGAGGTACAATGCAGATCTTTGAAGCAAAAAGGCATGGGCATATCCCACTGATCAAGACTCAAATGTGCAGCATAGATTGAGGCATTGTACTGGCCTAGAAACCAAGTTGACATTTGCTTGCTTCACATAGAAGTAACATCCATAACTTATGCCATCTCTCATACCAGCATACAAACACAAGAACAAAGTTGTAAAACACATTACACATAACATATCCAAGCTAAGACACGAGCTCTTGACCTCCAAAACACCCTCCATCTCAGAATCATCCTCAAACTGCACAAACAGGGGTGCCCCTGCAGTTTGAGTTCAAACTCCCAATCCCTTCAAGCATTTTGATTCAAACCTTTTCCTCTACCTTCCCTACAATATATACAAGCTATCCATATCCTAAAATCAGACCTGTAACACCTCCAAGCCACTTCACCATTTTTAATTTTCTGTTTTGCAGTTGGAGTTCATTAGCTCGATTCAGGAAGTTTCAAGGCAAAGTAGGAACTGGAAAAGCTTCCTTACACTTCAAGGAAGCTGTACAAGTCCTCATTTCACTCTGAAACATCCTCCACTGCCCAGCTCGATTCCAACTGAACAGGTATATTCATGGAGTTCTATCTCTCTTGTTAGGCATTGTTAGCTTTATGTTTTTGAAGAAAACATGTCACAATCATAGCCCTGAACATGCTCATATGATTAGATTTCATTTATGTTTCGTGTGCTTAGAGAATTTCATGTCTGAACATTGATGAAAAGTTAGGTCAGAAAAGAGGGGGAGAGAAATTCTCCCTCATCTTAGAGAGATAGGTCATGTTCTTTATATGGTTGAAACCGTCTCTTAATGCTCTACACTTTTCATGTTATGAGTTTTGCTTGAAAGTCCAGGAATCCAAAGATAAAAAACGCGTGTTTTGTGTGAAGAAAGCTGTACAGAGGTTGAAGAAGAAGTGATCTCGGCTGGGCCTGGATTTGTTTCCTTTTCACACCCCATTTTTTGGTTTACACCCCCCTGAGCCCATTTGCTCATTTTTTAACATTTTTGACTTTTTCTTTTTGGGTTGACTTTGTTTATTTTTTCTCATACCATTAAAATTTTTAAAATATTTTTTCCATCACTTTTTGTATTTATGGCATATTTATTTGTTTATTTCTCTTGTTATATACAAATATATATATATACTATTATTGAAATAAATAGAAAATAGTGTAGATACATTTTTATTTTTTCATTTACTTTCTGAAAATATTTCACAAAAAAATACTTTTTATTAAAATATTTAAATATTTATTTTAGAATAATACATATTTAGGGTTATATATATATATATATATATATATTTTTGATTATTAATGTATTTAAGAAAAAGATATAAAAATACTTGATTTTTTTTTATTTTATTAACATTTGATACAAAAATACTTTTTTCACAATATACTTCATTTTAGGTTATTTTTATAGATAATAAATAAATAGTTGTATTAAAATTAAATAATACCTTTTATTTAAAAATTAGGGTTTTTCACCCTAAGTTCAAAATACTAAAAAATAAATACACTTTATTTTCTTTTTCCTTTTACATAAATAATATTTTCTCATACACATAGAAACTTTCTCTTTTACATTTCACATATTTATTTAATTTACATTTAATTATGCATTGCAAAATATCCAATTGTTGTAATAATTTAGATTTAAATTCTTGTCAATATCCCCATTTGAACATTTGTACCCCCCTTCCCATATTTGGTTGTGTAATAGCTTAGTAATTTTAATTTCGCACTTTATTGCTTTCTAATAATAACATGCTAGAATTAGGGTTTGTATGCGAAAAAACGATAAAAAATAGTTTGACCTAATACAAGATAAACAAGCATGAAAATGGACACACAAATCACACTTGCACCCCCCTAGGGTATTCCACTTGTTGCCTTCAAATAAATGGGCCATATTGTATGTTGAACATCTTTGGGCAAAGCAAACAGTTTGAATGATCATAGTCCCTCGATAAAACTTTTCAAAACAAACAAAACAAATGATCAAGTCCCTTAAAGAAATTGCCCAAAGACATTTAACGTCGTTACAATTATGGTCTATACGATGACCCGCGCCTGTCCCTTTCACATCCTAACACAAGGTTGCCCACCAAATACAATGGTGGTGCAAACTTGTTAAAAGGGTTAAAGTATAAGCAATAATCTTTTGAGAAATTTAGGAGTAGATAACCTCTTAGTTACTTGAATCAACTTGCAAAACAAAACACTTGCCTAATTTCAAAACCACACAACACTACACCTTCAAAACAACTTTCAAAAAACAAATGAAAACCTTTTCAAAAGACATACATCTTTGTATACATCCCCACATGGATCATTACAAAGGTTGCCACCACATTGGCCTCTTTTCAAAAACATTTTCAAAACCCACACACTCAAGCACCATTTAAAACAATTGAAAACAAAAGGCAAGTGATCTAAGCAAGTAACTAAGAGCCCATGGATAACCATGGATAGAAAGGGTGCTAATACCTTCCCTTTCTATAATCTACTCCCCGAACCCAAGAAAAAATCTCAAAAGGTTTTTGCTGTGCTTTTTAACCTTTCCTTAGGATAAAATAAAAAGTCGGTGGCGACTCTTGCTAACCGCAACATTTGCGAATACAAACGCAAACCTCAAGTCAGTTCTCCCACCGTATCACAGAACTGGCGACTCTGCTGGGGACAACTTTTAAAGTGGAGTAACCTTAGGGTTTAGATCACCTTTGTTTTCAATTGCTTGCTTTGTTTGCTTTTACATATTGTGGGCTTTGTATCGGAGTTTTATAGATCCTAACCCGGATCTGGGGAAACCCTTTTAGGTAGCAACAAGGCTGTGAGGGAACTGTGCGGGGTATACCGACATGGTTGAAGCAGTCTGCTACGTTGATGTGGCACTTTGGTGTGTACCGGTAACCCTTGAGTTCAGTCAAGGAGAGTACGGGGCCGCCGCGTGGTGTCATGAAGCATCAACTAACCTTAGGAACCTTAATTGAACCATCTTGGCCTTTTTAGGGTAGTGAGATAACTGACTTTGGTGCAGTCCGAGGTTGGTTGATACTCGATACTACACTCAATTGAGGGTTGCTTTCCTGGAATATTTCGGTCGCCAGTTCAGTGGCTAAATCGAAACGATGAACAATGAAAGCAATCCAGTGATATTGGGACCTTTAGAACCCGGTTACTTTTGATAGGACAGGTTGAGCCCACAAAACTTCAAGAGGGTAACACCCAGACTTCATGCAGGCCTAAACTCTAAGGGTTTGTGTGACTTGTGTGCCTTACCATGTTTGCCTTTGTGAATGTTTATAATGCATTTAATCATCACATCATTACATCATACAAACATCATGAGCATTGACTAACCATTTCAAGGGTTTCGAATCTTCATCTTTGTTCTTGTTTTATAGGACATGGAAACTGCTCGCAGAAAGACAATTCAGATTAGCCTCGTAAAGATCCCTCCTCAGCTTAAGGAGCTTCTGTCCAGAATTCCCGAAAGTTCTTCATTCAGTGAGAGACATGGAAGACTCATCAACTTGGTTAACAGCAACATTGAGGAGGACTTGATAAAGGTCCTGTTCCAATTCTTTGACCCTCTGCATCACTGCTTCACCTTCCCGGATTATCAGTTGGTGCCTACATTGGAAGAATTCTCCCGACTTCTGAAGGTCCCTATCCTCGATCAACTACCCTACAACGGTACGGAAGAGGAACCCAAGCTTGAAGAGATTGCTAAAGCCTTGCACCTACAGACATCTGACCTCAAGGGACATTGGGAAGTTAGAAGTGGTATCAAAGGTTTCTTAGCTAGATTTCTGTTTGAAAAGGCTCAGGAATGTTGGAACTCTCTTGACCTACGAGCTTTTGAAGAAGTCATGGCCCTCCTTGTCTATGGTTTGGTGTTGTTCCCTAACCCAGATCAGCTTATTGATATCAGTGCTGTCCAGATCTTTATGACCAGGAATCCTATACCTACACTGTTGGGGGACATCCTTCACTCATGTTACACTCGAACCATGAGGAGAAGGGGTGTCCTTATGTGTTGCACTCCTCTCTTGGGAAGGTGGTTTATTTCGCATCTTCCACAATCAGTTTTGAAGAACGAGCGGGGTTTGAGATGGTCACAACGGTTAATGACTCTCACGCATGCAGATATACATTGGTGTCCTAGGTCCCGGGAAGACGTCACTATAATTGATCGTTGTGGGGAGTACCCTAATGTTCCTTTATTTGGAATCAAAGGAGGTATAACCTACAACCCATGCCTGGCTTGGAGACAGTTTGGTTATGCTCGTAAGGAGGGCCCTCATGACATGTTAATTCCTGACATAGCCTTCGACTTCGACAACGATACTCAAGGACTTCGTCGGAGATTTATCAGAGCTTGGGGGATGCCGAGTAGGATAGACAGCAAAACACTGGGGCACCGGAACTCCATCCCGTTGGAGCCTTACCTCAAGTGGGTACGAGCCCGCTCTCAGAAGTTAGTAATGCCTTACCCTCACATGCTACCTGTAATCAAAGAGCCAGTCTTGGAAGGAGAAGCATCCTACACCATTCAACATCCCGACATGCCCACCTCCTGGGAAGAGATGCAGAAGAGCTGGATCCAACTTAAGGAAGAGCGGAATTCTCTTGAGACCAGTCTACATGCTAGTGAAAAGAAGGTCCTGGAACTCACCCGCCTGCTGCACGAGGAAAGGAATCTCAACACCTACATCGCGCCAAAAAGGATGCGCAATGTCTTTTTACCTTAAGGGGTTATTTTGTAATATTTGGCCCATGAGGCATTTATGTACTAACGAATTTCTCCTTATTAATATGATGTGCGTTCCTTTTTGTCGACAACAAAGTTTGAATGTTCTAAATCCTTGAATGCATTGCATACATACGCATTCCATTGCACCATATGCATAGCAGGTACCCTATTTCACAAGTTGCTTAATTTTCTTCGCTGTTTATGTGAACAGTCATCATGAATCCGGAATCATCCAGTGAGCAAGCAATCAAGGCCCTTCAGGCCCAAAGTGCACAGTTTCAAGAGATGGTCCTAAGCCTAGCCCAGGGTCAGCAAGAGTTGAAGACTCTACTCCTGAAGAAGAAGAAGAAAAAGAGAACGGCGATGTTCAACACCGGACGCAGATTTGGGAACACACTCCACAATGAAGCTGATCCAACCACTTCTTCTGCTGAGAAAAATAGTCCCCAAGGGGGAGGAGCTCCTAGTCCCGCAGTCTCCGACAACGAGACGGACTATAACGAGGAACAATACCCACCTGCTGCTGACAGATACAAACAATTGGAGGACCGCTTGAGCGCTATGGAAATTCAGAACGTGCCAGGACTGGATTTCGGAGATTTGGGATTATCTTCCGGAGTAGTAATTCCACACAAGTTTAAGGCGCCTGCCTTCGCCAAGTATGATGGGGTCTCCTGCCCAAAGCTGCATCTGAGGTCGTATGTAAGGAAAATCCAACCTTACACGGCGGATAAGAACCTCTGGATTCACTTCTTCCAAGACAGCCTCTCGGGGTCACAACTTGAATGGTTCTACCAATTGGACGGAGCTAGCATCCGACACTGGGAAGATTTGGCAACTGCGTTTTACAGACAATACCAATACAATTCTGATCTCGCTCCTACGCGTACCCAACTTCAGGGTATGTCTCTAGGGACGGGTGAAGGGTTCAAAGAGTACGCTCAAAAATGGAGAGATTTGGCTGGAAGGGTGCAGCCTCCATTAACTGATCGAGAGCTGGTTGATATGTTTCTGGGAACGTTGTCTGGTCCGTTTTTCAATCATCTGGTTGGTAACTCCTCCGCTGGGTTCACAGATTTGATATTAACAGGAGAAAGAATTGAAGCTGGCATCAGGTCAGGCAAGATACAGAAGGCTGCCTCTACAAGTGCTGAGAAGAGGCCGTTTAAGAAAGAAGCAAGCGCCGTCTATGGCCCTAGAAGACAAGTCAAGCCCGAAAGTCGCCAAGCCGTCAATGCTTTGGTCATCTCCAAACCTGTTGCTGCTCCTCAGCAGTACAATCAACAAAGAAGTGAAAGGCCCAAGAGGCAGTATACCCGATTGAGTATGACATTATCTCAAATTTTACCCCAACTGTTATCCACCAACCTGGTGACCCTCAAAGAAGCTCCTAAAGTCGTCAACACTGCGTCTCCTAAATACAACCCGAATGCCCGGTGTGCTTATCATTCCGATAGTCCCGGGCACACTACTGATGATTGCTGGGCCTTGAGAAACAAAGTGCAAGATCTAATTGACGCAAAAGAAATTCAGTTTGAAGCGCCGGAAAGACCGAATGTTGTAACGGCTCCTATGCCCCAGCATAGGGTAAATGCCATTGAGGAAGAAGTGTACGCTGTTTCGGTAGATGAAGTTGTTACCCCTTTGAAGACTGTTAAGAAGAACCTACTGCGGGCCGGTTTATTTCCGGGTTGCGGCGAAGTTTGCCCATTCTGTGCTATTTCCCTATCTGATTGTCCCTTGCTAAGGTTAGGCATCCAAGGCCTAATGGATAGCAAGGAGATTCTATTCAAAAAGACTGCTGTTCATTTGGTTCCAATGAAAGAAGTTTCCGTGATCACCATCTTCAAAAATCCAATCAAGGCTCCCCCAAAGAAGCCCATTCAAATCTTGACAGTTGCGCCTGTGATCATTACTGTTCCAGGACCCCTCTCCTACGTGTCTGATAAAGCTGTCCCCTGGCATTATGGGGCAGACGTATATGTAAATGGAATCAAGCAAGAATTTGATGCTAGTGCCAGTATCTGCGATATCACCGGTCCAGCTAAAGTCACCCGCAGTGGCAGGCTCTTCTCGCCTGACATTGCGCCGCCCGCTATTCGAAAACCCCTCCTCATAAAACCTGCAAGTTTACCAAGTCCTGTTGCTGATCAAATTGTGTCCCCTGCTGCCGAGTCATCAAATGCTCAGGGCAAAGGGATTGAAGAAGAGCCTGCCCGGATGGAGGCACCAATACCCGTAAATGCTGAGGCCTCCCGACAAGAAATGGAGGAGATTCTGAAAATAATAAAGAAAAGTGATTTTAATGTTGTCGAACAATTGGGGCATACACCCTCCAAGATCTCCCTGCTTTCCTTATTACTATGTTCCGAGGCCCATGCAAAGGCCTTAATCTCATTTCTCAAGACGGCCCATGTGCCGCAGGAGACGTCTGCAGTTCAGTTCACTGACTGCATAGCGAATCTGACAGCGGACAACGGCTTAGGCTTTTCAGATGATGACCTGACCGCAAAAGGGAGAGACCACAATGATGCCCTGCATGTCTCTATTGAATGCAGGGGCACTACTCTGGCACATGTATTGGTGGACACTGGTTCTTCCTTGAATGTTCTTCCGAAAAAGGCTTTAGATCGTCTGGATTATGAAGGCCTGGAGTTGAAACCCAGCAATATCATCGTCAGAGCCTTTGACGGTTCCAAGAGGATGGTTCATGGAGAGGTTAACATCCCTATTCGTGTGGGCTCTCAAGTGTTTGACTCTACCTTTTACGTGATGGATATACGTCCATCATACTCTTGTTTGTTGGGTCGACCTTGGATCCATAAAGCTGGGGCAGTGACCTCCACCTTGCACCAAAAACTGAAGTATCCTGTCAGGGGAAAAATCGTCACTGTGCAAGGAGAAGAGGAGTATATGGTGAGCCATTTGAATTCCTTCAGGTACATCGAGATGGACGGAGAATTTATTGAAACTCCCTTCCAACATTTCGAGGAGGTACATCCAATTTCAGCAGCTGCGGAGACAATGGCCGAAGAGAATGATTCCTTGAAGATGGTTTCCCTAAGGGATGCCCGGGCTGTGGTTCAGAAAGGCAATGGTGCACACTGGGGTCAGCTTCCTGACTTCACTCAGAAGAACGACAAGTTTGGGCTAGGCTTTACCGCAGAGGCTCAGAAGGCAGTCCGCAAAGAGAAGATTGGAAAGGCTCCGGTGTTTATTTCCAGCTCAAGGGTGAATGCTATCGAGGAGGATGTGGAGGAAGCTGAGTTTGATAATTGGATCTACCCGACTGCCAACGACGGACCAGGCAACTGGACAGCAAAGGATTTTACCCCTATCACATTTGTCACGCAGTAATTGATTTCTTTTGATTTCCAAATTTGTAACAAACAATATGTTAAAACTCTGTTGGCTCGGTGTCCTGCCCGGGGCATCGTAGCTCCATTTGTGAGGGCTTTTTGTATGACATTTTCATATATCATCAATCAAAACATTGGACGTTTGTTGCATTTCAAATCTTGTGCTCTTTTTCTTTCTGTGTTATACATATTGCAAAACAGCTATATTTACACACACTCACTTATACAGGTTTCAATCCACTCTGGATCTCACTGGCAACAGCTCTGCTACCGCCAGTTATGACTTCGAAAATCCGATCAACTTGGCCGAAGACGAAGGTGAAGATGATTGCGAAGTGCCTGGTGAACTTGCAAGACTGCTACTCCAGGAAGAGAGGGCTATTCAACCACATGAAGAGCCTGTGGAGACAATTAACCTGGGTACTGAGACAGATAGGAAAGAGGTCAAGATTGGTGCCAATCTAGAGCTCAGCGTGAAGCAACGATTGATCCAGATGCTACAAGACTACATGGAGATCTTTGCTTGGTCCTATGAGGATATGCCTGGTTTGGACGCCGACATTGTAGTTCACCATTTGCCAACCAAGGAAGATTGCCCTCCAGTAAAGCAAAAAGTTCGACGAATGCGTCCAGAGATGTCTGAGAAGATTAAAGCTGAGGTGATGAAACAGTTTGATGCGGGTTTCCTTGCAGTAACTTCTTACCCTCAGTGGGTTGCCAATGTTGTGCCAGTGCCGAAGAAGGACGGTAAAGTCAGAATGTGTGTCGACTACAGGGATCTGAACAGGGCCAGCCCCAAGGATGATTTCCCCCTACCTCACATCGATGTCCTTGTTGATAATACAGCTCAACACAAGGTGTTCTCCTTCATGGATGGTTTTTCAGGGTATAATCAGATCAAGATGGCTCCTGAAGATATGGAGAAGACTACATTTGTAACTCAGTGGGGGACCTTCTGTTATAAGGTCATGCCATTCGGATTGAAAAATGCTGGGGCAACCTATCAGCGTGCCATGGTTGCTTTATTTCATGATATGATCCATCATGAGATCGAAGTATACGTTGATGACATGATTGCAAGGTCTCAAACTGAGGAAGAGCACCTTGATCATCTGAGGAAGTTGTTTGACCGACTCAAGTTGTACAAGCTGAGATTGAATCCCAACAAATGCACCTTCGGGGTGAGGTCCGGAAAATTGCTAGGTTTCATCGTAAGTGATAAAGGTATCCAGGTGGACCCTGCCAAGGTTAAAGCTATTCAAGAGATGCCGACCCCAAAGACAGAGAAAGAAGTCAGAGGGTTCCTAGGACGACTGAATTACATTGCCCGATTCATCTCACATCTGACTGCTACTTGTGAGCCAATCTTCAAATTACTGAAGAAAGATCAAGTGGTACGCTGGAATGATGAATGTCAGGCCGCCTTTGAAAGAATAAAGGAATATCTCCAAGAGCCACCCATTCTTATGCCACCGGTGGAAGGAAGACCTCTGATACTTTACTTGACAGTGCTTGATAATTCAATGGGGTGTGTGCTGGGGCAGCATGACGAGTCTGGCCGAAAAGAGCACGCTATTTATTACTTGAGCAAAAAGTTTACCGACTGTGAGTCTCGTTACTCACTGCTTGAGAAAACTTGCTGCGCTCTTGTATGGGCTGCTCGCCGGCTGAGACAGTATATGCTGACTCACACTACCTTATTGATTTCAAAGATGGATCCCATAAAGTACATATTTGAAAAGCCTGCTTTGTCTGGAAGAATAGCAAGATGGCAAATGATCTTAACAGAATATGATATCCAGTATACAACTCAGAAAGCAATTAAGGGAAGTGTACTGGCTGATCATTTGGCACACCAACCTGTGGACGATTATCAATCATTGAACTTTGATTTTCCGGACGAAGACATCATGGTGGTAACTGACTGTGAAGTACCTGGACCGGATGAAGGACCTGAGGAAGGATCCCGATGGTCTATGCATTTTGACGGAGCCTCCAATGCTTTGGGTAACGGCGTCGGTGCTGTAATCATATCTCCCAAGGGGACTCATACTCCACTCACCGCCCGATTATGTTTCAGCTGCACCAACAACATGGCAGAATATGAGGCATGTATCATGGGTTTACAAGCTGCGATCGATTTGAGGATCAAGTTTCTAAGTGTCTTCGGAGATTCCGCTCTCGTGATCAATCAGATCAAAGGGGAGTGGGATACGAAACACCCGAATCTTATTCCTTACAAGGAGTATGTGTCAACCTTGCTCCCTCACTTTGAAGAGATAACTTTTGAGCATTTCCCCAGAGAGGAGAATCAGCTAGCGGACGCACTAGCCACGATGTCTTCAATGTTCAAAGTTAAATGGGACAATGAGGCTCCTCAAATCATAATCTGGAAGTTGGATGAACCGGCATACTGCTGTGAGCTCGAGACTGAGAAGGTAACTGAAAAACCCTGGTATCACGAGGTGAAGAGGTACTTGGAAGCCCAGGAGTACCCCGAAGGTGCATCTGTCAATGATAAGAAGTTCATGAGGAGGTTTGCTGCAAAATTCTTCCTCAGCAACGGCATTCTCTACAAACGAAATCATGATTCAACTCTGTTACGTTGTGTGGATAAGGCTGAAGCAGAGAAAATTATGATGGAACTGCATGAAGGAACATTTGGAACCCATTCCAGTGGACACACCATGGCTAAGAAAATCCTTCGGGCAGGATATTTCTGGTCCACGATGGAAGCCGATTGTTACCAACACTCCCGAACTTGTCATAAATGCCAAATCTATGCTGACAAGGTGCATATCCCGCCGGTTCCTTTGAATGTCCTAACGGCACCTTGGCCTTTCGCAATGTGGGGCATCGATATGATCGGTGAGATCCGACCAACAGCATCCAATGGGCATCGTTTCATCTTAGTGGCGATCGATTACTTCACGAAATGGGTTGAGGCAGCTTCATATGCCACGGTAACCAAGAGCGTCGTGGCGCGTTTCATCCGGCATAATCTGATATGTCGGTACGGTGTCCCGGAAAGAATCATTACGGACAACGGTACCAATCTCAATAACAAAATGGTCACTGAACTCTGTGAACAATTCAAGATACAGCACCACAATTCTTCCCCCTATCGGCCGAAGATGAATGGGGCTGTAGAGGCAGCCAATAAAAATATCAAGAAAATTGTGCAGAAGATGACAGTGACCTATAAAGATTGGCACGAGATGTTACCGTTCGCTCTTCATGGGTACCGCACCTCAGCAAGGACATCAACCGGGGCAACTCCTTTCTCCTTGGTCTACGGCATGGAGGCAGTCTTGCCAATTGAAATCCAGATACCCTCTCTTCGGATAATGAAGGATGCAGACTTGAATGAAGATGATTGGATCCAGACTCGACTTGATCAACTAAATCTGATTGACGAAAAGAGGCTCACTGCTATCTGTCACGGTCAAACGTATCAGAAACGGATGATCAGGGCATTTAACAAGAAAGTCAGACCACAAGAGTATCAAGTTGGGGACCTGGTAATCAAACGCATCATCCTTCCTCAAAGTGATCCCCGGGGAAAATGGACCCCTACTTACGAAGGGCCATTTGTGGTTAAACGTGTGTTCTCAGGAGGAGGCATGATCCTGACCACCATGGATGGTGACGACCTTCCTCACCCCGCCAATGCAGACATAGTGAAAAAATACTACGCATAAATAAAAGACCCGCTAGGTTGACATACCTGGGCAAAAATAAGGGCTTCCCGACGAACCAAAAGGGTTCGGGCAAAAATAAGGGATGAAATGAATAAAAATCTGTACACCCGGCAAGTCGAAAACCTGAAAGGGCGGCTTGGGCAAAAATGGGTATCCCGGTGGACTGAAAACCCGAAAGGGCGGTCCAGGCAAAAGTTAGGGATAAAAGCGTAACACTATGTCTCATTGGATCACTTCGCATCCGGAATTCGGCATCAACTATCTGGCTCAGATTACGGCATCAATCAATCAGCTTCATCTTCGACCAGGCAGCAAAGCGAATGAGACGTTCGAAGACATAAAGGCGATAGCAGAGTTGGAACCCAGTGGGATTGTTCACATAGCTGTTTTGTTTTCTTTTTCAAATTGTAAATTCTATACTTTTGGCGATGTCCTCTTACTAGGATGTCAGCCTCTTGTACAAAAAACGCCTATTCACAGGCAAAGTTTAAATCAATACAAATTCACTTGTCCATGCAAATTACCATTGTTTTTTCTTTTTCTGTTTTGTCTTGCGAAGAACGTCCAATGTTCATTTTTGATATATGCATTTGACATTAAATTGCTGATTCATAAATGTTTGCATATGAAAAAAGAGATTAATTACAAGTGACATCAAAGACAGGGGCAATGTGGAGTTGTCTAAGTGCGGTCTAGTTGTTTTGTCCACCAAGGCACAAAGGTAGGTTCAACTGAAAACGTGGCCAAATCATCTTAGCTCCCCGCAGAATAAAACAAGGTTCAGCAGCACTTTACCCAAGCGAAGTTGATCCCCCGTCGATCCTGAAAAAGGCACAACATTCCCCAGTAGATTCTGCAGGCTTATCCCCTGCGAAGAACGGACGCCTCACCCGAGTTTTATTCAGAGTTATTTCCTCACAAGGACTTATAACTGGGTTATCCTCAGCTAAAAGCCACGGAAGACCGCTCTCGGCAAAGTTCCTTCAATCCCCAGCGAAGTCTACCCTTAGCATTCCCAAGCAGAGTTTATATTCGGAGTTTCTCAGCGGAGTTTATCATCATTATCCTCAGCGGAATCCGTCATTAAAGTCCTCAGCAGGCCTCTCATCAAAACTTCGGCCAAGTATCTCTTCCAACAGAGCAGCTTCCCGGCCGTTCGTCAAGGATTTATTTTCCTAAGATGAAATTACACTCATAAACATTTCACATTTTCATACATCTTGCTTACATACATGATGAAACACATACAACATCAAATGTTGAACATCATGACATCATGCATATCATACATCATGACATTGCATACAGCTTACGTCTTTGCCTTTTCAGGAAAAAGACAATCTCAAAAAAAAACGACTACCTTCAACTGTCACAATTCCAGATTCGATACCTGTATCTAGCCAGGGCACATCTGAGAGTGATCAGTTTCCAGACTCGACTCCTGTATCTAGCCAGGGCACGTCTGAAGAATTCGAAGATTCGATTCCTGTATCCAGCCAGGGCATATCTGTTGACCACATTTCCAGACTCGACTCCTGTATCTAGCCAGGGCACGTCTGAAGAATTCGAAGATTCGATTCCTGTATCCAGCCAGGGCATATCTGTTGACCACATTTCCAGACTCGACTCCTGTATCTAGCCAGGGCACGTCCGAAGAATTCGAAGATTCGATTCCTGTATCCAGCCAGGGCACATCTATTTGACGACTATTTCCAGATTCGATTCCTGTATCCAGCCAGGGCACATCTGTGAGCAACCAATTGCAGATTCAATACCTGTATCTAGCCAGGGCATATCTGCATAAGGAGACTGAAGATCAAACACCTGTAACAAGCCAGGAAAACATCTGTCTTTCTTAAAACACACAAGTTCTCGCTAAGGAATCTCTTATGCGATCAACACTTCCAAATGGCATCTGTAAGCCCATTCCCGACAAAGTTCTGTCACTTTTCCAGATGGCATCTACAAAGCCCATCTCCCTATCCACCATCTCTCCCAAATGGCATCTATAAGCCCATTCCCGACACCACGTTGTTGATGCTTCAACATGCGAGTGCAAATTTCCGGGCACTCTAGTATCCAATCTCCTTTTACCCTCGAGTCACGAAAGGCAAACTTGCCAATCTAACTCTTCAGGTCCAAGAAGATTGAACAGGGGCAACTGTTGTACCCCAAAATTTGCCCTCCCATTTCCTCAACATTTTCTCATCACAAGACCTTTGAAGATCAAGATACAATTAGGGTTTCCTCTGCTCAAGACTTCTCCTTGCACTGTAAATGCAAATTAGGGTTTGTGTTTGTCTAAGGATGCTTTGACCTAAAATGCCTAAGATGACTTTCATGCTTCATGTTGGACTCCCAAGTTTACCTATACCAAGTTTCAAGTCTTGATTCCAAGCTTTACCCAGTCAATTGGACAGTTGACCTAGAAATCAGCTGTATTGGGGAAAAAGTCAACTGTGGCCAATTGACAGTCAAACCTCATGAAATTTGATCCACATCAACATTATGAACTCATATGAACCATTTGATCAAGTTTGGATCACAATTCCATAAGAAATTTGATCAGATCACCAAAAGGGCAAAATGGTCATTTTTAGGGTTTTGACTGCACAAAGGCAATTTTTGACTGTTTGACCTAGCCAATGGCAAACCAAGCTCACATATGGACCCAAGGACCCCATGGAATTATCTTGACATGTTCATCAAGCTCAAAAGATCCCAAGTACACAAGATTGACAGTTGAATTTCCCAGTCAATTGATCAATTTTGACTGTATACTGAAAAGTCAAACTTTGACTTTTGGTCAAAATCAAGAGTCAAGATTCATTTTTCATCAAAACATGCCAAATCATGAAACTTGTTCACCAAGAAATCACAAAATGCAAATTAGGGTTTGAAAATGGAATTTTTCATAACTTAGAATTTTTCTAAGTTATGAAAAACCCTAATTTTTTCCCAACTTTGCCCCATCTTTTCACCATGATCCATTTGGATTCAAACAAAAGTCAAAACATGAAAGTTGTAGCTTGTTGCATAATCTACAACTTTGATTCACAAAGTTTTCTCATTTGAAGCTTGTATCTCAAGTTATGATTTTTTGAATAAGGGCACTAAACCATCTTTTAACTTAGTGAAATTTGACCTATTTTGACAAGGTTTTCTACCCTACTTCAAGGCCACTTTTCATACCCTTCCACTTGGAATTTCAAATTGCATTTCAAAGATTGATTGTAGTACACATTCCAAGCTTTCCAAAATGTCCAAGAACTCATCAAACAACCTCATAACTTGAGAGATTCGAATTTCACAAGTTGGCAAAAATTCACTTTTGTTCTTCATCAAAGCATGTTCATAAACTTGGCAAATTTGAATTCAGCATGCTTAAGCTACATTGCAGGCCTCTAATCCCATTTTCACTCAATAATTCAATGCATATCCTTTGTGCTCTAGCATTATCTTGCTCATTTGGACAATACACACAAAATCAAGCCTAAACTAGAAAAAGCATATTATCCATTCTTGTAAAGTGTTACTTTATGGCAACTTTGCAAATCTATGAGGTACAATGCAGATCTTTGAAGCAAAAAGGCATGGGCATATCCCACTGATCAAGACTCAAATGTGCAGCATAGATTGAGGCATTGTACTGGCCTAGAAACCAAGTTGACATTTGCTTGCTTCACATAGAAGTAACATCCATAACTTATGCCATCTCTCATACCAGCATACAAACACAAGAACAAAGTTGTAAAACACATTACACATAACATATCCAAGCTAAGACACGAGCTCTTGACCTCCAAAACACCCTCCATCTCAGAATCATCCTCAAACTGCACAAACAGGGGTGCCCTTGCAGTTTGAGTTCAAACTCCCAATCCCTTCAAGCATTTTGATTCAAACCTTTTCCTCTACCTTCCCTACAATATATACAAGCTATCCATATCCTAAAATCAGACCTGTAACACCTCCAAGCCACTTCACCATTTTTAATTTTCTGTTTTGCAGTTGGAGTTCATTAGCTCGATTCAGGAAGTTTCAAGGCAAAGTAGGAACTGGAAAAGCTTCCTTACACTTCAAGGAAGCTGTACAAGTCCTCATTTCACTCTGAAACATCCTCCACTGCCCAGCTCGATTCCAACTGAACAGGTATATTCATGGAGTTCTATCTCTCTTGTTAGGCATTGTTAGCTTTAGGTTTTTGAAGAAAACATGTCACAATCATAGCCCTGAACATGCTCATATGATTAGATTTCATTTATGTTTCGTGTGCTTAGAGAATTTCATGTCTGAACATTGATGAAAAGTTAGGTCAGAAAAGAGGGGGAGAGAAATTCTCCCTCATCTTAGAGAGATAGGTCATGTTCTTTATATGGTTGAAACCGTCTCTTAATGCTCTACACTTTTCATGTTATGAGTTTTGCTTGAAAGTCCAGGAATCCAGAGATAAAAAACGCGTGTTTTGTGTGAAGAAAGCTGTACAGAGGTTGAAGAAGAAGTGATCTGGGCTGGGCCTGGATTTGTTTCCTTTTCACACCCCATTTTTTGGTTTACACCCCCCTGAGCCCATTTGCTCATTTTTTAACATTTTTGACTTTTTCTTTTTGGGTTGACTTTGTTTATTTTTTCTCATACCATTAAAATTTTTAAAATATTTTTTCCATCACTTTTTGTATTTATGGCATATTTATTTGTTTATTTCTCTTGTTATATACAAATATATATATATACTATTATTGAAATAAATAGAAAATAGTGTAGATACATTTTTATTTTTTCATTTACTTTCTGAAAATATTTCACAAAAAAATACTTTTTATTAAAATATTTAAATATTTATTTTAGAATAATACATATTTAGGGTTATATATATATATATATATATTTTTGATTATTAATGTATTTAAGAAAAAGATATAAAAATACTTGATTTTTTTTTATTTTATTAACATTTGATACAAAAATACTTTTTTCACAATATACTTCATTTTAGGTTATTTTTATAGATAATAAATAAATAGTTGTATTAAAATTAAATAATACCTTTTATTTAAAAATTAGGGTTTTTCACCCTAAGTTCAAAATACTAAAAAATAAATACACTTTATTTTCTTTTTCCTTTTACATAAATAATATTTTCTCATACACATAGAAACTTTCTCTTTTACATTTCACATATTTATTTAATTTACATTTAATTATGCATTGCAAAATATCCAATTGTTGTAATAATTTAGATTTAAATTCTTGTCAATATCCCCATTTGAACATTTGTACCCCCCTTCCCATATTTGGTTGTGTAATAGCTTAGTAATTTTAATTTCGCACTTTATTGCTTTCTAATAATAACATGCTAGAATTAGGGTTTGTATGCGAAAAAACGATAAAAAATAGTTTGACCTAATACAAGATAAACAAGCATGAAAATGGACACACAAATCACACTTGCACCCCCCTAGGGTATTCCACTTGTTGCCTTCAAATAAATGGGCCATATTGTATGTTGAACATCTTTGGGCAAAGCAAACAGTTTGAATGATCATAGTCCCTCGATAAAACTTTTCAAAACAAACAAAACAAATGATCAAGTCCCTTAAAGAAATTGCCCAAAGACATTTAACGTCGTTACAATTATGGTCTATACGATGACCCGCGCCTGTCCCTTTCACATCCTAACACAAGGTTGCCCACCAAATACAATGGTGGTGCAAACTTGTTAAAAGGGTTAAAGTATAAGCAATAATCTTTTGAGAAATTTAGGAGTAGATAACCTCTTAGTTACTTGAATCAACTTGCAAAACAAAACACTTGCCTAATTTCAAAACCACACAACACTACACCTTCAAAACAACTTTCAAAAAACAAATGAAAACCTTTTCAAAAGACATACATCTTTGTATACATCCCCACATGGATCATTACAAAGGTTGCCACCACATTGGCCTCTTTTCAAAAACATTTTCAAAACCCACACACTCAAGCACCATTTAAAACAATTGAAAACAAAAGGCAAGTGATCTAAGCAAGTAACTAAGAGCCCATGGATAACCATGGATAGAAAGGGTGCTAATACCTTCCCTTTCTATAATCTACTCCCCGAACCCAAGAAAAAATCTCAAAAGGTTTTTGCTGTGCTTTTTAACCTTTCCTTAGGATAAAATAAAAAGTCGGTGGCGACTCTTGCTAACCGCAACATTTGCGAATACAAACGCAAACCTCAAGTCAGTTCTCCCACCGTATCACACATACATCATAAACATCATAAACATCATAAACATCATAAAACATCATATGCATTCTGTGATACGGTGGGAGAACTGACTATGGTTTTGCGTTTGTTTTCGCAAATGTTTCGGTTGAGCAAGAGTCGCCACCGACTTTTTATTTTATCCGAAGGAAAGGTTAAAAAGCACAGCAAAAACCTTTTGAGATGTTTTCTTGGGTTCGGGGAGTAGATTATAGAAAGGGAAGGTATTAGCACCCTTTCTATCCATGGTTATCCATGGGCTCTTAGTTACTTGCTTAGATCACTTGCCTTTTGTTTTCAATTGTTTTAAATGGTGCTTGTATGTGTGGGTTTGAAAATGTTTTGAAAAGAAACCAATGTGGTTGCAACCTTTGTAATGATCCATGTGGGGATGTATACAAAGATGTATGTCTTTTGAAAAGGTTTTCATTTGTTTTTGAAAGTTGTTTTAAAAGTGTAGTGATGTGTGGTTTAGAAAATAGGCAAGTGTTTTGTTTTTGCAAGTTTGATTCAAGTAACTAAGAGGTCATCTACTCCTAAATTTCTCAAAGTTTATTGCTATGTTTTAACCCTTTTAATAAGTTTGTTCCACCATTGTATTTGGTGGACAATCTCATGTTAGGATGTGAAAGTGACAGGCGCGGGTGATTGTTTAGACCATGATTGCAACGGTGTTAAGTATCTTTGGGCATTTCCTTTAAGGGACTTGATCATTTGTTTTTGTTTGTTTTGAAAAGTGTTATCGAGGGACTATGATCATTCAATTTGTTTGTTTTGCCCAAAGAGACCTATCATGCAATATGGCCCATTTTTGAAAGGCAACAAGTGGAATACCCTAGGGGGTGCAAGTGTGATTTGTGTGTCCATTTTCATGCTTGTTTGTCTTATATTAGGTCCAACTATTTTGTTCATTTTTTTTATTCGCATATAAACCCTAATTCTAGCATTGTATTTTAGAAAGCGATAAAGTGCGAAATTTAAATTCCTACGCTATTACAACACAATAATATAGGGAGGGGGGTACAATGTTTCAAATGGGGAGGTATTTAGACAGGAAATTGAATCTAGGCTATTACATCAATATTGAATATTTGCAAGGTAACTTAATTGCATAAAAATAAAAATAGAACAAATATGCAAGAATGCAAAAAATGGTTTTTTATATGTATGAAAAAAAAAGGATTATTGATGTAAAATAAAAAGAAAATAATAAAAAAAAATATTATTTTTGGAGTATTTTTGAATTTAGGGCAAAAACCCTAATTCAAAGGTATTATTTATTAATATATGCAATATTTATTATTTATACAAAAATAAAATAAGAAAAGAGATATATTTGTAAAAAATGATTTTTTTTAGTGTTTAATATTAATAAAATAAAATATGTATATTTTTAGTATTTTATTCTAAGTATATTAATAAATATATATATTTATGTATTAAGTTCTAAATATGTATTATATATAAAAAATAATAATATTTAATATAAAAATAAAAAGGGTATTTTTTATACAAAATATTTTCAGGAAGTAAAAACAAAATAAAAGTGCATAAAAAATATATTTGTATTATCTTAATATTTTAAACAAAAAGTATATATGTATATTTACTTATTTATGTATAAAACAATCAAATAAATACTTAATAAATTCAAAAAATGATGGGAAAAATATTTTTATATTTTTAATATGCTGAGAAAAAATAAATGAATCAGTTAAAAAAAGAAAAAGTCAAAAAATATTAAAAATGAAGCAAATGGGCTCAGGGGGTGCAAAAGTAAATGTATGGTGCAAAAAGGAATAACAAAACAGGCCCAGCCCAGAAAATGGTTGTCTTCAACCTTCAGACCAAACAATTCAAAAATGTGCGCCTTCCTTCATCAATCCTTAACTCCTGATTCCTGGCTTTTTAACAAAAACTCATAACATAAAAAATGTTCAGCATGAAGAGACGATTCTAACCATATGCATAACTTGATCTAACTCTCTAAGATGAGGGAGAATTTCTCCTCCCCCAAATCCTAACCTAGTTTTTCTGCCATTTTCAAACTCCAAATTCTCACAACTCAAGCAAAAGAAATGAAAAGTAAAAACATGTACATGTTCAGTGGCATGAGTAGAACCTTGTTTATTCACAAACTTAAAGCTAATGATGCATAATAAGAGAGATACGAGTTCACCAAGATACCTGTTCAACTGAAGTTCTATCTTGCAATGTAGGAACTTTCAGTGCAAGGTGATGATTGGAAAAGCTTCCTTGAGGTCCAGGGATGCTATTCCAATGTTTACTTTGTCTTGAAAGCTTCTGAATCGAGCTAGAGAACTTCACCTGCAAGTCAGAAATGTGAAAATGGTGGAAGTGGTTAGAGTGATTACAGGTCGTGCCTTTGCTTTTGGTTAGCTTGCATAGATGGTATAGAAGGTATGTGAACTGATTTGGGCAAGAGAGCTCAAGAGAAATGAGAGATAGCACTCAAACTGCAGGGCCTGCCCTGTTTTTGCAGTTTGAGAGTGATTCTGAGATGGAGAGTGTTTTGAAGGCTAAGGGCTCGTGTATTAGCTTGGTTGTGTTGTGTGAAATGTGTTTGATAACTTTGTTCTTTTGTTTTTGAGCTGATATGGTCGTTGGTCCGAGTTATGCAATGTTTCTTCTAACTTAAGCAAGAAATGGCAAGTTGTGTTTCTAGGTCAGTAGAGGACCCCTAATCCTGCTGCAAAGCTTCTCTTGATCAGAGTGATTTGTTCATAATCTTGTGCTAAAGAGATTTGGTTTGTACTTGCTTGATTTACCAATTGACATAAAGCATGACTTTTCAAAAATGGCTATTTTGCTTTATCTAAAAATGGATTAAACTTGTATATAATACTTGAACTCATAGAATAACACTTTGACACAATGGACAAGCATTAAATTATTGAGTGTAACTTGGTTTAAGGACCTGTAATCAAGGGCATGCTGGTTTTGAGAAGTTTGCATAACTTATGAACATGAAAAATGGCCAATTCAAAAGTGAGTTTTTGCTATATTGTGAAATTCGATTCTCCCTAACCATGAGGTTGTTTGATGAGTTCTTGGACATTTTGGAAAGCTTGGAATGTGTAATACAATCCATCTTTGAAGTGAAATTTGAAATTCCAAGTGGAAGTGTATGGAAAATGGCCTTGAAGTGGGGTAGAAAAACTTGTCAAAATAGGTCAAAAATTCACTAAGTTAAGAATGGTTTAGTGCCCTTATTCAAAAATTTGCAACTTGAGATACAAGCTTCAAATGAGAAAACTTTGTGAATCAAAGTTGTAGATTATGCAACAAGCTACAACTTTCATGTTTTGACTTTTGTTTGAATCCAAATGAATCATGGTGAAAAAGTGGGGCAAAGTTGGGAAAAAATTAGGGTTTTCCATAACTTAGAAAAATTCTAAGTTATGAAAAATTCCATTTTAAACCCTAATTTGCATTTCTTGGTTTCTTGGTGAACAAGTTTCATGATTTGGCATGTTTTGATGAAAAATGAATCTTGACTCTTGATTTTGACCAAAAAGTCAAAGTTTGACTTTTCAGTGTACAATCAAAATTGATCAATTGACTGGGAAATTCAACTGTCAATCTTGTGTACTTGGGATCTTTTGAGTTTGTTGAGCATGTCAAGACAATTCCATGGGGTCCTTGAGTCCATATGTGAGCTTGGTTTGCCATTGGCTAGGTCAAACAGTCAAAAATTGCCTTTGTGCAGTCAAAACCCTAAAAATGACCATTTTGCCCTTTTGATGATCTGATCAAATTTCTTGTGGAATTGTGATCCAAACTTGATCAAATGGTCCATATGAGTTCATAATGTTGATGTGGGTCAATTTTCATGAGATTTGACTGTCAATTGGCCACAGTTGACTTTTTCCCCAATACAGCTGATTTCTAAGTCATCTGTCCAATTGACTGGGCAAAACTTGGAATCAAGACTTGAAACTTGGTATGGATAAACTTGGGAGTCCAATATGAAGTACGAAAGTCATCTTAGGCATTTTAGGTCAAAACATCTTTGTGCAAACACAAACCCTAATTTGGGTCCACCAGTGCAAGGAGAAATCTTGAGCAGAGGAAACCCTAATTGGATCTTGATCTTCAAAGGTCTGGTGATGAGAAAATGTTGAGGAAATGGGAGGGCAAATTTTGGGGTACAACAGTTTCCCCTGTTCAATCTTCTTAGACCTGAGGATGTAGATTGGCTTGCGTGCCTTTCGTGATCCGAAGGTGGAAGATGATTGAACACTAAAGTGCCCAGAAATTTGCACTCTCATGGTAGAGTATTAGCAGTGTGATGTCGGAAATGGGATTATAGACGCCATTTGGATATAAGATGGATAGGAGGATGGGCTTATAGATGCCATCTGGAGATGTGATAGAAGCTTGTCGGGAATGGGCTTATAGGCGCCATTTGGAAGTGTTGATTCGCATAAGAGATTCCTTAGCGAGAACTTGTGTATTTGAGAAAGACAGATGTTTTCCTGGCTTGTTACAGGTGTTTGATCTTCAATCTCTTTATGCAGATATGCCCTGGCTAAATATAGGTGTCGAGTCTACAAATGGTTGCTCACAGATGTGCCCTGGCTGGATACAGGAATCGAATCCGGAAATAGTTGTCGACAGATATGCCCTGGCTGGATACATGAATCGAATCTTCGAACTCTTCAGACGTGCCCTGGCTAGATACAGGAATCGAGTCTGGAAATGTGGTTAACAGATATGCCCTGGCTGGATACAGGAGTCGAATCCGGAAATAGTTGTCAACAGATATGCCCTGGCTGGATACAGGAATCGAATCTTCGAACTCTTCAGACGTGCCCTGGCTAGATACTGGAATCGAGTCTAGAAATGTGGTTAACAGATATGCCCTGGCTGGATACAGGAGTCGAATCCGGAAATAGTTGTCAACAGATATGCCCTGGCTGGATACAGGAATCGAATCTTCGAACTCTTCAGACGTGCCCTGGCTAGATACAGGAATCGAGTCTGGAAACTGATCACTCTCAGATGTGCCCTGGCTAGATACAGGTATCGAATCTGGAATTTGTGACAGTTGAAGATAGTTGTCTTTAGGGTTGTCTTTTTCCCTGAAAAGGCAAAAACGTAAGTTGTATGCAATGTCATGATGTATGATATGCATGATGCCATGCTGTTCACATGAGATAGTGTTGTATGCACTTTATCATGTATGTAAGCAAGATGTATGAAATGTGAAATGTTTATGAACGTATTTTCGTCGTAGGAAAATAGATCCTTGACGATCGACCGGAGAATTGCTCTGTGGAAGAGATACTTTGCTGAAGTTTTGACAAGAGACCTGCTGAGGGCTTCAATGATGGATCCCGCTGGGGATAATGATGATAAACTCTGCTTGGGGAATACCAAAGACAAACTCCTGTCGGGGACTGAAAGAACCTTGCCGAGGGCGATCTTTCATGGCAATTAGCTGAGGATAACCCAGTTATAAGCCCTCGTGAGGAATAACTCTGAATAAAGCTCGGGAGAGACGTCCGTATTCCGTAGGGAACAAGCTTCCAGAATCTACTGGGGATAGCCTTAAGACCTGCCGGGGAATGTTGTGCCTTCACTGGGGAAAGTATTGCTGAATCTCGCCTTACCCTGCGGGGAGCTGGGATCGTTTGGTCACATTCTTCAGTCGAATCCACCTTGGTACCTTGGCGGACAAAGCAACTAGACTGCATCAGACAATTTCACATTGCCCCTGTTTCTGATGTCTCCTGTAATTAATCTTTCGTTTCATGTGCAAATATTTATGAATCAGCAATTTAATGTCAAATGCATATATAAAAAATGAACATTGGACGTTCGTCGCAAGACAAAACAGAAAAAGGAAAAACAATGGCAATTTGTATGGACCAGTGAATTCGTTTTGATTTGAATTTTGCCTGTGAATAGGCGTTTTTTGTACAAGAGGCTGACATCCTAGTAAGAGAATGCCGCCAAATAACATAGAATTTACAAATTTTGAAAAGAAAACAAAACAGCTATGTGAACAATCCTACTGGGTTCCAACTCTGCTATCGCCTTTATGTCTCCAAGCGTCTCATCGCTTTGCTGCCTAGTTGAAGATGAAGCTGATTGGTCGATGCCGAAGTCTGAGCCAGATAGTTGATGCCGAATTCCGGATGCGAAGTGATCCAATGAGACATAGTATTACGCTTTATCCCTAATTTTTGCCTGGACCGCCCTTTCGGGTTTTCAGTCCACCGGGATACCCATTTTTGCCCAAGCCGCCTTTTCAGGTTTTCGACTTGCCGGGTGTACAAATTTTTTCATTTCATCCCTTATTTTTGCCCGAACCCTTTTGGTTCGCCGGGAAGCCCTAATTTTTGCCTAGGTATGTCAACCTAGCGGGTCTTTTATTTATGCGTAGTATTTTTTCACTATGTCTGTATTGGCGGGGTGAGGAAGGTCGTCACCGTCCATGGTGGTTAGGATCATGGCTCCCCCTGAGAACACATGTTTAACCACAAATGGCCCTTCGTAAGTGGGGGTCCATTTGCCCCGGGGATCACTTTGAGGAAGGATGATGCGCTTGATTACCAGGTCCCCAACTTGATACTCTTGCGGTCTGACTTTCTTGTTAAATGCCCTGATCATCCGTTTTTGATACATTTGACCATGACAGATAGCGGTGAGTCTCTTTTCGTCAATCAGGTTTAATTGATCAAGTCGAGTCTGGATCCAATCATCTTCACTCAGATCTGCATCTTTCATTATTCGGAGAGAGGGTATCTGGACTTCAAATGGCAAGACTGCCTCCATGCCATAGACCAAAGAGAAGGGGGTTGCCCCGGTTGACGTCCTTGCTGAGGTACGGTACCCATGAAGAGTGAACGGTAACATCTCGTGCCAATCCTTATAAGTCACTGTCATCTTCTGCACAATTTTCTTGATATTTTTGTTAGCTGCTTCTACAGCCCCATTCATCTTCGGCCGGTAGGGAGAAGAGTTGTGGTGCTGTATCTTGAATTGTTCGCAGAGCTCAGTGATCATCTTGTTGTTGAGATTGGTACCATTGTCCGTAATGATTCTTTCCGGGACGCCGTACCGACAGATCAGATTATGCCGGATGAAACGTGCCACGACGCTCTTGGTTACTGTGGCGTAGGAAGCTGCCTCAACCCACTTCGTGAAATAATCGATCGCCACCAAGATGAAGCGATGCCCATTGGATGCCGTCGGTCGGATCTCGCCGATCATATCAATCCCCCACATTGCAAAAGGCCAAGGTTCCGTCAGGACGTTCAGAGGAACTGGAGGAATATGTACCTTGTCAGCATAGATTTGGCATTTATGACAAGTTCGAGAGTGTTGGTAACAATCAGCTTCCATTGTGGACCAGAAATATCCCGCCCGAAGGATTTTCTTAGCCATGGTGTGTCCACTGGAATGCGTTCCAAATGTACCTTCATGCAGTTCTTCCATGATCCTTTCTGCTTCAGTCTTATCCACACAATGCAGTAAGGTTGAATCATGGTTTCGCTTATACAGGATGCCGTTGCTAAGGAAGAACTTTGCTGCAAACCTTCTTAGAAACTTCTTGTCGTTGACAGATGCACCTCCAGGGTACTCCTGAGCTTCCAAATATCTCTTCACCTCATGGTACCAAGGTTTCTCAGTCACCAACTCAGTCTCAAGATCATAACAGTATGCCGGTTCGTCCAGTTTCCAGATGATGATCCGGGGAGCCTCATTGTCCCATTTGACTTTGAACATGGAAGACATCGTAGCTAACGCGTCCGCTAACTGATTCTCCTCTCTTGGGAAATGTTCAAAGGTTATCTCTTCAAAGTGGGGAAGCAAGGTTGACACATACTCCTTGTAAGGAATAAGATTTGGGTGTTTCGTATCCCACTCGCCCTTGATCTGATTGATCACGAGAGCAGAATCTCCGAAGACACTCAGAAACTTGATCCTTAAGTCGATTGCAGCTTGTAGACCCATGATACATGCTTCATATTCTGCCATGTTGTTGGTGCAGTTGAAGCATAATCGGGCGGTGAGTGGAGTATGAGTTCCTTTGGGAGATATGATTACAGCGTCGACGCCGTTACCAAAAGCATTGGAGGCTCCATCAAAATGCATGGACCATCGGGATCCTTCCTCAGGTCCTTCATCTGGTCCAGGTACTTCACAGTCAGTTACCACCATGATGTCTTCGTCCGGAAAATCAAAGTTCAATGATTGGTAATCGTCCACAGGTTGGTGTGCCAAATGATCTGCCAGTACGCTTCCCTTAATAGCTTTCTGAGTTGTATACTGGATATCATATTCTGTCAAGATCATTTGCCATCTCGCTATTCTCCCAGACAGAGCAGGCTTTTCAAATATGTACTTGATGGGATCCATTTTTGAAATCAACAAGGTAGTGTGAGTCAGCATATACTGTCTCAGCCGGCGAGCAGCCCATACAAGAGCGTAGCAAGTTTTCTCAAGCAGTGAGTAACGAGACTCACAGTCGGTAAACTTTTTGCTCAAGTAATAAATAGCGTGCTCTTTTCGGCCAGACTCGTCATGCTGCCCCAACACACACCCCATTGAGTTATCAAGTACTGTCAAGTATAATATTAGAGGTCTTCCTTCCACTGGTGGCATAAGAATGGGTGGCTCTTGGAGATATTCTTTTATCCTTTCAAAGGCAGCCTGACAATCATCGTTCCAGCGTACTACTTGATCTTTCTTCAGTAATTTGAAGATTGGCTCACAAGTAGCAGTCAGATGTGAGATGAATCGGGCAATGTAATTCAGTCGTCCCAGGAAGCCTCTGACTTCTTTCTCTGTCTTAGGGACTGGCATCTCTTGAATGGCTTTAACCTTGGCAGGGTCCACTTGAATACCCTTATCACTTACAATGAAGCCTAGCAATTTTCCGGACCTTACCCCAAAGGTGCATTTATTGGGATTCAACCTCAGCTTGTATAACTTGAGTCGGTCAAACAGCTTCCTCAAATGATCAAGGTGCTCCTCCTCAGTTTGAGACCTTGCAATCATGTCATCAACGTATACTTCAATCTCATGATGGATCATATCATGAAATAAAGCAACCATGGCACGTTGATAGGTTTCCCCAGCATTTTTCAATCCGAAGGGCATGACCTTATAACAGAAGGTGCCCCACTGAGTCACAAAGGTAGTCTTTTCCATATCTTCCGGAGCCATCTTGATCTGATTATACCCTGAAAAACCATCCATGAAGGAGAAAACCTTGTGTTGAGCGGTATTGTCGACAAGAACGTCAATGTGAGGTAGAGGGAAATCATCCTTGGGACTGGCCCTATTCAAATCCCTGTAGTCGACACACATCCTGACTTTACCGTCCTTCTTCGGTACTGGCACCACATTGGCAACCCACTGAGGGTAAGAAGTTACTGCTAGAAATCCGGCGTCGAATTGCTTCATAACCTCAGCCTTGATCTTTTCGGACATCTCTGGGCGCATACGGCGGACCTTTTGCTTTACCGGAGGGCAGTCTTCCTTGGTTGGCAGGTGATGAACTACAATGTCGGCATCCAAACCAGGCATATCTTCATAGGACCAAGCAAATATCTCCATGTAATCTTGTAGCATCTGGATCAATCGTTGCTTCACGCTGAGCTCTAGATTGGCACCAATCTTGACCTCTTTCCTATCTGTCTCAGTACCCAGGTTAATTGTTTCCACCGGCTCTTCATGTGGTTGAATAGCCCCCTCTTCCTGGAGTAGCAGTCTTGCGAGTTCACCAGGCACTTCGCAATCATCTTCACCTTCGTCCTCGGCCAAGTTGATCGGATTCTCGAAGTCATAACTAGCGGTAGCAGAGCTGTTGCCAGTGAGATCCAGAGTGGATTGAAACCTGTATAAGTGAGTGTGTGTAAATATAGCTGTTTTGCAATATATATAACACAGAAAGAAAAAGGAGCATAAGATTTGAAATGCAACAAACGTCCAATGTTTTGATTGATGATATATGGAAATGTCATACAAAAAGCCCTCACAAATGGAGCTACGATGCCCCGGGTAGGACACCGAGCCAATAAAAGTTTTAACACATTGTTTGTTACAAATTGGAAATCAAAAGAAATTAATTACTGCGTGACAAATGTGATAGGTGTAAAATCCTTTGTCGTCCAGTTGCTTGGTCTGTTGCTGGTAGTCGGGTAGATCCAACTGTCAAACTCTGCTTCCTCCACATCCTCCTCAACAGCATTCACCCTTGGGTTGGAGATAAACACCGGAGCCTTTCTGATCTTTTCCTTGCGCACAGCCCTCTGAGCCTCTGCAGTAAATCCCAGCCCAAACTTGTCATTCTTTTGAGTGAAGTCAGGAAGCTGACCCCAGTTTGCACAATTGCCTTTCTCGATTACAGCTCGGGCATCCTTCAAGGAAGCCATCTTCAACGGAAAGTCCTCTCCAACCACCGCTTCAGCTGATGCCAACACTGGAGGTACTTCCTCAAAATGCTGAAAGGGGGTTTCAATAAACTCCCCGTCCATCTCGATATACCGGAATGAATTCAAGTGACTCACCATGTATTCCTCCTCACCTTGCACAATAACAATCTTCCCTTTGACAGGGTATTTGAGCTTTTGGTGTAAAGTGGAAGTTACTGCCCCAGCTTTGTGAATCCAGGGTCGACCCAACAAGCAGGAGTAAGATGGACGAATATCCATTACATAGAATGTTGAGCCGAAAACTTGGGAACCCACACGAATATGGATGTCTACCTCACCGTGCACCATCCTCTTAGAACCGTCGAAGGCTCTAACAATGATGTTACTAGGTTTCAACTCCGAACCCTCACAATCCAAGCGATCTAACGCCTTCTTGGGTAAAACATTCAGGGAAGAACCGGTATCCACTAACACATGTGCGAGAGTAGTGCCCCTGCATTCTATGGAAACATGCAGGGCATCATTGTGATTTTTCCCTTTGGCGGTAAGGTCCGCATCTGAGAACCCCAAGCCATTGTCAGCCGTCAAATTAGCCACACAGTCGGTGAATTGATCCGCGGAAGTCTCTTGCGGCACATGGGCCGTTTTCAGAAATGAAATCAGGGCTTTTGCATGGGCCTCTGAGCATAGCAGCAATGATAGCATAGAGATTTTGGAGGGAGTATGCCCCAACTGTTCAACAACATTAAAGTCACTCTTTTTGATAATTTTAAGAATTTCCTCCATTTCTTGCTGGGAGGCTTCCACAGCAGTCTTCTTTGGTGCCTCCGTCCTGGCAGGCAAATCGGTAGCAACTTCTTTGCCCCGAGTATCAGAAGACTCGGCGGCAGTAGTAGACACAGGAACTTGAACTGGAACATGCACACTTGCAGGTGTGATGGTGAGAGGTTTTCGGATAACTGGCGGTGCAATGTCAGGCGAGAAGAGCCTGCCACTGCGGGTAATCTTGGCGGGACCAGTGATGTTACTGATACTGGTATTGGTGTTGAACTCCTGCTTCACCCCGAGCACATACACATCGGCTCCATAATGCCATGGGACCGCTTTATCAGACTCATACGGGAGAGGCCCCAGGACAGTAATAGTGATGGGTGCAACAGACATAACTTGGACTGGTTTCTTTACGGGAGCTTTGGCAGGATTGTAGATTGTGACAACAGATATTTCTTCAACGGAAACAGACGGAACAGCAGTTTTCTTGAATAGAATTTCCTTGCTATCCATCAGACTCTGGATGCCTGATTTCAGCAGTGGACAACCGGTAGGGATAAGAGCACACAGGAGGCAACCCTTACTACAACCCGGAAATAAATCGGCTAGTAGTAAGTTCCTCTTAACAGTCAAAAGAGGGGTAACAACTTCATTCACCGAAACAGCATACAATTCTTCCTCAATGGCATTTACCATATGCTGGGGCATAGGGGCAGTTACAACATTCGGCCTCTCAGGCGCTTCAAACTGAATTTCCTTCGCGTCGATAAGATCTTGCACTTTGTTTCTCAAGGCCCAGCAATCATCAGTAGTGTGCCCGGGACTATCAGAATGATAAGCACATCGGGCATTTGGGTTATACTTAGGAGACGCAGTATTCACGACTTTAGGAGCTTCTTTGGTGGTCACCAAATTGGTTGATAGCAGTTGAGGTAAAATTTGAGATAAGGTCATACTCAGCCGAGTATACTGCCTCTTGGGCCTTTCGCCTCTTTGTTGATTGTACTGCTGAGGAGCAGCAACAGGTTTTGAAATGACCAGAGCATTGACGGCTTGGCGACTTTCTGGCTTGACTTGTCTTCTAGGACCATAGACGGCACTTGCTTCTTTCTTAAAAGGCCTCTTCTCAGCACTCGCAGCAACACCCTTCTGAATCTTTCCTGACTTGATGCCAGCTTCTATTCTCTCGCCCGTTAAGATCAGATCGGTAAACCCCGCGGAAGAGTTACCAATTAGATGATTGAAGAAAGGCCCAAATAGGGTTCCTAGAAACATATCAACAAGTTCACGATCGGTTAAAGGAGGCTGCACCCTGCCGGCCAAATCCCTCCATTTTTGTGCGTATTCTTTGAATCCTTCGCTTGTTCCTAATGACATACCCTGAAGTTGGGTACGAGTAGGGGCAAGGTCAGAATTGTATTGGTATTGTTTGTAGAAAGCGGTGGCCAAATCTTCCCAATTCCGGACACTGGTTCCTTCTAGCTGATAAAACCACTCCAACTGAGCTCCAGAAAGGCTGTCTTGAAAGAAATGAATCCAGAGGTTTTTATCTGCCGTATAGGGTTGGATCTTTCTCACGTAGGACCTAAGATGCATTTTGGGGTAGGACAGCCCATCATACCTTACAAACACTGGCACCTTGAATTTTGGGGGAATCACAATCCCGGAAACCAAACCCAAGTCTTCAAAATCCAAACCCAGAATTCTCTGTAGCTCCATGGCGGCTAATCTGTCTTCTAAACCCTTGTATTTATCATCAGCTGGAGGGTATTGCTGGTCAGAATAATCTTCATCCTCTTCAACCTCTTCTTCTTCCGCATCAGACTCGGAAGGCACCGCAACTCCATCTCTTTTACTGGTCCCTTCATCCGAAGTAGGAGGAAATTCAAGCACTCTTCGAGCTTCTCCATCAAATCTTTTCCCCAAAGTAGCCACCCCGGGTCTCTTTTTCTTCTTCTTCACTGGGTCTTTGTTCCCCAATTGAGTCTTGATATCCTCCTGACCCTTAGCCAAGGTCATCAGGAGTTGCTGGAACTGTGCATTCTGAGCCTGTAGGTCTTTGATTGTTTGCTCGAGATCCATCCTACTGAAATAAACAGCAGACAGATAAGGAAACCTGGAATGAGACCTGCTTATGCACATGATGAATGGTATGCTTATGTATGCAATGCATTCAAGGATTTAGGACATTCAAAATTGTTTTAGACAAAGAAGAACGCACGTCATATTAATAAGAAGAAATTTGTCAGTACATAAATGCCCCATGGGCCAAATATTACAAAATAAACTTCTTAAGGCAGAAAGACATTGCGCATCCTCTTTGGTGTGATGTAGGTATTGAGGGCCTCTTGCTCGTGGAGTCGGCGGGTAAGCTCTAGAACTTTCTTTTCACTGGCGTAGTAGCTAGCTTCAAAAGTATTCCGTTCCTCCTTGAGCTGAACCCAACTTTTCTGCATTTCCTCCCACGATGTAGGAATGTCTGGATGTAGGATGGTGTAGGGAACCTCTCCTTCATTGACGGGCTCTTTAATCACTGGGAGTATATGGGGATAAGGCATCATCAGACTTTGGGCTCGGGCTCGTACCCACTTGAGATAGGGCTCAAGAGGGATAGAGTTCTTGTGTCCCAGAGTCTTGCTATCAACCTTGTTGAGTTTTCCTCAAGCTCTGATGAATCTTTGGCGAAGTCCTTGCGCATAGTTGTCGAAGTCAAAAACTAGGCTAGGAATCAACATATCATGAGGGCCATCCCTCCGTGCATATCCAAATTGCCTCAAAGCTAGGCAAGGGTTGTAGGTAATACCCCCTCTAATTCCCAGTAAAGGAACATTAGGAAATTCTCCGCAACGATCGACAATGATGACATTTTCTCTGGACCGAGAACACCAATGCACATCAGAATGAGTAAGAGTCATCAATCGTTGGGACCACCTTGTACCTTGGTCATTCTTCAAGACAGACTGTGGAAGGTGCGAAATAAACCACCTTGCAAGGATAGGAGTACAGCACATGAGAACACCCCTCTTTCTCATTGTTCGTGTGTAAAATGAGTGAAGAATGTCCCCAAGCAATGTCGGTATTGGATTTCTGGACAAGAAGATTTTGACAGCGTTGACATCTACCAATTGGTCAGGATTTGGGAACAAGACCAACCCATAGACAAGGAGTGCCACAATCTCTTCAAAGGCTTGTAGGTCCAATGAGTTCCAACATTCATGTGCCTTCTCAAACAAGAATTTTGCTAAGAATCCCTTGACGCCACTTTTGGTTTCCCAATGACCCTTGATGTCGGATAATTGTAGATGTAATGCTCGAGCAACATCTTCCGGCTTTGGTTCCTTTTCCGTACCGTTGAAGGGTAGTTGATTAAGGATAGGAATTCTCAGGAGTTGAGAAAACTCCTCCAAAGTGGGTACCAATTGATAATCAGGGAAAGTGAAACAATGGTGAAGAGGGTCAAAGAACTGGAATAGCACTTTCATCATGTCTTCTTCAATGTTGGTGTTGACTAGGCTGAGCAGTCTACCATGTCTTTCACTGAAGGATGAATTTTCCGGAATTCTTGAAGTGATCTCCTTGAGCTGAGGAGAGATTATCACAAGGTTGACTTGAATGGTATTTCTGCGAGGAATTTCCATGTCCTACAAAACAAGAACAAAGATGAAGATCCAAAACCCTTGAAATGGTTAGAGAATGCATATGATGCTTCATGATGTTTATGATGTATGCACAAAACATATGTACAAGCAAATCACACCAAACCCTAGTTTCAGGCTTGCATGGGGTTTCATAGGTAAGTACCCTCTTGAGTGTAGTTGGCTTAAAAACCTGTCCTATAAATAGTAATCGGGTTCTAAGGAGCTCAATATCACCGGATTGTCTTCATTGTTCATTGTTTTGGTTTAGCCACTTAACTAGCGACCAAAATATTCCAAGAAAACAATCCTCAATGAGTGTAGTATCGAGTATCTACCAACTTCGGACTGCACCAACGCCGGTCATCTCACTACCCCTAATAAAAGGCCAAGATGGTCAAGTAAGGTTCTAGGTCATTAGTGCTTAGTGACATCACTCAGCGGCCCCGTACTCTCCTTGATTGAACTCAAGGGTTATCGGTACTCACAAATATGTCGCACTAATATAGCTATTGCTTCGACCGTGTCGGTATACCCCGCACAGTTTCCACAATGTATTGCTATCTATGAATGTTTCCCAAAAATCCGGGTGTAGGATTGCAAACCCGAACAATAGAGCCAAAGTATAAAGCAAACAATTCAAACAATTTGTCATGCAAGAGGGTGATCTAAGCCCTAAGGTTACTCCACTTTTAAAATTATTTCCCCAGCAGAGTCGCCAGTTCTGTGATATGGTGGGAGAACTGACTATGGTTTTGCGTTTGTTTTCGCAAATGTTTCGGTTGAGCAAGAGTCGCCACCAACTTTTTATTTTATCCTAAGGAAAGGTTAAAAAGCACAGCAAAAACCTTTTGAGATGTTTTCTTGGGTTCGGGGAGTAGATTATAGAAAGGGAAGGTATTAGCACCCTTTCTATCCATGGTTATCCATGGGCTCTTAGTTACTTGCTTAGATCACTTGCCTTTTGTTTTCAATTGTTTTAAATGGTGCTTGTATGTGTGGGTTTGAAAATGTTTTGAAAAGAAACCAATGTGGTGGCAACCTTTGTAATGATCCATGTGGGGATGTATACAAAGATGTATGTCTTTTGAAAAGGTTTTCATTTGTTTTTGAAAGTTGTTTTGAAAGTGTAGTGATGTGTGGTTTAGAAAATAGGCAAGTGTTTTGTTTTTGCAAGTTTGATTCAAGTAACTAAGAGGTCATCTACTCCTAAATTTCTCAAAGTTTATTGCTATGTTTTAACCCTTTTAATAAGTTTGTTCCACCATTGTATTTGGTGGACAATCTCATGTTAGGATGTGAAAGTGACGGGCGCGGGTCATCGTTTAGACCATGATTGCAACGGTGTTAAGTATCTTTGGGCATTTCCTTTAAGGGACTTGATCATTTGTTTTTGTTTGTTTTGAAAAGTGTTATCGAGGGACTATGATCATTCAATTTGTTTGTTTTGCCCAAAGAGACCTATCATGCAATATGGCCCATTTTTGAAAGGCAACAAGTGGAATACCCTAGGGGGTGCAAGTGTGATTTGTGTGTCCATTTTCATGCTTGTTTGTCTTATATTAGGTCCAACTATTTTGTTCATTTTTTTTTATTCGCATATAAACCCTAATTCTAGCATTGTATTTTAGAAAGCGATAAAGTGCAAAATTTAAATTCCTACGCTATTACAACACAATAATATAGGGAGGGGGGTACAATGTTTCAAATGGGGAGGTATTTAGACAGGAAATTGAATCTAGGCTATTACATCAATATTGAATATTTGCAAGGTAACTTAATTGCATAAAAATAAAAATAGAACAAATATGCAAGAATGCAAAAAATGGTTTTTTATATTTATGAAAAAAAAGGATTATTGATGTAAAATAAAAAGAAAATAATAAAAAAAAAATTATTTTTGGAGTATTTTTGAATTTAGGACAAAAACCCTAATTCAAAGGTATTATTTATTAATATATGCAATATTTATTATTTATACAAAAATAAAATAAGAAAAGAGATATATTTGTAAAAAATGATTTTTTTAGTGTTTAATATTAATAAAATAAAATATGTATATTTTTAGTATTTTATTCTAAGTATATTAATAAATATATATATATTTATGTATTAAGTTCTAAATATGTATTATATATAAAAAATAATAATATTTAATATAAAAATAAAAAGGGTGTTTTTTATACAAAATATTTTCAGGAAGTAAAAACAAAATAAAAGTGCATAAAAAATATATTTGTATTATCTTAATATTTTAAACAAAAAGTATATATGTATATTTACTTATTTATGTATAAAACAATCAAATAAATACTTAATAAATTCAAAAAATGATGGGAAAAATATTTTTATATTTTTAATATGCTGAGAAAAAATAAATGAATCAGTTAAAAAAAGAAAAAGTCAAAAAATATTAAAAATGAAGCAAATGGGCTCAGGGGGTGAAAAAGTAAATGTATGGTGCAAAAAGGAATAACAAAACAGGCCCAGCCCAGAAAATGGCTGTCTTCAACCTTCAGACCAAACAATTCAAAAATGCGCGCCTTCCTTCATCAATCCTTAACTCCTGATTCCTGGCTTTTTAACAAAAACTCATAACATAAAAAATGTTCAGCATGAAGAGACGATTCTAACCATATGCATAACTTGATCTAACTCTCTAAGATGAGGGAGAATTTCTCCTCCCCCAAATCCTAACCTAGTTTTTCTGCCATTTTCAAACTCCAAATTCTCACAACTCAAGCAAAAGAAATGAAAAGTAAAAACATGTACATGTTCAGTGGCATGAGTAGAACCTTGTCTATTCACAAACTTAAAGCTAATGATGCATAATAAGAGAGATACGAGTTCACCAAGATACCTGTTCAGCTGAAGTTCTATCTTGCAATGTAGGAACTTTCAGTGCAAGGTGATGATTGGAAAAGCTTCCTTGAGGTCCAGGGATGCTATTCCAATGTTTACTTTGTCTTGAAAGCTTCTGAATCGAGCTAGAGAACTTCACCTGCAAGTCAGAAATGTGAAAATGGTGGAAGTGGTTAGAGTGATTACAGGTCGTGCATTTGCTTTTGGTTAGCTTGCATAGATGGTATGGAAGGTATGTGAACTGATTTGGGCAAGAGAGCTCAAGAGAAATGAGAGATAGCACTCAAACTGCAGGGCCTGCCCTGTTTTTGCAGTTTGAGAGTGATTCTGAGATGGAGAGTGTTTTGAAGGCTAAGGGCTCGTGTATTAGCTTGGTTGTGTTGTGTGAAATGTGTTTGATAACTTTGTTCTTTTGTTTTTGAGCTGATATGGTCGTTGGTCCGAGTTATGCAATGTTTCTTCTAACTTAAGCAAGAAATGGCAAGTTGTGTTTCTAGGTCAGTAGAGGACCCCTAATCCTGCTGCAAAGCTTCTCTTGATCAGAGTAATTTGTTCATAATCTTGTGCTAAAGAGATTTGGTTTGTACTTGCTTGATTTACCAATTGACATAAAGCATGACTTTTCAAAAATGGCTATTTTGCTTTATCTAAAAATTGATTAAACTTGTATATAATACTTGAACTCATAGAATAACACTTTGACACAATGAACAAGCATTAAATTATTGAGTGTAACTTGGTTTAAGGACCTGTAATCAAGGGCATGCTGGTTTTGAGAAGTTTGCATAACTTATGAACATGAAAAATGGCCAATTCAAAAGTGAGTTTTTGCTATATTGTGAAATTCGATTCTCCCTAACCATGAGGTTGTTTGATGAGTTCTTGGACATTTTGGAAAGCTTGGAATGTGTACTACAATCCATCTTTGAAGTGAAATTTGAAATTCCAAGTGGAAGTGTATGGAAAATGGCTTTGAAGTCGGGTAGAAAAACTTGTCAAAATAGGTCAAAAATTCACTAAGTTAAGAATGGTTTAGTGCCCTTATTCAAAAATTTGTAACTTGAGATACAAGCTTCAAATGAGAAAACTTTGTGAAACAAAGTTGTAGATTATGCAACAAGCTACAACTTTCATGTTTTGACTTTTGTTTGAATCCAAATGAATCATGGTGAAAAAGTGGGGCAAAGTTGGGAAAAAATTAGGGTTTTCCATAACTTAGAAAAATTCTAAGTTATGAAAAATTCCATTTTAAACCCTAATTTGCATTTCTTGGTTTCTTGGTGAACAAGTTTCATGATTTGGCATGTTTTGATGAAAAATGAATCTTGACTCTTGATTTTGACCAAAAAGTCAAAGTTTGACTTTTCAGTGTACAGTCAAAATTGATCAATTGACTGGGAAATTCAACTGTCAATCTTGTGTACTTGGGATCTTTTGAGTTTGTTGAGCATGTCAAGACAATTCCATGGGGTCCTTGAGTCCATATGTGAGCTTTGTTTGCCATTGGCTAGGTCAAACAGTCAAAAATTGCCTTTGTGCAGTCAAAACCCTAAAAATGACCATTTTGCCCTTTTGATGATCTGATCAAATTTCTTGTGGAATTGTGATCCAAACTTGATCAAATGGTCCATATGAGTTCATAATGTTGATGTGGGTCAATTTTCATGAGATTTGACTGTCAATTGGCCACAATTGACTTTTTCCCCAATACAGCTGATTTCTAAGTCATCTGTCCAATTGACTGGGCAAAACTTGGAATCAAGACTTGAAACTTGGTATGGATAAACTTGGGAGTCCAATATGAAGTATGAAAGTCATCTTAGGCATTTTAGGTCAAAACATCTTTGTGCAAACACAAACCCTAATTTGGGTCCACCAGTGCAAGGAGAAATCTTGAGCAGAGGAAACCCTAATTGGATCTTGATCTTCAAAGGTCTGGTGATGAGAAAATGTTGAGGAAATGGGAGGGCAAATTTTGGGGTACAACACATTCACTAACCATTTCAAGGGTTTTGGATCTTCATCTTTGTTCTTGTTTTGTAGGACATGGAAATTCCTCGCAGAAATACCATTCAAGTCAACCTTGTGAGAATCTCTCCTCAACTCAAGGAGCTCACCTCAAGAATTCCGGAAAATTCATCCTTCAGTGAAAGACATGGTAAACTGCTCAGCCTAGTCAACACCAACATTGAAGAAGACATGATGAAAGTGCTATTCCAGTTCTTTGATCCTCTTCACCACTGTTTCACTTTCCCTGATTATCAGTTGGTACCCACTTTGGAGGAGTTTTCTCAACTCCTGAGAATTCCTATCCTTAATCAACTACCCTTCAACGGTACGGAAAAGGAACCAAAGCTGGAAGATGTTGCTCGAGCATTACATCTACAACCATCCGACATCAAGGGGCATTGGGAAACCAGAAGCGGCGTCAAGGGATTCTTAGCAAAATTCTTGTTTGAGAAGGCACAAGAATGTTGGAATTCATTGGACCTACAAGCCTTTGAAGAGATTGTGGCACTCCTTATCTATGGGTTGGTCTTGTTCCCAAATCCTGACCAATTGGTAGATGTCAACACCGTCAAAATCTTCTTGTCCAGAAATCCAATACCAACGTTGCTTGGGGACATCCTTCACTCATTTTACACACGAACAATGAGAAAGAGGGGTGTTCTCATGTGCTGTATTCCTCTCCTTGCAAGGTGGTTTATTTCGCACCTTCCACAATCTATCTTGAAGAATGACCAAGGCTCAAGGTGGTCCCAACGGTTGATGACTCTTACTCACTCTAATGTACATTGGTGTTCTCGGTCCAGAGAAAATGTCATCATCGTCGATCGTTGCGGAGAGTTTCCTAATGTTCCTTTACTTGGAATTAGGGGAGGTATCACCTACAACCCTTGCCTAGCTTTGAGGCAATTTGGATATGCACGGAGGGATGGCCCTCATGACATGTTGATTCCTGACCTAGTTTTTGACTTCGACAACGATGTGCAAGGACTTCGCCAAAGATTCATTAGAGCTTGGGGAAAACTCAACAAGGTTGATAGCAAGACTCTGGGACACAAGAACTCCATCCCTCTTGAGCCCTATCTCAAGTGGGTACGATCCCGAGCCCAAAGTCTAATGATGCCTTATCCTCATGTACTCCCAGTGATTAAAGAGCCCGTCAATGAAGGAGAGGTCCCCTACACCATCCTACATCCAGACATGCCTACATCGTGGGAGGAAATGCAGAAAAGTTGGATTCAGCTCAAGGAGGAACAAAATACTTTTGAAGCTAGCTTCTACGCCAGTGAGAAGAAGGTTCTAGAGCTTACCCTCCGACTCCATGAGCAAGAGGCCCTCAACACCTATATCGCACCAAAGAGGATGCGCAATGTCTTTTTGCCTTGAGAAGTTATTTTGTAATATTTGGCCCATGGGGCATTTATGTACTAACAAATTTCTTATTATTAATATGACGTGCGTTCTTCTTTGTCTGAAACAATTTTGAATGTTCTAAATCCTTGAATGCATTGCATACATAAGCATACCATTCATCATGTGCATAAGCAGGTCTCACTCCAGGTTTCCTTATCTGTCTGCTGTTTATTTCAGTAGGATGGATCTCGAGCAAACAGTCAAAGACCTACAAGCTCAGAATGCACAATTCCAGCAACTCCTGATGACCTTAGCCAAGGGTCAGGAGGATATCAAGACTCAATTGGGGAATAAGGACCCAGTGAAGAAGAAGAAAAAGAGGATTGGGGTGGCTACTTTGGGGAGAAGATTTGACGGAGAAGCTCGGAGAGTGTTTGAATTTCCTCCTACTTCTGATGAAGGGACCAGTAAAAGAGATGGAGTTGCGATGCCTTCCGAGTCTGATGCGGAAGAAGAAGAGGTTGAAGAGGATGAAGATTATTCTGATCAGCAATACCCTCCAGCTGATGATAAATACAAGGGTTTAGAAGACAGATTGGCCGCCATGGAATTACAAAGAGTACCGGGTTTGGATTTTGAAGACTTGGGTTTGGTTGCCGGGATTGTGATTCCCCCAAAATTCAAAGTGCCAGTGTTTGTGAGGTATGATGGGCTGTCCTGTCCCAAAATGCATCTCAGGTCCTACGTGAGAAAGATTCAACCCTATACGGCAGATAAAAACCTCTGGATTCATTTCTTTCAAGACAGCCTTTCGGGAGCTCAGTTGGAGTGGTTTTATCAGCTAGAAGGAACCAGTGTCAGAAATTGGGAAGATTTGGCCACCGCTTTCTACAAACAATACCAGTATAATTCTGATCTTGCTCCTACTCGTACCCAACTTCAGGGTATGTCACTAGGAACAAGCGAGGGATTCAAAGAATATGCACAAAAATGGAGAGATTTGGCTGGCAGGGTGCAGCCTCCTTTAACCGACCGTGAACTCATTGATATGTTTCTTGGGACCCTATCTGGGCCATTTTTCAATCATCTAATTGGTAACTCTTTCGCGGGGTTTACCGATTTGATCTTAACAGGCGAGAGAATAGAAGCCGGCATCAAATCAGGAAAGATTTAGAAGGGTGTTGCTGCAAGTATTGAGAAGAAGCCTTTTAAGAAGGAAATAACTGTGGTATATTCTCAAAGAAGAGCAGGGAAGACGGAGCGACGGCCAACTGTGGGGGCCGTAATGATTCAAAACACTCCAAGTGAGCAGCCTCGCTATAACCAGTCCAGACTAAATCAACAACGAGTGGAACGGCCACAACGGCAGTTCACCCGTATTAACATGACTCCAGCGCAAGTGCTTCCCCATCTGTTGAAGTTGAATCTCGCCACCATCAAGGAGGCACCAAAGAATGTGAATACGTCCTCTCCGCATTATCATGCCAATGCTAAATGCGCCTACCATTCAGACAGTGTTGGACACGACACCAATGATTGTTGGGCACTCAAGCATAAAATCCAAGACCTGATAGAGGCTAAGGAGGTAGAGTTTGACGCTCCAGAGAAGCCTAATGTGATATCTGCACCCATGCCGAAGCACGGCCGAAATGTCAATGCCATTGAAGAAGATTTATATGTTGCTGATGTTGATGATCTGGTAACTCCTTTGTTAACCATTAAGTTGAACCTGTTGAGGGTCGGGATCTTCCCGGGATGTAAGGAAGACTGCTATTGTTGTTACTCTCTGCCGTTTGATTGTCCGTTATTGAAGAAAGGCATCCAAGGCCTTATGGATAATCGACAAATTTTGTTTGAAAAAGTTTCTGCTGTTCCAGTTCATACTGAAGATGTCTCAATCATAACCATTCACGCCAATCTTTCCAAGGCCGTCAAAAAGCCTGTTAAGATTACACCAGCTACGAAATCTGTTCCTTTGAAGATAACAATGCCAGGGCCTGTTCCCTATGTTTCTGAGAAGTCGATACCTTGGAACTATGGCGGTGACGTCTACTACCATGGTATCAAACAAATAGAAATAAGTGAATGAAGTTCGGATGATGATGAAGCCATCATTAGTAACATTGCGGGCACTAGCAAAATCACCAGGAGCGGGAGAATATTTTCTCCAGAGATTGCCCCTCCAAGAGCAGTCTTTGGACCCTCATCAGCTGACAAGGTCGTCCCTGCACCAATAAAACTTTCTGCTAGAACTCCTTTGATTGAAGATATTGTTGTTCCTAGTATTGTCTCTCCTACCGCTGCTGACAAAGGAAAGGGAATCCAAGATGAGCCCGTCAGGACGAGGGCTCAACCCTTGGTTATCCCGGAAACCTCCAAGAAGGAAATGGATGAGATTTTGAGGATAATCAAAAGAAGTGATTACGATGTAGTAGAACAGCTGGGGAAAACCCCCTCCAAGATCTCTATGCTGGCACTACTACTTTGCTCAGAAGCGCACGCTAAAGCCCCGATAAAATTCCTGAAGGCAGCCCATGTGCCCCAGGAAACCTCTGCGGATCAATTTCAAAATTGCGTGGCTAGCCTGACTGCGGACAATGGATTAGGTATTTCTGATGCCGACCTAACTCCTAAAGGCAGAAACCACAATGATGCTTTGCACATTTCAGTCGAGTGTCGAGGAACTACTCTCGCACACGTCTTGGTCGACACTGGTTCGTCGCTGAATGTTTTACCTAAGAAGGCCTTGGACCGACTAGATTGTGAAGGGTTGGAATTGAAGCCGAGTGATATTGTTGTCAGAGCTTTCGATGGTTCGAAAAGAATGGTCCATGGAGAGGTTGAAATTCCCATCAAGATAGGCACTGAGGTGTTTAAATCCACTTTCTATGTGATGGACGTCCGTCCATCATACTCTTGCCTGCTGGGTAGACCTTGGATACACCATGCTGGGGCAGTCACCTCCTCCTTACATCAGATGTTGAAGTATCCTGTCAAGGGAAAGATCATTACTGTCCATGGCGAAGAAGAGTACATGATTAGCCACTTAAATTCTTTCCGGTATGTGGAGGTTGAAGGAGAGTTCATTGAGACACAGTTTCAACATTTCGAAGAAGTCCTTCCTGAAATAGCAGTAGCAAAGTTGGCAGCTGAGACACCGAGACAGATGGCCAGGATGGCGTCTCTGGAGGACGCGAGGGCCGCAATAAAAGAAGGGAAGAATTCAGCATGGGGGCAGTTACCTGACATTCCACATAAGGCAGACAAATTTGGATTAGGGTTCACAGCCGCTGGCCAGAAAGCTATGCACCGTGCGAAGATTGAAAGGGCGCCAGTCAAAATTTCTCCCTACGGAATCAACACTTTGGAGGATGAAGACAAGGAGAGCAACATTGAAGAGTGGATTTATCCAACTATCAAGGAAGGATTGAGCAACTGGGAGGAAAAAGACTTTGTCCCCATCACTTTTATTCATCAGTAATTTATCTGTTAAACATTTCCTATTTGGTCTGTAATATTTACTTTCAAACAATCCGTACACTATCTTTTCACCTCCTGCCTTGCCCGGGGCATGTAGGTCCACTTGTAAGGGTTTTGATTATTTTTCATATCCATATGCCATGTTTAATGATTCATTGGACGTTTTTCATGTGATAAACTGCTTGTGTTCATTTTCTTTCCTTTTGCATTTTTTGTTTAAGGATGGCTATCCCTTACACACACCCACACTCACCAATGCAGGTACCCATCCACTCCGGATTCCATGGGTGACTATTCTGCTATATCTTTCAATAACTCTGAAGATCTGGTCAATCTAGCCGAGTATGAAGATGACGAAGGTTGTGAAGTACCCGGGGAACTAGCCAGACTTCTGCAACAAGAGGAAAGGGCCATCTTACCGCATGAAGAGCCATTAGAAACTGTCAACTTAGGGACCGAGGAAGACCGGAAGGAAGTGCAAGTGGGTTCCAATTTGAAACCGAATGTCAAGGAAAGCCTGATACAGTTGTTTAATGAGTATGTTGAAATCTTCGCTTGGTCTTATGAGGACATGCCGGGTTTGGACACGGACATCGTGGTTCACCGTCTCCCCACAAGAGAAGACTGTCCACCGATCAAGCAAAAAGTTCGCCGAATGAGGCCTGACATGTCCGAAAAGATCAAAGCCGAAGTAATGAAGCAATTCGATGTTGGCTTTCTGGCTGTTACGTCCTATCCTCAATGGGTCGCTAACATTGTGCCAGTACCTAAGAAAGATGGCAAAGTCAGGATGTGTGTGGACTACCGGGATTTGAATAGGGCCAGGCCCAAAGATGATTTTCCACTTCCACACATTGACATTTTGATCGATAATACAGCTCAGCACAAAGTGTTTTCCTTCATGGATGGATTCTCGGGCTACAATCAAATCAAAATGGCTCCCGAGGATATGGAGAAAACAACTTTTGTCACACAATGGGGCACTTTCTGTTACAAGGTGATGCCGTTCGGGCTGAAGAATGCAGGGGCAACTTATCAACGCGCCATGGTAGCTTTATTCCATGATATGATACATCATGAGATTGAAGTTTACATAGACGATATGATAGCTCGGTCACAAACAGAGGAAGAGCACCTTGAACATCTAGAAAAGCTGTTTGCCAGGTTGAAAGAATACAAGCTCAGGCTGAATCCAAGTAAATGCACTTTTGGAGTTAGGTCTGGTAAACTCCTGGGATTCATTGTAAGCAACAAAGGCATTGAAGTCGATCCGGCAAAAGTAAAAGCAATACAAGAGATGCCTGCTCCCCGTACTGAGAAGGAAGTTAGAGGATTCTTGGGGCGCTTAAACTATATTGCCAGATTCATCTCGCATCTGACTTCTACCTGTGAGCCAATTTTCAAACTCTTGAAAAAAGATCAGGTAGTCGAGTGGAACGACGATTGTCAAGCTGCTTTTGATAGAATCAAGGAGTATTTGCTAGAACCTCCTATTCTGATGCCACCCGTTGAAGGAAGACCATTGATCATGTATTTAACCGTCTTGGATAACTCAATGGGGTGTGTTTTGGGCCAACATGACGAGTCTGGTCGAAAAGAGCATGCTATTTATTACCTTAGCAAAAAGTTTACCGACTGTGAGACTCGCTACTCACTGCTCGAGAAAACTTGATGCGCTTTGGTATGGGCTGCTCGCCGACTAAGACAGTATATGTTGACTCATACTACCTTGTTGATTTCCAAAATGGACCCTATCAAGTATATTTTTGAAAAGCCCGCTTTATTTGGAAGAATAGCCAGATGGCAGATGATTTTAACTGAATATGACATCCAGTACACCACCCAAAAAGCTATAAAAGGGAGTGTACTAGCTGACCATCTGGCTCATCAGGCTATCGAAGATTATCAACCCATGAGATTTGATTTCTCGGACGAGGACATCATGAATTTGGACAATATTGAAGGTAACGGACCGTATGACGGACCCGAAAAGGGATCCCGATGGACCCTGTACTTTGATGGTGCTTCAAATGCACTGGGAAACGGTATCGGCGCAGTACTCATTTCTCCGGAAGTTTGTCACACACCTTTCACGGCCCGACTTTGCTTCAGCTGCACAAACAACGTGGCTGAGTATGAAGCTTGCATCTTTGGTCTCAAGGCTGTTATAGACTTGGGGATCAAATCTTTGATCGTATTCGGGGACTCGGCTTTGGTTATCAGTCAAATCAAAGGAGAGTGGGATACCAAGCATCCTAATCTTATCCCATACAAAGAACATGTCTTGACATTGTTGCCGCATTTCGAGCAAATTACCTTCGAGCATTTCCCGCGAGAAGAGAATCAGCTAGCAGATGCTCTAGCCACAATGTCCTCCATGTTTAAACTCAACTGGGATAACGAGGCTCCCCAAATCATCATCGAGCGAATGGATGAACCTGCGCATTGTCACGAGATTAATACCGAAGAAGTAGTGGAACAACCTTGGTTCCATGAAATCAAAAGGTATCTCGAGACTAGGGATTATCCTGAAGGAGCTTCCGTAAACGACAAGAAGTTCTTAAGGAAATTCGCTGCTAAATTCTTCCTGAGCAACGACATCCTTTACAAACGAAGCCATGATTGTGTGTTACTCCGATGCGTAGACAAAGCTGAAGCAGAGTTGATCATGACTGATATACACAGCGGCACATTTGGCACTCACTTGAGCGGGCATACAATGGCTAAGAAGATCCTAAGGGCAGGCTATTACTGGTCTACCATGGAAGCTGACTGCCATCAACATTCCCGTACTTGCCACAAATGTCAAGTCTACGCTGACAAAGTTCATATCCCTTCGGTTCCTCTCAACGTTCTGACTGCTCCTTGGCCATTTGCAATGTGGGGCATTGACATGATTGGAGAGATCAAGCCCACGGCTTCCAATGGACATCGTTTCATTCTGGTTGCCATTGACTATTTCACCAAATGGGTCGAAGCGGCTTCCTTCGCCTCTGTTACTAAAAATGTGGTTGCCCGCTTCATCAAGCAAAATCTCATATGCCGGTACGGTGTTCCAGACAGGATCATCACAGACAACGGTACAAATCTGAATAACACAATGATCACCACATTGTGCGAACAATTCAAGATTTATCATCATAATTCATCTCCCTATCGGCCGAAGATGAACGGTGCTGTTGAAGCTGCAAACAAAAACATTAAGAAGATCATTCAGAAAATGACAGTCACTTACAAAGACTGGCATGAGATGTTACCGTTTGCTCTACATGGATACCGTACGACGGCACGTACTTCAACCGGGGCAACCCCATTTTCGTTGGTATATGGCATGGAAGTTGTCCTGCCTATGGAAGTTCAGATTCCTTCTCTAAAGATTATGAAGGATGCAGGTTTGAATGAAGATGATTGGATGCAGACCCGACTTGATCAACTCAATTTGATCGATGAGAAGCGACTCGCTGCTATATGCCATGGTCAGACGTATCAAAAACGGATGATCAAGGCCTTCAATAAGAAAGTCATACGTCAAGTGTATCAAGTCGGAGATCTCGTAATCAAGCGGATTATCTTGCCGCAAAGTGATCTCAGGGGCAAATGGACTCCTACATATGAAGGACCATTTGTGATCAAGAGTATATTTTCTGGTGGTGCAATGATTATGACTGTGATCGGTGGATCTGGAATTGACTGTTTAACGCTGGTTCGCGAAATGTCGCGGAAGCAAGAGTCGCCACCGTCTTTTATTTTCTCCAAATGGAAAGGACAAAAGCACAGAAAAATTCCTTAAAGAGATTGCTCTCGGTTCGGGAGGTAGATTATAGAAAGGGAAGGTGTTAGCACCCTTTCTATCCATGGTTATCCATGGGCTCTTAGATACTTGCTCATTGTGTTTTCAAAATGGTTTGTTTGCTTTTCAACTGTGGGTTTTTAAAAAGTTTCTTTGAAAATTCCAGTTCGACTCTTGTATCAGTCCTCAAGAGTGTTTGAAAAATTGCTTTCGAAAGCTTTTTGAAAATGTGTTGGTGTGAAAAGTATTTTTGATTTGTTTTGAAATTTAGAGCAAGTATCTAGAGTCGTCTACCTACCCTAAGGAATTCGTCTGTGTAAATGTCCTTTAAAGTAGTGCCATCCCACCATTGAGAGGTAGGTAGCACCACCGTTGGAGGTGTTCGGGTCAATTCGAGGTTCGGGACATGGTGATCACCAGAGCAACGGGAAGACACCTTAGAAGCTACCCTCATGCCAGGTTCCCGGATCATGAGGACTTACTAAGACATCCTCTACTCGACGATCACCTTTCGAGGCAAGGCAACAGTGAGGCGTACCCTAAGGATGGTGTGTGCGATTCGTGTGTCGTTTTCATTTGTATTTGTCTTGTCATGTTTTTGATGTTCTACGCTTGTTTTTATTTTGTCCATACATTCTTTCATGCCATTTAATTAACAGTTAAAAGTTGCGAGGAAAAGTAAATCTACAGCTATTACAAATGGCGCGGGTCCACATCGCCAAAATTAACCAGGACCCGATTTGACAGAAAAAGTAAAGAAAGTAAAAGTGCGAGAAGCAATTAGAATGTTACAAGGCTTTGGGAGAGGTACATAATTATTTAAGCAAAATAAAATAAATATGCGAAATTAAATCGAAACGAGGGCGTTGGACCCTTTTGCAAAAATTAAAATTAATGAGGAATTAAAATTAAAATTAAAAGAAAGCAAGAATTTGTTTTTTGGTGTTTTTTAGTGTTTTAAGATTTAATAAAAAAAGAATTAATTAAAATTAACTACTAACCCTAATTCTATTTTATTTTAATTTATTAAGAAAACATTTAAACCTAAATTAAACCTAATTTTTACATGCAAATTTAAATATGAAAATAAATAAAATAAATAATATTATTGTGTAAAGGAAAAAATTAAAAAGGAATAAAACATTAATTAAACCTAGTTCTATATTTTTTAGATTTTTGTTATGAAAGGAATTAAAATTAAAACCCTAATTTAAACTAATTAATTTACATGCATTCATTTACAAGAAATATTAAAATAAAATATTTATTGTATTTTTATCTTTTCTGATTTTTATGATGTTTTTTGTATTTTATAAAAATAATTAATTAATTTAAACAAATAATAATCAAAAGTAAAAGATTTAAATAAATAAAGAAGATAAAAAAAAAGAGAAAAATTTGCAAACCTAGGGGGGTGGTAGTCCCCAAAGTGGAGGTCTGGCCTTAGTAATCTGGCCCATTTAGCAAGGCCTGGTGGACTTTTACTGGGCATGTGCAGAGGCGTTGACTCAAGCCTATGGTGCTCATCAATTCTCAGCCTTTGATCTGATCTCCAAGAGCACGTGGATGGCTGGATTAAGAGGTGTATCATGATCCTCAACATAAGCGCTGCACATGAACGTTAAAGGAAAAATAACATGGAAATTATTGAAGACCTGGGGCTCGAACCCAGGTCATGGACATTGCAAACGTGTACACCTACCACTGAGCCATCCCAAATACATTTAACATATAATAGCAAATAAATATTATAAAAGAAATAATGATCAGGGGCCACCAACGCGCGAATTTTTTGAATCCACCTATCACCGTTTGCCAACACATCGTCTTCTTCACTATCCCTGAAACGTAAAACATTAAGCCACGGTTTTTTTTAGGTTCTCTTAGGCATGCTACTGGAAAATAGCGATTAGGCCTATAGTGTTCATAAATTGATCGCGAGTGTTGCATCTTCTTCGTCCAGTCATGATGATTCTAATGGTAGTGGCCAAAGGTTCCAATTTTTCCTCGTTTCAAAATCCCCAATTTCAAACTCTGCAAACCCTAAAACTCAAACATGGCATAATCGCGTATAGCAAATAAAAAGACAATTAAATGCATTGGTTAGCTTCAGAATCAAATGAGGAATAAGAATCCATGGATAAAATGTTATGAAAATGCCTAAATTTCAAAACACGATGATGAATTTTTCACTAGGTATCTTGAATGCTGTATACCAATTCCTTGCGTTTGGATTGTTGTTTTTGATTGGAATACGTCCAATGACCTTTGAGCAAGCTAATGGAACAAGAATTAGGTCTTGAATCGCCCTGTAAGGATGTTTTCAGAATTGACTTTTTTGACAATTTTTTCAAGTTTGTGAATGGCCTTTTTGCGCAGCTTAGTGTATGTTCTGATTAGGGTTTCATTCTAGCTTATGTAGTGAACAAATTAGGTTAACAAAATTGATCAAAATCTCTTTCATTCATGATTTGAAGATTTGATTTTTTCACCATGATTTCCATATCTTTTTCCATGTGTTTTTTGGTTCAAATCATATCCAATTGCTCCAATTCTTTCCATATTGACTTATGCACGAAATCTTGAGAATAAAACATGTATAAAAAGATTTGTTAGGTTAAGTTAAATATTTTTCATATATTTAAATGATTTAAATGAATTAATATAAATAAAAATTCAAATAAATAAATAAATAATGAGAAAATACTTCCCTTTGGGCCAAGTGGTCGTGCACATGCTTGGAATTATGAATTGTGGAAGAAAAATGGGCCCATTAGCAATTTTAGGTCATTTGAATCAATGTTGACTTTTCAAAATATCCAAAAATTTTCCAACTTCCACAAGGCACAACTTGCTCAATTTTTAAGCTTTTCTCATGTTCTTGGACATTTTGGAAAGGTCTTTGAGTCCTATAACCAATGTCTTTGGTCCCATGTCATTTTGATTTACCAATCTCAATTTATGGCCTTTGACTTAAAGTCCCTTTTTGTTGACTTTTGAAAATGACCTATAATGTTGAAATTGATAACTTTTTGTGGGAGCATTTCTTGGACTTGAAGTATGAAGATGAGTTGTAGGAAATGTCTTTATCTTCAAAATGAGCTTTGGATGGAATTTTTCTGATAATCCATGTGAAAGTTATGCCCTGGTCAATTTCAGTTGACTTTTTCAGCTGTCCAAATAAGGAAACTTTTTGCATTTTGATGATTTCTGAGCCAAATTTTAAGAATCATGATCAAGCATTGATAAAATGATGTTTGTGGCTTCAAAATGATATATTGACCAAAAATTTGAACTTTTGACTGCCAAATGACCATTTTGCCCCTACAGTTGACTGTAGTGCAATTAGGGTTTTTGACTGTGCAATTTTATGCTGAATGTCTTGAAACTTGATATGAGGATACTTGACCATATTTGTAGGCATGTGAGACTTGATTGGGCCTTTGGAAACTTCATTTTCTTGACCAGAACACAAACCCTAGTTTTAACTGTATAGGAGACCTTTGACTGTGCAACCCTTGGGGAATTTTGCAGCTTGGCTTGGCAATTTTTGGAGAATATGGGAGGGCAAATTTTGGGGTACAACAGTTGCCCCTGTTCAATCTTCTTAGACCTGAGGATGCAGATTGGCTAACGTGCCTTTCGTAATCCGAGGGTAGAAGATGATTGAACACTAGAGTGCCCAGAAATTTGCGCTCACATAGTAGCAGTGATGGGAATGGGTTTACAGATACCATTTAGAGGTTGATGGATAGGATGATGGGATTATAGATGCCATCTGGATGTTGATCGCATAAGAGATTCCTTAGCGAGAACCTGCATACCTGCAAAAGAAACATGAGTACCTGACACGTTGCAGGAGTTGATTTCAGATGCTTGGCATAGATATGTCCTGACTGGTTACAGGAGCTGAATCTGGAGCTTCACAAGATGATGAATGAACCAGGGATGGTTACTACCTTAGCATGAACGGTAAGAGGACCTTGGGCGACTTTAACTTCAACAACGCTCGTTGAGAAAATCTTAGTGGGAATTACTGTCTACGCAGTATCGGGAAGAGAACCATAAACAATTATAATCTGAAAGGAATCATCACCTCACTCACCGTCGGAGAGGGAACCATCTGAAAAGGGATTATCACCTCACTCACCGTCGGAGAGGGACCATAGAAAATGAATTATTACCTCACTCACCGTCGGAGAGGGAACCATAAGGAAAAGGAATTATCACCTCACTCACCGTCGGAGAGGGAAACATCTGAAAAGGACTTACCACCTCACTCACCGTCGGAGAGGGAACCATAGGAGACTATCACCTCACTCACTGTCGGAGAGGGAAACATCTGAAAAGGACTTACCACCTCACTCACCGTCGGAGAGGGAACCATAGGAGACTATCACCTCACTCACCGTCGGAGAGGGAAACATCTGAAAAGGACTTACCACCTCACTCACCGTCGGAGAGGGAACCATAGGAGACTATCACCTCACTCACCGTCGGAGAGGGAAACATCTGAAAAGGACTTACCACCTCACTCACCGTCGGAGAGGGAACCATAGGAGACTATCACCTCACTCACCGTCGGAGAGGGAAACATCTGAAAAGGACTTACCACCTCACTCACCGTCGGAGAGGGAACCATAGGAGACTATCACCTCACTCACCGTCGGAGAGGGAAACATCTGAAAAGGACTTACCACCTCACTCACCGTCGGAGAGGGAACCATAGGAGACTATCACCTCACTCACCGTCGGAGAGGGAAACATCTGAAAAGGACTTACCACCTCACTCACCGTCGGAGAGGGAACCATAGGAGACTATCACCTCACTCACCGTCGGAGAGGGAAACATCTGAAAAGGACTTACCACCTCACTCACCGTCGGAGAGGGAACCATCTGAAAAGGACTTACCACCTCACTCACCGTCGGAGAGGGAACCATAGGAGACTATCACCTCACTCACCGTCGGAGAGGGAAACATCTGAAAAGGACTTACCACCTCACTCACCGCCGGAGAGGGAACCATAGGAGATTATCACCTCACTCACTGTCGGAGAGGGAACCATCTGAAAATTATAATCTTAAAGAAAACCCTAAAATGGAAATCTCATGCACCGTTGGAGAGAGAACCAATTAGGAAATTATAATCTGGAGTAACTTCTGCTGAATCTTTATCAGGAAAATCTGTTGGGAGTCGATTTAGCTGGACTAGAGAAGGCCTGGGACTGGATAAGAAATCTTTGGAATCGATTAACTGAACCGGTCTAGGTCTTGAAATATGATTGAGAATTTCAACTGCATCTTTCCTGAAAGGTAAAGGTCAGTCATATGCAATGCATGATATGGATCAAGCAATGATGCTCTCAATATAAATGAGATTTGTATGATATAATGCGTCTATGCATGCTACAATGATATATGTGATGTTTTATGAATGTGTTTTGCGTCTAGGAAAGTAAATCCTTGACGGGTGCCGGGAAGTCATATCCTGGGCTGATGTTGAAGAATAGATTTTGCTCCCGCTGGGGATGATAGCTGCAAGAATACCGGTAGGAGGAGATGACTCCGTTGAGGAATAAACTTGGCAAATGGAAGATTCTGCGGGGAGAAAAGATACTCTAGCGACCATGCTGGGAAGCAATACTCTGTGGGAAGAGGGATGCCTTGCTGAGTGTTGATAATAATTTGCTGGGGATACCCTTGTTGCGTTGGAAGTGTTGATGGACTTCGCTGGGGTAAGAAGACTTCGTCGAGGACGCTCTTTCCGTGGCTTTTGGCTGAGGATAACCCAGTTATATCCTGTTAAGGAAATAACTCTTAAAATAAAGCCGGACGACGCGTTCGTGTTATGCGAGGAACAAGCTTCCAGAATATACTGGGGATAAGCTTACTGCTTGGGGAGATGAATTCCATCTTTCCTGGGGAACTGGATTGGACTGGACTCTTTTGGGGAAGTTTTGATATGCTGGGGGAAGAAGTGATTCCTTTGAATGTTGATACGCCGCCGGGGAACAATCTTTAGAGCGAGACTGCCGGGGATGCTTGTCATGGATATGCATGCTGCTGGGGAAGTATTGAGATCTACGGGGGATACCCAATTTCCTTGAGATTTGATAACTCCGCTTGGAGAAGAGTGTACTGGCTGCTGACTTATTCTCTGGGGAATGAAGATGTACTAGTCATGTTCTTTAGCCGAACCTACCTTGGTACCTTGGAGGATAGAACAATTAGACTGCTCAGACAACTCTTTATTGCCCCTGTTTCTAGTGTTACCTGTAATTAATTCTTTGTTTCGTATGCAAATATTTATGAGTTAGCAAATTATTGTCAATGCATATATCACAAATTGAACCTTGGACGTTCTTCGCAAAACAAAACAGAAAAAGAAAAACACTTGGCACGTTTAACTGAAAATATATTTGTATTGATTTTGAATGGCCTGTAAATAGGCGTTTTGTGTACAAGAGGCTGACGTCCTAGTAAGAGAACGTCGACGAACAAAAGATTTTATACAGATTTTGTACAAAAGAAAATAAAACAGCTGTGTGAAATATGAAAGATCCACTGGGTTTCAACTCTGCTATTGCCTTTATAGCTCCGAGCGTCTCATCACTTGATGACCTTGGTTGAAGGTGAAGCTGACTGATCGATGCCGTCTGAACTTGATGTAGATACCGGATTCTGGATGCCAAGTGATCAATGAGACATAGTATTACGCTTTTATCCCTAATTTTTGCCTGGACCGCCCTTTCGGGTTTTCGGTCCACCGGGATACCCATTTTTGCCCAAGCCGCCTTTTCAGGTTTTCGACTTGCCGAGTGTACAGATTTTTTTCATTTTCATCCCTTCATTTTGCCCGAACCCTTTTGGTTCGACGGGAAGCCCTAATTTTTGCCTAGGCATGTCAGCCTAGCGGGTCTTTTTTATGCGTAGTATCTTTTTACTATGTCTGCATTGGCGGGGTGAGGAAGATCGTCACCATCCATGTTGGTCAATATCATTGCTCCTCCTGAGAACACATGCTTAACCACAAATGGCCCTTCGTACGTAGGGGTCCATTTGCCCCTTGGATCACTCTGAGGAAGGATGATTCTCTTGATTACCAGATCCCCAACTTGATATTCCTGTGGTCTGACCTTTTTGTTAAATGCCCTAATCATACGCTTTTGATACGTCTGACCATGACAGATAGCAGCAAGTCTCTTTTCATCAATAAGGTTGAGCTGATCAAGTTGTGTCTGGATCCAATCATCCTCGTTCAGATTTGCATCCTTCATTATCCGGAGAGAGGGAATTTGTACTTCGATCGGCAAGACTGCCTCCATGCCATAAACCAGAGAGAAAGGAGTTGCCTCGGTTGACGTCCTAGCTGAGGTACGGTACCCATGTAGAGCGAACAGTAACATCTCGTGCCAATCTTTATAAGTCACTGTCATTTTCTGCACGATCTTCTTGATGTTCTTATTTGCTGCTTCTACAGCCCCATTCATCTTCGGTCTGTAAGGAGAAGAATTGTGGTGCTGTATTTTGAACTGTTCGCAGAGCTCAACGATCATCTTGTTATTCAGATTGGTACCGTTGTCTGTAATAATCCGCTCAGGAACGCCGTATCGACAGATCAGATTATGTCGAATGAACCGTGCCACAACAGTCTTGGTTACCGTAGCATAGGATGCTGCCTCAACCCACTTCGTAAAATAATCAATCGCCACTAGGATGAAGCGATGTCCATTAGATGCCGTAGGTTTTATCTCACCGATCATGTCTATGCCCCACATTGCAAACGGCCAAGGCGCAGTCAGAACATTCAGGGGAACCGGAGGAACATGCACCTTGTCTGCATAAATCTGGCACTTGTGGCATGTCCTGGAATGTTGGTAACAATCAGCTTCCATTGTGGACCAGTAATATCCTGCCCGTAGGATCTTCTTAGCCATAGTATGTCCACTGGAATGCGTACCAAAGGTCCCTTCATGTAGCTCTTCCATGATCCTTTCTGCTTCAGTCTTATCCACACAACGCAGTAAGGTTGAATCATGGTTTCGCTTATACAAGATGCCGTTGCTAAGGAAGAACTTTGCTGCGAACCTCCTCAGGAATTTCTTATCGTTGACAGATGCACCTTTAGGGTATTCCTGAGCTTCCAGATATCTCTTCACTTCGTGGTACCAAGGCTTCTCAATTACCAATTCGGTTTCGAGATTACAACAGTATGCCGGTTCGTCCAGTTTCCAGATGATGATCCGGGGAGCCTCATTGTCCCATTTAACTTTGAACATAGAAGCCATTGTAGCTAACGCGTCCGCCAGCTGATTCTCTTCTCTTGGAAAGTGCTCAAAAGTTATTTCTGTGAAGTGGGGGATCAGGGTCAATACACATTCTCTGTAAGGAATCAGGTTTGGATGTTTCGTATCCCACTCTCCTTTGATCTGATTGATCACAAGAGCGGAATCTCCGAAGACCCTCAGAAATTTGATCCTTAGGTCGATTGCAGCTTGAAGACCCATGATACACGCCTCATACTCCGCCATGTTGTTGGTACAGTTGAAACATAGCCGGGCAGTTAGTGGAGTATGAGTACCTTGTGGAGATATGATTATGGCGCCGATACCATTTCCCAAAGCATTGGAGGCTCCGTCAAAGTGCATAGACCATCGGGATCCTGGTTCAGGTCCTTCGTCCGGTCCAGGTACTTCACAATCTGTCACTATCATGATGCTTTCATCCGGAAACTCGAAGTTCATTGACTGATAGTCATCTACAGCCTGATGTGCCAAGTGGTCTGCCAATACACTTCCCTTGATGGCTTTCTGGGTTGTGTACTGAATGTCGTATTCTGTCAAGATCATTTGCCATCTTGCAATTCTCCCAGACAGAGCAGGCTTTTCGAATATGTACTTTATAGGATCCATCTTTGAGATCAACAAGGTAGTGTGAGTCAGCATATACTGTCTCAGCCGGCGAGCAGCCCATACCAAAGCGCAGCAAGTTTTCTCAAGCAGTGAGTATCGGGTCTCACAGTCGGTAAACTTTTTGCTAAGGTAATAAATGGCATGCTCTTTTCGGCCAGACTCGTCATGCTGCCCCAGCACACACCCCATTGAATTGTCAAGCACTGTCAGGTATAGTATCAGAGGTCTCCCTTCAACCGGTGGCATAAGGATAGGTGGTTCCTGGAGATACTCTTTGATTCTGTCGAAGGCAGCCTGACATTCATCGTTCCAACGTACTACCTGATCTTTCTTCAGCAGATTGAAGATTGGCTCACAGGTAGCAGTCAGGTGTGAGATGAATCGAACGATGTAATTCAGGCGTCCTAAAAAGCCTCTGACTTCCTTCTCTGTCTTAGGAGCCAACATCTCTTGAATGGCTTTGACCTTAGCAGGGTCCACTTGAATACCTTTATCACTGACCACGAAGCCTAGCAATTTTCCCGATCTTACCCCGAAGGTGCACTTGTTCGGGTTCAATCTCAGCTTGTATAGTTTCAACCGGTCAAACAACTTCTGCAGATGATCTAGATGCTCTTCCTCAGTCTGGGACCTTGCGATCATGTCATCCACATACACTTCTATCTCATGATGGATCATATCATGAAATAAGGCAACCATGGCACGTTGGTAGGTTGCCCCAGCGTTCTTTAATCCAAAAGGCATGACCTTGTAACAGAAGGTGCCCCACTGAGTAACGAAGGTAGTCTTCTCCATGTCTTCAGGTGCCATCTTGATCTGATTGTAACCTGAGAAACCATCCATGAAAGAGAACACCTTATGCTGAGCTGTATTATCAACAAGGACATCAATGTGAGGTAAAGGGAAGTCATCCTTGGGGCTGGCCCTGTTCAGATCCCTGTAGTCGACACACATTCTGACCTTACCGTCCTTCTTAGGTACCGGCACCACATTAGCAACCCACTGAGGGTAAGAAGTCACTGCAAGGAACCCAGCATCAAACTGTTTCATCACCTCGGCTTTAATTTTCTCAGAGATCTCTGGACGCATCCGACGGACCTTTTGCTTAACTGGAGGGCAGTCTTCCCTAGTTGGCAAGTGATGGACCACAATATCGGTATCCAACCCGGGCATGTCTTCGTAGGACCAAGCAAAGATCTCCATATAATCATGCAGCATCTTGGTTAACCGTTGCTTCACGCTGAGCTCTAGGTTGGCACCAATCTTTACCTCTTTCCTGTCTGCCTCAGTACCCAAGTTTATTGTTTCCACTGGCTCTTCATGGGGTTGAATTGCCCTCTCTTCCTGAAGCAACAGTCTTGCAAGCTCGCCAGGCACTTCGCAATCATCTTCACCTTCGTCTTTGGCTAAGTTGATCGGATTTTCGAAGTCATAACTGGCAGTAGCAGGGTTGTTGTTAGTGAGATCCAGAGTGGATTGGAACCTGTATGAGTGAGTGTGTGTGTAAATACAGCTGTTTTGAAAATATGAAAAGGAAAGAAAGACAGAAAAGGAACACAATATTTGCAATGCGAAAATACGTCCAAGATTTTCATTCATGATATATGAAATGACAATTTATATGCCCTCACAAATGAAACCACGGCGCCTCGGGTAAGACACCGGGCTGTAGAGTTTATTTATTGTTTATTACAAAATAACAAAACATAGGAATTCATTACTTAGTAACAAGAGAAACAGGGAGATTGTCTTTTGCGCTCCAATTGTTAAGTCCACCGTCGGTTGCCGGGTAGATCCAGCTATTAAACTCGGCTTCATCGACTTCCTCTCCGTCCCCAATAGCATTAACTCCATGAGCAGGCAGGGGAGCTGTCACTACGTTAGGCTTCTCAGATGCCTCAAACTGTACCTCCTTGGTGTCAATAAGGTCCTGCAGCTTGTTCCTTAATGCCCAACAGTCATCGGTAGAGTGCCCCGGGCTATCTGAATGGTAAGCACAACGAGCATTCGGGTTGTACTTAGGAGATGCAGTATTGGGGAACTTCGGAGCCTCCCTGACAGTCACCAAATTGGTGGATAGCAACTGTGGCAGGATCTGCGATAGGGTCATGCTTAACCGGGTAAACTCCCTCCGGGGTCTTTCAGCCCTTTGAGGATTGGTCGGCCAAGGAGCGGCAGCAGGCTTAGCAATCATTACCGCACTGACAGATTGGCGGCGCTCAAGTCTCTCTGATTTCCGGGAACCATATACGGCACTAGACTCCTTTTTGAATGGTTTCTTTTCCGAACTAGACGATGCACCCTTCGCAATCTTTCCAGACTTCAACCCAGCTTCAATTCTCTCTCCAGTCAGAATCAGATTAGTGAACCCAGCAGAAGAATTCCCAATGAGATGGTTGAAAAATGGCCCAGATAGGGTCCCCAAGAACATGTCTACCAACTCTCGATCAGTCAATGGTGGCTGCACCCTGCCAGCCAGGTCTCTCCACTTCTGAGCGTACTCCTTAAAACCTTCGCTTGCACCTAACGACATACCCTGGAGTTGAGTACGTGTAGGGGCAAGGTCGGCATTATATTGATACTGCTTGTAGAAAGCAGTAGCCAACTCCTCCCAGTTATGAACCTTGGTCCCATCCAACTGATAGAGCCATTCGAGATGAGTCCCTGAAAGACTCTCCTGGAAGAAGTGGATCCACAAATTCTTATCCGCAGAGTACGGTTGAATTTTCTGAACGTAGGACCTTAGATGCAGCTTGGGACAAGACGCCCCGTCATACTTAGAGAAGGATGGTGCTTTGAACTTGTGAGGGATGATCACACCAGTTGACAAACCCAGATCTCCGAAATCCAGCCCGGGTACCTGTTGAACCTCCATAGCCTTCAACCTATCCTCCAGTTGCTTGTATTTGTCGTCTGCAGGAGGGTACTGCTCTTCATCAAAATCAGTCTCGTTGTCGGAGACTACCGGACTAGGAACCCTTGCTTCTGCCTGAGGACTACTCTTGCCAACAGAAGAACCAGCCTCTTCCTGCTGCAGAGCATTGCCAAACCTTCGGCCCGAGTTAAACAGAACAGTTCTTCTCTTCTTCTTCTTCTCCTTCTTCAGGAGCATAGCCTTCAGTTCTTCTTGGCCTTGAGCCAGACCCTTGATTAATTCTTGAAACTGCGCATTCTGCGCCTGAAGAGCCTTGATTGATGTCTCAGTTGATGCAGAGTCAGGATTCATAATGCTGAAATAAACAGCGAAGAACTGTAAGCAACCTGAAAAGGGGAAAAACCTGCTATGCACATGATGTATGAAATGCGTATGAATTATGTTTTCAAAGACAATCGGGAATCAACTTTGTAAACAAAAAGGAACACACTTCATTAGATTCAACTTTGAAACTGAAATTATTCAACAGGTTGCCCTTAGGCGTTACATGAAAGGAAATACTGAAAAGGAAATAGAACTGTAAAAGCACATCTGGAGCTCCTTATTGATCCCATGGTCTCCTCTTCTCAGTACGGATGTAGGCATTCAGAGCTCTCTCACTCTCCAACTGCTTTGTCAGCTTCTGGATCTTCGATTCCTGCTCGTTGAACTTTTCCCGGTAAGAATCCCGCTCTTCCCGTAGTTGCGACCAAGATCTCTTCAATGTCTCATAATCAGTAGGTATCTGAGGCGGAAGGACAGTTGGAGGAACACCATCTTTGTCAGGACACTCAAGAATGACAGGTCTGACAGCTTCATACGGCATACCTAACTTCTGAGCACGGATGCGAACCCATTTGTGGTAGGCTTCCATAGGTAAAGAAGTCTTTGGCCCTAACTCTTGTGGGTCAGCTTTATGAACTTTGTCCCAAGCCTTAATGAACCTACGACATAGCTCGTCACTATCCACCTGAAATTCAAAACTGATGTGAGGCACCAACATCTCATGGGGGCCTGCTCTTCTTGCTCTTCCAAACTGACGGAGTGCTAGACATGGATTGTAAGAGATCCCTCCTTGGGTACCAATCAGAGGAACATTAGGGTATTCCCCGCATCGATCAATAATGGCTATCTCATCCAAACCTCTGCAAGTCCAAACGATGTCTTTATCGGTGAGAGACATTAACCTATGAGCCCAACCTCTTCCTTCTTGGTTCTTTAGTATGAACTTAGGGAGGTGCGAAATAAACCACCTCACCAACAAAGGGATACAACACCATAGGGTTCCTCGTCTTCGGGTAGTACGGGCATGAAGTTGTTGCAAGATGTCACCCAAGAGAGTGGGCACAGGATTCTGAGACATAAAGATCCTTATGGCAGTGACATTGATGAAGTTGTCAGGATTAGGAAACAGGACTAACTCATAGATTAGGAGAGCCAAGATGTCTTCATATGCCCTAAAGTCCAGGTCATTCCAGAAATTGTTAGCTTTACCAATTAGAAACTTGGCCAAGAAACCCTTAACTCCGCTTCTAGTTACCCAGTTGTCTGTTACCTCTTGATGGGTCAAAGGAAGGGCTGCAGCAACGTCCTCAAGCCTGAGGGTCTTTTCCCAACCAGTAAAGGGAGTCTGATCCAAGATAGGGACACCAAGCAAATCAGAGAACTCTTCCAGGGTAGGGACCAGCTGGAAGTCTTGAAAGGTGAAGCACTGGTACAGAGGGTCATAGAACTGGGTCAGAACACTCATCAACTGTTGATCCCGCTTTGCAGTGACTAAACTGAGAAGGGAACCATGCCTCTGAATGAAGGAAGTGGTATTTGGAATTCTGCTAACCAACTCATCAAGCAACTCAGATGAACGAACAAAGTTGAACCGGATAGTATTCCTTCGCACAGGCATCATAATGTCCTACAAAACAGAGCAAAGGTGAAACCCTCTTGTCTTTGAAATGGTCAGTCCTTATGCAGGATGCATGCAATGCTCATGATGCTATGATGTTATGATAAAGCACACCACATACAGATACAAAGGCAAACATGATAAGTCACACAAGTCACACAAGGCAAGCCCCTAAAGTTTAGGCCAGCATGAGGTCTAGGTACTACCCTCTTTCAGTTTGTTGGTTCATACCTGTCCTAATCAAAAGTAACCGGGTTCTTAGAGGATCCCAATATCATTGACTACCCTCAATCGGTCATAACTCCAGCATCGCAATCTTTTCTTGTGGCCAGAACCATCACGAGAGTTTAGCCTCAATGGGCGTAGCATACTGCTACAATTCTAAAGGCCAAGTTGTGTCAATTAAGTTTCTAAGGTTGTTGGTGCTTAATGACTCCTTAGAAGACCCATATTCTCCTCGTTGCGACACAAGGGATATCGGTACAGACCAAGGTGCCACACCAACGTAGCCACTGCTTCACCTGTGTTGGTCTAAGCCGGACAGGTCCCTCACAGCTTATGCTACCTAAACAGGGTATCCCCAGATCCGGGTTAGGATCTATGTAACTCCGATGCAACCCACAATAGTAAAGCAAGCAAATCAATACAATTGAAAACACAGTTATGAACTAGCCCTAAGGTACACCTCACAATAAGCATATCCCCAGCAGAGTCGCCAGTTCTGTGATCGGTGGATCTGGAACTGACTGTTTAATGCTGGTTCGCGAAATGTCGCGGAAGCAAGAGTCGCCACCGTCTTTTATTTTCTCCAAATGGAAAGGATTCCTTAAAGAGATTGCTCTCGGTTCGGGAGGTAGATTATAGAAAGGGAAGGTGTTAGCACCCTTTCTATCCATGGTTATCCATGGGCTCTTAGATACTTGCTCATTGTGTTTTCAAAATGGTTTGTTTGCTTTTCAACTGTGGGTTTTTAAAAAGTTTCTTTGAAAATTCCAGTTCGACTCTTGTATCAGTCCTCAAGAGTGTTTGAAAAATTGCTTTCGAAAGCTTTTTGAAAATGTGTTGGTGTGAAAAGTATTTTTGATTTGTTTTGAAATTTAGAGCAAGTATCTAGAGTCGTCTACCTACCCTAAGGAATTCGTCTGTGTAAATGTCCTTTAAAGTAGTGCCATCCCACCATTGAGAGGTAGGTAGCACCACCGTTGGAGGTGTTCGGGTCAATTCGAGGTTCGGGACATGGTGATCACCAGAGCAACGGGAAGACACCTTAGAAGCTACCCTCATGCCAGGTTCCCGGATCATGAGGACTTACTAAGACATCCTCTACTCGACGATCACCTTTCGAGGCAAGGCAACAGTGAGGCGTACCCTAAGGATGGTGTGTGCGATTCGTGTGTCGTTTTCATTTGTATTTGTCTTGTCATGTTTTTGATGTTCTACGCTTGTTTTTATTTTGTCCATACATTCTTTCATGCCATTTAATTAACAGTTAAAAGTTGCGAGGAAAAGTAAATCTACAGCTATTACAAATGGCGCGGGTCCACATCGCCAAAATTAACCAGGACCCGATTTGACAGAAAAAGTAAAGAAAGTAAAAGTGCGAGAAGCAATTAGAATGTTACAAGGCTTTGGGAGAGGTACATAATTATTTAAGCAAAATAAAATAAATATGCGAAATTAAATCGAAACGAGGGCGTTGGACCCTTTTGCAAAAATTAAAATTAATGAGGAATTAAAATTAAAATTAAAAGAAAGCAAGAATTTGTTTTTTGGTGTTTTTTAGTGTTTTAAGATTTAATAAAAAAAGAATTAATTAAAATTAACTACTAACCCTAATTCTATTTTATTTTAATTTATTAAGAAAACATTTAAACCTAAATTAAACCTAATTTTTACATGCAAATTTAAATATGAAAATAAATAAAATAAATAATATTATTGTGTAAAGGAAAAAATTAAAAAGGAATAAAACATTAATTAAACCTAGTTCTATATTTTTTAGATTTTTGTTATGAAAGGAATTAAAATTAAAACCCTAATTTAAACTAATTAATTTACATGCATTCATTTATAAGAAATATTAAAATAAAATATTTATTGTATTTTTATCTTTTCTGATTTTTATGATGTTTTTTGTATTTTATAAAAATAATTAATTAATTTAAACAAATAATAATCAAAAGTAAAAGATTTAAATAAATAAAGAAGATAAAAAAAAAGAGAAAAATTTGCAAACCTAGGGGGGTGGTAGTCCCCAAAGTGGAGGTCTGGCCTTAGTAATCTGGCCCATTTAGCAAGGCCTGGTGGACTTTTACTGGGCATGTGCAGAGGCGTTGACTCAAGCCTATGGTGCTCATCAATTCTCAGCCTTTGATCTGATCTCCAGGAGCACGTGGATGGCTGGATTAAGAGGTGTATCATGATCCTCAACATAAGCGCTGCACATGAACGTTAAAGGAAAAATAACATGGAAATTATTGAAGACCTGGGGCTCGAACCCAGGTCATGGACATTGCAAACGTGTACACCTACCACTGAGCCATCCCAAATACATTTAACATATAATAGCAAATAAATATTATAAAAGAAATAATGATCAGGGGCCACCAACGCGCGAATTTTTTGAATCCACCTATCACCGTTTGCCAACACATCGTCTTCTTCACTATCCCTGAAACGTAAAACATTAAGCCACGGTTTTTTTAGGTTCTCTTAGGCATGCTACTGGAAAATAGCGATTAGGCCTATAGTGTTCATAAATTGATCGCGAGTGTTGCATCTTCTTCGTCCAGTCATGATGATTCTAATGGTAGTGGCCAAAGGTTCCAATTTTTCCTCGTTTCAAAATCCCCAATTTCAAACTCTGCAAACCCTAAAACTCAAACATGGCATAATCGCGTATAGCAAATAAAAAGACAATTAAATGCATTGGTTAGCTTCAGAATCAAATGAGGAATAAGAATCCTTGGATAAAATGTTATGAAAATGCCTAAATTTCAAAACACGATGATGAATTTTTCACTAGGTATCTTGAATGCTGTATACCAATTCCTTGCGTTTGGATTGTTGTTTTTGATTGGAATACGTCCAATGACCTTTGAGCAAGCTAATGGAACAAGAATTAGGTCTTGAATCGCCCTGGAAGGATGTTTTCAGAATTGACTTTTTTGACAATTTTTTCAAGTTTGTGAATGGCCTTTTTGCGCAGCTTAGTGTATGTTCTGATTAGGGTTTCATTCTAGCTTATGTAGTGAACAAATTAGGTTAACAAAATTGATCAAAATCTCTTTCATTCATGATTTGAAGATTTAGTTTTTTCACCATGATTTCCATATCTTTTTCCATGTGTTTTTTGGTTCAAATCATATCCAATTGCTCCAATTCTTTCCATATTGACTTATGCACGAAATCTTGAGAATAAAACATGTATAAAAAGATTTGTTAGGTTAAGTTAAATATTTTTCATATATTTAAATGATTTAAATGAATTAATATAAATAAAAATTCAAATAAATAAATAAAAAATGATAAAATACTTCCCTTTGGGCCAAGTGGTCGTGCACATGCTTGGAATGATGAATTGTGGAAGAAAAATGGGCCCATTAGCAATTTTAGGTCATTTGAATCAATGTTGACTTTTCAAAATATCCAAAAATTTTCCAACTTCCACAAGGCATAACTTGCTCAATTTTTAAGCCTTTCTCATGTTCTTGGACATTTTGGAAAGGTCTTTGAGTCCTCTAACCAATGTCTTTGGTCCCATGTCATTTTGATTTACCAATCTCAAGTTATGGCCTTTGACTTAAAGTCCCTTTTTGTTGACTTTTGAAAATGACCTATAATGTTGAAATTGATAACTTTTTGTGGGAGCATTTCTTGGACTTGAAGTATGAAGATGAGTTGTAGGAAATGTCTTTCTCTTCAAAATGAGCTTTGGATGGAATTTTTCTGATAATCCATGTGAAAGTTATGCCCTGGTCAATTTCAGTTGACTTTTTCAGCTGTCCAAATAAGGAAACTTTTTGCATTTTGATGATTTATGAGCCAAATTTTGAGAATCATGATCAAGCATTGATCAAATGATGTTTGTGGCTTCAAAATGATATATTGACCAAAAATTTGAACTTTTGACTGCCAAATGACCATTTTGCCCCTACAGTTGACTGTAGTGCAATTAGGGTTTTTGACTGTGCAATTTTATGCTGAATGTCTTGAAACTTGATATGAGGATACTTGACCATATTTGTAGGCATGTGAGACTTGATTGGGCCTTTGGAAACTTCATTTTCTTGACCAGAACACAAACCCTAGTTTTAACTGTATAGGAGACCTTTGACTGTGCAACCCTTGGGGAATTTTGCAGCTTGGCTTGGCAATTTTTGGAGAATATGGGAGGGCAAATTTTGGGGTACAACACTGACCACCATGGACGGCGACGATTTGCCTCACCCTGCGAACGCAGACATAGTCAAAAGATACTACGCATAAAATGACCCGACAAGTCGAAAACCCGAAAGGGCGGCTTGGGCAAAAATGGGCATCCCGGTGGATCGAAAACCCGAAAGGGCGGTTCAGGCAAAAATTAGGGATAAAAACAAAAAAAATCTGTACACCCGGCAAGTTGAAAACCCGAAAGGGCGGCTTGGGCAAAAAGGGGTTTCCCGGTGGATCGAAAACCCGAAAGGGCGATTCAGGAAAAAGTTAGGGAATTAAAAGCGTATGACTATGTCTCGTCGGATCACTTCAAAGACAATCTCTTCATCAACCAGTTCCAGGCTTCTAATTAATCCAGTCATCGTCAAGCGAAGCATTGAATGGACAGATATTCAGAGTTGTGAAAGCTATAGCGGAATGGAATCCCATGGAATTATTTCACATAGCCATCTTTGTTTTGTATAAATCTTTCAATATTTACGACAAAATCCTCTTACTAGGATGATTGTCTCCTTTGTACAAATATACCCATAGAAATTAAATACAAATACTTTTCCCATAAATTTGTGTCATTTCCTTTTCTTTTCTCTTGCACTGTTTGTTTTATTTTGAGAAACGTCCAATGTTTTGTTAAATAGGCATATGCATTTGAACATAATCATTTCCTTATGAACCAAGAAAGAGGATTACTGATAAGTCAAAGGTACAATTGGATATCTTGATACCCCTTCAAAGGAAATCCCCAGTAGATTCTGGAAGCTTATCCCCTACGGAGTACGGACGTCTCTCCCGAGTTTTATTCAAAGTTATCCCTCACAAGGGCTCATAACTGGGTTATCCTCAGCTTATTGCCACGGAAGATCGCACTCGCCAAAATTCTTCCTATCCCCAGCGGAGTTCATCAAGACTCCCCAACGTAACTTATCTTTACAATCCCCCAGACAGAGGATCCTCCGGAATTCAATTCCCCTCAAAGTTTAAGTTTCAGAATCCCCAGCAAAACCAGACTAATGAACCTTCTCCCCACAGAGTTTTAGGAGAACAAGTCTTGAGTTCCCCAGTGAAGTCGTCAGAGATGTTTCTCGCCAAACTGAAGATTCTCAGTCTTGCATCCCTAGCATGAGCCTACCAGATTGGTACTCCCCAGTAGAAGTCATCAGGAATTCCCCAGAGGTTTGGTATACAACCCAAGCTCCTTGTTCCCCAGCAATAGCCAAGGAATTGTTCTTCCCGGCAGCAGTCAAGATGCTTTTATCTTCAGCCATCCAGGATTCGTCTATCCCCAGCAAGACAGCTCATCAGACAGCTCATCAGCTTACAAGCGCATTCATTACATTCATATCATAAACATTGATATAACATATATTGCATCATACATTTCATGCAACATAATTTTGTGTTTAGCTAACATTTTGTCCTTTTCAGGATAAGAATAAGAAGCTATCCTTAACAATTTCAGATGCAGTTTTACACGGACTCATCATCAAGCAACCCTACACTGGTTCCTATTCAAATTCAAGATTTCTGAAAACAGTTCATGGGTTCTCCAAGTAACGGATGTTAACCTATCGCTTGTTCAGTTTTCTTCTCAAGACTTCTGAAAACAGTTTACGGATTCCTCCCAACAACGGATGTTAATCTATCACTTGTTCAGATGCAACCTCTGAAAACAGTTTACGGACGCTTCCCAACAACGGATGCTGCTCTATTGCTTATTCAACTCCAAGATTTCTGAAAACAGTTTACTGGTTCTCCAAGTAACGGATGTTAACCTATCGCTTGTTCAGTTTCTTCTCCAGGCTTCTGAAAACAGTCTATGGATTCTTCCCAACAACGGATGTTAATTTATCACTTGTTCAGATGCAGCCTTTGAAAACAGTTTACGGACGCTTCCAAACAACGGATGTTGCTCTATTGCTTATTCAACTCCAAGATTTCTGAAAACAGTTTACGGGTTCTCCAAGTAACGGATATCAACCTATCGCTTGTTCAGTTTCTTCTCCAGACTTCTGAAAACAGTCTATGGTTTCTTCCCAACAACGGATGTTAATCTATCACTTGTTCAGATGCAACCTTTGAAAACAGTTTACGGATTCCTCCCAACAACGGATGTCGATCTATTGCTTATTCAGACCCCCAGTTCAAAGATGGTCCAAAGCATGGACACCCTCCTGATACTCATTCCGGATGGCATCTTTAAGCCCATCCCTGACAAATTTCTGTCACTCTTCCAGATGGCATCTCTAAGCCCATCTCCAAATGGCATCTTTAAGCCCATTCCCGCATCCTTTGCTTTGACGAGTGCAAATTTCTGGGCACTCTAGTGTCCAATCTCCTTTTACCCTCGAGTCACGAAAGGCAAGCTTGCCAATCTAACTCTTCGGATTCAAGAAGATTGAACAGGGGCAACTGTTGTACCCCAAAATTTGCCCTCCCATTTCTCATTTGATTTCTCACCACAAAGCCCTTGAAGCTCAAGATCCAGTTAGGGTTTCATCTGCTCAAAGACTTCTCCTTGCACTGTTGACCCTAATTAGGGTTTGTGTTTGCACAAAGATGTTTTGACCCAAAATTCCTAAGATGACTTTCTTGCTTCATATTGGACTCCCAAGTTTATCCTCATCAAGTTTCAAGTCTTGATTTCTAGTTTTGCCCAGTCAATGGGACAGTTGACCTAGAAATCAGCTGTATTGGGGAAAAAGTCAACTGTGGCCAATTGACAGTCAAACCTCATGAAAATTGACCCACATCAACATTATAAACTCCTATGAACCATTTGATCAAGTTGGGATCACAATTCCACAAGAAATTTGATCAGATCACCAAAAGGGCAAAATGGTCATTTTTAGGGTTTTGACTGCACAAAGGCAATTTTTGACTGTTTGGCCCAACCAATGGTAAACCAAGCTCACATATGGACTCAAGGACCCCATGGAATTATCTTGACATGCTCAACAAACTCAAAAGATCCCAAGTACACAAGATTGACAGTTGAATTTCCCAGTCAATTGATCAATTTTGACTGTATACTAAAAAGTCAAACTCTGACTTTTTTGGTCAAAATCAAGAGTCAAGATTCATTTTTCATCAAAACATGCCAAATCATGAAACTTTTTCACCAAGAAATCAAAAAATGCAAATTAGGGTTAGAAATGAGAATTTTTCATAACTTAGAATTTTTCTAAGTTATGAAAAACCCTAATTTTTTCCCAACTTTGCCCCACTTTCTCACCAAGATCTATTTGGATTCAAACAAAAGTCAAAACATGAAAGTTGTAGCTTGTTGCATAATATACAACTTTGATTCACAAAGTTTTCCCAAATGAGGCTTGTATCTCAAGTTACAAATTTTTGAATAAGGGCACTAAACCATTCTTAACTTAGTGAAATTTTAACCTATTTTGACAAGGTTTTCTACCCAACTTCAAGGCCATTTTCCATACACTTCCACTTGGAATTTCAATTTGCATTTCAAATATGGATTGTATTACAAATTCCAAGCTTTCCAAAATGTCCAAGAACTTCTTAAACAACCTCATAACTTGAGAGAATCGAATTTCACAATTTGGCAAAAACTCACTTTTGAATTGGCTATTTTCCATGTTCATAATTTGTGCAAACTTCTCAAACCAGCATGCCCCTTGATTACAGGTCCTTAAACCATCCAACACTCAATAATTTAATGCATGTTCATTGTGCTAAGGCCTTGTTTCATGAGTTCAAGCATTGCCTAAAGGATTAATCCCAAATTGGAAAAAGCATTATATCCATTTTTGCAAAAGTTTCACTTTATGTCATGATGCAAATCCACAAGTACAGATGAGATCTAATTGGCACAAGATTATGAGCAAAACACTCTGATCAAGGAGAGATTATGCAGCACATTAGGGGGCCTCTACTGACCTAGAACACAACTTGGGCATTTGTTGCTTAAAGTGTAAGTAACATTGCATTTTGTAAGACAACTCTCATATCAGCTTACAAACACTTGAGCAAACTTGTGAAACACATCCAGGACATCCCAACTAAGCTACTACACGACCCTAACATCCCTCATACACTCCCAATCCCAGAATCACCTTCAAACTGCAAGAATAGGGCAAGGCCTGCAGTTTGAGTGCCATCTTTCATTCCTCTCAAGCTTTCTTGCCCAAACCAGTTCACACACATTCCCTAGCATCAGTGCAAGCTAACCAAGACCTGAAACACGATCTGTAATTCCTCTAACAAGTTCCACCATTTTCACTTTCTCATTTTGCAGTTGAAGTTCCACAGCTCGATTCAAAGTGTCTCAAGGCAAAGCAAGTGTTGGAATAGCATCACTACACTTCAAGGAAGCTGTACAAGTCATCATCTTGTCCTGAAAGTTCCTCCATTGCAAGGCACGATTCCAACTGCACAGGTATATTCATGAAGTTCTATATCTCTTATTAGGCATCATTAGCTCTAGGTTTGTGAATAAGAAATGTTCTACTCATGCCACTGAACCTGTACATGCTTTTACTTTTCATTTCTTTTGCTTGAGCTGAGAGAATTTAAGGTTTGAAAATGGCAGAAAACTTAGGTCAGGATTTGGGATTGTTAAAATTCTCTCTCATTTCTGAGAGTTAGGATGAGTTTTTTATATATTTAGAATCGTGATTCAATGCTTAACATTTCTTATGTTGGAAGTTTGTTCAAAAAATCAAGGAATCAGGATGTTCGAATGAAGGTTCTTGCGCGCGTTTTTTTGAATAGTTTTGTTCAGAGGTTGAAGAAGGTGCCTCATGGGCTGGGCCAGCTTTTGTTCTGCTTTTTACACCATATTTTGTGATTCATACCCCCCTGAGCCCATTTGTTTGATTTAATGTTTTTTTGATTTTTCTTTTTTCATTTTGACTCATTTATTTTTCCTAATAATATTTAAAACTTGAAAAAATCATTTTTACACCATTTTTGCATTTTTAAGTATTTATTTGTTTATATGGACATTTATACCTAAATATATATATACTATTATTTAGAAATATTAGAAAAAATAATGTAAACATATTATATTTCTGATTTTTTATTTCATTTTTCCCTTTTGAAACATTTTGTATAAAAAATACTTTTTTTTTATGAAAAAATTAAATATTATTATTTTGTGCATATTTAATATATTTTGTAAATAATATATATATATATATATATATATATATATATATATATATATATATATATATATATATATATATATATATATATATATATATATATATATATATATATATATATATATATATATATATATATATATATATATATATATATATATATATATATATATATATATATATATATATATATATATATATATATATATATATATATATATATATATATATATATTAGTACACTTAGGATAAAATACCAAAAATATACATATTTTTTATTTTAGTAATATTTAACACTAAAAATACATTTTTACAAATATACTTCATTTTTATTTTATTTTTTGTATATAAATAGTAAATATTATATATATTAAATAACTAATACCATTTTGATTAAAATTAGGGTTTTGCCCTAAATGGGTAAAAACTCCAAAATTGATACTTTTTTATTTTGTTTATTTAACATAAATAATACTTTTTTTTTCATACATATAAAAACCCTTTTTGCATTCTTGCATATTTATTTCATTTCCATTTAATTTATGCCTTTAATTATATTGTAAATATTCAAAGAAAAAGGATGGAATAGCTAGGTTTAATTCCTTGTCTAAATAACCCCCATTTGAAATATTTGTACCCCCTCCCCATATTATTGTGTTGTAATAGTGTAGGAATTTAAATCTCGCACTTTAATGTTTGCTAAACATACCATGCTAGAGTTAGGGTTCGTATGAAAATAAAAAGAACAAAAATAGTTTGACCTAATTTCAAGATAAACAAGCATGAAAATGGACAACACATTTCACACTTGCACCCCTAGGATATTCCACTTTGTTGCCTTCAAATAATTGGGCCATATTGCATGTTGGGTTTCTTTGGGTAAAACAAACAATCAAACGATCATAGTCCCTCGATGACGCTTTCGAAAAGTTACCTAAAATGATCAAGTCCCTTTCAAAAGAGAAATTGCCCAAAGAGGCTTAGCACTATTGCAATTATGGTCTAAACGATGACCCACGCCCGTCCCTTTCACCTCCTAATACAAGATTGTCCACCAAATACAATGGTGGAACAAAATTGTCAAAAGGTTTAAAACATAACAAGAATCTTTGAGAAAACTTTAGGGTAGATAACTCTTAGGTACTTGCCAATTTGCAAAGAAAACACTTGCCTAATTTCAAACCACACTTCACAAATACTTTCAAAACAAACTTTCAAAAAAAAAAAACCTTGAAACATCTTTTCAAAAAGACAAACACATTTTGTAAAACATTCGAGTAAAGAATTGTTACAAGGGTAGCCTAGACAAGGCATCTTTTTTCAAAACCTTTTCAAAACCACACACAAAACACCATTTCAAACAATTGAAAACCAAGGCAAGTTGATCTAAGCAAGTACCTAAGATCCCATGGATAACCATGGATAGAAAGGGTGCTAATACCTTCCCTTTCTATAATCTACTCCCCGAACCCAAGAAAAATCTCAAAGGTTTTTGTTGTGCTTTTTAAACCTTTCCTTAGGATAAAATAAAAAGTCGGTGGCGACTCTTGCTCAACCGAAACATTTGCGAAAACAAACGCAAAACCCTAGTCAGTTCTCCCACCGTATCACACAAAGGATAAAGGCTCAAATTTTATTTGTACCCACCCGCTCTTCGTGATGTTCTTCGATCCTAAACTCAGCTAATCGTGCATTAGACCTTGTCTGAGTCTTTGCTCTGATATACCAGCGATGGTTCGGATACTGACAATTTATTTTAAACAGGCAGTCATTTTTATAAGAGTTTGCAGGATCTCTTTCTTTTTGATTGCGTTACCCCTGTCTTTTTGCCTGAATTGTTTCTTTTGTGATTACAGTCAGCGGGATTCCCCAGTTTTGTAAGTCTCCTTCATAGGTTGTGACTTATTGGGCTTTTGTGTTGAAAGATAACGACAGCTTGTCCTGACGATTATAGGGAACCATCGCTGTCTTTTTGTCTCGGAAGGACTTCTTTGATGCCATTCATTGTGCACCTGGATCAACTGAGAAAACTACCCTGCCCCGGGTTGTGATTAAGGGTTTTAATTTGTGAAAAGAAAAACTCCAACTTCTTTGGCTCAAAGGGGTTGACTAGGGATTATCTTCCTTATAACTCCACTGTTTAGGATTTGAAACAATGCCTGTACATCGTCAGCGGGGTCTGTTCAAAAGCATACTGTAAAGATTATGGTATCGTTTTCATCATCCTCCCTCAAAAGGTTTAGAATTTTTAATCGAGAGTTTGAACATCACAAAAAGGAAATATGAAGCAATTTTAAGCATAGTGAAAACAATTAATTCAAAACAGACACGTGTAATGCATTAATGAAATAAAAGAGTTTGACATGATAATTGTTTGAATAAGCCAAGAAAAATACAATTTCAGAATTCAAATAAACAAAAGTGCTTTCAATCCTAGCCATATTTTGGCAAGGGAGAAGTGATCACATTGGGAGTCTCAGGAGGCTCGAATTCGATCTCTTTAGCGTTAATCATATTCTGAATCTTGTATTTCAGCGCCCAACAATCGTTAGTATCGTGCCCCAGGTTACCGGAATGATAAGCACACCTTGCATCTGGGTTGTAGTTAGGAGAAGAAGTCTTAGGGTTCGGATGAGGGTTTATCACCGTAATCAGATTCATCTTCATTATGTGCTGCAATGCTTGTGACAATGACATGTTGATGTTGGTGAACTGTCTTTTAGGCTCTTCCGGCCTTTGTTGATTTCCCTTTTGCTGTTGTCGGTGTGATGCAGAACCAGAGATCAAGACTGCCCATACGTGTTGGTCACGATGACTCTTTTGACTGTATACAGCATTAGACTCTTTCTTCCTACTGTAAGGATTTTTCTGAGCATCAGAAGGTGTAGCTTCTTGAATCTTCCCACTTTTGATGCCAGCTTCAATTCTCTCACCAGTCAAGATAAGGTCTGTAAATCCGACTGAAGAGTTTCCAATCAAATGATTAAAGAATGGACCAGACAGGGTCCCCAAAAACATATCAACCAGATCACAATCAGTTAAAGGTAGTTGCACCCTTCCGACAAGGTCTCTCCATTTTTAAGCATACTCTTTAAATCCTTCACCCGTCCCTATTGACATACCCTGGAGTTGGGTACGCGTAGGAGTGGGGTCGGAATTATATTGATACTGCTTATAGAACGCAGTAGCCAAATCTTCCCAGTTGCGGATACTGGCTCCATCCAGCTGATAGAACCACTCAAGCTGAGTCCCTGAAAGACTGTCTTGAAAGAAATGGATCCACAAATTCTTATCAGCGGTGTAAGGCTGGATCTTCCTTACATATGACCGGAGGTGCAACTTTGGACAGGAAGCTCCGTCATACTTGGCAAAGGCAGGTGCCTTGAATTTATGGGGAATCACCACCCCAGAGGATAGACCTAGGTCTCCGAAGTCCAGCCCAGGCACGCTCTGTATCTCCATAGCGCTCAAGCGGTCTTCCAGCTGTTTGTACTTATCCTCAGCAGGAGGATACTGTTCTTCATCACAGTCCGTCTCGTTGTCAGAGACCATAGGGCTAGGAGCCCTCCTTTCTTGTGGGCTATCCTTCCCTCCAGATGAGGTGGTTAGATCAACTTCATTTTGCAGCCCGTTTCCAAACCTGCGTCCGGTGTTGAACAGGACAGTCCTCTTCTTCCTCTTCTTCCTCTCTTTCAGAATCAGGGTCTTCAGGTCCTGCTGACCCTTAGCTAGGCTCATGACCAACTCTTGAAACTGGGCATTCTGGGCCTGGAGGGCCTTGATAGCTTGCTCAGTGGAAGGTTCGGTAGACATGATGATTGCTGAAATAAACAGCGAAGAAGATAAGAGACCTGTAATGGTACCTGTAATGCAATGATATGTATGATATATGTATGCAATGTTTTCAAGGATCTCGTGGGGTAAACAAAGAAACTTGTTAGAATTTGAATTTTGCAGCTTGATTGAAGGAACTTCATGTTGCTGAGAGTCCTTCTTCAAGAGTCAGGCTCACCATATCGAGTGGGTCATAGCCCCTGACTCAAGTTATCATGTTTTGATCTCCAAACAACCTTGGCTAGAGGAAAATAAATCCCCTTTGCTCCTTGCTAGACATTTGGTTCATCATGACCTGCATCACAAACCTTTGAGATCCTTGAAATGGTTAAGGAAATGTTAAGGTATGATGTTATGATGTGTATGCTATGCGTTTAAGCAACGGTGTGAAGCGATGTAAGTAAACCCTGTAATAAATCCAAAATATTGGATAAGGACTATAAACAAAAACCTGCAAGGAACTCATGTTGTCAGATAACAAGAATGTGCAAGTAGTTCAGATTTGAAGGCACACAAGTCACACAAAAGAGCCCTTAGATTTCAGGCTGGCATGAAGCTTAGGTACTACCCTCTTTCAGTTTCAGTTGGTTAAGACCTGTCCTAAAAATAGTAACCGGGTTCTAGAGGATCTCAATATCACTGACTACCCTCAATCGGTCATAATTCCAATTTAGCAACCTTTTCTTGCGGCCGGAATCATCGCGAGAGTTTAGTCTCAATGAGTGTAGCATACTGCTACTGTTCTATGGCCAAGTTGGTCAATTTAAGGTTCTAAGGTCAGTTGGTGCTTAACGACTCCTCAGAAGACCCATATTCTCCTCGTTCCAACACAAGGGATATCGGTACAGACCAAGGTGTCACACAAATGTAGCTATTGCTTCATCCGTGTCGGTCTACGCCGAACAGATCCCTCACAGTTTATTGCTACTTACCTAAAAAAGGGTACCCCCAGATCCGAGTTAGGATCTATAAAACTCCGATACAAGCCTACAAAATTTAAAGCATACAAAGCATACAATTGAAAACACAAGTGATCTAATCCTAAGGTACACCTCACTTATAAGAATTCCCAGCAGAGTCGCCAGTTCTGTGATCGGTGGAAATATAACTGACTGTTTTGGAATGCTGGTTTGCGTTTGCGTTTGTTTTCGCAAAATGTCGCGGTAAGCAAGAGTCGCCACCGTCTTTTATTTTATCCAACAAGGAAAGGACAAAAGCACAGAAAAATTCCTTTTCGAGATGTTTCTCGGGTTCGGGAGGTAGATTATAGAAAGGGAAGGTGTTAGCACCCTTTCTATCCGTGGTTATCCACAGGCTCTTAGGTACTTGCTCATTGTGTTTTCAAAAGTTTGTTTTTCTTTGTGATTGTGGGTTTGAAAAGAATTTTTGTATTGAAGAGAGTGTAGGTGCGAAAAGTTTTGTTTTTGTTTTAAAAGGAGCAAGTACTTAAGAACGTCTACCTACTCAAAAGGGAATTAAACTGTGCAAATATCCTTTAGACAGTGCTATCCCACTATTGAGGAGTAGGTAGCACCGTCGTTGGAGTTTTCGGGTCAATTTGATTAAGGGACATGTGGTCACTAAAGAAATGTTAGGACGCCTTAGTGGTAACCCTAATGTCTTAGATCATTTTATCCGAGGCAACCGTTTCGAGGAAACTTATGATCTTTGGACAAGAGGGCGACCTCTAAAACTTCCTATACTCAATGACCACGTTCGAGGCAACCAAGTGAGGCGTACCCTAGGAGTGGCATGTGCAAATGTGTTAATTTTCAGTTATGTTATCTTTGTACATGTTATGGTGAGCTACAGTTGATTTTAAGTTAAGATAGATCTTGTCATGCATAGCCTATTAGCATACATCTAGCAGTTAATGGTTGCGGAAAATAAAACTAAGCTATTACAAGGCGTCGGGTATTTACATCGCCAAAAACAAACCCTTGAAAAAGTAAATGCGAAAAGGTAAATAAAAGCGGTAAATAAATGAATAAAGTCCTAAGTCCAAAACTATTACATCCTCGAAGCAGTTACATTATTGGATAAAAATAATACGCGTGCGAGAAAATTAAATCGAAGCATTTTTAGGGTTTTGACCCCTTTTTAGGAAAGAAAGAGATTTTTTGTTATTTTTGAATTAAACGGAATTAAACCTAAGTTAATTAATTAATTAAATAAAAAAAGGATATTTTTTGGGTTTTTAGAATATTTAAGGAAATAAAAATAAAATGGTTAAAATTGTTAAAAACCTAATATTCTAATTAATTTTAAATTATTGCAAAAAATATTAAAATTATACCTAATTAGAAACTAAATTAATTGATTAAAGTTTATTTACAAAAATAATGAAATAGTGAAATTAATAAAAATATTATTTTTTAGGTTTTCTGATTTTATTTGGAAAATATTAATTATTTTAGTTAGTAGTTAATTAAGAATAAAAAATAAATCAAGTGAACAAATAAAATATAATGAAAGAAAATAAAATAATAAAAAAAGGCAAACTCAGGGGGTTTGGGCCTAATTTTGGAGGTAGAATCAACAATTTTCCAGGCCCATTATGCTTCAGCCTCGTTGGACTTTTGTGGTTCAGTGCATGCTTGTTGACCAAGGAGCATGGTGGTCCTTCATTCCTGACCACTGGATCTAGGTTTGGAGCCATCTGGCGCACTGAGATTTGAGATGTATGGTGGACCTCCCTTTGAAAACTGCACATGAATACCTGAAGAAGAAAAATAAACAAGGTTTTGGGGGACCTGGGATTCGAACCCAGGTCCCAATGCTCATTGTATGCGCGCTCAACCACTCCACCAACCTGCCTCATTCGTTATAATAATACCAAACAAAAAATATATGGAAAAACATTTTACTATGCCTGGAAAATAAAAGAATTTGGCGCGCTGTTTAAACCGGCCAATGGGAAGAGGACGCGTAGTCGTCTTCTTCGTTGAAAATAACCAGGTTTTTACATGCGGATTTTGTCCGCAACTAAATTCCTAGGTGTGTCCTAAAACAAATTATAGGCCATGTAAACGCAAACGGAGATCACCATCTTACTCGTCTCTTCCCCCTGATTTCATTTATGCCCATGGTTGGTTCTGATTTTACCTGAAACGAAAATGCCTAAAAACAAGAAACCCAAACCCTAGTTTCGGGTAGGGCTTTACAGGCTACAAAAACGAAATTAAATAATGCAGAAAGGTTGGAAATTATGCAAGGATCAAGAATATGCCAACGTTTTGTCAAAAAGATGCAGGAAAAAAAGATCACGATTCCATGTCCAGGGCGGAGTTTCAAGCGACTTACAGTGCGTTTGGAGGTGATTCAGGGCTCGTGAGCGATTGCTTTAGCTTCAGTGAATGGCTAGCAAGAAGATAGCGTTGAGCTTTTGCCTTGAATTGGTCTCCAAACAAGATTTCGATCTTCACTTTTTCCAAGCTTTTTCAGTTTTTGGTTTGGCCGTTTGTGCAGTTCTTAGGGCGTGTATTAGGTTTGTGAGGCTTGCTTGCATATAAGGGAATGATTCTAGGTCAAAACATGGGCCAATATCCTTGTGTATTGAAGAATTAGGATTTGATTTTGATCACCATAACCATTTTTCCAAATATAGGAAAGATCTGATTTTTTGTGCTTGAATGAGCCTTGGCACGAGTTGGTTGGTTGTCACATGATATTTGCAAGCTGTACACATCACAAAGATCCCTTTACATCAATTTTTGGATTTTATTTGATTTAATATTGATTAATAATGAATTAAATCAATAAAAATGAAATAAAATAAAAAATAAATGTTTGGTCATGAAATTAAATATGGGACACGTGTGTGGCATGACAAGACTAAATCAAGTGGAAAAAAGTGGGCCCTTTTGTCAAAAATTGGAGTTTTGAGAATAGTTGACTTTTGGCAATTTTGGAAAAATGCCCAACTTCAACAATACATAACTTCTTCAATTTTGAACTTTTGGAGGTGTTCTTAGACTTTTTAGAAACCTTGAGATGTCCTATAATCAACCCTTTTTGTCTCATCTCATTTTGATCTTCCATTCTCAAGTTATAAGCTTTGGCAAAAAAGGTGTTTTTGTTGACTTTCAAAAATGACCTATAATGTCCAAATTTGTAACTTTTTGTGAGAGCATTTCTTGATCTTGGGGTGTTAAGATGGATTGTAGGAAATTGCATCCTATTCTAAATGAGCTTTGGATGGGTCATTTCTCACAAAGTATGAGAAAGTTATGCTTGGTCAAAGTTGAGTTGACTTTTCTTGGAAAACCCTAATTTAGCAACTTTTGAATCTTGATGAATTTTGAGCAATCCTTGATGAATCATGATCAACCCTTGATCAAATGATTAATTATTCTTAAAAATGAGAATGTTGACAAAAAATCTGGAGGTTGGACTATTTGTAGGTCACAATTGACTTTTGCCCTAGCACACTCGCTTTTTGGGTCTCTTGAGCAATTAACTGACCAAAATTCCTCTGGAAGGATTGGAATTTGACATGGATGGACTTAAGAACATATTAAGTCATTGGGAAGAACTTGAGGCCATTTGGATGTAAGGACCTTGATGCAACACAAAACCCTAATTTTGAATTGACTGCCTTAGGAGGTGATTTGACTGTACAACCCTTGAGCCATTTTGAGCAATTTAAAGATCATTCTTGACAAATCTTGAGGAATATGGGAGGGAAAATTTTGGGGTACAACACTTTGTAACTACCTTAAACCTTGCTCATTCTTTAAGACTGATTGGGGAAGATGAGAAATAAGCCATCTTGCCATGAGAGGAGTGCAACACATAAGAACACCTCTTTCCCTTGTTGTGCGAGTGTGAAAAGAGTGTAAGATATCCCCAAGCAATGTAGGCACCGGGTTGCGAGACATGAAGATTTTGACAGCGCTCATATCTATGAGTTGGTCAGGATTGGGGAACAAGACCATACCATAGATGAGAAGAGCTACAATCTCCTCAAAAGCTTGCAAGTCTAAGGAATTCCAACAACTTTGGGCTTTCTCAAATATAAACTTTGCCAAGAAGCCTTTGACACCACTTCTACTAGTTTCCCAATGAGTCGTGACATCAGATGAGTGCAAGTGTATGGATTGAGCAATCTCTTTTGGCTTTGGATCTCTTTCCGTACCATTGAAAGGTAGTTGATTGAGAATAGGAATCCTCAAGAGTTGAGAGAATTCTTCCAAAGTAGGCACAAGTTGATAGTCAGGAAATGTGAAGCAATGATGCAAAGGGTCAAAGAACTGGAAGAGAACTTTCATCATATCCTCCTCTGTGTTGGAGATGACCAAGTTGAGTAGACGACCATGCCTCTAGGTGAATGGAGAGTTCTCAGGGATCCTTGAAGCTAGCTCCTTGAGCTGTGGAGGAATTCTTACAAGGTTGATTTGGATAGTTTTCCTGCAAAGTGAATCCATATCCTACAAAACAAGAACAAAGATGAATCTCACAAATCCTTGAAATGGTTAGTGAATGCATATGATGTTCATGATGTCCATGATGTTATATACAAGCATACATATACAAACAAGTTCTTAGTTTAGGCTTGCATGGGGTTTCATAGGTAAGTACCCTCTTGAAGTTTAGTTGGCTCAACTTGTCCTAAAAATAGTAACCGGGTTCTAAGGAGCTCAATATCACTGGATTGTTTCCTTGTTCATTGTTTCAGCTCAAGCCTCTTTAATGGCGATTGAAATATCCCAAGAAACCAAACCTAAATGAGTGTAGTATCGAGTATCTACCAACTTCGGACTGCACCAAAGTCGATCATCTCACTACATCCTAAAGGCCAAGTTGGTCAAGTAAAGGGTTCTAGAAGTTCATTAGTGCTTCATGACATCACTTAGCAGCCCCGTATTCTCTTTGACTGGCTCAAAGGCTACCGGTACCCACAAATATATTGCACTAACATAGCTATTGCTTAGACCATGTCAGTATACCCCACACAGTTTCCACAATGTATTGCTATTTACCTATAATGTTTCCCAAATCCGGGTGGAGGATTTAAACCCAAATAAAGAACCATAATGTAAAGCATACAGATCAAACAATGAAAGCAAATAAATGTGATCTAGCCCTAAGGTAACCCCACTTTTAGATTTTCCCCAGCAGAGTCGCCAATTCTGTGATACGGTGGGAGAACTGACTTGAGGTTTTGTGTTTTATCGCAAATGTCGCGGTTAGCAAGAGTCGCCTCCGACTTTTCTTTTATCCAAAAGGAAAGGTGAAAAAGCACAGGAAAGACCTTTAGAGATGTTTTCTTGAGTTCGGGGGGTAGATTATGAAAAGGGAAGGTGCTAGCACCCTTTTCATCCATGGTTTTCCATGGGCTCTTAGTTACTTGCTTAGATCACTTGCTTTGATTTGTTTGAAATGGTGTTTGGTGTGATTTTGAAAGTATTTTGTAAAAGAGGCCACTCGTTTAGGCAATCTATGTAATGATTCTCATTCGTAAGAATGTATACAAAGATGTTTGTCTTTTTTTAAAAATGTTTTCAATTGTTGGTAAGATGTTTTTGAAATGTGTGTGTGTTTGTTTTGAAAATAGCAAGGATTGTTGTTTGAAATGGAGCAAGTAACTTAGAAGCTATCTACCTACTCAAAATGTCTTTCTTATGCATTTTCTATTCCTTTGATATTGTTGTCTTGCCATTGATTTGGTAAGCAACCCTATCTTTGGATATAAACGGGACGGGCGTTGGGACGTTTGTATAGTCATAAAAGGCAACATAGAGACGTTTTAGCAATGTCGTTTTAGGGACTAGATCGTTTACCGAAGGCAACATCGAGGGTCATCGAGGGACTACGATCTTTTATTGAAGGTCTTTTGCTAAAACGCCTATGTTCGAGGGACATGACTATTTTCCGAAAGGCGACAAAATGAGATTACCCTAGAGGTGTTAGTGTGCGAGTGTTTTATTTTGCATGCATTTTGTTTTTGATTTTTGGTGAACTACTTGTTAGTTTTCATCTTGTCATACATCCTATTTTACTAACCATATATGAAAAGCAAATAAAAATGAGGAAAATAAAATCTAAGCTATTACATCATTTTAGAGGGATGGGGGTACAAATTAACAATAGAGATGAGGTAGAAACTAAAATATTACAACCATATCGAACAATAATGAAGATAATGTAAAAAAAGTGCAAAATATAGGAAGAAATGCATTTTGAACCACTATGTGTCGACCCATGCTGCTATGCATCGACACATAGCTTTTCCCTGCTCCTGTAAAACAAAAATGACTCAGTATAAGTCGACACATAATGGGATGTGTCGACTCATGCACCCTTCTTGTGTCGATGCGAAGCACGTATGTGTCGATACATAGTCTTTTCCCACTTCTATTATGTAACCTGAAATCAGTATGAGTCGATGCACGGGGGTTATGTGTCGACTCATACCCTGTTTTTTCACTAGGATGAGTCGACACATGAGGATATGTGTCAATACATGCTGCATTTTCCTGTCTTAAACATTATTTTGCTGAATGTACAGGTTAGCTTATGGAATATGATGGATAAACATGAACAACAAATGATTGAATAAGCCTAAACAAAGTGCAAATGACTAGTTCAAAAAGATATTAAAATACTACATCTTATTTTCAAAGAACAAAAGCTTATTAATGATGTAATGACAAGATATCAAGTCAAGAGGACTTACCTTTGGGCTGCACTGGTTGTTTTAGACCTGAATGTTTTTCTAAATGATGTGATAACCTTGTAAGTCTTCAGGAAGCTGCTATGGACTGCTAGAACTGAGTTGAATTATACTGTAATATTTTTGGTGTTTTAAAGATGGAGATGAATAACAATACATGAACTGTTTTTGTGATGTTTTGGACCACCTTTGCATGTGATGAGTTGTTTGGTTTAAAGGAGAGTTTGTATGGTAGAGTAATGAGTTGGGTTTCTGTTTTGAACAAGAGCAGTTTTGGTTTTGAAAATGAGTCGAGGTTGCATAGAATATTATTTTTTTTCTGTTCCATAAAACTCTCTCTCTTTTTCTCTAGAAAATCTTTTTTCTCTTCAAAATCCAACCCCTTGTCTTATGAGACTGTCCTCTTTTTGTAGACCCCTTGACTGTGGTTTAGGTGGGAAAACAAATAAGTTATTTGAATTGTTTTGGCATACTGCTTTGATACTTTCTGCACCCAATTTTCTTTTGCCATTTTGGTGTAATTTGGGGGCTGTCATGGTGCAGGCTCGAGCTGACTGCATAGAGCAGTTTTTGACTGTATTGGACAGCATGCATACTTAGGATATAACATGGCACAAGCTTTCTTGCAGGGCAGCATAGGGTGTTGTGGCAATGTGATATATCATATTTTCTTCAATCTTGGACAACATAGTTGTAGCATGTCATAAATTTAGTCTTGTGCACATTATGTCAAAGGCAAAAATATTGTGACAAGGTTTTAATCAAGACATAGTTTTAGAATTTGTAATTTTGCAAAATGTCACTTTGTAATAACTTGAATTACTTGCATCATATTGAATTATTTGGAGTTGTAGTAAGATGCCATGAAGCAAATGAAATTAACCAAGTATAGAAAATACTTAGAAAAATCTCAAAGTCTTGCAAAGTTGGATTTTTTTTATTCTTTTGATTTTTGATGATCAAATTTCATTTTTTGGATGTCTTGACATAATGTGATTTTTAGGACTCAAATTTGATCAAAAAGTCAAAGTTTAACTTTTTTAGCGTCCGATTGACTTTTTTAGCAGAAACTCCAATTTTGCTCATTTTGCCCCCTTTTGATAATTTGAATGACTCTTCTTAGAAAATGTGGCCTGAGGCTTGAAACTTGACTGAAGTAATTCTAAGAATCCTTGTGACAGGAGAGGGCAAATTTTAGGGTACAACACCAATTCATTGAAAAAGATGCGTGTCACCATAGATGAATTGTGCTGTTAGAATCAAAGTTTAGAGGACAACATTCTGAACATCCGACAGCGCTAACAAGAGACTAATCCTCCATAGGAGATAGAAGTGTTGAACCTCTAGCCACTTTTAAACGAAATATGGGAAGCACCTGTTTCTGAAGGGTTCAAGCCTTCCTCTCTAGTGAAGTTTGATGGGCGTAGAGATCCTTATGAACATATCGCCCCCATCAACACACAAATGGTCATCATTGGAGCGTCGACTCCCTGGAGTGAAGATTGTTATCTGGCACATTCAGGAATGCAACCTTGTGATGGTATATGGGTGTACCCCTAGCTTCCATCACCGGCTATCAAGAGCTGGTGAAAAAACTCGTATCATTAGTTCGTTGTCTACCACCAGTTTGTTCAACATATGACAGGGTCCCTCAAAGTCATTGAGGGAATACCTCACCCGTTTCAATGAGACCACCATAAAGATTGTTCCCCCAAACCAAGAAATGTTCGTAAGGGCATTCCAAAATGGTCTTAACGCGGGACACTTCAACATATCTCTCGCCCAGAAGCCACCATTTTTGTTAGCCGAAGTAGTCACTAGGGAGGAATTCTACATTAAAGGATAAAAGAGAGAGTCGTAAGTTCCATAAAGTTAAAGGGTACCACATAGAAGACTACTATCAACTCAAGATGGAGATCGAGCAGCTAATACAAGAGGGACACCTCATGAAGTACTCTCTCTGGTCACTATTATAAGCAAAGATTCTCTTTTTAGGTTCATTAAATAATTTATGTATCTAACCTTTATGTAGACCAGATACATAAACTATTTAATGAACCTAAAAAGGGAATTTTTGCTTATAATAGTGACCAGAGGGAGTATGTTAAATGCAACTCCTCTCAAGGGTCATACAAATTCAACTCCCACGGGTAAGATGACACAGGATTCCCCAAACCCAATAGAGAAAAAGAGTCATCCACAAGGGAGGATAACAAAATTGTGTGCCACACACTCAATATTGTCGCGAGAGGATTTGTCGGGAAGGGAGACTAGATTCACCCATAGAAGGTATTGTTGCACCCCAAAATTTATTCTCTTGTTTTTAGAATTTTAAATGTCTTATGTTTCATTATACACATTCATGCATTTGAGATGGGATCAAGGTATCCTTATCTTCATGGCCTTCTTTAAGCTATAAAAGATGGTTGTATTGCCAATCAGTGTGAGGAGGCTCTCATGTCCCCATTCCTTTTTTCATCCAAGTTACAAAGGCTTCTCATGCCTCAAGACACATCATTTGATTCTTTGTTCAGAGGACTGAGAATGGCTAGGGTTTTGATTATTGGAATGTGTGACTTCTCTCTTGACAAAATTCTTAAAGCATTGGCATCATGAGTATTACCTCAATACACAAGACATCTTGGTTCAAAAGATCAGCAATATTACGATTTCGATCCTAGAGATCTCTTCTCATCAAACTACAAGGCTATTCTTCTCAAATTTGCCAATGTTTTGAATCATAGTTTATTTCTTTGTATTTCTCAGAAGATTGGGGTTTCAATCCTTTGTGCTTGGACATGGAAAGAATAAGAGTTTATACCATTATTCAAGATTCAAATTCAATTGCAATTTCATTCAAACTTTACAAGTCCTTTACCAATGGAAATGCTTTGATCCAAGGTTCTAATGCATAAACTTTTACAAGACAAGTTTAAGTGAAACTCTTAAACTAACAAGCCTAATCCTATGATTTCTAAGAGAACTTTCCATTGCTTTTCTTTTGAATCTCCCTCCATATCTTCTTGCCCCATCTTCAAGCCTTTTGTTCTTATACCTTGCCATAAGTTTCTTCTTCAAGTATTACTCTATGCTCTTTCAATCTCATCCATCAACATCACATGAAAACAAACAAGGAAATGGTTAGCAAACAATCAATACTTGACAATGAAGCTTAAGAGTTTTCACAAATTTCATCACTAGGGATTCTGTAAAGGAATCAGAAATATAGGGTGTTGAATACAATCATGTTCACAAGCAACAATCAAAATCCTCATATTTATTTTGTTCACAACAACAAAAAATCATATTTCAAGCAATAATCATGGGCCGATTATCTCTACTATAAAACACAAGAAAGGCCAGAAATTTGATTCATAGTAGAGGTCCAAAAAGCAAATTCACTACAGTAAAACAGCAGGCAGTACAAATCACAAATTTTAGCCAACAACTCATTTTCACCATAGTAAAATCACAGTATAACACAATCTATTTCAGAAGCTTACCTCTCGTATGTGCCTATCGTGAGCTCCCTCGCCGTCGGTGGAGCGCCCGTTCCACCGCCGTAAACATCTATGTTGCCGTCGTGCAGAGCTTCTTCATCGACACTTTTTGATACCATTGTGTTGTGTTTCTTCCCCTGTTTATGAATTTGCTGTTGGTTTATGATTTTGGTGTTGATTTGAGGTTGTATCTTGGTTACAAAACCCGGGGTTTCCGATTTTTCTCTTTAGATCTAGGAGTATACCGTGACTTTTTGTTTTTTTCGTTGAAATTTCTGAATTGAGGAGTGAAAGAGGTTTCAGGTGTTGTTTTTTGGAGGGTCACTGCGGCCGCCGCCGCTGCGGGCTATTTTCGGCACGGCAGTGTTATCTTCTCCGATTAAGGTATTTGAGGGAGAGTCTCGTTTGAGAGAGGGAAAGTTTAATGTTATTTATGATTATCCTGCCCATAATTATTTTGTTTTGTATATTAGTGTTGTTTAGCATAGCTAATACGGCGGTGATACTTGTCACCGTCCGTTTTGCTCTCACCGTGGATCTCGTGTACATGCACTATCAGGGACCATTGCACACCTTCGCTGACAACCATCAGATCTTCATCAGGACTTCATCATCATCATCCAACGCTCAGAAGATGCTTCCCCACGGTGAACTTTCTGGAGCAGTCCCACAGGATTCTGCAGACACCATTCCAACACATGGGCTTGCTGTTATTGGGCCTAGCGAAATTCAGATCTTTACCACCCTGTTTTACTGGTTCCAGGCCCATTTCTATTTCTCTCTTTTTATTTTATTTAATTATTTTGCCTTCATATTATTGAAAACACAAAATGCACTTTGTTTTAAATAGTTAATTAAATTGAGAAATATTATTAATTAATTTATTGATTAATTTTATTAAATAAAATTATTTAATTTAATTAGTTGTTTAAATTAATTTCAATTGGACCGTATTATTTGTTTATTTATACTTTTAATCGAACTTTTGATTCGATACATCCCTATTCATAAACTTGTACCCCCATCCCCCCTTGGGCTTGTAATAATTTATTTACTTGCTTATATGCTTGCACGGATTATTCACAAATGTACACCTCACACACTCAATATAATTAGATTCCATTTTATCATCTTGGTCCATATACCAAGTCTCCAAAAGGGTCTCATAGTTGAGTATGGGCATGGCCATTTTTACGAGATTAATCGAAGCCTTTGCTTTCATCAATTAATCATAACCCAAATCAATCACTTTGGTCCATATACCAAGTGTCTATGCAAAAAAGGTCTCATGGTTGAGAGTTTGATCACCTATTCTCACGAGATTAATCAAGTATAGCCCTTGGTTAATCATAACCCTATTAAACTCCCTTCATCCCTACACCAAGCATTCTAATTATTTTGTGGTTACTTTTGCCATGATTTTGCGATTGATTGACGCAACCTGGGTACGCTTGATTATTGGTTGATTGATGGTAAGATTTGCAAGCTTTTGAGTATGAGTCTTTGAAGCAAATTAAGAGCGCAATCTTTATCGAAGAAGTTCAAGGAAGCTTTCAGTAGAGTTTTCTTATCTTGCGCGTGTTGAAGAGGCAACAAACCTTCTCCATTAGGTATCATAATACCTCTCTTTATTTCTCATTTTGGCATCACTTTCAATTAATCTTTCCATGAGAAGTATGATAGAGATGCATGACTGAAAGTCTTACCTTTGTAGGCATGTTTGATTGTTCAACTATTACCTCTTCTTCTACTTGACTACTTGGTTAGGTGTCTACCTACGTGCACGTTCTTTCTTCTTTACTTGCTTATCTAAGTAGGTTTTCTCTAGGTATATTATCTAAGTAACTTATATCTTGAGTAAGTCTCTACTTCTCATGTGCGATGTATGATTGTCTAATCTCCATCTTTTCCTTTATCTCCTACCTTGATGACATGATATCATTGTTAGGAGTTTATTACTTGATGTTTTGCCATCTCTTTCGCTTATCCTACCTAGATGACACGATATCTTGGTTAGGAGTTTATTTCTCTTGATGCATTACTGTTGTACCCCAAAATTTCCCCTCTCATTTTCTTCAAAACCTTCTTCTAAGATTCTCAAATACTTAAGGATACTCAAGAATTGATCAGACAAACTCACCTCTTAAGCACTGGGTCCACAACTAGGGTTTTGGTTTTCTCAAGGAAAATTGGACTTCTAATGCCTCAAGTGACTTTTATGGTTCATCATAGGTCACCAAGAATACTCATACCAAGTTTCAAGTCTTGCACCATAAATTTGCTTAATCAATTGCTCAAATGACTGAAAATCAACTGTATTGGGTAAAAAGTCAACGGTGGTCAACATACAGTCAAACTTCAAGATTTTTGGTCAACATCAACATTTTGAAGTCATATTCATCATTTGATCAATGGTTGATCATAATTCCTCAAGAAAAAACCTCAGATCACCAAAGGGGCAAAATTATCAAAATTAGGGTTTTGACTGAGAATGATTGATCATTGACTTTTGACCTAGTACATAACATAATTACTTGAAGCATGATCTCAAGAGCTCAAATATAATATCTTGACCTCATTATATGGTTCAAAACATTTCTAAAGATTAAGTGATTGATAGTTAAAATTTGAATCAATTGACAAAAAGTCAACAAGCACACAAAAAGTCAAACTTTGACTTTTTTGTCAATATTGAACTTCAAAGATCAAGAATCATCAAAACATTCAAAAATATCAAATTTGATCATCAAAGTCAACAAAAGTCAAAAGTTGGAAAATTTTCCAACACTTTGAAAAATTTCTAAGTGTTTTTGTTCTTAATAAATTCACTACTTCATGACCATTTTTCACTAAGATGCAAGATGATTCAAGGAAAACTTTCAACATGAAAGTTATATATATATATATATATATATATATATATATATATATATATATATATATATATATATATATATATATATATATATATATATATATATATATATATATATATATATATATATATATATATATATATGATGAATTCTACAACTTTGTCCTTGAAGGATGATCTTCAACAAGTGCTTAGTTTGAGAGATATAATCCCATGAAATTGTGACATTTTTACTCCACACTTAGAAAAAATTTCAACAAGTTTGGTCAGATTTTTTATCCCAACTTCTTGGCAAATTTTCACCAAGTTTCAATTTGATTTATTCAAAACTTACAACATGAAAGTTATAGACAATGCTTCAAGCTTTCCAAAATATCCAAAAACACAATTTTATCATGCTTGAGCTAGGAGATTCGAAGGCATGAAGTTGGGCATCCATTCTTGAAATACAAGGCATTTTTGTGATGAACATAAGATCAAATCCCCAAGCCATGCTGCATAATCTTGCTTTATAGGCTTCTAACTTGCAAATCTCACCATAATTAAATGTTTACACAAACTTTTGAGCCATTATCCACTTGATTCAAGCTTTGTCCAAGACAATTTTCCATTAATGGCACAAAGTTCACACTTCCATTTTGGAAAAGTCTGCTTTAATCACTTTGTAAACTCTCCTTGAGCCTCTCACTTGCTCCCTCTGCACACACTCAAAACAAAATCCAGAAGCAACAGGTTTAAAGTGCCTAACCACTTTAGATTTCCCTGTACTTCACATTGAAACTGTGTGTTTCAAAGTTTACTTCATTTACAATCCAACCAAACCATAACTTGTAATCTTGACAATATGATCATCTCCTTCCCTCCAACCTTTTCTATAAATAAAGAGGTCCATTTGTAAGCTAGGACACGAGTTGAGAAGCCCTAAAACACCCTCTTACTCTCTGAAATCAGAATTTGCATCCAAAACTACATTTATTGCAATTTCTGACCTTGAACTCCAAACACCCAATCCACTCGTGCATTTTCATTCTAAATCATTCACAAAGCTTCTATAACTCATATAGAACCTATCCAAAGTCTTTTTTCATCACTGTAACATCATCTTCATCATCTTCCATTTTCAAAAATAGAGCCTAGCAACTTGACTTGTCCAAAAGAATTCAGACACTTTCAGCACAAAGTAAGCATTGCAAAAGATTCCTGGAAGTTCAGTGAAGCTATCCAGATCATCCTAACACCTCCAAAAGTGCTCAAACTCAAGACTCGATTCTCACTTCAGAGGTAATTTTTTTATAACTTTGAAATCCTTATTCAAGCATCATTTGCACTTGCTTTCTAAAGAAAAAAAATGTAGATATCATTGCCCTGAAGCTAACCATGTGCTTACTTTTCATTTATATTGCTTGCGTGATAAGAATTTTGAAGCTGAAGTTTCTGAAATTTTAGGGTTCAGTTTGGCACCAAATAAAATTCTCACTCATCTTTGATCTATAGCTTTTGAAATTTATATGGTTGGACTCGTGGTTAAATTTCAAGCAAGTTTGATGTTTACATTTTCGATTTGGTTGAGAAATGAGCATTTTACAAAATTTAAAAATATGTTCATGGCTACTGGCGCGAGGAAGAAGATGAAGTTACATTTAGAAATGAGTTTGTAATATATTTAATAGTTGTTGTTTAATGAACGGATAAAACAGCCACCCCAGTGGTAAAGCAAGCGCGCGTATGACTATAGGGACCTGGGTTCGAGCCTCAGCGGTACCCTTTTATTTGTTTCATATTTTTCTTGTTTTAGATTCAATACAAGCAAGTTCAACAAGCGCACAATGCGCCTCTCTCCATCACTATCTGATCATCATAAGATTAAATCCAGTGCTTAGATAAGCAAGTGCATGATGCACTTCCAGGGGCCATCCACATGGGATCCAGCGTAGGGGTTTGGGCTCTTGTGTTGGGCCTGATTGAATTTCTTTCCATACCTCCCTTGTTTGCTAAATCAGGCCCATTTTCATTTTTATTTTATTTTTCTGATTCAAACAAAAATTTGTTTTGGGCCTAACATTTTTTATCTTCACCTCCCTGATTTCTTTTACACCACTGACCCTTTTAATTTTTTTTTAATTTTATTTGTTTTTCTTTTTTAGTTTAATTTTATTTAAATCTTAAAAACATAAAAATTTAAAATTAGGTTTTGCTATCAAAATATTTTCTAAAGCAATTAGTTTCTCTTTTAAAATTAAAAAAAATAAATTAGACTTAGGTTTTGTTTATTTAATTTCCCTTTTAATTAATTAAAATTAACATAGATTTTTTTTAGGTTTTGTTTGATTAATTAATTGACTTCCTTTTTAATAAAGAATTAATTAAATAATTAGGTTAATTATCAAGCCTTCTTCTTTCAAAAGAAATCACAAAAAATAATTTCCTTTCTCTTTTCATTACTTTACATTCTTTGCGTATTTTATTATTTCGCATTTTTTCGATTATGTAATTATTCTTGGTCTGTAATAGATAATTTGGGTTTACTGCTTTCCATCCCCATTCATAAACATGTACCCCCATCCACGGAGCATTGTAATAGCGTAGGACATTTAATTTCCGCAATTTACTGCTTCCCTTATTACTGTTAGTAATTAGGGTTTGTATGGCAAGATTAAAATCAATCATTAGAAAACCTAATCTCAAAGACAAATACATGAAATCAAAACACTTCGCACACATACACCTCTAGGATTAACCTCACTTGTTTTCTCGGATTAAAACATTCATGTCCCTCGAACGTGGGATGTTTTAGCAAAGACCCTCGATTAAAAGATCATAGTCCCTCAATGACCCTTCGATGTTGCCTTCGGTAAACGATCTTAGTCCCTTACGAAAATTGCTAAAGCATTTCACAAGTTTCCTTCTATGACTGTACGATGACCTACGCCCGTCCCTCACATCCAATGATAGGGCTTCCTACTAACTAATGGTAGGATAACACTATCTAAAGGAAGAGGAAAAGAATAAAGACTCCTTTTGAGTAGATAGAATGCTCGTAGTCGCTTGCTCACAAACTTTTCAAAAACAAACATCTTTCTACACATAAACACTTTTCTGAAATATTTTGAAAGCAAACACTTTGTATGAATTTTCAACGATACGAGAATGATTATAAAGTTTTCCGAACGAAGTCACTTTTCAAAATATTTTCAAATACAAACACATTTACAAAAGCATTTCAAAAAGTAAGCTAGAACTAAGAGCCCGTAGATAACTACGGATGAAAAGTGTGCTATCACCTTCCCTTTTCATAACCTACCCTCCAAACTCAAGAAAAATTCTCAAAGGTATTTCATGTTCTTTTCACCTTTTCCTTTATTGGATAAAAGAAAAGTCGATGGAGACTCTTGCTATCCGCAACATTTGCGATAAAATGCAAAACCCAAGTCAGTTCTCCCACCGTATTACAATTACCATCTCTTATCTCTTTTTTATCTTGCTTTGGTGACTTGATGCCATTGTTAGGTGTATGTTTGATCGATGGTTTTTCATCGCTTTTCTATCTTTTTATCCTACTTTGATGACTTTATATCATTGTTAGGTGTATGTTTTTCTATTTGATGTTTCGTCATTGTTTCTTATCCTACTTTGATGACATAATATCATTTTTAGGTGTTGATGTTTTATCATTCTTCCCTCTTCTTTAAGATATAGTTTTGTCATCCTAACATGTGTGTGCTTGATGTTTTTTCATCTCTATATTGATGTAGTATCATCTTTTTGTGATTTTTTGCCATCTCTTCTCTTATTGATTTAGGTTTCTACCTATGTGTTTATGCTTGATTATTTATCATCTTTTACCTTGATGTTTTATCCTCTTGGTGTGATGTTTTATCATCTTTTATCTTGATATTATATCATCTTTGTATGATGTTTTATCATTTGTTATCTTGATGTTTTATCATCTTTGAGTGATGTTTTATCATCTTTTATCTTAATGTTTTATCATCTTTGTGTGATGTTTTATCATCTTTTTTATCTTGATGTTTTATCATCCCTTATCATGATATTTTATCATCTCTTTTCCTATATTTTCTTGCTTTTCTAAGTAGTTTTTTTATAGGTATCTTATCTAAGTACCTTATATATTGAGTAAGTCTCTACTTCTCATGTGCGATATATGATTGTCTAATCTCTATCTTTTATTTTATCTTCTACCTTGATGATACAATATCATGTTTAGGATTTCATTAGCTAATGTTTTGTCATCTCTTTTATATCATACTTTGATGACATGATATCATTTTTAGGTGTTGATGTTTTATCATCTCTTATCATCTTACTTCTCAAGCTTCTTGGATCCTTGGTTAAGTACTCCATTACTAACCAACATGGTGATATAAAGAGAAGAAATATTTTCTTTTCTACTTGTGTGTTGAGCATCATTGTCTGATGATTGCCTCATGAGATTTTGTGTCATGTCCCTGAATGCGTGTTATACCCCAAAATTTTCCCTCCCATCTTTGAGACAAATTGATTCAAGACACATCCTCATGCTCATAGGAGTCTCAAGTACTCAAGACTATCAAGCGTTGAGCAGAAAAACCCTCATCCTAAGCAATTGACCTACAACTAGGGCTTTTCTTCTCCCAAAGGAAATTGAGCTTCAAATGGCTCAAATAGATTTCATGGTTTCTTATATGTATCAAGGTATCCTCATGCAAAGTTTCAAGCCTTACATCAGAAGTTTGTTCATTCAATTGATCAAATGATTGAAAATTAACTATATTGGACAAAAAGTAAACTTTGACCAATCTACAGTTAAACTTCAAGAATTATGGTCAACAACAACATTTTGAAGTCACATTCATCATTTGATCATGAGTTGATCATAGTTCATCAAGAAAACTCAAGATTGATCAAAAGTCAAAAGTTACTAAATTAGGGTTTTCTTAAGGAGAAGTCAATTGAACTTTGACAAAGCACAACTTTCACATACTTTATCATAAATTCCTTAAACAAAGCCTATATTGAGGTAAATTCAATTCTCTACAACTTTGCCTCTCTAAGCTCAAGGCCAAAAGTGCTTCATTTGAGAGATATGAGCTAAAACTTTGCAGGTTATTTTAAAAGTCAACAAAAAGACATCTTTTGTCAAAGTAATTCACATCAAGTTACATACATCAAATAAAAAATGACCAACATTAAAGTTGTATGAGACATCTCGAGGTTTCCAAAAAGTTAAAGATTATCTTCATATGACAAAAATTGAGAGAGTTATGATTGGTGCAAGTGGAGCCATTTTGAGAAAATGCATGAAGTCCACTTTGATCAAAGTTGAATTTTTGGGCTAATGGGCCTAAGTTTTTAGGTTCAAACATGTTCATGACCTCATATTATACCTCTAAATCCATTCATATATTTTTGTGATTTTTATTTCTTTTTATTTTGATTTTAACCAATTAAATTCAAAATAAATCAAATAAAATATAAAACTAATGGATTAAGGCATACGACTTTTATTTTGGATCTGATTTGAAGCCCAAAAAGCTCACAGCTAGCTAGAAAAACCGTGTGAGGATGATTGACATAAGATTGAGCTTAAAAAAGAACCTTTTCATGCAAAATTCAAATCAAATATCTTCATCATGAAATACAAAGATTTATCTCACTTTTGTTAACCTAATTCTTCCACTATAAATACACAACACATTCAGACCAAGAGGGACACACATGCTGTCTCTCAAGAAGAACCCTAAAATCCTTAAATTTTCTCAAAACTACGGCAATTCGAAACCCTTATCTCCAGCCTTCATCAATCAATTCCAAGTGTTCCATAAGCCTCTTGAGACCTCCAGGAGTCACTCTCAGTCCTTACTCAAGCTTGAAGGACGCCAGAACTCACTCCCTCAACATCCGGTTTGGTAATCTTCTTTAATCTCAAACTTTTAATTCATACAATTTAAATGAATTTGATGCATACATTCATGTTCATATTGATGCGTGGAATTGTTTTAACGTATTACTTATGAGGTTTGAAACAGGAATGGAGATCTACCATTGTTAGGGCAATTTGAAATATTTTCTTTGAAACTCACTCTACAGGCATTTTCAGGTTAAACCAATGCCACCATTAGATTTGCCAGGGTCAAATTAGGGGGATAGGATCCCTGTTATGATCCAACTCACGCGTTTTTGCAGGTTTTTAAAAATCTCCTCACCGGAGAAGATGAAGTTGACCACCCTCCACTGTGGTTTGACTATCCTGACTCAGGCGACCTAGGCGTGGCATTCTCCCATTGGTCCATTCAAAACCCCAGACTCCACACCAAGCGCGTGTGTTTGTTTTATTCAGTTTATGATTTAATTTCATTATTTGTTTATCGATGGTAGTAATATGAATGCATAACATAATCGGCCTGATGGTAAGAAGCGTGACTGGTCTTGCAAAGGGTGTGGGTTCGATCCCAAATTTTGTCAAATAATTTTGTTTTTCAGGATAATGTGTTGATTTATAACAGATTGATTGGTTCCTATTCCATAACACAAACAATACTATGGCCTAGTGGAAAACAACACTGTGATACGGTGGGAGAACTGACTTGAAGGTTTTGTGTTTGATCGCAAATGTTGCGGTTAGCAAGAGTTGCCACCGACTTTTCTTTTATCCATAAGGAAAGGTGAAAAAGCACAGGAAAGACCTTTGAGATTATTTCTTGAGTTCGGGGGGTAGATTATGAAAAGGGAAGGTATTAGCACCCTTTTCATCCATGGTTTTCCATGGGCTCTTAGTCACTTGCTAGACCACTTGATTTTGTTTGAAATTTGTGCTTTGTGTGGTTTTTGAAAGTATTTTGTAAAGAGGCCATTGTTTAGGCAATCTTTGTAATGATTCTTGTTTGTAAGAATGTATACAAAGATGTTTGATCTTTTGAAAATGTTTTAAATTTTGTAAGATGTTTGAAAGTGTAGGTGTTTGTTTTGAAAATAGCAAGGATGTTTTGTTTGAAATTGAGCAAGTAATTAGGAGCATTCTACCTACTCAAAAGTCTTTTATGTTCATTTTCTTTTCCTTTGACATTGTTATCTTACCATTGATTTGGTAAGTAACCCTATCTTTGGATGTAAACGGGACGAGCGTGGGTCATCGTATAACCATGATTAGCAATGTTGCAAGATATCTTAGCATTCTCTTTGAGGGACTAAGATCATTTGAAAGGCAACTTAGATAGTGTCATCGAGGGTCTGTGATCTTATATTTGTTTGTTTTTGCTAAGAAACCTCACATGCGTAATATGTCCATTTTGTAAAGGCAACCAAGTGGATTTACCCTAGGGGTGCTTGTGTGCAAGTGTATTGTTTTCATGCTTGATTTTGTCTTGAATCAGGGTTTTCTAAGTATTGGTTTTAGTCTTTCCATACAAACCCTAATTACTAGCATGTTATATATAAAGCTATAAATTGCAGAATTTAAAGTTACTACGCTATTACAATACTTGTGGAAGGGGGTGTACAAATTGTAAATGGGATTGCAAGAATATAAACCTAATTAATCTATTACAACCAAATTGAATTTGTACAAGAATTGAAATAAATATTGTACAAGATGAATAAATATGCAAGAATGCAAATGTAAAGAAGATGGATATTTTTGTTTGGATTTTTTAGGAAAAGGGAATTTGTTTTAACTTAATTAATTAAAAGAAAATAAATAATTAAAATAATAAAAGTAAACCTAATTTAATAAAAAAAAGATTTTAAATAAAAACCTAAGTCTATTAATTGATTAAAAGGAAATTAAGTTTAAGAAAAGTATTTTTGTATTTTTGTCTTGAAAATAATTTATAGTATTATAAAATATTTTTGGCCTTTTTCTTTATTAAAATAATATATTTTAATTAGTGTAAAAGAAAATAAATAAAACATAGTATTTTAATTAAATTTACAAGATATTTAGTGAAATGAATAAAGTATTTATTAAATAAAAATAATTTTTATGAGAAAATAAATAAACTATGTCAAAATGAAAATCTAATATTTTTATATTTTTTATGATTTTTTTAATATTAGAAAATATATTAAGAAAATAAATAAAATAAAAATAAGAAAAGAAAATAAAAATCTAGGCCAGGGGTGCAAATAGTCCACAGGGGGGTCAGAAAGTAAAAACAAAAACAAAGCCCAAAGATGAAGCCCAGCGCCTGCAAAAACAAAGTCAGAAAGCAAAAAATGTGAAAAAATCAAAAGGGTACCACTGGGGCTCGAACCCAGGTCCCAAAGGTTACAGAAGCGCGCTTCTACCACTGGGATGGCTATACATCCGTTAACATAAGCAAAACAATAAATATATGATACAAAACGCGCCATGATTTACACTTCATCTTCAACCTCCAGCCATACCTACTGTAACTTGTTCATTTCTCAACAAATATGAAAACTATAAACATGAAACTTGTAGCAAATTTCCTCACAGTTTCAGAAATGTAAAGCATTAAAACTATAGATTAAAGACAAGCATGAATTTCATTGTCCCTAATCTGAATCCTAAAAAACTCAGAAATTTCAATCTTAAAATTCTCTAAGCTCAGGAAAAATTAATGGAAACTATGGACATGGTTAGCTTTAGGGCAATGATATCTACATGTTTTATTCACAAATAAGTCATTGATGATGCCTGTATGAAGAGTTCCAAAGTTAGAAAACTTACCTTGAAAGAGGGTGTGATACGGTGGCAGAACCGACTGTTAATACTGGTTTGCGTTTTATGTTTTGTGTTTGCAAAATGTCGCGGTAAGTAAGAGTCGCCACCGATTTTTATTTCATCTAACCGGAAAGGAGAAAAGTACAGAAAAAAAATCCTTTTTTGAGATATTCTGAGTACGGGGGGTAGATTGTAGAAAGGGAAGGTGTTAGCACCCTTTCTATCCATGGTTTTCCATGGGCTCTTAACTACTTGCTCATTTTTAAATTGCTTGTGTATGTGCTTTATTTTGAAAATGTTTTACTTCATGATAACCCTTGTATCAGTCCTCAAGAGTGTGATGAAGTTGTTTTGAAAATTTGTTTGAAAAGTGTAAGTGTGAAAAGTTATGATTTGAGCAAGTACCTACTAACATCTACCTACTCGAAAATAAGATCGTTTCTATTCTTCTTTCCTTTAGACATCGCTATCCTACTATTGAGAAATAGGTAGCACCATCGTCGGAGTTTTTAAGGGTCAATTCGAAAGGGATGTTCGGTCACTAAAGCAATATTAAGACACCTTAGTAATAACCCTAGAGTCTTAAGATCTTTGCCGAGGAAACATTTCCGAGGCAACATTCGAATGGGACATTTGATCTTTTTAGACGGGAGAGAAACCACTAAGACATCCTATGCTTAATGATTGTTTACCGAAGGCAACCAAAGTGAGAGTATACCCTAAGAGTGAACATGTACGAGTGATTTGTTTTCAGTTTATTATCTTTGCACATTAGGGTTTTCTTGCACATTAGGGTTTTCTAACAATTTTAATTTTTTCATGCATTCTTGCTATACAATCCTATTAGCATACATCTAGACAGTTAAATATTTGCAGGAGTTAAAAATGCGAGAAAATAAACCTAGCTATTACAAGGCTTCGAGGAGGGGGATTAATTACATAACCAAAAATCGGGGATTTAAATAGTAAATAAAAACCCTAAGTTAACTATTACATCCTCAAAACAGTTACAAAATAATGGAAAAATAAAATAAGCGCGCGGCGAATTAAATGCGAGGCGATTAGGGTTTTGACCCTTGGCTAGACCTAATTGCAATTGATTAAAGAAAAATGTTTTTTTATCATGTTTTTGTTGCTTGAGAAAATAATGAAGAATTAAATTAAAAGAAAATCCTAAGTTCTAATTAATGTTAATTTTTGAAAATAAATTAATTAATTCTAAACAACCTATTTTTGTATTTTTGTTTTATTTGAGAAAAAGGAGAAAAATTAAATCGAGAGTTAACCTAATTTTTCTAATTTTTATTTTAATGGTGAAAAACAAATTAAAGTTACCCTAATTTAAACATTAATCTAATTAATTAATAAAATTAAATTTGATAAAAAACCTAATTCTAATTTTTATGAATTCTTGATTTTATGATTTTATGAAAAAGGTGATTAATTTTTTTAAATAAAATAATTAAGGAAAATATTAAAAGAATTAAAAGTAAGAAGAAACAAAAAAAAAGAAGAAATGGGCCTGTGTTGAATGTCCCAGGGGGTGTAGATCTGGTTTTTTTGGCCCAAATACTCTAAGCCCGGTTGACCACGCCTGATCTAGTGCAACATTGACTTGAATGTATATCATGGTCTTTCATTGGAGAGGCGTTGGATCTGGCTAGCTGAGCATCCAGTGGCCAGGAATTGAGAGTGTATGGAAGGCGCTGGATAGTGCAATGCATTGGATTGGCCTGCAATTGTTAAGAAAATAACAAAATGCACACGCCTGGGATCGAACCCAGGGCGTGTACATCAAAGGCAAGCTTCTTTACCATCTGCGCTGGAATGTCAATTGTTATTATTATGAAACAAATGAAACATAATGCAAACAACGTGCCACGCCTCCAAAACGCGCGAAATTTCAAACGGGCCAGCCACATGCTGCCACGCCATCGTCTCCTTCACTGGCCTGTCGCTTTAGGTAAAACACTTTTACCTACGGACATTTGTGCATAACTATAAACCTGTAACATTCAAAAATCATGTACATGCAATATAAATGAAAGGTAATGGTACCAATCAACTCGTCTCATCCTCAAGAGCATCATGGTACCTGATTCAAGGCCCAATTGTTACTGCGTTGAAAACCCCTAAAACGAACCAAGAAACCCTAGCAATGACATATTGTGATTCCTGTGCTGTAAATGCAATTAAATGATACCAATAGCTTACAAACAAGATAATGAACAAGAATGTATAATCAAAACATGATAATGCTGTCAAAATCAAGGAAACCAGAATTGAGTTTTTGGGCAAACCGTGGTTGATGGTGGGCACGATTCCTGGTGTTTTGAAGCCTGAGGATAGGTGGAATAGCTTCCTGGGATCTCCTGGAATAGATTGCTAGCCTTAAATTGCTTTGAATCGTCCTCTAACCTGCAAACTGAAACTCACTTTTTATCAAGATTTTTGAGTTTTGTTCTATGCCTCTCACGACCTCTAACCCTGTTTTTTGATCTAGAATTCTTCATTATATAACCTAGAGTGAATTAGGTTAACAAACTTGGACTAAATCTTTGCATTTATCCAAGATTTGATTTGATTTGCAAGCTATATGATATGTTCCTATTTTGAGCCAAATCATGTATTTCTTGTACCAATTGGCCTTAACTCGAATTGATCTTGTAAACTCAGCATATCTTGATTGCTAATATGTCAAAAAAAAAAACAAATCAAGTCATATCTTTATTAATTTTCATCATTTATTTGATTTAATCCACTTTTTAATTAATGAAAAATCAAAATAAATTGAAAAATGAAGCACATAATGGGTGAGTGAACATTTGATTCGTGGACCACATTATAATTGAGGTGCAAGCATAAAAAGTTGGTCCCATTTAGCAAAAAATGCAAATTTGAGCACATTTGACTTTTGGCAATTTTACAAAAATGGTCAACTTGGCCAATGCTTACTCTCTCAATTTTGACCCTAGAGAGGTGTTCTTGGACTTTTTAGAAAGCTTAGGATGTCCTCTAAGCAACCCTTTTGTCTCATCTCAATTGAGTCTTCCATATTCATGTATGAAGCTTTGACCCAAAAGGTGTTTTTGTTGAATTTTCAGAAGGACCTACAATGTCAAAATTCATATCTTTTTGTGAGTGCATATTCTGGACTTGGGAGATGAAGATGAATTATAGGGAATTTCATCCTCTTCAAAATTATATTTGTATGGGTCATTTCTGATAAAGTATGAGAGAGTTATGCTTGGTCAAAGTTGAGTTGACTTTTCCTGTAAAACCCTAATTTAGCAACTTTTGGGTTTTGATGAATTGTGAGCAATACTTGAGGAATCATGATCAACCCTTGATCAAATGATGGATAATACTTCAAAGTGAGGATTTTGACCAAAAGTCTTGAAGTTTGACTGTATGTAGGCCACAATTGACTTTTGACCTAGTACGATTGATTTTCAGGCATTTGAGCAATTGACTGAGCAAACTTCTTCTGCAAGGCTTGAAACTTGACATGGATGATATTGAGAACATATTAGGACAATGATGAGCATTTGAGTTCTTTGTGGTTCACACATCTTGATGAATATGGAAACCCTAATTTGAGGTATACTGTTCTTAGGAGAGAGTTTGTCTGGTCAACTCTTGAACTTCCTTGGGCAAATTGGGGACCTCACTTGACATTTGTTGAGTAAAATGAGAGGGAAAATTTTGGGGTACAACAGCTGCCCATGTTCAATCTTTTTAAACCTGAGGATGTAGATTAGCTCGTCCGCCTTTCATGATCTGAAGGTGGAAGATGATTGAACACTAGAGTGCCCAGAAATTTGCACTCGCATGAAGTGGAACTTGATTTGTGATATCGGGAATGGGCTTATAAATGCCATTCGGAGGTCGAGGATTGAAGATTGTCGGGGATGGGCTTAAAGATTCCATCCAAAGAGGTGTCAATCGCATAAGAGATTCCTTTGCGAGAACCCGTATACCTGTTGTTGAGGAGAACTTCGCTGGGGAATGCTGGTCTCTGTCTTGGGAGAAATAGAGTTTTAGGAGCTTCAGTTGTCCGTTACTCTACTGGGGAATAACTTTGGCCTGGGGAAGCGGAAGTGAACTGCGTATCTGGTTGGGGTATATGCTGCACCGCGACTTACTAGAGAGATGCGAAACCAATCGTGTTTGATCGGATCCCAGTCTTACAGTGTTGTGGACTGCTGTCTGGGGATAAGGGAGGAAAAACCTGGATAGTAAGGTTATGAGAAGGAACCTGGATAGTAGGGCTGTGAGAAAGAACTTGGATAGTAGGGTTACTTCAACATGAAAGCCTGGATAGTAGGGCTTGAGAAGGAACATGGATAATAGGGTTACTTCGATATGAAAGCCTGGATAGTAGGGCTGTGAGAAGGAACCTGAATGGTAGGGTTACTTCGATATGAAAACCTGGATAGTAGGGCTGTGAGAAGGAACCTGGGTAGTAGGGTTACTTTGATATGAAAGTCTGGATAGTAGGGTTGTAAGAAGGAACCTGGATAGTAGGGTTACTTCAACATGAAAGCCTGGATAGTAGGGCTGTGAGAAGGAACTTGGGTAGTAGGGTTACTTCGATATGAAAGTCGGGATAGTAGGGCCATGAGAAGGAACCTGGATGGTAGGGTTACTTCGAGACAAAAGCTTGGATAGTAGGGTTGTGAGAAGGAACCTGGATAGGAGGGTTACTTCGATATGAAATCCTGGATAGTAGGGCTGTGAGAAGGAACCTGGATAGTAGGGTTACTTCGAGATGAAAGCCTGGATAGTAGGGCTATGAGAAGGAACTGGATAGTAGGGTTACTTTGATATGAAAAGCCTGGATAGTAGGGTTGTGAGAAGGAACCTGGGTAGTAGGGTTACTTCGATATGAAAGCCTGGATAGTAGGGCTGTGAGAAGGAACCTAGATAGTAGGGTTACTTCGACATGAAAGCCTGGATAGTAGGGTTGTGGGAAGGAATCTGAATGGTAGGGTTACTTCGAGATGAAAGCCTGGATAGTAAGGTTGTGAGAAGGAACCTGGGTAGTAGGGTTACTTCGATATGAAAGTCAGGATAGTAGGGTTGTGAGAAGGAACCTGGGTAGTAGGGTTGTGGGAAGGAACCTGGGTAGTAGGGTTGTGGGAAGGAACCTGGATAGTAGGGTTACTTCGAAATGAGTTTGGGTAAAACTTCAGAGGGAACCTAGGTGAGGTTGCCTTGTGATGAGTTCGTGTAAAACCTCATAATGAACAGGGGTAAGGTTATTAGTTTGTGTAAAACTTCAGGATGAACCGGGGTAAGGTTGCTTTTGTCGCACCGATGATTACTCTTGTTTAGCTTCGAGTGTTGATCATGGACCTGTTGGAAATTGTTGATAATAATTGTCTTTCCTGAAAGCAATACAGGGTTAGTTATGTGCGATGCATGAGATGCATTGTGTTGTACCCCAAAATTTTCCCTCTCATTTCATCAACTTTTCTCATCACAAGACTCTTGGAACTCAAGATCAAGCTAGGGTTTGCTCTGCTCAAGACACCTCCTTGCACTGTTGACCTAAATTAGGGTTTGAGTTTGCACAGGGATGTTTTGAACCACAATGCCCAAAGTAACTTTCATACTTCATATTGGACTAATAAGCTTGCCCATACCAAGTTTCAAGCCTTGAATCAAATTTTTGCCCAATCAATTGGACAGTTGACCTAGAAATCAGCTGTATTGGGGAAAAAGTCAACTGTGGCCAATTTACAGTCAAACCTCATGAATTTTGACCCACATCAACATTATGAACTCACATGAACCATTTGATCAAGTTTCGATCACAATTCCACAAGAAATTTGATCAGATCACCAAAAGGGCAAAATGGTTATTTTTAGGGTTTTGACTGTACAAAGGCAATTTTTGACTGTTTGACCTAACCAATGGCAAATCAAGCTCAACCATGGACTCAAGGACTCAATGACATTGTCTTGACCCATTCGACAAGTTCAAAAGATCTCAAATGCATAAGATTGACAGATGAATTTTCCAGTTAACTGATCAAAATTTGACTGTTCACTGAAAAGTCAAACTTTGACTTTTTGGTCAAAATCAAGTGCTAAGGGTCATTTTTCATCAAGACATGTCAAATTATGAAACTTGTTCATCAAGAAACCTAAAAATGCAAATTAGGGTTTAAAATGGAAAAATTTCATAACTTAGAAATTTTCTAAGTTATAAAATTTTCTTATTTTTTCCTAACTTTGTCCCATTTTTTCACCAAGATGCAAGTGAATTCAAACAAAACTTTCAACATGAAAGTTGTATTCCATCACAAAGTCTACAACTTTGATTCACAAAGTTTTCTCAAAATAAGCTTGGATCTCAAGTTATGATTTTTGGAACAAGGGTACCTAAAACTTTTAACTTAGAGAAATTTTGTCCTAGTTTAGGCAGGATTTTGACCCATCTTCTTGGCCATTTTTCACATAGTTCCACTTGGAGTCTAAAGTTGTATTTCAAATATGGATTATAGTACATGTTTCAAGCTTTCCAAATTGTCCAAGAACTCATCAAACACATTTGTGGTTAGGGAGAATCAAATGCTTGAAGTTGGCAAAAACTCACTTTGTAACCATGGCCAATACATGTTCATACCAAGTTGCAAATCTGACCAAACTAGCTTAGTACACAATCACAATCCTCTAAACCAATTTACACTCCAAAATTGAATGCAAATACATTAGATATTGGCATTGTTCCAATCAAGAGAGCTTTGTACATTGAACTTTTCCATTTTTGGCATAAAGATGGCACTTCCATTTTCATAAAGGCCACTTTATGTCAAATTACATTTTCTTGAGCCTTGGACTTTCTTCCTTTGCAGAAAACAAGCTCCACAATCTCAGGCATAGTACAAGAATTTGGTGCATGCTTGGAGATAGCCTGTACAGGCCTATCTCACTTCACTTCCAACTTTGCTTTCAAAACAAGTCAAAGGACCAAAAGCTTATATCTCACATATCTGATAAAACCAACTCAAGCAAAGTTGTCAAACAAGTTTTGCATACCCTTGTAAGTCAGAAGCACGAGCCTTTCACCCCTAAAGCACCCTCACACTCAAAAACCACATTTTCTTGCAAAACAGGGGCAACCCTGTAGAATCACTTCCATCTCCACTTTGCCTCGTGCGTTTTTCCTCAAACTTGTTCCAATACCTTCCATTCAACTCACCTAAACTATTCCAAACCTCCATTGCCAACTGTAACTCCATTTACAGTGTTAACCATTTTTGTTTGAAAGCTTTGCAGGTTGAGTTCTGTAGCACGATTCATGCCACTTCAAAACAAACTAAGCATTGGGAAAGGTTCAGTGGACATCAAGCAAGCTCAAAAGAACCTCAGGCACCGTTGGAAGTTGCTGCATTGTCCAGCTCGAACTCAACTGAAACAGGTATTTCGTGAACTTCTATCTCTCTATTTTGGAATAGTTAGACTTAGGTTTGTGAATGAAAGATGTTGTATTCATAGCCCTGAAACCACACATGTGCTTAGTTTTCATTTATATTAATCGTGCTAGGAGAATTTCATCCATGAACTTTCTGAAAAAACTAGGTTAGAAATTAGGGCCAGAGAAATTCTCTCTGGTCTTTGAGAGTTAGCTTGAGTTTTTTATATGGTTAGATTCGTTGTTTGATGCTCTACAAGTTTCATGTTTTGAGTTTTGTCAAAGGATCATAAATACAGGAGATACAAGTTTGTGTGGAAAACGCGCGTTTTTTCAAAGTCTGGAGGAAGAAGATGAAGCTGATGGGCTGGGCTGGCTTGTTTTGCTTCTAACACCCTCTTTTCTAGTTTCACACCCCCTGGCCCATTTCTTGTATATTTATTATTTTTTCATTTTTATTTCATTTCTGACTTTGATATTTTATTTTCAAACATAAAAAATACTTAAAAAATATTTTCATAAATTTTTATATTTATTTGGCATTTATTTTAATTACTTCTAACATAAAAATGATTAAATACTTTATATTATTTTATTTAAACTTAAAAATAATGTAAAAAATACTCTTATTTTCATTTCTATTTTTATTTACACCAAAAATAATTTTCTTGAATATATTTTATTTTTGTAAATATTTTATTTTATTTTTACATACTTAATATATTTAACATATATATATATATATATATATATATATATATATATATATATATATATATATATATATATATATATATATATATATATATATATATATATATATATATATATATATATATATATATATATATATATATATATATATATATATATATATATATATATATATATATATATATATATATATATATATATATATATATATATATATATATATATATATATATATATATATATATATATATATATATATATATATATATATATATATATATATATATACTTTATTTTATAAAAAAAATATAGAATAAAAAACACAAAAATAATACATTTTATTTTTTATACTAAAAATACCATTTTTTGGATATATTTCATTTTTATACATGTTAATATATTTTTGTACATAAATAAATACATTATATTTAGTTTCTTAAGAAATTAGGGTTTTTGCCCTAAAAACAAAAATAATTAAAATTAACTTTTTATTTATTTTTTTATATTTCACATTAAAAATACTTTTTACATACATAAAAAACTTTTTTGCATAATACATTTTATCTAATATTTATTTATTGTATTTATTTAAATATTGCACATTTAAATATTATGCCTTGCAAATTCAATTTGGTTGTAATAATTTAGGGTTTAATTTCTTGCAAAATAATCCCCTATTCAAATTTGCACCCCCTCCCTATATCATGTTGTAATAACTTAGGGTTTAAATTCTCGCACCTTTAAGCTTTCAATTATGCCATGATTAGAATTAGGGTTTGTATGCAAAAATCAAAACCAACAAATAGTTTGACCTAATCAAAGACAAAAATGCATGAAAAACAAACACAATGCACACTTGCACCCCTAGGGTTACAATCCACTTGTTGCCTTCAAAAATGGGCCATGGTATGCATGTCAAGTAATTTGGCAAAACAAAAACAAAACAAAGATCATAGTCCCTCGATGACGCTATCTGAGTTGCCTAAACAAAATGATCAAGTCCCTTAAGAAAATTGCCAAAAATACTTGACACAGTTGCTATCATGGTCTATACGATGACCCGCGCATGTTCCGTTTAACATCCTAACACAAGGTTGTTCACCAAATACAATGGTGAAACAACACTGTTAAAAGGGTTAAAAACATAAGAAAGATCTTTGAGTAAAATAGGGTAGACAACTCTTAGTTACTTGATCAAAACTTGCAAAAACATCCTTGCTATCTTCAAAACACACTTCACAACACAATTTCAAAACCCTACTTTCAAACATTGAAAACTTTTCAAAAGACAAAAACACGTTTGTATACCTTCAAACAAGAATCATTATAAAGGTTGCCACAACGATGGCCTCTTTTCAAAACATCTTTCAAAACCATACACAAAGCACCATTTCAAACAATTAAAAAGCACCATTTTAAACAATTGAAAAGCAAAGCAAGTGATCTAAGCAAGTAACTAAGAGCCCATGGATAACCATGGATAGCAAGGGTGCTAATACCTTCCCTTTCTATAATCTACTCCCCGAACCTAAGAAAACATCTCAAAGGTCTTTCCTGTGCTTTTTGACCTTTCCTTAGGATAAAATAAAAAGTCGGTGGCTACTCTTTCTAAACTGAAACATTTACGAACACAAACGCAAAATCCCAAGTCAGTTCTCCCACCGGATCACAGAACTGGCGACTCTGCTGGGGAGTACTTTAAAAGTGGAGTAATCTTAGGGCTTAGATCACCCTTTGCATGATTATATTGTTTGCTTTGTTTGCTTACATTTGGTTCTCTTGTTTGGGCTTAAAATCCTCTACCCGGATTTGGGAAACATTCATAGGTAAATAGCAATACGTTGTGGAAACTGTGCGGGGTATACCGACATGGTTGAAACAATAGCTATATTAGTGCGGCATATTTGTGAGTACCGGTAGCCTTTGAGTCAATCAAAGAGAATACGGGGCCGCTAAGTGATGTCATGAAGCACTAATGAACTCTTAGAACCTTACTTGACCATCTTGGCCTTTTATTAGGGGTAGTGAGATGACCGGATTTGGTGCAGTCCGAAGTTGGTAGATACTCGATACTACACTCATTAAGGGTTGTTTTATTGGAATATTTTGGTTGCTAGTTAAGTGGCTAAACCAAAACAATGAACATAGAAAACAATCCAATGATATTGAGCTCCTTAGAACCCGATTACTATTTATAGGACAGGTTTGAGCCAACTAAACTCAAGAGGGTATTTACCTATGAAACCTGACGCAAGCCTGAAACTAGGGTTTTATGTGACTTGTTTGTACATGTGCTTGTGCATACATCATGAACATCATAAGGCATCATATGCATCCACTAACCATTTCAAGGGTTTGGATCTTCATCTTTGTTCTTGTTTTATAGGTCATGGAATCTCTTCGCAGGAAAATAATTCTAGTCAACCTTGTGAGAATCCATCCTCAACTCAAGGAGCTTACTTCCAGGATTCCAGAGAATTCTCTCTTCAGCGAAAGACATGGTAGGCTTCTCAACTTGGTCAACTCCAACATTGAAGAAGACATGGTGAAAGTTTTATTCCAGTTCTTTGACCCCCTACACCACTGTTTCACATTCCCTGATTACCAGCTAGTACCCACTTTGGAGGAATTTTCTCAACTCCTGAGAATTCCGATTCTTCATTAACTACCCTACAACGGTACAGAAAAAGAACCAAAGCCTGAAATGTTGCTCAAGCATTACACTTGCAACCATCTGACATCAAAGGACATTGGGAAACTAGAAGTGGTGTCAAGGGATTCTTGGCAAAGTTTCTGTTTGAGAAGGCACAGGACTGTTGGGATTCTCTAGATCTACAAGCCTTTGAAGAAATTGTGGCACTCCTCATCTATGGGTTGGTTCTGTTCCCAAACCCTGATCAGCTTATAGATGTGAATGCTGTCAAGATTTTCATATCCCGGAATCCTGTACCTACATTTCTTGGGGACATCCTACACTCATTTTACACACGAACAATGAGGAAAAGAGGTGTTCTCATATGCTGTACTCCTCTCCTAGCAAGGTGGTTTATTTCTCACCTTCCACAATCAGTTTTGAAGAATGAGCAGGGATTAAGGTGGTCACAACGATTGATGACCCTCACACATTCTGATGTACATTGGTGTTCTCGGTCTAGAGAAAATGTCATCATCATTGATCGTTGTGGGGAGTTCCCTAATGTCCCACTACTTGGCATTAGGGGAGGTATTACCTACAACCCCTATTTAGCTCTAAGACAGTTTGGATATGCTCGGAGGGATGACCCTCATGACATGCTGATTCCTGACCTAGTTTTTGGCTTCGACAATGATGCGCAAGGACTTCGACAAAGGTTCATCAGAGCTTGGAGGATGTCCAACAAGGTGGATAGTAAGACACTGGGGCACAAGAATTCCATCCCCCTTGAGCCTTATGTCAAGTGGGTACGAACCCGCGCCCAGAATCTTATGATGCCATATCCTCACATTCTCCCCTTGATCAAAGAGCCTGTTAGGGAAGGAGAGGTTCCATACACCCTCCTACATCCTGACATGCCAACATCATGGGAAGAAATGCAAAAGAGTTAGATCTAACTCAAAGAAGAACGAAATACTTTTGAAGCCAACTTCTATGCCAGTGAGAAGAAGGTTTTGGAGCTTATTCGCCGACTTCATGAGGAGGAAACTCTCAACACTTACATCGCACCAAAGAGGATGCGCAATGTCTTTTTACATTAAGAATTTTGTAATATTTTGCCCATGGGGCACTTATGTACTAACAATTTCTTCTTAATATGACGTGTGTTCTTTTTGTTTGCAACGAATTTGAATTTTCTGAATCCTTAAATGCATTACATGAATAACATATCATTCATCATATGCATAAACAGGTCTTCACACCAGGTTTCCTTATCTTTCTGCTGTTTATTTCAGCAAGATGGATTTGGAGCAGACGGTTAAGGATCTGCAAGCACAAAATTCTCAATTCCAGCAACTCCTCATGTCCTTGGCAAAGGGTCAAGAGGACCTCAAAGCACTGTTGGAGAAAGATAAAGAGAAAAAGAAGAAAAGGCCTGGAGTAGCCACTATGGGAAGAAGGTTTGAAAGCAATGCTAGAAAAGTTCTCGAGTACCCCTCAACATCTGATGAAGGGGCCGGTAAAGGAAAAGGAGCTGCGGGACCTTCTGAATCTGAAGTTGAAGAGGAAGAAGAGGAAGAATACGAAGACTACTCCGAACAGAAATATCCCCCGACGGATGATAAATATAAGAATCTTGAGGATAGATTGGCAGCCATGGAGTTGCAAAGGGTACCTGGTTTAGATTTTGAAGAACTAGGGTTGGTCGCTGGGATCGTCATTCCTCCCAAGTTCAAAGTTCCAACATTTGCTAAGTATGACGGTCTATCCTGCCCAAAGATGAATCTGAGATCGTATGTCAGAAAGATCCAACCCCACTCATCTGATAAAGACCTCTGGGTACACTTTTTTCAAGACAGTTTGTCAGGCACATAACTGGACTAGTTCTATCAACTTGAGAGATCAGAGGTTCACAATTGGGAAGACTTAGCTGCTTCTTTTTACCGTAAATACCAATACAACGCTGATTTGGCGCCCACTCGTACTCAACTACCGAGTATGGGTATGGCTTCTAATGAAGGGTTTAAAGAGTATGCCCAGAAGTGGCGTGATCTGGCTGGAAGGGTGCAGCCACCGTTGTCGGATAGAGAGCTAGTTGACATGTTTCTGGGGACCCTATCTGGCCCTTTCTTCAATCATTTAATTGGGAGTTCCTCAGCAGGATTTACTGAACTAATTCTGACGGGCGAAAGGGTCGAGGCCGGTATTAAAAGTGGTAAGATTCAGAAAGATACATCCGCGTCCACTGCTGTTAAGAAAATCTTCCCAGCTAAGAAGGAAGCCTCTGCTGTTTACTCTCAGAAAAGTCAGGGAAGAACCGAGCGCCGGCCAACTGTAGGGGCTGTGATGATTCAAAACTCTTCAAATGATCAACCTCGTAGCAATCAGCCAAGACCTAATCAACAATGGGTAGAAAGGCCACAACGGCAGTTCACCCGAATCAACATGAAGCCTGCTCAAGTACTACCTCATTTGCTAAAGTTGAATCTTACCAGTTTGAAGGAAGCGCCAAAGAACCCTAATACTTCTTCGCCATATTACCACTCCAATGCCAAGTGTGCTTACCACTCTAACAGCATCGAACATGATACCAATAATTGTTGGGTGCTTAAGAACAAAATACAAGACCTGATTAACGCCAAGGAAGTAGAATTCGATACGCCTGAAAAGCCAAATGTGATTTCTGCCCCAATGCCCAAGCACGGTCATAATGTTCATGCCGTCATGGAAGACCTTCATGTTACCAGTGTTGCTGACCTTTTGACTCCCTTACCAGTGATTAAAGCAAATTTGATGAGAGCTGGGATATCCCTAGGCTGCGGAAAGGACTGTTACTTTTGTTTAAACATACAATATGATTGCCCAATGTTGAAGTCAGGCATCCAACGCCTGATGGATACCCAAGAGATACTCTTCCAAAAGACACCTGTTGATACCTTCACTCCTGTTACTCCTGATACTTTTGCTACTTCAACCAACGATATTGCAATAATAACCATTCTCGACAATCTTCCCAAGGCTTGCAAAAGGCCTGCCAAGATTACACCTGATCCTGAATTTGTACCATTAAAAATGACTATGCCGGGGCCTGTCCCGTATCAATCTTTCAAGACGGTACCATGGAACTACGGAGGAGAAATCTTCTATCATGGCATCAAACAGATTGAATCAGTCCAAGAGAATTCTGAAGAGGAGACCCCTGATATTGGGAACATTACGGGTACAAGCAAGATAACCCGCAGCGAACGAATTTTTTCTCCGGAGATTGCTCCCCCTCAAGCAGTTTTCGGACCCTCGAAAGCTTCTGTGCCTGTTAGACCATCTATGAAAGGCCCGATGATTGAAGAATTGGATACTCCTGAAGTTAGACTATCTGCTGATACTACCAATAAGGGTAAAGGGATACTAGAAGCGTCTGTCAGGACGAAGGCTCATGCTGTGGTTATCCCTAAAACCACCCAGAAAGAAATGGATGAAATCTTGAAAATAATCAGAAAGAGCGACTACGACGTCGTGGAACAGTTAGGGAAGACCCCTTCTAAAATCTCCATGTTGTCTCTTCTACTCTGCTATGAGGCCCATGCTAAGGCCTTAATCAAATTTTTGAAGGCGGCACACGTGCCCCAAGAAACTTCGACTGACCAGTTTCAGGATTGCGTGGCCAGTCTTACTGCTGATAATGGTCTGGGTTTTTCCGATGCTGATCTGACTCCCAAGGGAAGGAAACACAACGACGCGCTACATGTCTCAGTTGAATGCAGGGAGACCACCCTCGCCCATGTCTTAGTTGATACCAGTTCTTCCTTGAATATGCTGCCGAAGAAAGCGTTGGACCGTTTGGACTGCGAAGGATTGACTCTCAAACCTAGTAACATCGTTGTTAGGGCCTTTGATGGGTCCAAAAGAATGGTTCATGGAGAGGTTGACATTTCTATCAAAGTAGGTACAGAAGTTTTCAACTCCACCTTTTATGTGATGGACATCCGCCCGTCATATTCGTGTTTGTTAGGAAGACCGTGGATCCATTATGCTGGGGCCGTTACCTTCTCTTTGCACCAAATGTTGAAATATCCTGTTAAGGGTAAGATTATAACGGTGCACGGTGAGGAAGAGTACATGATAAGTCATCTCAATTCCTTCTGCTATGTGGAGTTGGATGGCGAGTTCATCAAAACTCCTTTCCAACATTTTGAGGAAGTTTCTCCTGAGGTAGCAGTTGCGAAGACAATGGTTGAGGTGCCTATCGTTACCAAGCATGCATCTAGGATGGCATCTCTCAAGGACGCAGAGGCTGTAATTAAAGAAGGAAAGAGTACAGTATGGGGGAAGCTGCCCGATTTCCCCCATAAGATGGACAAGTTTAGATTAGGGTTTACTGCTGCAGGACAGAAGGCTATGCGTCGCTCCAAGGCTGGAGGACCACCCGTCAAAATCACCCACCACAGAATTAATTCTGTAGAAGATGAAGATGAAGAGGGCCACTTTGAAGATTGGATATTTCCAACAGTCGAAGGGGGTTTAAGCAACTGGGAAGCAAAGGATTTTATTCCCATCACCTTCATCAACCAGTAATTTTATCTTTGAACAATTTCTTATTTTGGTCTGTAATAACTAAACAATTCGTACACTATTTTCACCTTATGCCTTGCCCGGGGCATATAGATCCATTTGTAAGGGCTTGATTTTCTTCATTATCATATGCCATGTTTTAATGAATCATTGGACGTCTTCATCTTTAAACTGTCGTGTTCATTTTCTTTCCTTTTGCATTTTTGTTTTGTTTAAGGATGGCTATCCCTTACACACACCCACACTCACAAATGCAGGTACCCATCCACTCCGGATTCCATGGGTGACTATTCTGCTTTAGCCTTCGATAACTCTGAAGATTTGGTCAATCATGCTGGGTACGAAGTTGACGAAGACTGTGAAGTGCCGGGAGAGTTAGCCAGACTTTTGCAACAAGAAGAGAGGGCTATTCTGCCTCATGAAGAGTTGCTAGAAACCATCAAATTGGGAACATAGGAAGACAAAAAAGAGGTAAAAGTGGGTGCCAACCTGGAACCAAGTGTCAAAGAGCGCTTAGTGCAGTTGTTGAACGAATATGTTGAAATCTTTGCCTGGTCTTATGAAGACATGCCGGGGTTAGACACAGATATCGTGGTTCACTGTCTCCCTACAAGAGAAGACTGCCCACCGATCAAGCAAAAAGTCCGCCGAATGAGGCCTGACATGTCTGAAAAGATCAAAGCTGAGGTAATGAAGCAATTCAACGCTAGCTTTCTGGCTGTTACTTCTTATCCACAATGGGTTGCTAACATTGTGCCCGTGCCTAAGAAGGACGGAAAAGTCAGAATGTGTGTGGACTATCGGGATTTGAACAGGGCTAGCCCTAAAGACGATTTTCCGCTGCCGCATATCGACATCTTGGTTGACAACACAACTCAACACAAGGTTTTTTCCTTCATGGATGGATTCTCGGGATACAACCAGATCAAAATGGCCCCCAAGGACATGGAGAAAACTACTTTTGTCACGCAATGGGGTACCTTCTGCTACAAAGTGATGCCATTCAGACTGAAGAATGCAGGGGCAACCTATCAACGCGCCATGGTAGCTTTATTTCATGATATGATACATCATGAGATTGAAGTTTACGTAGACGACATGATAGCTCGATCACAGACAGAAGAAGAACACCTCGATCATTTGCAAAAGCTGTTCGCCAGGTTGAAGGAGTATAAGCTCAAACTAAACCCAAGCAAGTGCACTTTTGGAGTTAGGTCTGGTAAACTTTTGGGATTTATTGTCAGCAACAAAGGCATTGAGGTTGATCCAGCTAAAGTAAAAGCTATACAAGAAATGCCGCCCCCTCACTGAAAAGGAGGTTAGAGGATTCTTGGGACGCTTAAACTATATCGCGAGGTTCATCTCTCACCTGACATCTACCTGTGAGCCAATCTTCAAGCTATTGAAGAAAGATCAGGTAGTTGAATGGAACAATGATTGTCAAGTTTCTTTTGATAAGATCAAGGAGTATTTACTGGAACCTCCTATTTTGATGCCACCCGTCGAAGGAAGGCCGTTAATCATGTATCTGACTATTTTGGATAACTCAATAGGGTGCGTACTGGGCCAACATGACGAGTCTGGCCGAAAAGAGCATGCCATTTATTACCTTAGCAAAAAGTTTACCGACTGTGAGACTCGCTACTCACTGCTCGAGAAAACTTGCCGCGCTTTGGTATGGGATGCTCGCCGGCTAAGGCAGTATATGTTGACTCATACCACTCTGTTGATTTCCAAGATGGATCCGATCAAGTATATCTTCGAAAAGCCTGCTTTATCTGGAAGAATAGCTAGATGGCAAATGATCCTGACTGAGTATGATATCCAGTATACTACCCAAAAAGCTATAAAGGGGAGTGTACTAGCTGAACATCTAGCTCATCAAGCCGTCAAAGATTACCAATCTATGAGATTCGACTTCCCTGACGAGGACATCATGACATTAGATAACATTGAAGGTAACAGACCGTATGACAGACCTGAACAAGGATACCGATGGACCCTGTACTTTGACGGTGCTTCAAATGCACTTGGCAACGGTATCAGTGCGGTACTCATTTCTCTGGAAGGTTGCCATACACCCTTCACTGCCCGACTTTGCTTCAGCTGTACCAACAACATGGCTGAATATGAAGCTTGCATCTTTGGTCTCAAGGCTGCTATAGACTTGGGAATCAAATCTTTGGTCCTATTTGGGGACTCGGCTTTGGTTATCAATCAAGTCAAAGGAGAGTGGGACATCAAACATCCTAATCTTATCCCATACAAAGAACATGTCTTGACATTGTTGCCTCATTTCGAGCAAATTACCTTCGAGCATTTTCCGCGAGAAGAAAATCAGTTAGCAGATGCTCTGGCTACAATGTCTTCCATGTTTAAACTCAACTGGGATAACGAGGCTCCCCAAATTACCATCGAGCGAATGGACGAACCTGTGCACTGTCATGAGATTAATACCGAAGAAGTAGTGGAACAAACCTGGTTTCATGAAATCAAAAGGTATCTCCAGACTAGAGAATATCCTGAAGGAGCTTCAGTCAATGATAAAAAGTTCTTAAGGAGATTTGCTGCTAAGTTCTTCCTGAGCAATGGCATCCTTTATAAGCGCAACCATGATTGTGTTCTACTTCGTTGTGTAGACAAGGTTGAAGCAGAGTTGATCATGACCGAAATACATAGTGGCACATTTGGCACCCACTTGAGCGGACATACGATGGCTAAGAAGATCCTAAGGGCAGGCTATTACTAGTCTACCATGGAAGCTGATTGTCATCAACATTCCCGTACTTGCCACAAATGTCAAGTCTACGCCGACAAGGTACATATTCCTCCTGTTCCTCTCAACATTCTGACAGCTCCTTGGCCATTCGCAATGTGGGGAATTGACATGATTGGAGAGATCAAGCCTACGACATCCAATGGACATCGCTTCATCTTGGTCGCTATTGACTATTTCACCAAGTGGGTCGAAGCAACTTCCTTTGCCTCTGTTACAAAGAATGTGGTTGCCCGCTTCATCAAGCAGAACCTCATATGCCGGAATGGTATCCCCGACAGGATTATCACGAATAACGGTACAAATTTGAACAACACTATGATCACCGCTCTATGTGAACAGTTCAAGATTTATCATCACAATTCATCTCCCTATCGGCCGAAGATGAACGGTGCCGTTGAAGCCGCGAACAAAAATATCAAGAAGATCATTCAAAAGATGACAGTCACCTACAAGGACTGGAATGAGATGTTACCGTTTGCTCTGCACGGATATCGCACTGTTGTACCCCAAAATTTGCCCTCCCATTTCCTCAACATTTTCTCATCACCAGACCTTTGAAGATCAAGATCCAATTAGGGTTTCCTCTGCTCAAGATTTCTCCTTGCACTGATGGACCCAAATTAGGGTTTGTGTTTGAACAAAGATGTTTTGACCTAAAATTCCTAAAATGACTTTCATGCTTCATGTTGGACTCCCAAGTTTATCCATACCAAGTTTCAAGTCTTGATTCCAAGTTTTGCCCAGTCAATTGGACAGTTGACCTAGAAATCAGCTGTATTGGGGAAAAAGTCAACTGTGGCCAATTGACAGTCAAATCTCATGGAAATTGACCTACATCAAAATTATGAACTCATATGGACCATTTGATCAAGTTTGAATCACAATTCCTCAAGAAATTTAATCAGATCACCAAAAGGGCAAAATGGTCATTTTTAGGGTTTTGACTGCACAAAGGCAATTTTTGACTGTTTGACCTAGCCAATGGCAAACCAAGCTCACATATGGACTCAAGGACCCCATGGAATTATCTTGACATGCTCAACAAACTCAAAAGATCCCAAGTACACAAGATTGACAGTTGAATTTCCCAGTCAATTGATCAATTTTGACTGTATACTGAAAAGTCAAACTTTGACTTTTTGGTCAAAATCAAGAGTCAAGATTCATTTTTCATCAAAACATGCCAAATCATGAAACTTGTTCACCAAGAAACCAAGAATTGCAAATTAGGGTTTAAAATGGAATTTTTCATAACTTAGAATTTTTCTAAGTTATGGAAAACCCTAATTTTTTCCCAACTTTGCCCCACTTTTTCACCAAGATTCATTTGGATTCAAATAAAAGTCAAAACATGAAAGTTGTAGCTTTTTGCATAATATACAACTTTGATTCACAAAGTTTTCTCATTTGAATCTTGTATCTCAAGTTACAAATTTTTGAATAAGGGCACTAAACCATTCTTAACTTAGTGAATTTTTGACCTATTTTGACAAGTTTTTCTACCCCACTTCAAGGCCATTTTCCATACACTTCCACTTGGAATTTCAATTTGAATTTCAAAGATGGATTGTAGTACACATTCCAAGCTTTCCAAAATGTCCAAGAACTTCTCAAACAACCTCATGGTTAGGGAGAATCGAATTTCACAATATGGAAAAAACTCACTTTGTTCATGACCAAGTTACATGTCCATAACCTTGCAATTTGAACTCAGCATGCTTTAAGCTAGATTACAGGTCCTTAAACCAAGTTACACTCATAAATTTAATGCATATTCTTTGTGCCAAGACCATGTTCTTTGAGTTCAAGCATTGTCTAAAGGATTAATCCCAAATTGGAAAAAGCATAATATCCATTCTTGAAAAGTTGCACTTTATGTCAAATTGAAAATCCAACAAGTACATTGCAAATTTGATTGGCACAAGATTATGAACAAATTACTCTGATCAAGAGAAGATTTACAGCAGGATTAGGGGTCCTCTACTGACCTAGAAACACAAGTTGCCTTTGTTTGCTTAAGAAGTAAGAAACATTGCATAACTCATACCAACTACCATATCAGCTCAAGAACACTTAGACAAAGTTATCAAACACATTCCACACAACACAACCAAGCTAATACACGAGCCCTTTGCCTTCAAAACACCCTCCATCTCAGAATCACTCTCAAACTGCAAAAACAGGGCAGGCCCTGCAGTTTGAGTGCTATCTCTCATTTCTCTCAAGCTTTCTTGCCAAAACCAGTTCACACACCTTCCATACCATCTATGCAAGCTAACCAAAAGCAAAAGCACGACCTGTAATCCCTCTAACTGGTTCCACCATTTTCATATTTCTGACTTGCAGGTGAAGTTCTCTAGCTCGATTCAGAAGCTTTCAAGACAAAGTAAACATTGGAATAGCATCCCTGGACCTCAAGGAAGCTTTTCCAATCATCACCTTGCACTGAAAGTTCCTACATTTCCAGATAGAACTTCAACTGAACAGGTAAGTTTTTGAATTCGTATCTCTCTTATTAGGCATCATTAGCTTTAAGTTTGTGAAGAAACAATGTTCTACTCATGCCACTGAACATGTACATTCTTTTACTTTTCATTTCTTTTGCCCGAGCTGTGAGAATTTAAGGTCTGAAAATGGTAGAAAACTTAGGTCAGGATTTGGGATTGTTAAAATTCTCTCTCATTTCTGAGAGTTAGGAGATGTTCTTTATATATTTGGAATCGTGGTTTCATGATTAACATTTCTTATGTTGGAAGTTTGTTCAAAAAAATCAAAGAATCAGGATATTCAAATGGAGCTTCTTGCGCGCGTTTTTGAACAAATTTTTGTTCAGAGGTTGAAGAAGGTGTTTCATGGGCTGGGCCAGTTTTGGTTCTGCTTTTTGCACCACATAATTGCTTTTGCACCCCCAGGGCCCATTTGCTTATTTCTTTGACTTTTTGACTTTTTCTTTTTTTGATTGACTTTGTTTATTTTTTCTCATGACATAAAAAATATAAAAATATTTTTTCTCACTATTTTTGATTTTGTTAGGCATTTATCTAATTTTCTTTTAGTTTATACATAAATAGATATATATATATATATATATATATATATATATATATATATATATATATATATATATATATATATATTGTTTAAAATACTAAAAAAATAGTACAAATGCATTTCTATACATTTTTTTTATTGTTTTACTTTCTGAAAATATTTTATAGGAAAATTATTTTTTTTATTAAATATTAAATATTATTATTTTTTATATATATAATACATATTTAGAACTTAATACATAAATATATATATTTATTAATATACTTAGAATAAAATACTAAAAATATACATATTTTATTTTATTAATATTAAACACTAAAAAATCATTTTTTACAAATACATTTCTTTTCTTATTTTATTTTTGTGTATAAATGATAAAATATTGTATATATTAATAATAATACATTTCATTTAATGAAAATTAGGGTTTTGCCCTAAATTTAAAAAATACTCCAAAAAATAATATCTTTTTATTTTCTTTTTATTTTTACATAAATAATCTTTTTTTCATACATATAAAAAACCTCCTTTTTGCATTCTTGCATATTTTATTCCATTTTTTAACTATTGTACATTAATTAAATTGTAAATAATTCAAATCTTGATGTAATAGTTTTAGGTTTAAATTCCTTGTCAAAGTCCCCATTTGAAACATTGTACCCCCCTCCCTATATTATTGTGTTGTAATAGCGTAGGAGTTTAAATTTCGCACTTTATCGCTTTCTAAATATACAATGCTAGAATTAGGGTTTATATGCGAATAAAACGAACAAAATAGTTATGACCTAATCTCAAGACAAACAAGCATGAAAATGGACACACAAATCACACTTGCACCCCCTAGGGTATTCCACTTTGTTGCCTTCAAATAAATGGGCCATATTGCATGTTAGGTCTCTTTGGGCAAAATAAACAAATTGAATGATCATAGTCCCTCGATAACACTTTTCAAAACAAACAAAAACAAATGATCAAGTCCCTTAAAGAAAATGCCCAAAGATACTTGGCACCATTGCAATTATGGTCCAAACGATGACCCGCGCCCGTCCCTTTCACATCCTAACATGAGATTGTCCACCAAATACAATGGTGGAACAAACTTGTTAAAAGGGTTAAAACATAGCAATAAAACTTTGAGAAATTTAGGAGTAGATAACCTCTTAGTTACTTGAATGAAACTTGCAAAAAACAAAACACTTGCCTATTTTCTAAAACACACCTCACAACACTTTCAAAACAACTTTCAAAAACAAATGAAAACCTTTTCAAAAGACATACACCTTTGTATACATCCCAACATGGATCATTACAAAGGTTGCCACCACATTGGCTTCTTTTCAAAACATTTTCAAACCCACACACACAAGCACCATTTAAAACAATTGAAAACAAAAGGCAAGCGATCTAAGCAAGTAACTAAGAGCCCATGGATAACCATGGATAGAAAGGGTGCTAATACCTTCCCTTTCTATAATCTACTCCCCGAACCCAAGAAAACATCTCAAAAGGTTTTTGCTGTGCTTTTTTAACCTTTCCTTAGGATAAAATAAAAAGTCGGTGGCGACTCTTGCTCAACCGAAACATTTGCGAAAATAAACGCAAAACCTCAAGTCAGTTCTCCCACCGTATCACACGCACCACGACACGTACTTCAACAGGGGCAACCCCCTTTTCTTTGGTATATGGCATGGAAGCTGTTTTACCTATGGAAGTTCAAATTCCTTCCTTAAGGATTATGAAAGATGCCGGTTTGAGTGAAGACGATTGGATTCAGAACCGACTTGACCAACTTAATTTGATCGACGAGAAGCGACTTACTGCTGTTTGTCATGGTCAGACGTATCAAAAATGGATGATCAAGGCTTTCAACAAGAAATTCAGGCGTCAGGTATATCAAGTCGGAGATCTTGTAATCAAGCGGATCATCTTGCCGCAAAGTGACCCCAGGGGCAAGTGGACTCCTACTTACGAAGGACCATTTGTGATCAAGAGCATCTTTTCTGGTGGGGCAATGATTCTGACCACCATGGACGGCGACGACTTGCCGCACCCTGCGAACGCAAACATAGTCAAAAGATACTACGCATAAAACGACCCGACAAGTCAAAAACCCGAAAGGGCGACTTGGGCAAAAATGGACATCCTGGTGAATCGAAAACCCGAGAGGGCGGTTTAGGCAAAAATTAGGGATAAAACAAAAAATCTCTGTACACCCGGAAAGTTGAAAACCCGAAAGGGCGACTTGGGCAAAAAAGGGTTTCCCGGTGGATCGAAAACCCGAAAGGGCGGTCCAGACAAAAGTTAGGGAATTAAAGCGTATGACAATGTCTCGTCGGATCACTTTAAGAACAATATCTTCACCAACAAGCTCCAAGCTTCTGATTAATCCAGTCATCGGCAGACGAAGCAGCGAATGGACAAGATACTCAAAGTTGTGAAGGCTATAGTAGAATGGGAATCCCATGGAATTGTTACACATAGCCATCTTTCTGTTGTATAAATTTTTTTCAATTTTTTACGACAACATTCTCTTACTAGGATGTCTGTTTCCTTTGTACAAAGATACTCACAAAAGTTAATACAAAGATACTTCAAAGTGCAGAAATTTGCTTGCCTTTCTTTTCTTTTTACACTTATGTTTTATTTGAAAACGTCCAATGTTTTGTTAAATAGGCATATGCATTTGAATATAATCACTGCTTACAAATAAAACGAAATTGAGAAAAGATAATTACTGATAGGTTGAAGGTGTAGGAAGATATATTTGTGCTATTTCAGAGGAAATCCCCTACAATACACCTTTCAGATCCTCAACAAGGCTAAAAATTTGGAGTATATGTCCCTAACGGAGTTAAGCTTCAAAATCCCCAGCGGAGCCAGTGCATTCTAAAACTTGATTCCCCAGCCGAGTTAAGTTTCAAAGTTCCCATCAGAGTTCAAACTCCCGATCCCCGATGGAGCCCGAAAACCCTGAAATATCTATCCCCAGCGGAACCAGAATATTCTAAACCTTCTTCCCCGGCGAAGTCAAATTTCCAACAGTTCAACTTCCCCCAATTTTCCCAGCAGGCTATCTTAAAAGTCTGAGGACCAAGCAAATAACAATTAACTTCTTGGTTGCTTCCCCAGTAGTTTGGCATATAACCCAAAACTCCTGATTTCATCGGCCGAGTAAACATTCGCCCCACAGAGTTATCTCCCAGCAAGATCGAAGATTCTCGGCCTCTTTTCTCCAAGCAGAAGCCTCCCAGGTTTTTAACTCCCCAGTAGAGATTTTCAGAGTTTTCCCTATTTCCCAGGAAAGTCATGAAGGATTCTCGTTCCCTGCAGAAGTTGTCAAAGGCCTTATTAATCCCCATAAATCGCCAAGGATTTTCAATCTCCAGCAGTGGTCCCAGGATTTCTCCTTCTCAAGCAAACAAAGATCTTTAATCCCCAAGCAGTCAGCAAGGATCTCTCATCTTCAACAATTAAAGTTTTGAATCCTCAACATCGGTCAAGGATTTACTTTCCCCGACAGCAGCCAGAGATTTCATTATCTCCAGTTATCAAAGATTTATTTTCCTCAGCAAGAGAGCTACTCAGTTTACATGCATAACCATTACATTCATATATCATAAACATTGATGAAACACAGTTCATTGCATCATACATATCATGCAACATAACTTTGTGTTTTAGCTAACATTTTACCCTTTTCAGGATAAGATCAAAAGGCTATCATTATAAATTATTCAGATACAATATGGATACACCCCAGACACGAAAGTCATTCTATTACTCATTCAAAATTTCAAGTCAAAACACAATATGGATACACCCCAGACACGATGGTCATTCTACTACTTATTTAGACTTCAGCAATCAGATACAGACTAGATACGCTCCAGACACGGCGGCCATTCTATCTCTCATTCAGATTCAACTATCAACTTCAAGATCAGATACGCTCCAAACACGAATGCCATTCTGGCCCTTACACTAGCAATTTGATTCTCCCCAGTGTAGTCGCCACAGAAGTCATTCTGTCACCTATTCAGATCCCAATTATAGTTTCAGATACACTCCAAACACGGAATTCATTATGCTACTCATACAAATCTCAACTTCAGATACAATCCAGATACGCTCCAAACACGGTTTCCATTCTGTCACTCATTCAGAACTTATCTTCAGCACACAGTTGCTTCATACACAGATATTTCTCTGTTACCCATTCACAATATAGATACACTCCAGACACGGCAGTCATTCTGATATTCATTCAAAGTTCAAATACAGTTACATCTCGGATACTCCCCAGACACGGATGCCATTCCTTTGCTCATACAGACTCAGTCTTTAGATACAGTTCAAATGCATTCCAGACACGGATACCATTTTGATGCTCATTCTTCTGACCCACAATATTACAGTTCAACAAACAGTCTTGGATGGCATCTTTAAGCCCATCTCCATCAAGATTCCACCATCTCCAAATGGCATCTTTAAGCCCATTTCCTCAGCTATATTTTGACGAGTGCAAATTTACGGGCACTCTAGTGTCCAATCCTCTTTTACCTTTGAGTCACGAAAAGCAAGCTTGCCAATCTAACTCTTCAGGTTCAAGAAGATTGAACAGGGGAAACTGTTGTACCCCAAAATTTGCCCTCTCATTTTATCAACTTTTCTCATCACAAGACTCTTGAACTCAAGATCAAGCTAGGGTTTGCTCTGCTCAAGACACCTCATTGCACTGTTGACCTAAATTAGGGTTTGAGTTTGCACAGGGATGTTTTTCCCACAATTCCCAAAGTAACTTTCATACTTCATATTGGACTCATAATCTTGCCCATACCAAGTTTCAAGCCTTGAATCAAATTTTTGACCAGTCAATTGAACAGTTGACCTAGAAATCAGCTGTATTGGGGAAAAAGTCAACTATGGCCAAGTTACAGTCAAACCTCATGAATTTTGACCCACATCAATATTATGAACTCACATGAACCATTTGATCAAGTTTGGATCATAATTCCACAAGAAATTTGATCAGATCACCAAAAGGGCAAAATGGTCATTTTTAGGGTTTTGACTGTACAAAGGCAATTATTGACTGTTTGACCTAACCAATGGAAAATCAAGCTCAACCATGGACTCAAGTACTCAATGACATTTTCTTGACCCATTCAACAAGTTCAAAAGATCTCAAATGCATAAGATTGACAAATGAATTTTTCAGTCAACTGATCAAAATTTGACTGTTCACTGAAAAGTCAAACTTTGACTTTTTGGTCAAAATCAAGTGGTAAGGGTCATTTTTCATCAAGACATGTCAAATTATGAAACTTGTTCATCAAGAAACCTAAAAATGCAAATTAGGGTTTAAAATGGAAAAATTTCATAACTTAGAAATTTTCTGAGTTATAAAATTTTCTTATTTTTTCCTAACTTTGTCCCATTGTTTCACCAAGATGCAAGTGGATTCAAAAAAAACTTGCAACATGAAAGTTGTATTCCATCACAAAGTTTACAACTTTGATTCACAAAGTTTTCTCAAAATAAGCTTGGATCTCAAGTTATGATTTTTGGAACAAGGGTACCTAAAACTTTTAACTTAGAGAAATTTTGCCCTAGTTTAGGCAGGCTTTTGACCCATCTTCTTGGCCATTTTACACATAGTTCCACTTGGAGTCTTAAGTTGTATATCAAATATGCATTATAGTACATGTTTCAATCTTTCCAAATTGTCCAATAACTCCTCAAACACATTTGTGATTAGGGAGAATCGAATGCTTGAAGTTGGCAAAAACTCACTTTGTAACCATGACCAATACATGTTCATACCAAGTTGCAAATCTGACCAAACTAGCTTAGTACACAATTACAATCCTCTAAACCAATTTACACTCCAAAATTGAATGCAAATACATTAGATATTGGCATTGTTCTAAACAAGAGAGCTTTGTACATTGAACTTTTCCATTTTTGGCATAAAGATGACACTTCCATTTTCATAAAGGCCACTTTATGTCAAATTGCATTTTCTTGAGACGTGGACTTTCTTCCTTTGCAGCAAACAAGCTCCACAATCTCAGGCATAGTACAAGAAGTTGGTGCATGCTTGGAGATAACCTATACAGGCCTATCTCACTTCACTTCCAACTTTGCTTTCAAAACAAGTCAAAGGGTCAAAAGCTTATATCTCACATATCTGATAAAACCAACTCAAGCAAAGTTGTCAAACAAGTTTTGCATACCCTTGTAAGTCAGAAGCATGAGCCTTTCACCCCTAAAGCACCCTCACACTCAAAAACCACATTTTCTTGCAAAACAGGGGCAGCCCTGCAGAATCACTTCCATCTCCACTTTGCCTCGTGCATTTTACCTCAAACTTGTTCCAATAACTTCCATTCAACTCACCTAAACTATTCCAAACCTCCATTGCCAACTGTAACTCCATTTACAGTGTTCATCATTTTTGTTTGAAAGATTTGCAAGTTGAGTTCTGTAGCACGATTCAGGCCACTTCAAAACAAACTAAGCATTGGGAAAGGTTCAGTGGACATCAAGCAAGCTCAAAAGAACCTCAGGCACCGCTGGAAGTTGCTGCATTGTCCAGCTCGAACTCAACTGAAACAGGTATTTCATGAACTTCTATCTCTCTATTTTGGAATAGTTAAACTTAGGTTTATGAATGAAAGATGTTGTATTCATAGCCCTGAAACCATACATGTGCTTAGTTTTCATTTATATTAATCGTGCTAGGAGAATTTCATCCATGAACTTTCTGAAAAAACTAGGTTAGAAATTAGGGCCAGAGAAATTCTCTCTGGTCTTTTAGAGTTAGCTTGAGTTTTTTATATGGTTAGATTCGTTGTTTGATGCTCTACAAGTTTCATATTTTGAGTTTTGTCAAAGGATCACAAATACAGGAGATACAAGTTTGTATGGAAAACACGCGTTTTTTCAAAGTCTGGAGGAAGAAGATGAAGCTGATGGGCCGGGCTGGCTTGTTTTGCTTCTAACACCCTCTTTTCTAGTTTCACACCCCCTGGCCCATTTCTTGTATATTTATTATTTTTGCATCTTTATTTCATTTCTGACTTTGATATTTTATTTTCAAACATAAAAAATACTTAAAAAATATTTTCATAAATTTTTATATTTCTTTGGCATTTATTTTAATTACTTCTAACATAAAAATGATTAAATACTTTATATTATTTTATTTAAACTTAAAAATAATGTAAAAAATACTCTTATTTTCATTTCTATTTTTATTTACACCAAAAATAATTTTCTTGAATATATTGTATTTTTGTAAATATTTTATTTTATTTTTACATACTTAATATATATATATATATATATATATATATATATATATATATATATATATATATATATATATATATATATATATATATATATATATATATATATATATATATATATATATATATATATATATATATATATATATATATATATATATATATATATATATATATATATATATATATATATATATATATATATATATATATATATATATATATATATATATATATATATATATACTTTATTTTATAAAAAAATTATAGAATAAAAAAATACAAAAATAATACATTTTATTTTTTATACTAAAAATACCATTTTTTGGATATATTTCATTTTTATACATGTTAATATATTTTTTTACATAAATAAATACATTATATTTACTTTCTTAAGAAATTAAGGTTTTTGCCCTAAAAACAAAAATAATTAAAATTAACTTTTTATTTATTTTTTTATATTTCACATTAAAAATACTTTTTACATACATAAAAAACTTTTTTGCATAATACATTTTATCTAATATTTATTTATTTAAATATTGCACATTTAAATATTATGCCTTGCAAATTCAATTTGGTTGTAATAATTTAGGGTTTAATTCCTTGCAAAATAATCCCCTATTCAAATTTGTACCCCCCTCCCTATATCATGTTGTAATAGCTTAGGGTTTAAATTCTCGCACCTTTAAGCTTTCAATTATGCCATGATTAGAATTAGGGTTTGTATGCAAAAATCAAAACCAACAAATAGTTTGACCTAATCAAAGACAAAAATGCATGAAAAACAAACACAATGCACAATTGCACCCCTAGGGTTACAATCCACTTGTTGCCTTCAAAAATGGGCCATGGTATGCATGTCAAGTACTTTGGCAAAACAAAAACAAAACAAAGATCATAGTCCCTCGATGACGTTATCAGAGTTGCCTAAACAAAATGATCAAGTCCCTTAAGAAAATTGCCAAAAATACTTGACACAATTGCTATCATGGTCTATACGATGACCCGCGCATGTCCCGTTTAACATCCTAACACAAGGTTGTTCACCAAATACAATGGTGAAACAACACTGTTAAAAGGGTTAAAAACATAAGAAAGATCTTTGAGTAAAATAGGGTAGACAACTCTTAGTTACTTGATCAAAACTTGCAAAAACATCCTTGCTATCTTCAAAACACACTTCACAACATAATTTCAAAACCCTAGTTTCAAACATTGAAAACTTTTCAAAAGATAAAAACACCTTTGTATACCTTCAAACAAGAATCATTACAAAGGTTGCCACAACGATGACCTCTTTTCAAAACATCTTTTTAAAACCATACACAAAACACCATTTCAAACAATTGAAAAGCACCATTTCAAACAATTGAAAAGCAAAGTAAGTGATCTAAGCAAGTAACTAAGAGCCCATGGATAACCATGGATAGAAAGGGTGCTAATACCTTCCCTTTCTATAATCTACTCCCCGAACCCAAGAAAACATCTCAAAGGTCTTTTCTGTGCTTTTTGACCTTTCCTTAGGATAAAATAAAAAGTTGGTGGCGACTCTTGCTAAATCGAAACATTTGCAAACACAAACGCAAAATCCCAAGTCAGTTCTCCCACCGGATCACACATTGTGATAAGGCTCTCAAAATAACTGATATTATGTTATATATAATGTATGCACATGTCATGATGTATGAACATGAAATGCTGATGTAATAATCTGAGTCCGGGAAAATAAATCCATGACCGCTGTTTGGAGAGTATGAGAAATGGTATTCTTGACTGCTGTAAAAAAACATGGTTCCTCTACTTCTGTTGGGAATGGTGAACCAAGATGACTAGTTGGGGATTCACATCTATTCGGCTGGTGAATATTCTGCCGGAAGAGACCCTGTCTGAGGATAACTCTGCGGGGAATAACTCTTTTGGAGAGGAAATACTCTGGATTAATCTACCGATTTGGAGAAATAAACTCGGCTGGGGATGAATTTTCGTTACTGGTGATAATGAATTCTGTTGGAGATTGAATTTCTGCTTGTGAGAGAAATAAACTCTGCTTGGGGAAAAATTTACTGACTCACTCGCGATTGTGAACCTCGGTTGGGGAGAGTTATGTCCTGTTCGGGAAAGCTAACATCACTATCTTTGGGTAATTTTTACTCTGCGGGGAGTGTACGTACCACTACTCCTTTTCTCAAGCTGGCTCTATCCCGGTACCTGATGGGTAGTAACTGTAAGGTTTGGGCACTTCTTATTTTCCTTATTTCTAAAATTACGAGCAATTGACGTTTGTCTCTTATGTAATATTTATGAGCAGCAATCATTTTCAAATGCATATATATATATATATATATATATATATATATATATATATATATATATATATATATATATATATATATATATATATATATATATATATATATATATATATATATATATATATATATATATATATATATATATATATATATATATATAAAATGAATCATTGGACATTCTTGCAAAATAAAACAGAAAAAGAAAAAACAAATTGAAATTTCTTGTGAAAATGAATTGTATTAATTTTTGCAATTGGCCCGTAATAGGCATTTTTGTACAAAGAGGCTGATGACCTAGTAAGAGAACGCCGCCGACAGAAACTACAATTTGTATAAAAGGAAGAAAAAACAGCTATGTGAAACAACCCCATTGGGTTCCAACTCTGCTATTGCCTTTATATCTTCAAGCGTCTCATCACTTTGCTACTTGGCTGAAGGTTGATCAGATTGATTGGCGTTGTCCGAGCTTGATAGTTGATACCGAAGTCTGGTTGTGAGATAATCGAATGAGACATAGTGGTACGCTTCGATCCCTAATTTTTGCCTGGACCGCCCTTTCGGGTTTTCAGTCCACCAGGATACCCTTTTTTGCCCAAGTCTCCTTTTCAGGTTTTTGACTTGCCGGGTGTACAGTTTTTTCATTTTCATCCCTTACTTTTGCCCGAACCTTTTTGGTTCACCGGAAAGCCCTTATTTTTTCCTAGGCCAGTCAACCTAGCGGGTCTTTGATTATGCATAGTATTTTTTCACTATGTCTGCATTGACGGGGTGAGGAAGGTCATCACCATCCATGATGGTTAGAATCATAGCTCCTCCCGAGAAAATGTTCTTAACCACAAATGACCCTTCGTATGTGGGGGTCCATTTTCCCCTGGGATCATCTTGCGGTAGTATGATGCGTTTGATCACTAGATCCCCCACTTGATATTCTCGACGTCTGACTTTCTTATTAAAAGCCTTGATCATTCGCTTTTGATACGTCTGACCATGATAGATAGCAGTAAGTCTCTTTTCATCGATTAGATTCAGCTGATCAAGTCGGGTTTGGATCCAGTCATCTTTGTTCAAACTCGCATCCTTCATAATCCTGAGAGAGGGTATCTGGACTTCGATGGGTAGGACTACCTCCATGCCATACACCAAAGAGTAGGGTGTTTCCCCTGTCGACGTCCATGCTGAGGTACGGTACCCATGAAGAGTTAATGGTAACATCTCATGCCAGTCTTTGTATGTCACCGTCATCTTCTACACAATTTTATTGATGTTCTTGTTAGCTGCTTCAACACACGCCATTCATCTTCAGCCGGTAGGGAGAAGAGTTATGATGCTGAATCTTGAACTGTTTGTAGAGCCTGATGATCATTGTGTTATTGAGATTTGTTCCATTGTCAGTAATAATCCTCTCTGGTACACCATATCGACATATCAGATTGTGTCGGATGAACCGCGCCATGACGTTCTTGGTTACTGTAGCAAAGGAAGCTGCCTCAACCCACTTTGTAAACTAATCAATGGCTACTAAGATGAAACGATGTCCATTAGATGCAGTAGGTATGATCTCGCTGATCATGTTGATGCCCTACATTGCAAAGGGCCAAGGAGCTGTCAAGAAATTCAGGGGAACTTGAGGTACATACACCTTATCAGCATAGACTTGGCACTTATGACAGGTTTGAGAGTACTGATAACAATCGGTTTCCATAGTGGACCAGTAATATCCTGCCCGTAGGATTTTCTTCACCATGGTATGTCCACTGGAATAAGTTCCGAAGGTACCTTCATGTAAATCCGTCATGATCCTTTTTGCTTCGCTCTTGTCTACACACCGCAATAAGGTTGAATCATGGTTACGCTTATAGAGGATTCCATTACTGATGAAGAACTTCGCAGTGAACCTTCTCAGAAACTTCCTATCATTAACAGATGCCCCCTCGGGGTACTCTTGAGCCTCGAGATACCTCTTTACCCCGTGAAACCAGGGTTTATCTGCTACCTCTTCAGTCTCAATGTCACAACAATGTGCGGGTTCATCCAACCTCTCAATGGTAATCTGGGGAGCTTCATTATCCCACCTGACTTTGAACATAGAAGACATAGTAGCTAGCGCGTCCGCCAACTGGTTCTCTTCTCGTGGGAAATGTTCAAAGGTTACCTCCTCAAAGTGTGGGAGCAATGTCAGTACATACTCTTTGTAAGGAATAAGATTCAGGTTCTTCGTATCCCACTCGTTTATGATCTGACTTATCACCAGAGTGGAATCCCCAAATACACTTAAGAACTTAATCCTCAGGTCAATAGCAGCTCGAAGACCCATAATACACGCTTCATACTCCGCCATATTGTTGGTGCAGTTGAAACATAATCGGGCGGTGAACAGAGTATGACAGCCCCCAGGAGATATAATTACAGTGCCAATGCCATTACCCAATGCTTTCGAGGCTCCATCAAAATACATAGACCATCGGGATCCCTCCTCGGGTCCTTCATCCAGTCCAGGTTCTTCGCAGTCAGTTACCAACATGATATTCTCATCCGGGAACTCGAAATTCATGGACTGGTAGTCATCCATAGCCTGATGCGCCAAATGATCCGCCAATACACTCCCCTTGATTGCTTTTCGGGTTGTGTATTGGATGTCGTACTCGGTTAAGATCATCTGCCATCTTGCTATTCTTCCAGATAAGGCGGGCTTCTCGAAAATATATTTGATTGGATCCATCTTTGATATCAACAAGGTAGTGTGAGTCAGCATATACTATCTCAGTCGGCGAGCAGCACATGCCAAAGTGCAACAAGTTTTCTCGAGCAATGAGTATCGGGTCTCACAGTCGGTAAACTTTTTGCTAAGGTAGTAAATTACATGCTCTTTTCGACCAGACTCGTTATGCTGCCCCAACACACACCCCATTGAATTGTCTAGAACTTTCAAGTATAATATCAAAGGTCTTCCTTCAACTGGAGGCATCAAAATTGGTGGTTCTTGAAGGTATTCCTTGATTCTTTCGAAAGAGGTCTGGAATTCATCATTCCACTTTACCACTTGATCTTTCTTTAGAAGCTTGAAGGTTGGCTCACAAGTAGCAGTCAGATGTGAAATGAACCAGGCGATGTAATTCAGATGTCCCAAGAAACCTCTAACTTCTTTTTATGTGTGGGGAGCCGACATCTCTTCTATGGCCTTTACCTTTGCAGGGTCTACCTGAATACCTTTGTCATTGACAACAAAACCCATAAGCTTACCAGACCTTACCCCAAAGGTGCACTTGTTCGGATTCAACCTCAGCTTGTATGTCTTCAACCTGTCAAACAGTTTCTGGAGATGATCAAGATGCTCTTCCTCAGTCTAGGAATTGGCTATCATGTCATCAACTTAAACCTCAATCTCATGGTGAATCATATCGTGGAACAAAGCAACCATGGCGCGCTGGTTAGTTGCCCCAGCATTCTTCAACCCAAAAGGTATTACCTTGTAACAGAAGGTGCCCCACTGTGTAACGAAGGTTGTATTCTCCATGTCTTCAAGAGCCATCTTGATCTGGTTGTAGCCATAAAAACCATCCATGAAGGAGAAAATCTTGTGTTGCACAGTGTTGTCGACTAGAACATCAATGTAAGGAAGTGGGAAGTCATCCTTGGGGCTTGCCCTGTTCATATCTCTGTAGTCCACACACATCCGTAACTTACCGTCCTTCTTGGGTACCAGAACAATGTTGGAAACCCACTGCGGATAAGAAGTGATAGCTAAGAATCCTGCATCGAACTGTTTCATGACCTCTGCTTTGATTTTATCTGACATTTCAGGGTGCATACGGCAGACCTTCTGCTTTACGGGAGGGCAGTCTTCTTTAGTCGGCAGGCGATGTACCACAATATCAGTGTCCAAACCAGGCATGTCTTCATAGGACTAGGCAAAGATCTCGACATAGTCGTGTAGCATCTGCATTAACTGTTATTTTACACTAGGCTCCAGATTCGCACCTATTTTAACCTCTTTCTTGTCCTCCTCTGTACCCAAATTCACTGACTCAACTGGCTCTTCATGAGGCTGTATGGCCCTTTCTTCCTGCTGTAATAGTCTATCAAGTTCTCCAGGCATCTCACAATCATCCTCACCTTCTTCCCCGGCTTGGTTGATCAGATTTTTGAAGTCATAACTGGCAGCAGCAGAGCTGTTATCAATGAGATCCAGAGTGGATATGGATCTACAGTATGATACGTGAGTGCGTGTAAGAGAATAACTATTTTGATAAAGTGAGAGACAAAAAAGAAAAAAAGGAGCACAAAATTTGTATGCAAGAAACGTCCAATGCTTTATTAATAATATATGAAATGACAAATAATAGCCCTCACAAGCAAAGCCAAGGTGCCTCGGGCAAGGCACCGGGCCGTAAAGTTTCAAATTGTTTATTACAAATCTTAAAACAAATGAGTCAATTACTGCGGAACAAAAGAAATAGGTATGAAGTCCCTAGCCATCCAGTTATTCGGTCCACCGTTAGTTGTTGGGTAGATCTAGCTATCAACATCTGGGTTCTCATCACCAACATCCTCTGTGACGGAGACAACCTCAATAGCATTGATTCCCGAGCCATGCTTGGGCATGGGTGCAGCTATGATGTTGGGCTTCTCCGGAGCATCAAAATTTATCTCCTTAGCTTCAAGCAAGTCTTGTACTTTGTTTCTCAGAGCTCAGCAATCGTTTGTATCATGGTTAGGACTCTCAGAATGGTAGGCGCAATGCGCGTTGAGATTGTATCTGGGAGAAGTAGTGTTTGGATTCTTGGGGGCCTCTCTCAAGGTTTCCAAGTTGGATTTTAATAAATGAGGTAGAACTTCAGCCAAAGTCATGTTGATGCGGGTAAACTGCCATTGTGGTCTTTCCACCCTTTGTGGATTGTTGCATTGTGGAGCAACTGCGGGTCTTGGTATCACTACAGCATTTACCATTTGACGGTGTTAAGATCTGCTTTGGCCCCTTGGGCTATAGACCGCACTGGCTTCCTTCTTACCAGCGAAAGGCTTCTTAGTTGAACTTGAGGAAGCATCCTTATGTATTTTCCCTCTCCAAATTCCAGCTTCTACTCTTTCTCTAGTTAAAATCAGCTCGGTGAAACCAGATGACGAGCTTCCGATTAAGTGATTGAAAAATGGACCTGATAGCGTTCCTAGAAACATATCAACCAACTCCCTATCAGACAAAGGGGGTTGAACTCTCCCAGCCAAGTCTCTCCATTTTTGAGCATAATCTTTAAAATCTTCACCTGCACCCATGAATATACTCTGGAGTTGAGTACGAGTGGGAGTAAGGTCGGCATTGTACTGATACTGCTTGTAGAAAGCATCAGCAAGATCTTCCCAGTTTCGGACACTGGCTCCCTCCAACTGGTAGAACCATTCGAGCTGAGTCCCTGACAGACTATCTTGAAAGAAGTGCACCCACAAATTTCTATCAGTGGTGTGGGGTCGAATCTTCCTGACATAAGAGCGGAGATGGAGTTTTGGGAAGGATACTCCATCATACTTGGCAAAAACTGGAGCTTTGAACTTTTGAGGGATGACCACTCCCGATACCAGTCCCAATTCTTTGAAATCCAGCCCAGGTATCCTTTGAACTTCCATGGCACTCAGACGATCTTCCAACTGCTTGTATCTATCCTCAGCAGGAGGATATTGCTCATCATTATAATTCGTATTATTGTCAGAAACTGCAGGACTATGGTCCTTTTCTCCTTCTTGGTTCTCCCATTCCTTGGATGAAGAGGTCAGATCAGTTTATTGCTTCAACCTTTCTCCAAACCTTCTACCCATATTCAGAATACCGAAAACCTTCTTCTTCTTCTTCTTCTTCTTCTTCTTCTCTTTCAGAATGAGGGCTTTCAGATCCTCTTGCCCTTTAGCCAGACTTATGAACATCTGTTAGAACTGGGTGTTCTGTGCCTGAAGATCTTTGATGGCTTGATCGGAAGACATTTCTGCTGAAATAAACAACGAAGAAGATGAGAAACCTGTAGTGGTACCTGTAATGATGTGTATGAAAATGGGATGCGCATGTAATGATTTCAAAGATTTCGGGAAATTTAAATTTGCAAACCAAAATAAACAAAAACTTTATTAGCTTAAATTTGAAGGTTCAAAATGCCCATAAGGCATTACAAATAAGTAAATAAAACAAATCTAAAACTAGAAAAGAAAAATCAAAAGTCCAATGGACGCTTTCTCTTTGTGCTGATATAATCATTGAGCACTCTTTCTTCCTGGAGCTGCCTGGTGAGCTTTAAAACCTCCCTCTCTTGATCGTGGAACTATTTACTCTAAGTATCCCGCTCATTCTTCAGCTGAATCCAAGACCTCTGTAACTCCCCAAGATCAGTGGGCACGTAAGGATAGAGAACCGTGTAAGGAATGCCTTCTTCCATAGTGGGCTCCACAATCACTGGTAATACAGCCACATAAGGCATCATAAGGTTCTGGGCATGAGCTCGTACCCATTAGAGGTAAGGCTCCATAGGAACGAAAGTCTTTGGTCCTAAATCTTTGGGGTCAGATCTGTTTACCATGCCCCAAGCTCGTATGAACCTCCGACGATACTCATTAACATCGTCCTCATAGTTGAATATAATGCCCTCAATAAGTAACTCATGGGGACCATCCCTTCGAGCATGACCAAATTGTCATAGAGCTAGGCAAGGATTGTAAGTTATACCCCCTATGATACCAAGTAATGAGACATTAGGGTACTCCCCACAGCGGTCAATAATAGCAATGTCTTCCATAGCTAGGGAACACCAAAGAATATTCGTATGAGCGAGTGACATTATCCTGTGCGACCAACCCAAACCTTCTTCGTTCTTCGGTACAGAATTAGGGAGGTGAGAAATAAACCACCTCGATAGCAACAACATGCAGCACATAAGAGTCCCTCTTGTCTTCATGGTACGAGTATGGAGAGCGTGTAAAATATCTCCAAGCAAGGTAGGCACAGGGTTGCGAGAAAGGAAAATCTTGATAGCATTCACATCTACGAAGGAGTCCAGATTAGGGAAGAGAACTAAGCCATAGATAAGAAGAGCCAAGACCTCCTCGAAAGCATGAAAATCTAAATCATCCCAAAATAGATGAGCCTTGTCTATCATAAATTTGGCTAGAAAACCCTCGACTCCGCTTTGAGTTTCCCAATTGGATACCGCATCAGCCTGTTTCAAATGCAAAGCTGAGGCAATGACTTATGGCTTAGGAACTTCTTCTATACCTGTGAAGGGTACATGCTCAAGAACGGGTACGACCAATAGCTGAGAGAATTCTTCCAAGGTGGGTACCAACTGATAATTTGGAAAGGTGAAGTAGTGATGCTTGGGATCGAAGAACTGAAAAAGTACGCTCATCATCTGTTCATCAAGGTTTGAAGTAACCAGGCTGAGAAGTTGACCGTGTCTCTTAATGAAAGTAGAAGTTTCAGAAACTCTTGATACTAGCTCTTTGAGTTGGAAAGGTATCTGCACAAAGCTGATTCAGATAGTATTTCTACGCACGGAAGCCATGATCTGCAAAACAGAACAAAGATAAATTCCCTTGGTCTTTGAAATGGTTAGTGTAATGAAGCATGAATGCCATGTTATGATGCATGGTGTCATGATAAACCACATGTATAGCAAACACAAGTATATCAAACACAGTCAAGTCACACCAAGTCCTTAGGTTTAAGGCTTGCATGAGGTCAAAGGTAATACCCTCTTAAAGTTAAGTTGGTTTTAAACGTGTCCTAGAAAAGTAATCGGGTTCTAGAGGATCTCAATATCACCGACCATTCTTTATCAGTCATGGTTTCAGCTCACGCAATCTTTTCTTGCGGCTAAAATATTCCAAAATTCTGGTCTCAATGAGTGTAGCATCGAGTATCAACCAGTTCTCAGCTCTACACCGAGGCCGACTATCTCGCTACTTTCTAATGGCCAAGTTATTCAAATAAGGTTCTAAGGTTCGTTAGTGCTTCACGATACCATGCAGCGGCCCCATATTCTCCTCATTTCACCACAAGGGATACCGGTACCAACCAAAGTACCACACCAACATAGCTACTGCTTCAACCGTATCGGTCTATGCCGTAGATTCCCTCACAATCTATTGCTACTTACCTAATGAGTGCCCCCAGATCCAGGTGTAGGATCTATAGTAACCCCAAACAAAACCCCCAAAAATAAAGCAAACAAAGCAATCAAGAGAATCAATTTTAATGACCTAGATCCTAAGGTATACCCCACTTATAAGTCCCCAACAGAGTCGCCAGTTCTGTGATACGGTGGCAGAACCGACTGTTAATACTGGTTTGTGTTTTGTGTTTTGTGTTTGCAAAATGTTGCCATAAGCAAGAGTCGCCGCCGACTTTTATTTCATCCAACCGGAAAGGAAAAAAGTACATAAAAATCCTTTTTCGAGATATTCTGAGTACGGGGGGTAGATTATAGAAATGGAAGGTGTTAGCACCCTTTCTATCCATGGTTTTCCATGGGCTCTTAGGTACTTGCTCATTTTTAAATTGCTTGTGTATGTGCTTTGTTTTGAAAATGTTTTACTTCGTGATAACCCTTGTATCACTCCTCAAGAGTGTGACGAAGTTGGTTTGAAAATTTGTTTGAAAAGTGTAAGTGTGAATTTTTTTGATTTGAGCAAGTACCTACTAGCATCTACCTACTCGAAAAAAAAGATCATTTCTATTCTTGTTTTCTTTAGACAGTGTTATCCTACTATTGAGAAATAGGTAGCACCGTCGTCGGAGTTTGTAAGGGTGAATTCGAAAGGGACGTTCGGTCACTAAAGCAATATTAGGACACCTTAGTAATAACCCTAGAGTCTTAAGATCTTTTCCGAGGCAACATTTCCGAGGCAGCATTTCTGAGGCAACATTTCTGAGGCAACATTCGAATGGGACATTTGATCTTTTTAGACGGGAGGGCAACCACTAAGACACCCTATGCTTAATGATCGTTTACCGAAGGCAACCGAAGTGAGAGTATACCCTAAGAGTGAACATGTGCGAGTGATTTGTTTTCAGTTTATTATCTTTGCACATTAGGGTTTTCTAACCATTTTAATTTTGTCATGCATTCTTGCCATACAATCCTATTAGCATACATCTAGACAGTTTAATATTTGCAGGAATTAAAAATGCGAGAAAATAAACCTAGCTATTACAAGGCTTCGAGGAGGGGGATTAATTACATAACCAAAAATCAGGGATTTAAACAGTAAATAAAAACCCCAAGTTAACTATTACATCCTCAAAACAGTTACAAAATAATGGAAAAATAAAATAAGCTCGCGGCGAATTAAGTGCGAGGCGATTAGGGTTTTGACCCTTGGCTAGACCTAATTGCAATTGATTAAAGTAAAATGTTTTTTGTCATGTTTTTGTTGCTTGAGAAAATAATGAAGAATTAAATTAAAAGAAAATCCTAAGTTCTAATTAATGTTAATTTTTGAAAATAAATAAATTAATTCTAAATAACCTATTTTTGTATTTTTGTTTTATTTGAGAAAAAGGATAAAAATTAAATCGAGAGTTAACCTAATTTTTCTAATTTTATTTTAATGGTGGAAAAAAAAAATTAAAGTTACTCTAATTTAAACATTAATCTAATTAATTAACAAAATTAAATTTGATAAAAAACCTAATTCTAATTTTTATGAATTTTTGATTTTATGATTTTATGAAAAGGTGATTAATTTTGTTAATTAAAATAATTAAGGAAAATATTAAAAGAATTAAAAATAAGAAGAAACAAAAAAAAGAAGAAATGGGCCTATGTTGAATGTCCCAGGGGGGTGTAGATCTGATTTTTTTGGCCCAAATACTCTAAGCCTGCTTGACCACGCCTAATCTGGTGCAACATTGACTTGAATGTATATCATGGTCCTTCATTGGAGAGGTGTTGGATCTGGCTAGCTGGGCATCCAGTGGCCAGGCATTGAGAGTGTATAGAAGGCACTGGATAGTGCAATGCATTGGATTGGCCTGCAATTGTCAAGAAAATAACAAAATGCACACGCCCGGGGTCGAACCCAGGGCGTGTACATCAAAGGCAAGCTTCTTTACCATCTGCGTTGGAATGTCAATTGTTATTATTATGAAACAAATGAAACATAATGCAAACAACGTGCCACACCTCCAAAATGCATGAAAATTCAAACGGGCCAGCCACATGCTGCCACACCATCGTCTCCTTCACTGGCCTGTTGCTTTAGGTAAAACACTTTTACCTACGGAAATTTGTGCGTAACTAAAAACCTGTAACATTCAAAAATCATGTACAGGAAATATAAATGAAAGGTATTGGTACCAATCAACTCGTCTCATCCTCACGAGCATCATGGTACCTGATTCAAGGCCCAATTGTTCCTGCGTCGAAAACCCCTAAAACGAATAAAGAAACCCTAGCAATGGCATATTGTGATTCATGCATTGTAAATGCAATTAAATGATACCAATAGCTTACAAATAAGATAATGAACAAGAATGTATAATCAAAACATGATAATACTGTCAAAATCAAGGAAACCAAAATTGAGTTTTTGGGCAAACCGTGGTTGATGGTGGGTACGATTCCTGGTGTTTTGAAGCTTGAGGATAGGTGGAATAGCTTCCTGGGATCTCATGGAATAGATTGCTAGCCTTAAATTGCTTTGAATCGTCCTCTAATCTGCAATCTGAAACTAACTTTTTATCAAGATTTTTGGGTTTTGTTCTATGCCTCTCACGACCTCTAACCCTGTTTTTTTGATCTGGAATTCTTCATTATATAACCTAGAGTGAATTAGGTTAACAAACTTGGACTAAATCTTGGCATTTATCCAAGATTTGATTTGATTTGCAAGCTATATGATATGTTCATATTTTGAGCCAAATCATGCCTTTCTTGTACCAATTGGCCTTAACTCGAATTGATCTTGTAAACTCAGCATATCTTGATTGCTAATATGTAAAAAAAAACAAATCAAGTCATATCTTTATTAATTTTCATCATTTATTTGATTTAATCCACTTTTTAATTAATGAAAAATAAAAATAAATTGAAAAATGAAGCACATAATGGGTCATTTCTGATAAAGTATGAAAGATTTATGCTTGGTCAAAGTTGAGTTGACTTTTCTTGTAAAACCCTAATTTAGCAACTTTTGGGTTTTGATGAATTGTGAGCAATCCTTGAGGAATCATGATCAACCCTTGATCAAATGATATATAATACTTCAAAATGATGATGTTGACCAAATTTTTTGAAGTTTGACTGTATGTAGGCCACAATTGACTTTTGACCTAGTATAGTTGATTTTCAGGCATTTGAGCAATTGACTGAGCAAACTTCTTCTGCAAGGCTTGCAACTTGACATGGATGATCTTGAGAACATATTAGGACAATGATGAGAATTTAAGTTCTTTGTGGTTCACACATATTGATGAAGATGTGTTGTACCCCAAAATTTTCCCTCTCATATTTCTCAAAACATTGCAAGGAAAATCTCCAAGTGGCTCAAGGTTACTCAAGAGTTGGTCAGGCAAGTTATCTCCTAAGGAAGTCTACCCCAAATTAGGGTTTTGTGTTGCACCAAGATCCTTGAGTCCAAATTACTTCAAGTGTTCACCAATGTCCTAATATGTTCTCAAGATCATCCATCTCAAATTTCATGCCTTGCAGAGGAAGTTTGCTCAGTCAATTGCTCAAAGGTCCAAAAATCGATTGTGCTAGGGCAAAAGTCAACTGTGACCTACAAACAGTCAAACTTGAAGATGTTTTTGTTAACATTCTCATTTTGAATGATATTTAATCATTTGATCAAGGGTTGATCATGATTCATCAAGGATTGCTCAAAATTCATCAAGACTCAAAAGTTGCTAAATTAGGGTTTTGCAGGAAAAGTCAGCTCAACTTTGACCAAGCATAACTTTCTCATTATTTATGAGAAATGACCCATCCAAAGCTCATTTTTAAGGGGATGCAATTACCTACAATCCATATTCATACCCCAAGCTCAAAAAATGCACTCACAAGAAGTTATGAATTTGAACATTATAGGTCATTTTTGAAAGTCAACAAAAACACCTTTTTTGTCAAAGCATATAACTTGAGTATGGAATATCAAAATGATATGAGACCAAAAGGTTTGATTAGAGGACAACTCAAGATTTCTAGAAAGTCAAAAAACATCTCCAAAAGTTCAAAATTGAAGAAGTTATGCATTGTTGAAGTTGGACTTTTTTGCAAAATTCCCAAAAGTCAACTATCCCTAAAACTTCAAATTTTGCCAAATGAGCCCATTCTTTTTCAATTGATTTGAGTTTGCATCATTGCCCACGTGCCCTAGCCCCAGCCATGTACCCATATCTCATTTTTATTATTTAATTTGATTTTTATTTGAATTTATTCATTTTAAATCAAATAAAATCATATAAAATCCAAGGCATTGATAACTTATGATTTTCTGATTGTTTTAGGCATTGGTCACAACTAGCATTGCAATAAAATTCGTATCAAAGGCATTGGTTACAAGAATATATGATTTGAACTAAATTTTGAAAGGTTTTCATGGAGAATTAAATCAAATATGCAATCATCATCGGAGCAAGATTTGAACCAAATTTGTTACCCTAATCCAATGTGCATTACATAAGCAAGCAAGGCATACGAAAATAAGGGTGGAAAATCATTGGAAGAGGCAGAACCACTTTGCAAAAATTCACAAAAAAGTTGGAGATCAAAGTCCAGGTTAGAGGCAGTTTCAGGATGCGAGAGTTGTCTCAATCGATTTCTGGCCATTCACACAAGCTACCTGTATCTAAACCAAGCATTATCAGGTCCTCAAATGCGCTGTAAGTCTCACGCTATTCACCCCTGTTCTTGATTTCGATTTGAATCATTCTAGCATCTATTGAACAAACTAATGGCATATTTGTGATCACAAGAACATTTGCAAACTGATGGTAATAGCCAATTTCATTTATGTGCCCTGTATAGAAAATCACCATAGCTAGGGTTCCTTGTTCGTGTTTAGGGCTTTCTGTTTCATGTACAATTGGCTCATAAGAAGAACATGGTTGTGACCAGGAGATCATGACGAACTCAACCCTAGCCTTGAAAATCATTTTTATGGCCTGGAGAAGATTTTAGAGCAAGGTTGCGCTTTTAGCTGCGGATGCAAATCCGCGGGTAATTTTACAGTGTGTAAGAGGACATGGACGATGAGGTGTCCTCCGTACATTGGCCAGTTCAAACGTTACGTGCCTTTTTTATTTTTTCTGGCCTTGGAATTATTTTGTTATATTATTATTGATACGTATTATATTAACAAGCAAAGCAGCATGGTGTGTTGGCAAGCGAGTGATGTATTCTCCTTCAGAACCTGGGTTCGAATCCCAGGTCCCCCTCTTCCTCAATATTATTTCTTTTCAGGTTTTCCAGTACATGCGCCTTTCTGCAGTCCACCATGCTCCCTCACCAATCCAAGCGCCAAATGGCCAATGGGCCAGATCTGGTGGCTAAGCGTTGAAGGTCCACCAAAGCATTGGTCAATGCGTGTGTACCAGATCCAAAAAGTTCAAAGGGCCAGCTTCTATTGGGCCTACAAAATTGCTCTTGGCACCTCCTCATCAGGCCCAACTCCTCTCTCTTTTATTTATTTTGTTTTATTTAGTTTAATTGTTTTATTTTTTTTAATTAATTTTCTAACCAATCACAAAATTCTTTTTTTATCAAATAAAATCACAAAAAGATTTTTATTTCAATCAAATTTTAAACTTTTATTTTTCTTAATAAATTTATTAATTGATTAGGATTTTAATTAGAAAACTTTAATTCATTTTTTGTAAATAATTAAAATTAATTAGATTTAATTAGTTTTTAACTACTAATTTAATTAATTTTATTTTCTTTCTTAAAATGACAAAAACCCAAAAATATGTCATCATTAATTTTTTCATTTAATTAATTTAGTGATTTAATTTAGTAATTAATTTAGGACTTAATTTCTTTTTCTTAAGTAAAAACCAAAAGATGGCATTTTCTTTCAAAAGGGTCAAAACCCTAAGTTTCGCACTCGATTTAATTTCCCACGCACTTTATTTATTTTTTGATCCAATTATGTATCTGCTTACGGATTGTAATAGTTAATTAGGAATTTTATTTATTTACCGCTTTATTTTATTTTTCAAAGGGTTTTGTCTTTGGCGATGTAAATACCCGACGCCTTGTAATTTAAATTCCGCATTTTATTTCCGCAAATTATAACTGCTAGATGTTTGATAATAGGGTTGCATGACAAGACTAAATGTTAATCTTAAAATCAAATTAGACCATCTTTAACATGTACAAAGATAAAAATAACAGAAAACGACACACTCGCACATGTGCACTCTTAGGGTACACCCCACTTGGTTGCCTTCGTACACGGTCATTGAGTATAGGTCATTTTAGAGGTCGCCCTGTTGTCTAAAAGATCATAGTCGCCTAGAAATGGTTGCCTCGGATATTGTTGCCTCAAACAAATGATCTAAGACATTAGGGTTACAACTAAGGTGTCCTAACATTGCTTTGGTGACCGTATGTCCCTATTCGAATTGACCCTCAAAACTCCAACGACGGTGCTACCTACTCATTAATAGTGGGATAGCATTGTCTAAAGGAAAATAGCATAGAACGATTCCTTTTTCAAGTAGGTAGATAGCTCTTAGATAATTGCTCTTTCAAAACAAAACTCTTCACACTTACACTTTTCGAACAAAGTTTTCAAAACACTTCATTACACTCTTGAGGACAGAAGCAAGAGTTAAATCGAAGTTTCAAACAAAAACTCTTTCAAACCAACAAGCACAAAGAAAACAATTTTGAAAACAATTGAGCAAGTACCTAAGAGCCCATGGATAACCACGGATATAAAGGGTGCTAACACCTTCCCTTTCTATAATCTACCCCCCAAACTTGAGAAATATCTCGAAAAAGGAATTTTTCTGTGCTTTTTTCCTTTCCTTGTTGTATAAAATAAAAGTCGGTGGCGACTCTTGCTTACCGCGACATTTTGCAAAAACAAACACAAAACGCAAACCAGCATTCCAAAAAACAGTCAGTTCTTCCCACCGTATCACAGAACTGGCGACTCTGCTGGGGATTTTTAAAAGTGAGGCGTACCTTAGGAATAGTTCATAATGTTTTCAATTGCTTGACTTGTATGATTTATCTTTGTGGGTTGAATCGGAGTTACTATAGATCCTAACCCGGATCTGGGGGATACCCTTTAGGCAAGTAGCAATAAACTGTGAGGGAACTGTACGGCATAGACCGATACGGTTGAAGCAGTAGCTACGTTGGTGTGGCACTTTAGTTTGTACCGATATCCCTTGTGGCGCAACGAGGAGAATATGGGTCTTCTAAGGGGTCATTAAGCACCAAATGACCTTAGCACCTATAATTGACTAACTTGGCCATAGAACAGTAGCAGTATGCTACACTCTTTGAGACTAAACTCTCACGATGATTCTGGCTGCAAGAAAAGGTTGCCAAACTGGAATTATGACTGATCGAGGGTAGTCAGTGATATTGAGATCCCCTAGAACCCGGTTACTATTACTAGGACAAGTTTGAACCAACTAAACTGAAAGAGGGTAATACCTAAACTCCTTGCCAGCCTGAAATCTAAGGGCTATCTGTGTAACTTGTTTTCCCTTACCATGTTTGCTATTTGTGAATACTTGTGATGTGTTTCTATCATGACATCATGCATCATGACATTGCATGCATCTTGCATTGGACTAACCCATTTCAAAGACAGAGGGGATTCATCTTTGTTCTGTTTTGTAGGTCATGGCACCTATGCGTAAAAACACTATTTAGATCAACTTTGTCCAGATTCCCACTCAGCTTAAGGAATTGGTTGCAAAGATTCTAGATACTTCCTCTTTTATCAGAAGACATGGTCACCTCCTGGGTTTGGTCACCTCCAAGATGTATGAACAGATGATGAGTGTCTTAGTCCAGTTCTTTGATCCACTGTACCATTGCTTTACTTTTCCAGACTACCAGTTGGTCCCTACCTTGGAAGAGTTCTCTGATCTGCTTGGCATCTCCATTCTAGAGCAGACCCCATTTACAGGTTGGGAGAAAGTCATTAGGCCAGAAGAGATCGCTTCAGCCCTCCATCTAACAAAGGCTGTGGTAATGTCAAACTAGGAGACTAGAAGTGGGACAAAAGGCTTCTTGGCCAAATTCTATTTGATCGGGCTAATCAGTTTTGGGACAGCTTAGACTTTTAGGCGTTCGAAGACATCCTGGCTCTTCTCATTTATGGTCTGGTTCTGTTTCCTAACTCAGATTCCTTTATTAACTTGAATGCGGTGAATATCTTCATTTCCCGTAATCCGGTACCCACTCTCTTGGGTGACATTCTGCACTCTCTTTATGCCCGTACTGCTCGGAAATGGGGAACCCTTATGTGTTGTGCACCATTGCCGGTGAGGTGGCTTATTTCTCACCTCCCCAAACCAGTTTTGAAGAACAAGGAAGGCATGGGTTGGGCCCATAGGATTATGTCTCTTTCTCACATGGACATCATTTGGACTAATAAGGACATGGAAGACGTAGCTATTATTGATCACTGTGGGGAATACCCCAATGTTCCACTGCTAGGAATCAATGGAGGGATCACCTATAATCCGTGTTTGGCCTTATGTCAATTTGGGCGAGCTAGGAGGGAAGGACCTCATGAGTTGCTGACGCCAAGCATTATCTTTGAATTTCAAGGGGATAGTGACGAGCATCGCCGCAGATTCATACAAGCCTGGGATAGGGTGCACAGGTCTGATCTGCAAGAGTTAGGTGTGAAGACTTCTCTTCCAATGGAACCATATCTCCGATGGGTTCGTATACGTGCCCAAAAGCTGGGAATACCGTACGAAGCAATCTTGCCTGTGATTGTTGAGGTTGCTGATGAAGAAGGGATTCCTCCTACCATCTTACATTCGTACATGCCTACTGATATTGGGGCATTAAAGAGGTCCTGGATGCAGCTAAGGGAAGAGTTGGATACTTACAGAGAAAAATATCACGAACAAGAGCAGAAGATCCTGAAGTTGACAAGGCAATTGGAGAATGAGCAGATCCTCAACGACTATGTCAGCACCAAAGGCAAACGACCATGGGAGCGCTGATGTCTTTTGATTATTTCTAGCTTTGATTTATTTTTCAGTATTTCTTTCTTGTAACGCCTTAAAGGCATTTATCAGACATTGTTTCAAGTTTATCTAATAAAAGTGTGTTTCATTTTGGTTTACGAATTTGAATCTCTCGACGTCTTTGAAATCATATAATACGCATTTCATTCCATGCACCTCTTAACAGGTTTTCTCATCTTCTTCGCTGTTTATTTCAGCACATCATGTCTGCTGAAACATCAACTGATCAAGCTATCAAGGCTTTACAAGCTCAAAACGCTCAATTCCAGGAAATGTTCATGAACTTGGCTAAGGGTCAGCAAGATCTGAAGACCCTTATCCTAAAGGATAAGAAGAAGAAGAAGAAGACAGTCCTCCTGAACATGGGTCACAGGTTTGGAAACAGGCTGCGAGATGAAGTCAATCTATCCCACTCATCTGGAGGGGGAGAAAACCAAGAAGAAATGAGGGTTCCTAGCCCTGTGGTATCTGACCATGGGACTGACTTTTATGAAGACCAGTATCCTCCTGCTGAGGATAGATATAAATAGCTTGAAGACCGGTTAAGTGCGATGTAGATTCAGAGGGTCCCTGGGTTGGACTTTGGTGATCTAGGTTTGTCATTTGGGGTGGTGATTCCCCACAAGTTTAAAGCACCAGCCTTTGCTAAATACGACGGGGTTTCTTGTCCAAAGTTGCACCTATGTTCGTATGTTAGAAAAATTTAGCCATACACCGCTGACAGGAACCTCTGGATCCACTTCTTTCAAGAAAATCTTTCAGGGACTCAGCTTGAATGGTTTTACCAGCTTGAAGGAGCTAGTATCCGTAATTGGGAAGATTTGGGTGCTGCTTTCTACAAGCAGTACCAATACAATGCCGACCTCGCCCCCATGCGTACCCAACTTCAGGGTATGTCTATGAGTGCGTGTGAAGGTTTCAAAGACTACGCTCAGAAGTGGAGGGACCTTGCTGGAAGAGTGCAACCACCCTTGGCTGATAGGGAGCTAGTCGATATGTTTCTGGGGACCTTGTCTGGTCCATATTTCAATCATCTGATTGGAAGTTCATCGTCCGGATTTACAGAGCTGATTATGATCGGGGAAAGAATTGAGGCCGGTATCAAGAGCGGTAAAATACATAAGGGTGCTTCATCAGGCACCGAGAAGAAGCCTTTTAAGAAGGAGTCCAGTGCTGTTTATAGTTCAAAAAGCCATAATAAACCTGAACGCCACCAAGCTGTTAATGTGGTTGTTATTTCAAGACTAACTGTTTCCGCGCAACGCAACAATCAGCCAAGGGCCGAGAGGCCGCAAAGACAGTTCACTCAGCTCAACATGACTTTGTCTCAGATTCTTCAACAGTTATTGAAGACCAACTTGGTGATTCCGAAGGAGGCCGCGAAGAATCCTAATACAACATCACCGATGTACAATCCAAACGCCCGCTGTGCTTTTCATTCCGATGGCCCGGTGCATGATACAAATGATTGTTGGGTTTTAAAGAACAAAGTACAAGACTTGATTGATGCTAAAGAGATTGAGTTCGAAGCGCCTGAAAGACCTAATGTTGTGACTGCTCCTATGCCCAAGCATGGGGTGAATGCTGTTGATGAAGACTCATTTGTGGTTTCTGTGAAAGACATTGTTACTCCATTGATGACTGTAAAGAAGAACCTTCTGCTAGCCGGTTTATTTCCGGGTTGTGACGAAGGTTGCCGTATGTGTTCCGTCCTACCCACCGGTTGCCATCTTTTGAAGTCAGGTGTCCAACACCTGATGGATAATAAAGAAATTCTATTTGAGAAGACTTTTGTTCCTTTGGTTCCTACTGAAGAAGTTGCTAAATCACCATTTTCGAAAATTCTTCCAAGGCTTCCTCGAGAAAGCCTGTTAGAATTACATCTGTTCTGAGAATCTCTCCCTTGATCATTATTGTTCCTGGGCCTATCCCCTATACTTCAGATACAGCTGTCCCATGGCATTACGGGGCTGACATATATTATCACGGGGTTAAGCAAGACTTGAGTGCTGAAGAGGCTGATACTGACATCAACAATATTGTTGGACCTGCCAAAGTCACCCGCAACGGAAGAATTTTCTCCCCTGAGATCTCTCCGCCAGTTGTTCGGACGCCTGTTGTCATTACGCCTGCTAGTGCACCTAATACTATCCCTGTTCAAGTTCCCATTCTTACCCCTGTTGTCGAGTCATCTGATACTCGGGGCAAAGGGACCACTGATGAGCCTGCCCGGACGGAGGCACCGAAGAGGATTACTGTTGAAGCCTCTAGACAAGAGATGGAAGAAATTTTGAAGATCATCAAAAAGAGCGACTATAACGTAGTCGAGAAGCTGGGGCAAACCCCGTCGAAAATCTCTATGTTATCTCTGTTGCTATGCTCAGAAGCCCATGCCAAAGCTCTGATTGCCTTCCTGAAAACTGCGCACGTGCCGCAGGAGACGTCAGTTGATCAGTTTAAAGATTGTGTGGCTAGTCTGAGAACGGATAATGGGTTGAGTTTCTCCGACACAGACTTGCCTGCTAAGGGGAGGAATCACAATGATGCCCTGCATGTCTCCATTGAATGCAGGGGCACTACTCTAGCTCATGTATTGGAGCTGAAGCCAAGTAACATTGTTGTCAGGGCCTTTGACGGGTTCAAGAGAATGGTACATGGAGAAGTGGATATTCCATTGAAGGTTGGTTCTCAGATCTTCGCGTCTACTTTTTATGTGATGGACATTTGACCATCTTATTCTTGTTTGCTGGGTCGCCCATGGATCCACAAAGCTGGGGCAGTAACGTCTGCGCTTCACCAGATGCTAAAATATCTAGTCAAAGGGAAAATTGTTACAGTGCGAGGAGAAGAGGAGTACATGGTGAGCCACCTCAACTCTTTCCGGTATGTAGAGATGGATGGGGAGTTCATTGAGACCCCGTTTCAACATTTTGAAGAAGTACCCCAGACATTGGCGCCAGCTGAAACTATTACTGAAGATCCTCTAATGAAGATGGCTTCCTTCAAGGACGCCCGAGCTATTGTTGAGAAATGTGGGTGTGCAAATTTGGGCCAACTCCCTGATTTTGCACATAAGACTGATAAGTTTGGTTTGGGTTTCACTGCAGAAGCTCAAAGGGCTGTTCGGAGTGCACGGATCGGAAGACCTCCCCTGTTTATCAGCAATTCAGGAGTGAATTCCATTGAAGACGATGTTAAAGAATCTGAGTTCGACAGTTGGATTTATCCTACTGCTGATGGTGGACTAAGCAACTGGACAACAAAGGACTTCATCCTAATTTATTTTATTACCCAGTAATGAGACTTTTGTTTTGAATTTGTAACAGACAATTTTTAAACTTTACGGCCCGGTGTCTTACCCGGGGCACCGTGGCTTTGTTTGTGAGGGATTTATGTGTGTCATTTTCATATATCATTAATAAAAGCATTGGACGTTTCTTGCATTTCAAATTTTGCGCTCCTTGTTTATCTTTTATTTTATGTTGCAAAATAGCTATTTTACACACACTCACATATACAGGTCTACATCCACTCTGGATCCTACTGGTAACGACTCTGCTACTGCCAGTTATGACTTCAAAAGTCCGATCAACTTAGCCGAAGAAGAAGGTGAAGATGATTGCGAAGTGCCTGGTGAACTTGCTAGACTGCTACTTCAGGAAGAGAGGGCCATACAGCCACATGAAGAGCCGGTGGAATCAGTAAATTTGAGTACAGAGGTAGACAAGAAAGAGGTCAAGATTGGTGCAAATATGGAAGCTAGTGTTAAGCAATGGTTGATTCAGATGTTGCGTGACTACATTGAGATCTTTGCCTGGTCTTATAAAGATATGCCTGGATTAGATACCGATATTGTGGTTCACCGTTTGCCTACCAAGGAAGACTATCCTCCAGTAAAATAGAAAGTCCGCGGAATGCGCCCGGAGATGTTTGAGAAAATCAAGGCTGAAGTTATGAAACAGTTTGACGCCGGTTTTCTAGCAATTACTTCTTACCCTCAGTGGGTGGCCAATGTGGTTCCTGTGCCGAAGAAGGATGGTAAGGTTCGAATGTGTGTCGACTATATGGATCTGAACAGGGCAAGCCCCAAGGATGACTTCCCTCTACCTCATATCGACGTTCTGGTTGACAACACTGCACAGCATAAGGTCTTCTCCTTTATGGATGGTTTCTCCGGTTACAATCAGATTAAAATGGCTCCCGAAGATATGGAGAAGACAACCTTTGTTACTCAATGGGGTACCTTTTGCTACAAAGTCATGCCCTTCGGATTGAAGAATCATGGGGCAACGTATCAGCGCGCCATGGTCGCTTTGTTCCATGACATGATCCATCATGAGATTGAAGTATACGTCGACGACATGATTGCAAGATCCCAGACTGAGGAAGAACATCTTGACCACCTTCAGAAGCTATTTGACAGGTTGAAGTTGTACAAGCTGAGGTTAAACCCGAACAAGTGCACCTTCGGGGTGAGATCTGGTAAGCTGTTGGGTTTTGTCGTAAGCGATAAAGGTATTCAAGTGGATCCTGCAAAGGTGAAGGCTATACAGGAAATGCCAGCTCCCCGAACAGAAAAAGAAGTCAGAGGCTTTTTGGGACGTTTGAACTATATTGCCCGATTCATCTCACACCTGACTACTACTTGTGAGCCAATCTTCAAGTTGCTGAAGAAAGACCAAGTGGTAAGATGGAACAATGAATGTAATGTCGCTTTCGAAAGGATCAAGGAATATCTCCAAGAGCCACCCATTATGATGCCTCCAGTTGAAAGGAGACCTTTAATCATATACTTGACAGTACTTGATAATTCAATGGGGTGTGTGCTGGGGCAGCATGACGAGTCTGGCCGAAAAGAGTATGCTATTTATTACCTTAGCAAAAAGTTTACCGAATGCGAGACCCGATACTCGTTGCTTGAGAAAACTTGCTGCGCTTTGGCATGGGCTGCTCGCCGGCTGAGACAGTATATGCTGACTCACACTACTCTATTGATATCAAAGATGGATCCAATCAAGTATATTTTCAAAAAGCCTACCTTGTCCGAAACAATAGCAAGATGGCAGATGATCTTGACTGAATACGACATCCAATATACGACCCAAAAGGCAATCAAGGGAAGTGTGTTGGCAGATCATCTGGCACATCAGGCAGTGGACGATTACCAGTCTATGAACTTTGAATTTCCGGATGAGAATATCATGATAGTGACCGACTGTGAAACACCTGGACCAGATGAAGGACCCGAGGAGAGATCCCAATGGTCTATGTACTTTGATGGAGCTTCAAATGCTTTGGGTAATGGCATTGGCACCGTGATCACATCTCCTAAAGGCTCTCATACTCCATTTACCGCCCGACTATGTTTCAACTGCACCAACAATATGGCGGAGTATGAAGCATGCATCATGGGTCTTCGAGCAGCTATTGACCTAAGGATTAAGTTCTTAAGTGTTTTCAGAGATTCCGCTCTCATGATCAGTCAGATCAAAGGCGAGTGGGATACGAAACACCCTAATCTTATTCCTTACAAGGAGTATGTATTGACGTTGCTTCCGCACTTCGAGGAGATAACCTTTGAACACTTCCCTAGAGAGGAGAATCAGTTGACGGACGCGCTAGCTACGATGTCTTCTATGTTTAAAGTCAATTGGGACAACGAAGCTCCCCGGATTACCATTGAAAGGTTGGATGAACCTGCACATTACTGCAACATTGAGACTGAAGAGGCAACGGATAAACCCTGGTTTCATGACGTGAAGAGGTATCTAGAAGCTCAGGAGTACCCCGAGGGTGCATCTGTTAATGATAAGAAGTTTCTAAGGAGGTTCGCGGCAAAGTTCTTCATTAGCAATGGCATCCTTTACAAGCGTAACCATGATTCAACCTTACTGTGATGTGTGGATAAGGATGAAGCAGAAAGAATCATGGCAGAGTTACATGAAGGTACCTTCAGAACTCATTCCAGTGGACACACCATGGCAAAGAAAATCCTTCGGGCAGGATATTTTTGGTCCACAATGGAAGCCGACTGTTATCAGCATTCTCGGACCTGTCACAAGTGCCAAGTCTATGCTGATAAGGTGAATACACCTCTGGTACCTCTGAGCATCTTAACAGCTCCTTGTCCTTTTGCAATATGGGGCATTGATATGATCGGCGAGATCAGACCTACGGCATCCAACGAGCATCATTTCATCCTGGTAGCAATCAATTATTTTACGAAGTGGGTCGAAGCAGCTTCCTTTGCTATGGTAACCAAGAACATCGTGGCATGGTTCATTCCGCATAATCTGATTTGTCGATATGGTGTACCAGAGAGGATCATTACAGACAATGGTACAAATCTCAATAATAAGATGATCACCGAACTCTGTAAACAGTTCAAGATACATCATCACAACTCTTCTCCTTACCGACTGAAGATGAATGGGGTTGTTGAAGCGGCTAATAAGAACATTAAGAAGATTGTGCAGAAGATGACGGTGACATACAAAGACTGGCACAGGATGTTACCATTTGCTCTTCATGGGTCCCGTACCTCAGCGCAGACGTCAACAGGGGCAACACCCTATTCCTTGGTATATGGCATGGAGGCCGTCTTTCCCATTGAAGTTCAGATACCCTCTCTTCAGATTATGAAGGATGCAAGTTTGAGAGAAGATGACTGGATTCAGTCCCGGCTTGATCAGCTGAACTTAATTGACGAGAAAAGACTTACTGCTATTTGTCATGGTCAAACGTATCAAAAGCGGATGATCAAGGCATTTAACAAGAAAGTTAGACGACAAGAGTATCAAGTTGGGGACCTGGTTATCAAGTGCATCATACTGCCACAAGGTGATCCCAGGGGCAAATAGACCCCTACTTACAAAGGGCCATTTGTGGTTAAGAACATTTTCTCAGAAGGAGCCATGATTATAACCATCATGGATGGTGACGACCTTCCTCACCCCGTCAATGCAGACATAGTGAAAAGATACTACGCATAATCAAAGACCCTCTAGGTTGATTGGCCTAGGCAAAAATAAGGGCTTCCCGGCGAACCAAAAGGGTTCGGGCAAAAATAAGGGATGAAATGAAAAAATCTGTACACCCGGCAAGTCGAAAACCTGAAAGGGAGGCTTGGGAAAAAAAGGGTATCCTGGTGGACTGAAAACCCGAAAGGGCGGTCCAAGAAAAAATTAGGGATCAAAGCGTAACACTATGTCTCATTGGGTCACCTTGCAACCAAACTTCGGTATCGACCATCAAGCTCGGACGACATTAATCAGTCTGATCCACCTTCAACCAAGTAGCAAAGGGATGATATGCTCGAGGACATAAAGGCAATAGCAGAGTTGGAACCCAGTGGGATTATTCACATAGCTATTTTGTTTAAGTTTTTCACAAATTGTGTAAATTCTATTATTCGGCGGCGTTCTCTTACTAGGACGTCAGACTCTTGTACAAAAACGCCTATTTACAGGCTAACTTCAAAGTCAATACAATTCATTTTCAGAGAAATTTCAAACTGTTTTTCCTTTTTTCTGTTTTGTCTTGCAAAGAACGTCCAATGTTCATTTTTGATATATGCATTTGACATTAATTGCTGATCATGAATATTTACATGCAAAACCAAAGACGATTACTCGTAATATCAGGAACAGGGGCAATAAGATTTGTCCAAGCTGTACAGATGCGTTATCCACCAGGTACAAAGGTAGATTCAGCTGAAGAATATGGCTAAGGTACTTTCACTCCCCGCAGAGTAAGACGGTAATGATAGCTCTCCCAGCTGAGACTTGCAACTGTGAATGAATCGGTAATATTCTCCCCAAGCAGAGTTTATCTACCGTCAGCACTGAAAGGTCTTAACGTTCCCCAGTGGAGTATAAGAATATTCCCCAGTAGAGTACAAAATATCTCCAATGGAGTCTGAAATTTTTCCCAGCGCTGTCTGAAAAAGCTTCCCTAGTGGAGTTTGGAAAAAGCTTCCACAGTGGAGTCTGGAGAATCATCCCCAGTAAACTTTGGAAGATTGTCCCCAGTAGAGCTCAAAGGATTATCCCCATTAGAGTCTAAAAGGGTTATCCCCAGTGAAGTCGCAACTGAAGATCATCCCCAGCGGAGTTCATTCCTTTCACGAACCAAAATTCAATCCCTAACAGGATTCAGTATCACCAGTAACGACAATTCATCCCCAACATAATTTATCGGTGGAATCCTTAGTAGAGCACATCTTCCCCACAGATTAATCTCCTCATCAGTTTATCCCCCAACGGAGTTATCCTCTCCTGCAGGTTTATTCTCACAGTCATCTTCATTATCCATCCCCAGCGGAAACGAAGAATTCAACTTTTTTTCTCCAGCAGCTATCCGGGATTTATTTTCCCCAGCTAAAAACATTACATTTTCATACATCATGACACATGCATATACGCATCATACAACACAATCTTATTTATTTTGAGAACATCATTGCTTGATACATATCATGCATTACATACAACTAACCTTTACCTTTCAGGAAGGATGGGGTTAAATTCTCACAAAATTCAAAAGTTTTGAAGCTTTTATCCAAGTCGAATTACAAACAAGTTCTTAAATCTCAATAGAGTTTTCTCAGTTAAATTACGGGCAAGTTCTTAAATCTTGATGAAGATGTTTCCCTAAATTCGAAGTACTGACCAGTTCTTAAATCTCAACCGAATTATCCTCAGTTGAATTACAGATAAGGTTCTAAATCTCGACAAAGTTCCTCCGTCGAATTACAGACGAGTTCCTAAATCTCAGCAGAGTTTTCTCAGTTGAATTACGGGCGAGTTCTTAAATCTCGATGAAGATGTTTCCTAAAGTCGAACTACTGACCAGTTCTTAAATCTCAACAGAATTATCCTCAGTTGAATTATAGATAAGGTTCTAAATCTCGACAAAGTTCCTCCGTCGAATTACAAACGAGTTCCTAAATCTCAGTAGAGTTTTCTCAGTTGAATTACGGACGAGTTCTTGAATCTCGATGAAGATGTTTCCTAAAGTCGAACTACTGACCAGTTCTTAAATCTCAACAGAATTATCCTCAGTTGAATTACAGATAAGGTTCTAAATCTCGACAAAGTTCCTCCGTCGAATTACAAACGAGTTCCTAAATCTCAGCAGAGTTTTCTCAGTTGAATTACGGACGAGTTCTTAAATCTCGATGAAGATGTTCCCTAAATTCGAACTACTAACCAGTTCTTAAATCTCAACAGAATTATCCTCAGTTGAATTACATATAAGGTTCTAAATCTTGACAAAGTTCCTCCGTCGAATTACAGACAGTTCCTAAATCTCAGCAGAGTTTTCTCAGTTGAATTACGGGCAAGTTCTTAAATCTCGATGAAGATGTTTCCCTAAAGTCGAACTACTGACCAGTTCTTAAATCTCAATAGAATTATCCTCAGTTGAATTACATATAAGGTTCTAAATCTCGACAAAGTTCCTCCATTGAATTACAGACAGTTCCTAAATTTCAGCAGAGTTTTCTCAGTTGAATTACGGGCGAGTTCTTAAATCTCGATGAAGATGTTTCCCCCTAGTTGAATTACGGACAAGTTCTTAAAACTCAACAGAGATGTTCTCTCAGTTGAAGTACATGCAAGTTCCTAAATCTCAACAAAGATCAGACTTCCCCAGCGGAATCTTCCTCAACAACAGGTACACAAGCTCTCACTAAGGAATCTCTTATGCGATCAACACCTCTCCAAATGGCATCTGTAAGCCAATTCCCGACATTACAAGGCTGATACCACTTAATGCGAGTGCAAATTTCTGGGCACTCTAGTGTTCAATCATCTTCCACCTTCGGATCACGAAAGGCATGAGAGCCAATCTACATCCTCAGGTTTAAGAAGATTGAACAGGGGCAGCTGTTGTACCCCAAAATTTTCCCTCTCATGTTTCTCAAAACATTGCAAGGAAAATCTCCAAGTGGCTCAAGGTTACTCAAGAGTTGGCCAGGCAAGCTATCTCCTAAGGCTGTCTACCCCAAATTAGGTTTTTGTGTTGCACCAAGATCCTTGAGTCCAAATGACTTCAAGTGTTCACCAGTGTCCTAATATGTTCTCAAGATCATCCATGTCAAATTTCATGCCTTGCAGAGGAAGTTTGCTCAGTCAATTGCTCAAAGGTCCAAAAATCGACTGTGCTAGGGCAAAAGTCAACTGTGACCTACAAACAGTCAAACTTCAAGATTTTTTTGTCAACATTCTCATTTTGAAGGATATTTCATCATCTGATCAAGGGTTGATCATGATTCATCAAGGGTTGCTCAAAATTCATCAAGACTCAAAAGTTGCTAAATTAGGGTTTTGTAGGAAAAGTCAACTCAACTTTGACCAAGCATAACTTTCTCATACTTTATGAGAAATGACCCATCAAAATCTAATTTTGAAGAGGATACAATTCCATATAATCCATCTTCATACCCCAAGATCAAAAAATGCACTCAGAAAAAGTTATGAATTTGGACATTATAGGTCATTTGTGAAAGTCAACAAAAACACCTTTTTTTGTCAAAGCTTATAACTTGAGCATGGAATATCAAAATGATATGATACCAAAAGGGTTTATTATAGGACATATCAAGCTTTCTAGAAAGTCCAAAAACATCTCCAAAGGTTCAAAAATAAAGAAGTTATGCATTGTTGAAGTTGGACTTTTTTGCAAAATTGCCAAAAGTCAACTATCCCCAAAACTTCAAATTTTTCCAAATGGGCCCATTCTTTTCCACTTGATTTGAGTTTGCATCATTGCCCAAGTTCCCTAGCTCCAAACATGTGCCCATATCTCATTTTTCTTATTTAATTTTATTTTTATTTGAATTTATTCATTTTAAATCAAATAAAATCATATAAAATCCAAGGCATTGATAACTTATGATTTTCTGATTATTTTAGGCTTTGGTCACATCTAGCATTGCAATAAAATTCGTATCAAAGGCATTGGTTACAAGAATATATGATTTGGACTAAATTTGGAAAGGTTTTCATGGAGAATCAAATCAAATATGCAATCATCATTGGAGCAAGATTTGAACCAAATTTGTTACCCTTATCCAATGTGCATTACCTAAGCAAGCAAGGCATACGAAAATAAGGGTGGAAAATCGTTGGAAGAGGCAGAACCACTTTGCAAAAATTCACAAAAAAGTTAGAGATCAAAGTCCAGGTTAAAGGCAGTTTTAGGACACGAGAGTTATCTCAATCGATTCCTAGCCATTCACACAAGCTACCTGGATCCAAACCAAGCATTATCAGGTCCTCAAACGCGCTGTAAGTCTCACGTTATTCACCCCTGTTCTTGATTTCGATTTGAATCATTCTGGCATCTATTGAACAAACTAATGGCATATTTGTGATCACAAGAACATTTGCAAACTGATGGTAATAGCCAATTTCATTTATGTGCCCTGTATAGAAAATCACCATAGCTAGGGTTCCTTGTTCGTGTTTAGGGATTTCTGTTTCAGGTACAATTGGCTCATAAGAAGAACATGGTTGTGACCAGGAGATCATGATGAACTCAACCCTAGCCTTGAAAATCATTTTTATGGCCTGGAGAAGATTTTAGAGCAAGGCTGCGCTTTTAGCTGCGGATGCAAATCCGCAGGTAATTTTACAGTGCTTAAGAGGACATGGACGATAAGGTGTCCTCCGTCCATTGGCTAGTTCAAATGTTACGCGCCTTTTTTATTTTTTCTGGCCTTGGAATTATTTTGTTATATTATTATTGATACGTATTATATTAACAAGCAAAGCAGCGTGGTGTATTGGCAAGCGAGTGATGTATTCTCCTTCAGGACCTGGGTTAGAATCCCAGGTCCCCCTCTTCCTCAATATTATTTCTTTTCAGGTTTTCCAGTACATGTGCCTATCTGCAGTCCACCATGCTCCCTCACCAATCCAAGCGCCAGATGGCCAAAGGGCCAGATCTGGTTGCTAAGCGTTGAAGGTCCACCAAAGCGTTGGTCAATGCGTGTGTACCAGATCCAAAAAGTCCAAAGGGCCAGCTTCTATTGGGCCTATAAAATTGCTCTTGGCACCTCCTGATCAGGCCCAACTCCTCTCTCTTTTATTTATTTTGTTTTATTTTGTTTAATTGTTTTATTTTATTTAATTAATTTTCTAACTAATCACAAAATTCTTTTTTTATCAAATAAAATCACAAAAATATTTTTATTTCAATCAAATTTTAAAATTTTATTTTTCTTAATAAATTTATTAATTGATTAGGTTTTTAATTAGAAAACTTTAATTCATTTTTTGTAAATAATTAAAATTAATTAGATTTAATTAGTTTTTAACTACTAATTTAATTAATTTTATTTTCTTTCTTAAAATAACAAAAACCCAAAAATATGTCATAATTAATTTTTTTTCATTTAATTAATTTAGTGATTTAATTTAGTAATTAATTTAGGACTTAATTTCTTTTTCTTAAGTAAAAACCAAAAGATGGCATTTTCTTTCAAAAGGGTCAAAACCCTAAGTTTCGCACTCGATTTAATTTCCCACACGCTTTATTTATTTTTTGATCCAATTATGTATCTGCTTACGAATTGTAATAGTTAATTAGGAATTTTATTTATTTACCGCTTTATTTTATTTTTCAAAGGGTTTTGTCTTTGGCGATGTAAATACCCGACGTCTTGTAATTTAAATTCCGCATTTTATTTCCGCAAATTATAACTGCTAGATGTTTGATAATAGGGTTGCATGACAAGACTGAATTTTAATCTTAAAATCAAATTAGACCACCTTTAACATGTATAAAGATAAAAATAACTGAAAACGACACACACGCACATGTGCACTCTTAGGGTACACCCCACTTGGTTGCCTTCGTACACGGTCATTGAGTATAGGTCGTTTTAGAGGTTGCCCTCTTGTCTAAAATATCACAGTCTCCTCGAAATGGTTGCCTCGGATATTGTTGCCTCAAACAAATGATCTAAGACATTAAGGTTACCACTAAGGTGTCCTAACATTGCTTTGGTGACCGTATGTCCCTATTCGAATTGACCCTCAAAACTCCAACGACGATGCTACCTACTCACTAATAGTGGGATAGCATTGTCTAAAGGAAAATAGCATAGAACAATTCCTTTTTCGAGTAGGTAGATAGCTCTTAGATACTTGCTCTTTCAAAACAAAACTCTTCATACTTACACTTTTCGAACAAAGTTTTCAAAACACTTCATTACACTCTTGAGGACAGAAGCAAGAGTTAAATCGAAGTTTCAAACAAAAACTCTTTCAAACCCACAAGCACAAAGAAAACAATTTTGAAAACAATTGAGCAAGTACCTAAGATCCCGTGGATAACCACGGATAAAAAGGGTGCTAACACCTTCCCTTTCTATAATCTACCCCCGAACCCGAGAAATATCTTGAAAAAGGAATTTTTCTGTGCTTTTTTCCTTTCCTTGTTGCATAAAATAAAAGTCGGTGGCGAATCTTGCTTACCGCGACATTTTGCAAAAACAAACGCAAAACACAAACGAGATCTCTAAAAAACAGTCAGTTCTTCCCACCGTATCACAGAACTGGCGACTCTGCTGGGGATTTATAAAAGTGAGGTGTACCTTAGGAATAATTCATAATGTTTTCAATTGCTTGACTTGTATGCTTTATCTTTGTGGGTTGAATAGCAATAAACTGTGAGGGAACTGTATGGCGTAGACCGATACGGTTGAAGTAGTAGCTACGTTGGTGTGGCACTTTAGTTTGTACCGATATCCCATGTGGCGCAACGAGGAGAATATGGGTCTTCTAAGGGGTCATTAAGCACCAACTAACCTTAGCACCTATAATTGACCAACTTGGCCATAGAACAGTAGCAGCATGCTACACTCATTGAGACTAAACTCTCGCGATGATTTCGACCACAAGAAAAGGTTGCCAAACTAGAATTATGACCGAACGAGGGTAGTCAGTGATATTGAGATCCTCTAGAACCCGGTTACTATTTTTAGGACAGGTTTGAACCAACTAAACTGAAAGAGGGTAATACCTAAACTCCTTGCCAGCCTGAAATCTAAGGGCTATCTGTGTGACTTGTTTGCCCTTACCATGTTTGCTATTTGTGAATACTTGTGATGTGTTTCTATCATGACATCATGCATCATGACAGTGCATGCATCTTGCATTGGACTAACCCATTTCAAAGACAAAGGGGATTCATATTTGCTCTGTTTTGTAGGTCATGGCATCTATGCGTAGAAACACTATTCATATCAACTTTGTCCAGATTCCCACTCAGCTTAAGGAATTGGTTGCAAAGATTCCAGATACTTCCTCTTTTATCAGAAGACATGGTCACCTCCTGGGTTTGGTAACCTCCAAGATGGATGAACAGATGATGAGTGTCTTAGTCCAGTTCTTTGATCCACTGTACCATTGCTTTACTTTTCCGGACTACCAGTTGGTCCCTACCTTGGAAGAGTTCTTTGATCTGCTTGGTATCTCCATTCTAGAGCAGACCCCATTTACAGGTTGGGAGAAAGTCATTAGGCCAGAAGAGATCGCTTCAGCCCTCCATCTGACAAAGGCTGAGGTAATGTCAAACTGGAAGACTAGAAGTGGGACAAAAGGCTTCTTGGCCAAATTCTTGGTTGATCGGGCTAATCAGTTTTGGGATAGCTTAGACTTTCAGGCGTTCAAAGACATCCTGGCTCTTCTCATTTATGGCCTGGTTCTGTTTCCTAACTCAGATTCCTTTATTAACTTGAATGCGGTGAAGATATTCATTTCCCGTAATTTGGTACCCACTCTCTTGGGTGACATTCTGCACTCTCTTTACGCCCGTACTGCTCGGAAACGGGGAACCCTTATGTGTTGTGCACCATTGCTGGCGAGGTGGCTTATTTCTCACCTCCCCAAACCAGTTTTGAAGAACAAGGAAGGAATGGGTTGGGCCTATAGGATTACGTCTCTTTATCACATGGACATCATTTGGACTAATAAGGACATGTAAAACGTAGCTATTATTGATCACTGTGGGGAATACCCCAATGTTCCACTGCTAGGAATCAATGGAGGGATCACCTATAATACGTGTTTGGCCTTACATCAATTTGGGCGAGCTAGGAGGGAAGGACCTCATGAGTTGCTGACGCCAAGCATTGTCTTTGACTTTCAAGGGGATAGTGACGAGCATCGCCGCAAATTCATACGAGCCTGGGATAGGGTGCACAGGTCTGATCCGCACGAGTTAGGTGTGAAGACTTCTCTTCCAATGGAACCATATCTCCGATGGGTTCGTATACATGCCCAAAAGCTGGGAATGTCGTACGAAGCTGTCTTTCCTGTGATTGTTGAGGTTGCTGATGAAGAAAGGGTTCCTCCTACCATCTTATATCCGTACATGCCTACTGATATTAGGGCATTAAAGAGGTTCTGGATGCAGCTAACGGAAGAGCAGGATACTTATAGAGAAAAATATCACGAACAAGAGCAGAAGATCCTGAAGTTGACAAGGCAATTGGAGAATGAGCAGATCCTCAACGACTATGTCAGCACCAAAGGCAAACGACCATGGGAGTGCTGATGTCTTTTGATTATTTCTAGCTTTGCTTTATTTTTCAGTATTTCTTTCTTGTAACGCCTTAAAGGCATTTATCAGACATTGTTTTAAGTTTATCTAATAAAAGTGTGTTTCATTTTGGTTTACGAATTTGAATCTCTCGACGTCTTTGAAATCATATAATACGCATTTCATTCCATGCACCTCATAACAGGTACCCTTACAGGTTTTCTCATCTTCTTCGCTGTTTATTTCAGCACATCATGTCTGCTGAAACATCAACTGATCAAGCTATCAAGGCTTTACAAGCTCAAAACGCTCAATTCCAGGAAATGTTCATGAACTTGGCTAAGGGTCAGCAAGATCTGAAGACCCTTATCCTAAAGGATAAGAAGAAGAAGAAGACAGTCCTCCTGAACATGGGTTACAGGTTTGGAAACAGGCTGCGAGATGAAGTCAATCTATCCCACTCATCTGGAGGGGGAGAAAACCAAGAAGAAAGGAGGGTTCCTAGCCCTATGGTATCTGACCATGAGACTGACTTTAACGAAGACCAGTATCCTCCTGCTGAGGATATATATATATATATAAATAGCTTGAAGACCGGTTAAGTGCGATGAAGATTCAAAGGGTCCCTGGGTTGAACTTTGGTGATCTAGGTTTGTCATCTGGGGTGGTGATTCCCCACAATTTTAAAGTACTAGCCTTTGCTAAATACGACGGGGTTTCTTGTCCAAAGCTGCACCTCCGTTCATATGTTAGAAAAATTCAGCCATACACCGCTGACAGGAACCTCTGGATCCACTTCTTTCAAGACAGTCTTTCAGGGACTCAGCTTGAATGGTTTTACCAGCTTGAAGGAGCTAGTATCCGTAATTGAGAAGATTTAGGTGCTGCTTTCTACAAGCAATACCAATACAATGCCGACCTCGCCCCCACGCATACCCAACTTCAGGGTATGTCTATGAGTGCGAGTGAAGGTTTCAAAGACTACGCTCAGAAGTGGAGGGACCTTGCTGGAAGAGTGCAACCACCCTTGGCTGATAGGGAGCTAGTGGATATGTTTCTGGGGACCTTGTCTGGTCCATATTTCAATCATCTGATTGGAAGTTCATCGTCCGGATTTACAGAGCTGATTATGACTGGGGAAAGAATTGAGGCTGGTATCAAGAGTGGTAAAATACAGAAGGGTGCTTCGTCAGGCACCGAGAAGAAGCCTCACTTGACATTTGTTGAGTAAAATGAGAGGGAAAATTTTGGGGTACAACAGAGGGTATCAGGTTTGAAGTTTGAGCAGCTTTCAAAGGGTTCTAATGGTTGGGTTAGCTTCCTCAAGTTCCCAGGAAGCTAATGGAATGCTTAGCTTGAGCTGAAAGGGCCTGAGGAGTTCTGGAGAAGTCCAAGTGCAAAGCTCTGTTTTTGAAAATGGAGGATGGTGTTAATGGTATTACAACTCTGTAACAGGGTGTGGGATCAGTTCTAAATGGTGTTTAGAAGCTTTAGGAACCAAAAGGCTTGAAAACGCACGAGGGAGTTATGAGTTTCAAGTTTTTTGTCTGTTTATGTGAAAATGGAGATATGAGAGGTGATTCTGAGTTCTAGGTGTTTTTAGGGCTTAAGACTTTGTGTCTTTGATGTAAATAGTTTGTGTATCTATAAGCAAAAGGATTGGAGTGGTTTGGACAATCAAAAGTACAAGTCACAACCTTTTGGCTAGGTTACTTGATTTTCAAGAAAAGAGGGAAACCAAGTTTCAATGTAAGATACAAGCACGGGCTGAGTGATTGTAAGTGTCTAAACCATTTCTTATATATTGTAAGACATGTATGATCATAAGAGAACACGTGTAAGGCTCAAGAACAAGTTTTGTGTAAAAAAGCACTTTATCAAAATGGCAATGTGCACTTTCTTCCCAAAATGGATATAAAGCATGTCCATGCATTGAATGCTTAAAATGAGACCTCTAACAGCTGTGCAAGCAATTAATTATGGAGTTCCTAACAAGTTTGAGGCCTACAAAGTAGAGTTTATGCAGCATAACTTTGAATTTGAATTTTGTTCACAAAATGCCTTGTAAATCAAGTGACAAAACCCCAACTTCATCTCTTCGATTATCCCTACTCAAAAATGATCTCAAGGAGTTCTTGGACATTTTGGAAAGATTTCAATGTGCTCTAAAACCCATCTATTAATTTATTTTGAATATTCCCCTTGGAACTATATGAAAAAGTTCCATGAAGTTGGTTCAAAATCCTGACCAAATTAGGGCAAAAATTTCACTAAGTGTTTAGTTTCATGACCACATGTTCTTAAAATTATAACTTGAGATCCAAGCACTTTTGGAAGAAGTTGTGTGAAGAAAAGTTGTAGATTTCATGGAGATATACAAATTTAATTTTGGAAGTTTCTTTTGAATCATCTTGCATCATGGTGAAAATTTTGCTCAAAGTTATGAAAAAATAAGAAATTTCCAACACTTAGAAAAATTTCTAAGTTTAGAAATTTTCACTTTTCAAAAATGAAATTTTGAATTTTGAATTTCTTGATAAGGAAGTTTCATATTTTGACATATTTTGATGAATTGTGATCTTTGGCATTTGAATTTGACCAAAAAGTCAAAGTTTGACTTTTCAGTATATAGTTGACTTTTGATCAGTTGATTGAAAAATTCCTCTGGCAATCCAATGGACTTGCAATGTTTTGAAACATGTAATTAGGTAAAAATGATACAATTGGACTCTTGAGATCATGCCTTAAACCAATTAATCATTTTCTAGGTCAAAAATCAGAAATTGTCCTTTCCCAGTCAAAACCCTAATTTTGACCATTTTGCCCTTTTGGAGATTTGATCAAATTTCTTGAGGAATTATGGTCTAAACTTGATCAAATGATGCATATGAGTATAAAATGTTGATGTGTATAAAAAATTATGAAATTTGACTGTAAATTGGCCACAATTGACTTTTTCCCCAATGCAGCTGATTTTTAGGTTAACTACTCAATTGACTGAGCAAAAGTGTGATCCAAAGCTTGAAACTCGACATGAGTAATCTTGATGGTCCATAATGATCCATGAAGGTCATATGGGGCATTGGAAGTTCAAATATCCTTGTGCAAACTCAAACCCTAATTTTGGTCATCAGTGCTTAAGGAGGTGTCTTGAGCTAATCAATCCTAGTGCAGTCTTGAGCCAAGGGAGATCTTGTGAGAAAAGTATTGATAAGTGAGAGAGAAAATTTTGGGGTACAATAGCTTCCATTGTTCAATCTTCTTAAACCTGAAGAGTTAGATTGGCGAGTTTTGCCATGCGTGACTCGAAGGTGGAAGATGATTGGACACTAGAGTGCCCAGAAATTTGCAGTCGGTGATGTGAAGGTTGATGGTATAGGGAATGGGCTTAAAGATGCCATTTGGAGAGATGATGAAAAGTTGTTGGAGATGGGCTTGTAGATGCCATCCAGAAATGATTGTTGAACCGTATATGTAAGATGAAACTGAATGAGTATCAGAATGGCGTCCGTGTCTGGAGCGTATCTGAATTGTATCTGAGAGTTGAATGAGTGTCAGAATGGCGTCTGTGTCTGGAGTGTATCTGAACTTTATCTGGATATTGAATCTAAATGAGTATTAGAATGGAGTCCTTGTCTTGAGCGTAACTGAACTGTATCTGAGAGTTGAAACTGAATGAGTATCAGAATGGCGTCCGTGTCTAGAGCGTATCTGAACTGTATCTGAGAGTTGAATCTGAATGAGTATCAGAATGGATTCCGTTTCTAGAGCGTATCTGAACTGTATCAGAGAACTGAATCTGAATGAGTATCGGAATGGAATCCGTGTCTGGAGCGTATCTGAACTGTAGTTAAATTTGAATGAGTATCATAATGGCAACCGTGTCTAGAGCGTATCTGAATTGTATTTGAAAACTTTGAACATTGTTAATGGTAGTTGTTGATTAATCTTATCCTGAAAAGGGTAAAATGTTAGCTAATATGCAATGCCATGTTGTATGAAATGCATGGTATAATGCATCCGTGTTATCAATGTTTATGATATATGGATGCGATGTATGCGTATGTGAGCTAGTCTGCTGCACTGCTATTGGATTGGGGAGAATAAATCCCTGAATGTTGCTGAGGATATGGAGTGTAAGTATTCACGATGTGAAGTTGAAGTATTGATGAATTTCCACTTAGAGAAATAAACTCTGTTGTAAGGTAAATGCCGTGTACTGCTTGTAAAATCCTATTGGGAAATCCTGAGAAATTGAAGGACTACTACTGGGGATTGATAATTGGAAGCTTTGTTCCGCTAGGGATTAAACTGCACACTGCGGAGGATTTTATGGAAATAACTTAGAGAGATTTCCCTATCTCTTAAAGCCATTAGTGATTGTCTTTCTATTTTGTTTATTTGTAAACACTAATTATGTTCAAATGCATATGTTCAAAAATAAATCATTGGAGGTTTTTATAAACAAAACACAAGGGTAAATAAAAACAGATAGTTTTGCACTTTCAAAGGGATATCTTTGTATTGACTTTGAGTAAGTATTTTTGTACAATGATACAAACATTCTAGTAAGAGAATGCCTTCGTAAAAAATGAAAATTTTGATACAAAGAAAAGATAGCTATGTGCAATAGTCCCATGGGGTTCCCATTCTGCTATAGCCTTCATGTCTATGATCATCTTGTCTGTTTGTTGCCTTGTCTAAAGTTGATTGGATTGATCAGAACCTCTGAGTTTGTCAGGTTGTCCGTAAGGTGATCCAACAAGACATAGTCATACGCTTTAATTCCGTAACTTTTGCCTGGACCGCTGTGATCGGTGGATCTGGAACTGACTGTTTAACGCTGGTTTGCGAAATGTCGCGGAAGCAAGAGTCACCACCGTCTTTTATTTTCTCCAAATGGAAAGGACAAAAGCACAGAAAAATTCCTTATAGAGATTGCTCTCGGTTCGGGAGGTAGGTTATAGAAAGGGAAGGTGTTAGCACCCTTTCTATCCATGGTTATCCATGGGCTCTTAGATACTTGCTCACTTGTGTTTTCAAAATGGTTTGTTTGCTTTTCAACTGTGGGTTTTAAAAAAGGTTCCTTTGAAAATTTCAGTTAGACTCTTGTATCGGTCCTCAAGAGTGTTTGAAAAATTGCTTTCGAAAGCTTTTTGAAAAGGTGTCGGTGTGAAAAGTATTTTTGATTTGTTTTGAAATTAGAGCAAGTATTTAGAGTCATCTACCTACCCTAAGAAATTCGTCTGTGTAAATGTCCTTTAAAGTAGTGCCATCCCACCATTGAGAGGTAGGTAGCACCACCGTTGGAGGTGTTCGGGTCAATTCGTTTGTAGGGACATGGTGATCACCAGAGCAATAGGAAGATACCTTAGAAGCTACCCTCATGCCAGGTTCCCGGATCATGAGGACTTACTAAGACATCCTCTACTCGACGATCACCTTTCGAGGGCAAGGCAACAGTGAGGCGTACCCTAGGGGTGGTGTGTGATTTGTGTGTCATGTTCATTTACATTTATCTTGTTCATGTCGGGGGTGATCTACGTGTTACTTTTATTTTGACATTCATTCTTGCATGCAATTTATTAGCAGTTTAAAAGAGTTGCGAGAAATATAAAGTTCCTAAACTATTACAAAGGCGCGGGTCCACATCGCCAAATTAAATCCAAGACCCGATTTGACATAAAATAAAGTAAAGTGCGAAAATATAAAATGCCCACTTTACATGGCTTTGGGAGAATTACATAAATATTTAAAAGAAGGAATAAGACTAAAATGCACAAAGAGGATAAAAATCGGGAATGCGAGGGCGTTGGACCCTTTTTAATGAAATTAAATTATATTAACAAATTAATTAAATTAAAATGAAAGGAAATTATTTTTTTGAGTTTTTTGTATTTATGAATTTTTTAATGAGAACTAAATGAAATTAATTAATTAACCCTAATTCTAGTTATTTTTAATTTATTAAGAAAAGCATTAAAATTTAACCTAAAATTAAACCTAATTAATTAATACAATTTTATTTACAAAAATAATAATTAATAATTAATAATTAATAAAAGAAAAGAAAAAGGTGAAAGTAATTAAAACCTAATTCTACAAATTTTAAATTTATTAAGAAAATGTTAAAGTTAAACCTAAATTTAAAAAGCTAAATTAATTAATGAAATTTATTTACAAAAATATTAGTTAAATAAAATATATTTTGATTTTTGTCTTTTCTGATTTTTATATTATTTTTTATATTAAGAAAATGTTAAATAAAATTAAAACTAAATAAAACAAATAAAAATAGAAAAATATAAAAAGAATGAAGAAGCAAACCAAGGGGGGTTCTGTCCCCAAACTGGAGGTTTTTTGGCTTGCAATCAGGCCCAACGTTTAAGGCCTTTGTTTGACTTTTCATGAAGCATGTGTGTGCATTGACTGAGGCCTAGGATGTTCTTCAAATCTGGACCTTTGGATTGGGATCATGGGATACGTGGCAAGCTGAGATTGTGGGCGTATGGTGGATGTTTGGAGGCATGCTGCATAGGAACGTGGTTAGAAGAAAAATATGGAATAAGAAAGGGGGACCTGGGATTCGAACCCAGGTCCCAAAGCTTGCCAGCGCCTCTTTCCACCATCTGAACCATCAATGCACGTTATACATATAATAATGAATAAATAACAAAAGCGAAATTTGGTTAGTGGCCTAAAAAACAACAAAAACGCGCGCCAATTTCAAATTGTCCTATCATGTCCTGCCACATAATCATCTTCTCCAATGGTGCGTTTTTCCTGAAACAAAAACAAACAAGATTGCGGGGGTTTTAAACCCCCACTATATACTGTGTCAAAAAATAGCGAATAGAGTATGGTGCTTCATAAATTAGGCGCGAGGTGTGGAAACGATTGGCCATGAGTTTCTGATTCTGATGGTATGGGTCTCAGGTCTTAATTTTTCCATAGGAGTAAACCCCCAATTTCACAGCTTTGTAACCCTAACAATCTTCCATGGTGAAATCGCGTATGGGCAAGCAAAACTTAATCAAACTATATGGTTAGCTTCAGAATGATAAGAACAATACAAAACAAGCATTAGAATTGAAAATCATGGCATGAATGATACAATACGATTATGCAAAAAAAGTGACACGGTCTGACTTCTAGTTACCAATTCTGGGCGTTAGGGATGATGGTTTTGATCTGAAAACCTTCCTTGAAGTCTCAGGAATGTAATGGAATGATTATTTTCCTTTGAATCGCACTGGAATGTAGTTTTCAATTTTGGAATTTTTTGACAAAAACTCAAACTTTGCTCTTGAATTCTGGCGCAGCTTTCAGGTCTCTAGCACTAGGGTTTGCATCATGCTTATGTATGGATGGATTAGGGTTGAGATTTGGATCCAAAAAACCTTTGCATTGATGTACAAGATATTTGATTTTCATGGCATAATCTTTCAAATCTTTTCCATGCATATTTGATACCAATCATGTCCAATCAACTTGATTCCTTCCATATCTGATTATGCACGAAAATCTGAAGATATTTCATGCATAAAAAGATTTGAAAAGCTTGCTTTGGTATTTTTTTCATATTTTAATTAATTAAATGAATTAATGGCAATTTAAAATTCAAATAAATAAATAAAAATGATGAACAACTTCCCTTTGGGCCAAATGGTCGTGCACATGCTTTGGATGATGAATTTTGGAAGAAAGTGTGGCCCATTAGCAATTTTAAGACATTTGAAGCAAAGTTGACTTTTCAAAATACCCAAACATTTCCCAACTTCCACAAGGCATATCTTGCTCAATTGTTAAGCTTTGATCATGTTCTTGGACATTTTGGAAAGGTCTTGAAGTCCTCTAACCAATGCCTTTGGTCCCATGTCATTTTGATTTACCAATCTCAAGTTATGGCCTTTGACTTAAAGTCCCTTTTTGTTGACTTTTGAAAATGACCTATAATGTTGAAATTGATAACTTTTTGTGAGAGAATTTCTTGGACTTGAAGTGTGAAGAGGAGTTGTAGAAAATGTCTTTCTCTTCAAAATGAGCTTTGGATGGAATTTTTCTGATAAACCATGTGGAAGTTATGCCTTGGTCAAGTTACAGTTGACTTTTTCAACTGTCCAAATATGGAAACTTTTGCATCTTGAGACTTTTTGAGCCAAGCTTTGAGAATCATGATCAAGCATTGATCAAATGATATTTGTGGCTTCAAAATGAGATTTTGACCAAAAATTTGAACTTTTTGACTGTCAAATGACCATTTTGCCCCTGCAGTTGACTGTAGTGCAATTAGGGTTTTTGACTGTGCAATTTTGTGCTGTAAGTCTTGAAACTTGGCATGAGGATGCTTGACCATATTTGTAAGCATGTGGGACTTGATTGGACCCTTGGAAACTTCATTTTCTTTGTCAGAACCAAAACCCTAGTTTTTGACTGTTAGGAGGTCCTTGAACTGTGCAACCCTTGGGAAGATTTTGAAGCATGCTCTTTGCAAATCTTGAAGAATATGGGAGGGAAAATTTTGGGGTACAACAACCGCCCTTTCGGGTTTTCAATTCACCGGGAAACCCTTTTTTTCCCAAGCCGCCCTTTCGGGTTTTCAACTTGCCGGGTGTACAGATTTTTTTTTTGTTTTATCCCTAATTTTTGCCCGAACCTTTTTGGTTCTCCGGGATGCCCTTGTTTTTCCTAGGTGTGTCAACCTAGCGGGTCTCTTATGCGTAGTATCTTTTGAATATGTCTGCATTTGTAGGGTGCGGCAGGTCGTTGCCATCCATGGTGGTTAGGATCGTTGCTCCACCAGAGAATATGTTTTTGATTACAAACGGTCCTTCGTATGTAGGAGTCCATTTGCCACTGGGGTCACCTTGCGGTAGTATGATACGTTTGATCACCAGATCCCCGATTTGATATACTTGTCATCTGACCTTTTTGTTGAAAGCCTTGATCATCCATTTTTTATACATTTGACCATGACAGACAACAGTAAGCCTTTTCTCATTAATCAAGTTCAGTTGATCAAGTCGAGTCTGGATCCAATCTTCTTCATTCAGCCATGCATCCTTCATAATTCTTAGAGAGGGGATCTGGACCTCAATAGGCAAGATAGCCTCCATGCCGTATACCCGAGAATATGGTGTTGCCCCGGTTGATGTGCGAGTTGTGGTACGATACCCATGGAGAGCAAATTGTAGCATCTCATGCCAGTCTTTGTACGTGACTGTCATTTTTTGTATGATCTTTTTAATGTTCTTATTTTCAGCTTCGACAACACCATTCATCTTTGGCCGGTAAGGGGAAGAATTGTGATGTTGAATCTTGAATTGCTCGCATAGGGCGGTGATTATAGTATTGTTCAGGTTTGTACCATTGTCTGTAATGATCCTCTCTGAGATACCGTAACAATAGATGAGATCCTGCTTGATGAACCGAGCGACAACATTCTTGGTGATGGAAGTGAAGGAGGCTACCTCAACCCACTTTGTAAAATAGTCAATGGCCACTAAGATGAAGCGGTGTCCATTAGAGGCTGTTGGCTTGATTTCCCCAATCATATCGATGCCCCACATAGCAAAGGGCCAAGGAGCCGTCAAGACATTCAGAGGAACCGGAGGTACGTGCACCTTGTCAGCATTGATCTGACATTTATGGCAGGTTCGAGAGTGTTGATAGCAACCTGCTTCCATGGTAGACTAGTAATAGCCTGCTCGTAGGATTTTCTTTGCCATCACATGCCCACTGGAATGGATGCCAAAAGTGCCTTCATGTAACTCAACCATGATCTTTTCAGCTTCAATCTTGTCTACACACCGAAGTAACACAGAGTCATGGTTGCGTTTGTAGAGAATGCCATTACTAAGGAAGAATTTAGAAGATAATCTCCTTAAGAACTTCTTATCATTGACTGAAGCTCCTTTCGGATATTCTTGAGCTCCGAGATACCTCTTGACTTCGTGAAACCAAGGCCGGTCCACTATTTCTTCAGTATTAATGTCGTGACAGTGAGCTGGTTCATCCATTCATTCAATGTGATATGGGGAGCCTCGTTATCCCATTTAAGTTTAAACATGGATGACATTGTGGCTAGTGCGTCTGCTAGCTGATTTTCTTCTCGCGGGAAATGCTCGAAGGTTATCTTCTCAAAATGTGGGAGGAATGTCAAAACATGTTCTTTGTAGGGGATAAGGTTAGGGTGTTTGGTTTCCCATTCCCCTTTGATCTGACCGATGACCAAAGCTGAATCTCCGAGTACATTTAAGGATTTAATCCCCAAATCTATGGAAGCTTGGAGACCAAAAATGCACGCTTCATATTCTGCCATGTTGTTTGTACAGTTGAAGCAGAGTCTTGCAGTAAAGGGAGTATGACACCCTTCAGGAGATATGAGTACAACACCAATACCATTGCCGAGTGCGTTAGATGCCCCATCAAAAACCAAGTTCCATCGGTATCCTTGTTCAGGTCCGTCATATGGTCAGAATTCTTCATAGTTGTTTACCACCATGATGTCTTCATATGGGAATTCAAACTTCATGGACTAGTAGTCTTCCACAACTTGGTGAGCAAGGTGATCAGCTAGTAAACTACCCTTTATTGCTTTCTGGGTAGTATAATGTATGTCATATTCTGTCAAGATCATCTGCCATCTCGCTATTCTCCCAGAGAGTGCAGATTTTTCGAAGATGTATTTTATTGGGTCCATCTTGGATATCAACAAGGTAGTATGAGTCAGCATATACTGTCTTAGCCGGCGAGCAGCCCATGCCAGAGTGCAACAATTTTTCTCGAGCAGTGAATATCTTATTTCACAGTCGATAAACTTTTTGATCAGGTAATAAATAGCATGCTCTTTTCGGCCAGACTCGTCATACTACCCCAGCACACACCCCATTGAATTTTCCAAAACAGTTAGATACATAATCAATGGTCTTCCCTCGACTGGCGGAATCAACACAGGAGGCTCTTGCAGGTACTCTTTGATCTTGTCGAAGGCAATTTGACACTCATCATTCCATTTGACTACTTGATCTTTCTTCAGTAATTTGAAGATTGGTTCACAAGTAGCTTTCAGGTGAGAAATGAATCTGGAAATGTAGTTTAAACGTCCCAAGAATCCTCTGACTTCCTACTCAATACGAGGAGCATGCATCTCTTGTATCACTTTCACCTTGGTGGGATCTACTTCAATACCTTTATTGCTGACGACAAATCCCAGGAGTTTACCAGACCTCACCCCAAATGTGCATTTACTTGGGTTCAACCTCAACTTGTATTTCTTTAGCCTCTCAAACAGTTAGACCCTCGTTAACCCCTCTGAGCCTTCGAAGTAGGAGTTTCTTTTCCGTTCGAAAAAAAACCTTGTTTTTTAACCACGGGCAGGGTAGATGTTCAGTTAATTTTACCAAGCATTCAAATTTCAGAAGGAATATCCCATCTGAGGATCACCATATTTTATCTTTCGCATCATGAGATCAGGAAAAATATCAAAACCACGATGTTCATTTCCTCACAAAGTCCCGAGGTCGAGATCAAATCGATACAATAATGGATATCTCTTGCCGACCAAGTGTTTACCGTGGGAATTGGTAAACAACCGCTGATCTTCCAAAAGGTTACTTATTTGGTGACTCGCAGGATCGATCAGATTGATCCTAAGACATGGTTGATTTTGGGGTTTTGATTAAGTTTGGTAATGGTTAAATGACAAGAAAATAAAGAAGCTTTATGTAAATTGCATGAAGAAGAGAACTTGATAAAATAAAGGAAGGCTTGAAATAAAGGCTTCGACAGGAAAAGTAAAGGAGAAAGCAAGTAAAGTTGCTGGAAAATAAATGACTTTGATTAATAAAGTGGTGTTTCACACATACATTCTCAACAATTCTTTCTCTCACGCTGGGTACTCGAATCTATATGAGTGACTTGTATATAATTGTGAACACACGCGAAAAACTGCGTGAACTACTAATATTTATAATAACATATCCCAAGTAACCGTCGGGCAGTTATACTGCTTCGAGATGACTCCACTTGGCACGTTCACAGCGTTCGACGCTCCAGATCATAGCACGTTGCACTTGGTAACCGCTGGGAACCGTTTTCCCTCCAAACGTTTGAATCTCAAACCGTTCCACTCTGAACAATCGAACACCTTCGTCGAGAAGCATCTTCAACGAGAGACACCTTCGACGTCGAAGGCAACCGAATTCTCCCTTGGAAGAAATTCTCCAAGTACATTGCCATCTTCTGATGAGCATTTCGACAGACCCAGCTGGTCGAAACCATCCTTCAGCTTTAATGGCTGATATTAATAAAAACAAGGGTGTCGAATTTAGGAGCCAACACCAAGGAATGAGGCATTTGTTTTCTTCAAAAAAAAAAGAAAAAAAGTTCAAAGACCTAAAGTCACATTGACTTGTTCGAAGTGGAAAGGTGTGAATAAGAAAGAAACAAAAAGCCCCGCTAAGTCGAAACTTGAAAACAAGTCGCTTAGGAAAAAGTTAGGGCATCCTGCTGGACTCCCAAAATTGAAATTCAAAAGATTTTTGTCCAGGCAAAAGTTAGGGAAAAGAGATCCTAAAAGGCCAAAAAGAAAAAAAAGAGTATTCAATAAAATTTTCATCAAAAGAAGAGGAACAATAATATCAAAAAAACAAAAGCAACAAAAGTTAAGTAACAATCATGTTGGAGAATTTTTCGTGATCACTCAACCATTACAAATCCTCTTCAAAGATGAATGCTTGTGATGAGTCAGCTGAATTTAGGACAGGAGAATATCACGAAGGGGGTGGGCACCAAATAACTTGAGCCTTGAAAAAAAACTTTTTCTAAAAAACCTCGAACCAGGCCACGTTACAACCTCTAAAAGTCCTAACTGAAACAAGGGTTTAACTCGAAAGCATACTACAACAGGATAGCTTTGCTTAAAACTCCCAAATATGTGTTGCATATCCATGTTGGTATCTTATCACCCACATCTTGACTCGTTTTTTAAAAAAAAAGGGGGAAGAAAAGTCTTGAAATTTTTTGCACTCTAGCCAGTGATTCATTCACAACAAAGATGTGACACTTTGTTAAGTTTTTCAAACTTCAGGTTTAAATAATTGTCACATCAGGTTTGTCATTCCCAAAATAAACATCTTCCTGCATGTGAAACATTTGTTTGACATCAAAAAAGAGTTTACACGTTGAACACCTGTAAAGAGTTTAATGATTGTCAGGAAGGGAAATATTTGGCTTTCTTCTTTTAGACAGAGCCCATGTTTGCATTAGGACTCTACTTAGCCCCAGTGAAGTTCCTTATCCCTAGTGAAGTTTCGTTTCCCCAGGGAAGTTTCGTTTCCTCGGTGAAGTTTCGTTTCTGCAATGAAGTTTTATTGCCCCAGGAATCTTCTTTCAAAAGCTTCTTTCTAAGACTTCAAGTTTGGATATGTCGCACATCCCCAGTGGATTTGTTTAAATAGGAACTCACATTTTGAAGAAGTTTAAACTCTCTAGAAGAGTTGCCAACAGAGATCCCTCACCTTGACCTCTCATTTCCCAACCGATCTGCTGACTGGGGCATCCTTATGTTAAGATCTTTCCTTACCCCTAGTAAAGTCAATACTATATGGCGATCTGCATGATCCATCCATTGGTTGCATTCCAAAGAATCTCTCTCCAAAAATCATCAGCAGAGTTCTGTATCCCCGGTGAAGTCCCGTCTCCTCAGTAGAGCTTTGTTCCCCCAACAAGGGTTTTCACCCCTCACGTCAGGTTTATTGTCTTGGTGTCATCCTCAACAGGGCCGTGCGCTGTCTTTTTCCAGAGATTACAGTCTTGCCTTGATCTTCTCCCTCAATGTCTAATCTTCAGATAGGCGTTCCTCTCTAGAAGCTATAGTGTCGATCTGATCTTCTCTAGGAATTTGCAATTTATTTTTGCAACTCTCCTCAATGTTTGTGGCCCGTTTCTACTGGTTACTCAGTTGTTATTCCCCGCAGAGCTTCATATCTTCGAGGTTCCCTCTTTAGCGGTTCCCCGTATCTTCTCCTCTCCTTTGGATTTTGCAATTTATTTTTGCAAGACGTGTCAGATTCTGACTTCTTGGTTATTGGCTTCTCAGTTGGCCATTTTCCCAGTGGAACTTTTAAACATGCATCATCGCATTGCATCTACCAAAACGCGTAGAATTTCCATTATATGGAACATTGCACTATGTAAAAAGAATTCAAACATGCATCAGAACATAAGCCATTATTGTTTCTGTTGTCCCCTGTGAATTTGCTAAAACTTCGGATTAAATCCCCAGCGAGGTCTTCGTCCTCATTATCTCGGTTTCCCCCCATACCAATATCCTTTTGATGTCAATCATTTGATTGTTTGAGTGTCTACTATTGACTGTAGTTCAGTTTCGCCCTGGCGTGGTCTTCTCGGGTTTATTCATCACTACCCTCTCCGGTTCATTCCAATGTCTATTGATGCACCTTTCAAATACCAGTTTCGTCCTGATATTCGCTTTCAGCAGGTTTTTAGGTGTACGCCATAATCTCCTTGCTTTGGGTTGAGCTCGAGTTTTATCTCCTCACCCTGTGCATGAAATCCAGTTTCGTCCTTGTACTCACCTAGTTTAGTTTCGCCTAACTAGTTATTGAGTCGAGTTTCGTCTCATTTTTGCTTTCATACCTTGGACCCTTTGACGGTGTTCATTTACCGAGGCAGTGTTCGTATTGCATCCATGGTTTGAAGTCAGTCTCCTTTGTTCCTTAAATTCTTCTATAAGTTTTTGTCACTGTTTATCCATTGACCTGAGACCAGCAGGTGCTCTGAGAAACATGCACTCTCATCACTTTGCTATGGGTCGAGTTTCGCCTTGTTACCCGTGCGTTAAATCCAGTTTCATCCTGGTACTCATCTAGTTTAGTTTCGTCTAACTGGTTATTGAGTCGAGTTTCGTCTCTCTTTTGTTCTTCTTTTCTGGGATTCTTTCAGTTCCTTCATACTGTTTATCTTAGTTGAGATTAGCAAGTGCCCCTAGAATCACGCACTCTAGCCACTTTTGCTTTGGGTCGAGCTCGGAGTTTCGCCTCCTCACCCGCGTACGCTTTCTTTTCCAGAGCTTAGTTTTTCCTATACTCTGGTTTGAGTTTTATCTCACCCTTTTTGAAGCCCAGTTTTTCCCTGACACATTTGTCCGGAAGTTTAGTTGCGTCTACTCTTCTTTGTTTTTGTTTTGTTTCAACCTGCGTTACAGTTTCATCCTGGCGCATGTCTTGGGAGGTTTCCTGATTCTTTTTTTCTTTCTTCTTCAAGAGTGTAAATTTTCGGGTTCTTTTGTATTCAATCATCTTTAACTCTGAACGCTCGAAAGTTGTCACTTTTCTCACTTATCATGTTGAAGATATTTGAATAGGGGCAGCTGTTGCACCCCAAAATTTACCCTCTTGATTTTAGCATATGTTTCATCATGATTATCATATTGCATTGCATTCATACATTGTGATGGGATCAAAATACTTTGGTTATCAAGTCTTCCTCAAGCCTTGAAGGTTGATTGCATTGACAATTTGCTCAAGTAGAACCTTATCATCTAAACCTCTGGATCTTTCAAGCTCAAAAGTTATTGCATGTCTCAAGATGCTTTATCCATCCCTTTGGATCATCAAAAGATTGAAGTTTGTGTTTGATTATAAGAAGGAATCACTCTTTTGATTCACCAGTCAAATTAGGGTTTTGTTTGAGCAGGGCTATTGATCAATGTACAAGTCTTGATTTGGAGGCTACAACATCTCATTGGTATTTGGAAGGTCTTAGTACAAGAAATTGGCCAGGATGCCCAGAAGATTTGAAGTTTTGAAGATGATTCATCAGCCTCCTAAGATATTAACCAAATTAGGGTTTGGTCCAAGTTGAAGTAATTAGGGTCTAGATGAGCCAATTCATGAAGCATCATTATTTTATCATCATTAGAATCAAGTTTGATCCAAGATTTTCTCATGATGCCCAGTGGAATTAGGGTTTTGAAGCTTGATCAGCTATCTCCTAGCACATGGTACAAAACTAGGGTTTTGGATTTAATCATGATTTCTTTGACTTTTTCACCCAAACTTGTTTTCACGATTCACCACATGTCATTAAGCACTTATGAATGGAAAATTGAGGTTCAATTTGGATTGGAAATGATTCAATTGATCAAAAGGGGTAAAATGGTTATTTTGGTCAAAGACAATAAAATCAGAAGTTGACCAAGTGGACTTTTGGTCAACCATCAATTTAAGCATCCTATTTTCATATCCCATACCTAAATTCATCTTTGAATAATGAGAAATGGTGAATTAGAGTGTAACTTGTTCAAGAAGTAACTTAAAAATTGAAAATTCTAAGTGCCAAGATGACTTCTCTTGGGCAAGCCACGCGCGTAATTTCATCAAACACTTGACATGCCATTTTGAGGAATCAATTTCTTGTGAGACAAGCCTCAATTTGAAAAATTAAAAAGTGCATTTTGAAGAGGGTTGTGAAAGCTTCTCATTAAACTTGGAATCACTCAAATTGGATTAAAATTAAGGAAGTTATGATTTGAGGAAGTTGGGTGGCAAAACCAAATTTTTGAAGGCACTTGGCCAGGCCAGCGCGCGCGCAGTCTTGGGTAAGATGGCTTGACTTTCCCAGGAATCCTAATGACCACATCTCTCTCATTTCTCCACCATTTTTGATGAATCAAAGATCATTGTAAAGCTCATCATTTGAATTTTAATTGGCTCAAATAAATTTGGGAAATGCACGAGCCAATTTGAAATGGCCTCAATTGGAAGTCAGTTGTTTTTTTGATGTGTGCTTGGCCATGACAGTTTTCAGGTTTTGGTTTATTTTTGATTCAATCATTTCAGAATCCACTTGCACATGCTTGGCACGAATTGGACACCTCATATGCTTGCCAAAAAAGGCCAAACCAGGTGCATACCTCGTGCCTTTCTCATTCTCACATTTTTTCCAAAATGGAAAACTTCTCACTCAAGCAATTCAGTCCCATGTGCAAGAGAGGACATCTCACCTCATCACGCTTTTTTCACTCACTCACACTCTCCTTTTGTTGCTCAAAACGAATGCAAGCATTGCCTAAATACCAAGCAAAACCCAGATGGTCATCACACTTGTTTTGGTTTGACAGAAATTTCACTTTTGCCCTCCAACGACTCTCAGCTTGAATTACCACTCTAACCTCACTCAAAACACTCTATATAAGTTGCTCAAACTACCCTTTCGCGCACAGAGGCACTGCATTGGAAAAAAGCTCCCCAACATTTTCTCATTTTTCTTGCTCTGCAACTTGAATCGAGCAGCTCAATTCTCTTGATCCAGCCCTCATTTCCCTACTCAAACACCTTAATTGGAGCACAAGGAAGCTATTTGGAAGGGTTTCTTGCTAGATTTTAGAGGCACCAAGTGAATTTATTTTTCACTTTTGCAGGTACTCTGAGAAAAGTTTTCCATCTTTTGAGGCTATTGTGTTTCACTTTATTTGTGGAACACAATTTGTTATCTTTGCACTACTCTTGTGCTTGGCATATTTGATAGTCTATGCAGGATATACACATGTGATTATGAATGCTATACATTTCCCATGGGATCTGTTCATATCTGAAAATCTCAATACTTATATCTTGATGGCGTAATTCCTGACTTGATTTGTCTACTGATGCCAGCTTGCTTGAAGTTCTCTGGGTTTCTTTTATTCTTGCTCAGTTGCTACGGATAGTTATCCGTTTGGTATTGCACTATTTCCTTTCATCCATTTTCATTTTTCATAGTTCTCTGATTTCATGATGGGATCTCTGTTGCTGATATATGTCAGGAGGCCCTCTGGTTTTTGTCTGATACATGTGTTGTGTTTGCTTTTGATTGATGAGTCACTCAATTTAGAAATTGAGATCACGACTTCTCTCTCAGTGCATGTTCCCTATAGTATTTTTATTGTTTTTCTTCTTTATCTTTTGATCGATGAGTCACTCAATTTAGAAATTGAGATCACGACTTCGCTCTCAGTGCATGTTCCCTATAGGATGTTTATTGTTTTTCTTCTTTAATTGTTGATCGATGAGTCACTCAATTTAGAAATTGAGATCACGACTTCGCTCTCAGTACATGTTCCCTATAGGATAGTTTTGTTAAGCTTCCTTTAACATGTTAATTAAGGTAGGGTTTTCCTTTATCCTCAACCTTAGGGTCAACCATTGTATGATAACACTAGGGATAGTACTAGGTTAGTTTCCCTTAGTTGTTTTTCCTTTCTATGCATTCTGCATCTTAAAACAAAAATTGTTTTCTTGGAAAATCATAAGACATCTCTAATAAACTTAAACCCTTCTTCAAGGTGAAAGATACAAACCAATCTTACTTTGTCTGCGTGCCTCTTGGATTTGCTTTTAAACCTGGTTTACCGATGTTTCACCATCGCACATTTGTTTGAAGCCGATGTTTTTCCATCGCATATGTTTGTTATCCTACTTTGATTCTCAATATCATCGTTAGGTGTGATGTTTTATCATCCGATTTATTGATGTTTTTCCATCTCTGCCATGATACTGTGCTATCTTTTAGCCGATGTTTCTCCATCGCACACTTGTTTGAAGCTGATTTTTTGCCATCGCACATGTTTGTTATCCTACTTTGATTCTCAATATCATTGTTAGGTTTGATGTTTTGTCATCTATTTTACCGATGTTTCGCCATCTTTGCCATGATACCTTGTTATCTTTTAGCCGATGTTTCGCCATCGCACACTTGTTTGAAGCCGATGTTTTGCCATCGCACATTTTTGTTATCCTACTTTGATTCTCAATATCATTGTTAGGTGTGATGTTTTGTCATCTGTTTTACCGATGTTTCGCCATCTTTGCCATGATACCTTGTTATCTCTTAGCCGATGTTTCGCCATTGCACACTTGTTTGAAGCCGATGTTTCGCCATCACATCTGTTTGTTATCCTGCTTTGATTCTCAATATCATTGCTAGGTGTGATGTTTTGTCATCCGTTTTTTTTTCATTTGATGTTTCGCCATCTTGGACATGTTTCCTTGTTAGTATTTAGTCGATGTTTGACCATCTCATCTGTTTTGTTGTTTCATTCGATGTTTTGCCATATTGATTGTTTTTGTTTGCCTTAGCTAAGAAACACAAACCAACCAAAAATATATAAGCCGAACTACGGCTGCTCTGATTCCTTAAAAGGGATACATAGGCATTAGGGTAGGGCCCGATCGAGCATAACTTTTATTTTCCCTACATTGTTTTCTTTTTCTTTCGCATGCATTCCCTTTTCAGCTTTAAGCCATATACATAGGATTTGACCACACCCATTAGATTAGACAACAAGAGTGGATACAGTAGAGTACTACGAGCGTGTGGGGTGCTAACACCTTCCCCTCGTGTAACAGACTCCCTTACCCGATCTCTCGGTCGAAAGACCATGATTTCTCCCTTTCCAGGTTTTCTCGATGTTTACCTTTCCCTTTCGGCGGGATAAAAGATGTTCGGTGACGACTTCATTGATGTTTCATTACATCCAGATGACAGGTTCCGGCCGGGTGGTTTCAGCTGGCGACTTCACTGGGGACAGATTAACCTCTCGCTGGTCCATCCCGGAGTCGATCCTAGCTCTTGTTTGTTTTCTTTTTGGGTGTTTACTTTACCGCTTTGCATATTTATCTGTTTGCATTGCATCCTATGTGCGCTTTACTTTATGCATACTGGATTTGGCTGGACTGTTTGAATCTGGATTTCTTGGTGGGTGGGTTGTTCCATGAGGTAAAAGGCCTCATACCTAGGCTATGAGTGAATTCCATAGGAACTAGGAATAGAGTGCCCATGGTAGCTTTGAGGCGGATGCTTTGTAGACCTGACCATGAGACCCATGACTTCGGAGGTAGTTTGGATAGGTGTTATCGTATGATGATACCGACATTCGAGCTCCTGTACTCTGATTTAGCCTTTAACCTTACCTTGACCTAGACTACACCCGTAAGAGGGGCGAGAAAACTTTTCTTACAGGTACAAGTACTATTGGTGACTTTGTGTTGTGAAGGTGACTCAGGTTCCCGTATTAGTTTTGAAGCTTTGGGATTTTCTTTTGATCTTGAGTGGTGCTATTCTGTAATGGTCCAGCCATGATCTAGTGTGGAACTTTGATCCTGTCATATTGCATCATAGAATATTTATTTCTGAAAAAATGATGTAAGAAAAATAACTAGCATGTGCATGTCATATTCCAGGGACATTCAAGAGTCTTCTTTTCATCAGAAATGGTTGGCCTCCCGTCAGAAGAGTTTGATTCAGTTCGTGTTAAAGAGACCACCAGGCATACATTCTCTTATCAGATTCCTTCTATTGATGTGTCCGAATTAAAGAGGTTGAGTTCTTATTTGAAGGGTGATGTTTTGAACAATTTCAACAAAAATTATGGCAATTTGTTACTAGTCCTTAACACCCTAGTTGACCCAATGGCTTTGATCACCCTCTTCCAGTTCTATGACAAGGAGTTACGGTGTTTTACTTTTCAAGATTATCAACTGGTTCCCACACTAAAAGAGTACGCGTACCTACTTAATATCAAGTTGTCCGATGAAGTTCCTTTTGTCCAAGTGCCGGAGAAGTTGAAGTTCGAAGTTATTGCTGAAATTCTTCATTTGAGTTGGAAAGAAGTGAAAGACAATTGGAAATCAAGTGAGGATACTACAGGGTTTTATTTGGATTTTTTAGTGAATAAAGCTGAAGACTGGGCAAAGAAAGGGAATCGGAATGATTTCAGCTCTCTGTTTGCTCTCATGATATACAGGATCATCCTAATCCCTCGCAAGAGAAATTTTGTGGATTTGGCGGCTATTTGTGTTTTTAGAAACAAGAACCCGGCACCAACACTCTTGGCAGATACTCTTTACACCATTCATTCCAGACATGGAAAAGGAGGTAGTGTAAGCTTATGTCATTCGATGTTGTTTCAATGGTTCAAGTTGCACCTACCGGTAAGTGGCCCTTTTATGGATACCAGACATTCTCTCTAATGGTCATCGAGACTTGTCAACCTTACTTCATTTGATATCCGATGGAATTATGACATGGGGGAAGTACGAAGTATTATCACTAGCTGCAGAGATTTCCCTAATGTTCCCCTCATAGGAACTAAGGGGTGTATCAACTATAATCCTGTGCTTGCTTATCGTTAATTAGGATATGCAATGGATGGACCGCCAAAGGTTGAGGAGGTGTCTGAATTAGTATATTTTGTTATAGGAAGTGATTCGGTGATGTTGAAAAGAGTGACAAGTGCTTGAAAGAGAATTCACAAGAAGGATAGAACTACTTTGGGTAAAAAGGTTCCTATTGCTAGGGTTTCTTACTTGGATTGGATTAGAGCCAGGGTTAAGACTTTATGGTTACCATTTTCAAGGTCGGCTCCTATATGTGAGCAACCTCCTAGTGTTCTGAGTAACACAGTGCCTACCGAGGTGTTCACCCAGGTTCATGTTGAGAACATTCAACTTCGTGCAAAAGACCGTGAGGCAGGGATGAAACTCTATTGGGTAGATCAAGAAAGGGCCGACTTAGCTCGCAAACTCAAAGAAGCTCAAGGGGAAACTTTTGATGAAACCAGTTTTAGGAAGAGATCTCATGTTGAAATGGAAGAAGAGTTGAGTAAGACCCAACAAAAGTGCCAGAAGCTTCAGGTATCTGAGAATAGCTACAAGAAGAAGGTTCAAAACTTGGAGAAACAGCTCAAAGACAAAGATGCTCAGCTTAAGAAGGAAGTAGCCCAAAGGCATGTCGCAGAGGATCAGTTTCAAGAAAATAAAGTAATCGCATCACAACTTTTGAAGGAGAAAACCAGGCTTGAAGAGTATTGTCAACACCTTGAAGCGTGTCTTGTTCCGGAGATTTAGTTTTTGTTACTTACCTTTGGTGTATTTGCTCACCCCCAGGATTGTTGGAAGGGACCATTGTTTGTTTTATTATTCAGTTTTTGTTAAGTTTACTTTGAAACATGTATTTTGTTGTTTATCGTTACACTCTTAAATGTCCGAAGTCTCTTGAACATCGTTTCTTTTGTTTGTAAATAATTGAAGTGTTTGTCTTATTGTCCTTTTTCCCTTTGATTGTATGTTTTATCTTTGGTTACGTGCCACGACTGATGCATAAAAGGACTCTTGAATACCGGGAAATGACAAACATATCATGCATATCATGCATTTTATAACATTACAGGTTATCTCAAGACGGTATTCTTATTCTTCTGCTTTTCTTATTCAGAATTCAAGATGACTACTCATCGGTATTCCACCAGAAACAATTTTCCAAGACAGATGGAACAAGTTTAAGCTGAACTCGTTGAAATGAGGTGCTGAAGATAGTGAAGAGGAAGTTCATAACTTTTCTGGTGTGGGTCGAATGACTAGAAGCGGGAGAATATTTGGTCCTTCCAATGTGCAAGATGCGGAAAATGCTTATGCAAGATGTTGTACCCCAAAATTTGCCCTCCCATATTCTTCAAAGATTTGCCAAGTCAAGCTTCAAAATTCTCCAAGGGTTGCACAGTGCAAGAGCCTCCTAAACAGTCAAGATTAGGGTTTTGGTTCTGATCAAGAAAATGAAGTTTCCAAAGGCCCAATCAAGTCTCACATGCCTATAAACATGGTCAAGCATCCTCATATCAAGTTTCAAGACTTTCAGCTCAAAATTGCACAGTCAAAACCCTAAATTGCACTACAGTCAACTGTAGGGGCAAAATGGTCATTTGACAGTCAAAAGTTCAAATTTTTGGTGAACATCTCATTTTGAAGCCACAAACATCATTTGATCAATGCTTGATCATTATTCTCAAAGCTTGGCTCAAAAATCATCAAGATGCAAAAGTTTCCTTATTTGGACAGCTGGAAAAGTCAACTGTAAATTGACCAGGGCATAACTTTCACATGGATTATCAGAAAAATTCCATCCAAAGCTCATTTTGAAGAGAAAGACATTTCCCACAACTAATATTCATACTTCAAGTCCAAGAAATGCTCTCACAAAAAGTTATCAATTTCAACATTATAGGTCATTTTCAAAAGTCAACAAAAAGGGACTTTAAGTCAAAGGCCATAACTTGAGATTGGTAAATCAAAATGACATGGGACCAAAGGCATTGGTTATAGGACTCAAAGACCTTTCCAAAATGTCCAAGAACATGAGCAAATCTTAAAAATTGAGCAAGTTATGCCTTGTAGAAGTTGGGAAATTTTTGGGTATTTTGAAAAGTCAACATTGGTTCAAATGACCTAAAATTGCTAATGGGCCCATTTTTCTTCCATAATTCGTCATCCATGGCATGTGCACGACCACTTGGCCCAAAGGGAAGTATTTCTTCATTTTTTATTTATTTATTTGAATTTTTATTAATAATAATTCATTTAAATCAAATTAAATACATGGAAAATACTTAACCTACTATTTCAAATCTTTTTATACATGATATGCCTTCAATATCTCGTGCATGGTTAAGATTGGAAAGAATCACTTTGATTGGATCATGATTGGTACAAAATTACATGAAAAAGATTGGAAAAAATATGATTGAAAATCAAATCTCAAAACCATGAATGCAATTGATTTGTTTTGTTTTTCTTGACCTAATTGATTCATACATAAGCATAGAACGAAAACCTAATCAAAAGAACCACTGAGCTGCGCTAGAAGCCATCCATCAAACTTGAAATCTTTGTTAAGAAACTCAAAACTGAAAACACTTTTGCAGGCTGATTCAAGGCATAATAGTTGTTCAAACATCTTCCTGGAGGTTCACTGAACGATTTCCAATCAATATCATTCATCAAAACTCAAAGAATTGGTAACACGAACCGGACCTGTGCACAAAAAATTCCATAATCTTGCATCTCGATTCATGCATTTTTTATAATTTTTGATGCCTGATTCATACTCCTTATGCAATTCTGAAGCTAACCCATGTGTTTGATTGAATTTTTGCAAGCTATATACGATTTCACCATTACCAAATTCTAGGGTTTTCAGAGTTGTGAATTGGGCGTTTTCAAATAGCGTAAAATTAGAGAACTACAGTGCCATGAACGTATTCAGCAAGCTTGGACGAAAAGTTTGAGACCCTCGCGCTCAATTTATGAGCGTCACAGGGCTAATCGCTATTTTTTAATAGCTGGCCTAAGAAAACGCTCAAAAAAACCGTGGCCTATGTTTTTGTATTTCAGGGATGAAGAAGAAGACGATATCGTGGTGTTAGATGATTGGCCAGTTTAAATTTCGCGCGGGAAACGTAACACTAACGCATATTTATTTTATTATATTTGTTTGTTATATTGATTACAGAAAAGCAAATTGGTTCAGCTGGCAAGCGATAGTGCTGGTAACAGTCATGACCTGGGTTCGAGCCCCAGGTCTTCGTTACTTCCATATTATTTTTCAATAAAGATTCATATGCAGTTTCAATAACAAAGACCACCATACACTTCCAAGATCCAGTCGTCCACGCGTCCAATGGAATCAAATCAAAGGCTCAGATCTAAGGCACATGGTAGTCCCAGTCAACGCGCCAGCATATTCCCTGGAGAAAGTCAAACGGACCTGAAGGTCATTGGGCTCAAATGCTTGGGCTATACCTCCATGTTGGGGACTACAACCCCCCTTGGTTTGCAAATTCTTTTAACTCTTTTTTTTATTGTATTTTTATTCTTTTTATAAATTGCTTGTTTAATTAGTTTAATATTTTTCATAAAATCACAAAATACACATAAAAATCAGAAAAGACCAAAAATTAAATATATTTAATTAGTTAATATTTTGTAAATAAATTCCTAAATTATTTAGTTTTAAATTAGGGTTTAAATTAATATTTTCATAATAAAAATCTAAAAAAACATAGAATTAGGTTTAATTAATTTTTATCCTTTTATTTTTCTTTCATGACAATCAAGTATTTAATATTACTTATTTTATTTATTTTTATAATTAAGTTTGTATATAAAATTAGGATTAATTTAGGTTAAAATTCAATATTTTCTTAATAAATTAAAAGCCATTAGAATTAGGGTTAGTATTTATTTTAATTGATTCTTTTTCATATTAAATCCTAAAATACTAAAAAATACCAAAAAACAATTTCCTTTCTTTTTTTGATTAATTAATTCCATGTAATTTAATTTTGCAAAAGGGTCCAACACCCTCGTTCTTAATTTCTTATCAATTCGCATATTTATTTCCTTTCCGTTTAAATATTCATGTAACTCTCCCAAAGCCATGTAACCTTTTAATTTTCTCGCACTTTTCTTTTAATTCTTTATTTTCTGTCAAATCGGGTCCTGGTTTAATTTTGGCGATGTGGACCCGCGCCTTTTGTAATAGCTTAGAATTTACTTTTCCCGCAAATATTTTAACTGTTAAATAATGGCATGAAAGAATGTATGGACAAAAATAAAAACAAGCGTAGAACACCAATAACCTGACAAGATAAATGCAAATGAAAACGACACACAAATCGCACACACCACCCCTAGGGTACGCCTCACTGTTGCCTTGCCTCGAAAGGTGATCGTCGAGTAGAGGATGTCTTAGTAAGTCCTCATGATCCGGGAACCTGACATGAGGGTAGCTTCTAAGGTGTCTTCCCATTGCTCTGGTGATCACCATGTCCCGAACCTCGAATTGACCCGAACACCTCCAACTGGTGCTACCTACCTCTCAATGGTGGGATGGCACTACTTTAAAGGACATCTACACAGACGAATTCCTTAGGGTAGGTAGACGACTCTAGATACTTGCTCTAATTTCAAAACAAATCAAAAAAATACTTTTCACACCAACACATTTTCAAAAAGCTTGCGAAAGCAAATTTTTCAAACACTCTTGAGGACCGATACAAGAGTCGAACTGGAATTTTCAAAGAAACTTTTTAAAACCCACAATTGAAAAGCAAACAAACCTTTTGAAAACACAAATGAGCAAGTATCTAAGAGCCCATGGATAACCATGGATAGAAAGGGTGCTAACACCTTCCCTTTCTATAATCTACCTCCCGAACCGAGAGCAATCTCTTTAAGGAATTTTTCTGTGCTTTTGTTCTTTCCATTTGGAGAAAATAAAAGACGGTGGCGACTCTTGCTTCTGCGACATTTCGCGAACCAGCGTTAAACAGTCAGTTCCAGATCCACCGATCACACAAGATAAAAAGGAAAACAACATGCGATGATTGATAATCCAAGGGTTACGCCAGCCAATGTGACCCAACCAATTCTGATACCAGAAGCTTCTTCAGTTCCTGATGAAGTTGAAGAGTTAATGCGAATTATCAGAAAGAGTGATTATAGCATAATTGATCATCTGAGCCATACCCCTTCTAAGATGTCTATCTTGTCTCTGTTGATTTATTCAGAACCTCACAGAAATGCTTTGATGAAGTTGTTAAAGAATGCGTTCGTGCCACATGAGATAACAGTCAATCAGTTTGAGAATGTTTGTGCTAACATATCTGCCGGGAACGGTCTGGGCTTCATAGATTTTGACCTTCCTGTGGAGGGGCCAGACCATAACAAAACATTGCATATTTCGATGGAGTGCATGGGCACTACTTTATCCCGGGTTTTGGTGGATACAGGGTTACCTTTAAATGTATTGCCCAAGTCAGCATTGATGAAGATTGATTATTCTGGACTGGAGCTGCGCCCTAGTGATTTGATGGTAAAGGCGTTCGATGGGTCTCGAAGGTCAGTGTTTGGGAAGGTGGAGTTACCAATCAAGGTTGGTCCTTGCACCTTCACGGCTACATTCTTTGTGATGGATATACAGCCAACATATTGTTATTTGTTGGGGCGGCTGTTGATTCATAGAGCAGGGGCAGTCACTTCTACTCTTCCTCAGAAACTCAAGTATCCTGCAGAGGGAAAGGTGATAACTGTGTGCGGCGAGGAATAGTACATTGCGAGTCATTTGACATCATTCCGCTATGTTGAAGTTGAAGGCGAGATACATGAGACTCCGTTTTAGGCGTTTGAAATAGTTCATGCTATCAATTTTCCTCCTCCAGAGCAGAAAAGGAAACATGAAACTGTTATGTCTTCTCTCAAGGATGCGAGAGCTATGGCGGAAAATGGTTACCCTGAAGGTTGGGGTCAGGTGCTGGACGTTACTCCAAAATTTGATAAATTTTGTCTTGGTTTTAGCCCAGGTCAGCAGAGTGCAACTCCAAGAGCATCTAGTTTATCTACTTCTTTGAAGTTTTCCCGTCCTTGTGCTACTCAAGAAGGGCACGTCAATGTATTTAGGGACGATAGGGTTGATGGCTACAGTGTCGAAGATTGGATTCGTCCGAGTATTCCCGGCCAGGCGCTGAACAATTGGACTTCTGTGGATGTTATCCAAGTTTCAAGCGCTGAGGAGTAATTTTCTTGTTTCTTTTATTATCATATCATAATTCCTACACTCTGCCCAAGGCGTTGTGGATCATTTGTGTAGGGCCACCATGTTTATTTTTCAAGTTTATCATGAAATAAAGGATGTTTTTGCATTCAAAATTTTGCTCCATTTCATTTCTTTTTTATTTGAATGTCAATGTTTCTCTTTTCACACACTGTCACTAAAAAACGCCAAAATGTCATTCATGCAGATGCACTTTCACCACTGATTATATTGATAACGACTCTGCTATGGCTCATTATGACTTTGACACTCCTATTTATCAAGCTGAAGAGGAAGCATATGAGGATTGTGATCTTCCTGAGGAATTAGCAAGATTGTTAAAACAAGAGGAGAAGGTTATCCATCCGAATCAGGATTTTATTGAGGTGGTGAATATTGGCACAAAAGAGGTAAGAAGAGAAGTCAAGATAGGGGAAAATCTCGAAGAAAGTATAAGGGTCAGATTGATTGAGCTACTCTGTGAGTATTCTGATATCTTCGTTTGGTCTTATGAGGATATGCCGGGGTAAGGTTACTTTGAGATGACAGCCTAGATAGTAGGGTTTTGAGAAGGAACCTGGGTAGTAGGGTTACTTCGAAGCGATAGTGTAGATTAGTTGACCCATTTGATTTCGGGAATTGAGTTTCCATTAGTTGTCTGTAGATGTGATCTTTATAACTGCTGGATTTGTTGAAGCTAATCGTCTTTTCCTGCAAAAGATATCAAGGTTAGTTGTATACAATGCATGAAATGCAGGGTGAGATGATGTTCTCAAAATAAATAAGATCATGCTGTATATGATATGTATGCGTATGTCGTGATGTATGTTCATGAAATGCTGTCGGGGTATGCTCGGGTCTGGGAAAATAAATCCCTGACTGTTGTTGGAGATTCGCAAATATTCTGCCGGGAGAAGATGCTGGAGAATAACTCTGTGGGGACCAAACTTAGGGGAAAGAGATATTCTGTTGGTAGACCTACTGATCTGGAGGAGAAAATTTAGCTGGGGATGAAATTCTGTTGCTGGAAGTGATGAGCTCGGTTGGAGATTGAACTTTTGTATCTGTAGAAATAAACTCCGCTTGGGGGATAAGATTTATTGACTCGCCTGCGATTACGAACCTCGACTGGGGATAGTTATGTCCTGTTTCGGAAAAGCTGACATCAATGCCTTTGGATACTTTTACTCTGTGGGGAGGGTATGTACCAATAATTATGTTCCCAAGCTGGCTCTATCCCAGTACCTGTTGGGCAGAGTAACTGTAAGGTTTGGCACTTCTTATTTTTTCCTGTTTCTGGAATTACGAGTAATTGTCTTTTGTTTCTTATGTAAATATTTATGAGCAGCAATCATTTTCAAATGCATATATAAAAAATAAATCATTGGACGTTCTTGCAAAAAAAAAAAAAACAGAAAAAGAAAAAAACAAATTGAAGTTTTGTAAAAATGACTTGTATTGATTTTGAAATTGGCCTGTAATAGGCGTTTTGTACAAGGAGGCTAACGTCCTAGTAAGAGAAAGCCGCCGAAAGATAGAAATTATACAATTTGTGTAAAAGAAGGAAAAACAGCTATGTGAAATAACCCCATTAGGTTCCAACTCTGCTATTGCCTTTATATCTTCAAGCGTCTCATCACTTTGCTACTTGGCCGAAGGTTGATCAGATTGATTGGCGTTGTCCGAGCTTGATAGTCGATACCGAAGTCTGGTCGCAAGATGATCCAATGAGACATAGTGATACGCTTCAATCCCTAACTTTTGTCTGGATTGCTGTTGTACCCCAAAATTTGCCCTCTCATGTTTTCAAATGTCTTCCCTTACATGGTTGGTCACAAACACTTGCCTAACGAAAATAAAGTTTTTTGAAGGTGAATAAAGTGTCTTTCGATTGGCATCTGGGAAAAGTCTTCGATTAGGTTTCCAAAATCCTTCGATATAGGCTTGACTCACCAGTCTTCGATTGGGCATTTGGCACTCTTCGATCGGGCTTTGATTAGTAAGCTTCGATTAGGTGTTTGGAACCCTTCGATCAAGCTTTAGTCTGCAAGTCTTTGATTGAGCACTGGAACCCCTTTGATCAAGTAAATTACACAATGCTTCGACTACGCATTAACTACTTTAGGCTTACCTTCGACTCACGAGGCAAGAATCTCCTACAAGTTTGTTTTGATTCACAAAGGAAAAGGCCCCTCAACTTGCCAGCACACCAGGCAAGAGGCTCATTCGAAGAACATGTAAAGGACTCATTCGAAGAAAATATAAAGGTCCATTTGAAGAAGCATTCAAAGGGTCTAGTCGAAGAACATGTAAAGGTCCATTCGAAGAAGCATTCAAAGGGTCTAGTCGAAGAACATGTAAAGGTCCATTCGAAGAAACATTCAAAGGGTCTAGTCAAAGAACGTGTAAAGGTCCATTTGAAGAAGCATTCAGAAGGCCCATTCGAAGGGTACATAAGAAGTCCATTCGAAGGAGGCAACTCAAGACCAATCGAAGAGCATGGCCTGAAGGCATTCGAAAATCAAAGGTGTCCAGGTTCATTCAAGATTCCAAAGAGACATGAATATTTCAAAAAGGAAATCTTTTAATATGTCTGATTCTTGTCTCATGGCTTTAAAGGCCTGGTTAAATGGCTGTCCCTTGCCATTTTCATGCACCCTCACACTCCTATAAATACGAGGCCAATGACAAATTACAAAAAGGGGAAAAAGAGGAGGATTTTGGAGGTACGCTGCCCACAAACCCACCAAAGGTTATCAACATTTTCATAAGTAATCCAAGCCAAAACAACCCTTCAACAAAATTATCCACGCCCAGAAATCCCAGATTGAAGGTACCCACATCCAGAAAGTGCCAAATCAAAGGTTCTAACTACTGGTAAGAGAGGGTAAAATGTCAAACTTTATATTTACATAACACATCCATATTTGTTGTTTCATTCGATTTGTCATTCTAGACAGAATCAAAGGGCTTGGGTTTGGCACCCAGGTCACATTTTTGTTGCTAACACTTGCTACAGATATAGCCTGAAAAGACCCAGCGCGCACAAGATCGAAGGACATGGGTTTTGGAAGTCCCAATCAAAGGAGGCAGGAAAGGGTGAAAATCAAAGCTTGCCCCGTCAATTCTCAAGCCCGGTCGAAGGCTACTCACACCCACTCCCTAGCTCTATCGAAAGAAGGCCAAAGAAGGGTGAATCGAACGAGTCCATGGCATGGATCGAAGAAGTCTTTTCTCTTCTTTATTTTTACTTTTTACTTGTCTTTCAATTTAGTTGTAATAGTTTAAATTAGGACTTTATTTTCATTTATCGCTTTATTTTCAAAGGGTTTGTTTTTGGCTATGTAAATACCCGAAGCCTTGTAATAGTGTAGTTTAATTTCCGCATTTTAAATTCCGCAAAATATATACTGTTAGATGTATGATTAGGGATGCATGACAAGAATGTATGCTAAACTTTAAAACAGTTAGATCACCCTAAATGTGCAAAGATAAATAAACTGAAATTGAATCCTTCGCACATGCGCACTCCTAGGGTACACTCCCACTTGGTTGCCTTTGGTAAACCGTTATTGAGTATAGGATGTTTTAGCGGTCGTCCTTTTGTCCAAAGATCAAAGTTGCCTCGGAAAGGTTGCCTCAGATATTGTTGCCTCGGATTAATGATCTAAGACATTAGGGTTATTACTAAGACGTCCTAACATTGCTTTAGTGACCTTTCGAATTGACCCTCAAAATTCCAACGACGGTGCTACCTACTCACTAATAGTGGGATAGAGTTGTCTAAAGGAAACAAGCATAGAACGATTCTTTTTTCGAGTAGGTAGATTAGCTCTTAAGTACTTGCTCAATCCAAACAAAACTTTCTCACACTTACACTCCTTTACAAACAAAGTTTTCAAAAACACTTCATTACACTCTTGAAGACAGAAGCAAGAGTTAAATTGAAGTCAAAACAAAAACTTTTCAAAGCACACAAACACAAAGAAAACAATTTTGAAAATGATGAGCAAGTACCTAAGAGCCCGTAGATAACTACAGATAGAAAGGGTGCTAATAACTTCCCTTTCTATAATCTACACCCCGTACTCAGAAATATCTCGAAAAAGGAATTTTTTTGTGCTTTTTTCCTTTCCTTGTTGGATAAAATAAAAGTCGATGGCGACTCTTGCTTACCGTGACATTTTGCAAACACAAACGCGAAACACAAACCAGCAATTCCTTCAAAAAGGGAAACACATCCCGATTCTGGCCACCGTATCACAGAACTGGCGACTCTGCTGGGGAGTTAATAAGTGGGGTGTACCTTAGGATTAGTTCATCATATTGTTTTCTATTGTTTGATTTGAGTGCTTTATCTTTGTGGGCTTTGTATCAGAGTTACTATAGATCCTAACCCGGATCTAGGGGACACCTTTTAGGTAAGTAGCAATAGACTGTGAGGGAACTGTACGGCGTAGACCGATATGGTTGAAGCAGTAGCTACGTTAGTGTGACACATTAGTAGGTACCGATATCCCTTATGGAGCAACAAGGAGAGTATGGGGCTTCTAATGGGTCATTAAGAATCAACTGACCTTAGAACCTATAATTGACCAACTTGGCCATAGAAAGTAGCAGTATGCTACACTCATTGAGACCATACTCTCGAGATGGTCCCGGCCGCGAGAAAATATTGCGTGTCTGGAATTATGACCGATGGAGGATGGTCAGTGATATTGAGAACCTCTAGAACCCGGTTACTATTATTAGGACAGGTTGAACCAACTAAACTGCAAGAGGGTAATACCTAAACCCCATGCAATCCTAAACTTAAGGCTATTTGTGTGACTTGTGTGCTTTTAACTTGAACTACTTGCACAGTTTTATCATCTGACAACATGAGTTTCTTGCAGGTTTTGTTTACAGTCCTTATCCAATAACTTGGATTTCTTGCCGGATTTACTTGTTTACATCACCTCTCACTTTTGCTTAAACGCATAGCATACACATCATAACATCATTGCCTTAACATTTCCTTAACCATTTCAAGGATCTCAAGGGTTTGTGATGCAGGTTATGGTAAATCAAACGTCTAGCAAGGGTAAAGGGGATTTATTTTCCTCTAGCCAATGTCGTCTAGAGATCAAAACACGATAACTTGAGTCGATGGCTATGACCCACTCGATATGGTGAGCTTGACTCTTGAAGAAGGACTCTTGACGACACAAAGTTTCTTTAATCAAAGCTGCAAAATTCAAATTTTGGCACTTTCTGGTTTACCCCGCGAGATCCTTGAAAACATTGCATACATATCATACATATCATTGCATAAGCAGGTTTCAAAGCCGGTCTCTCATGTCCCCGCTGTTTATTTCAGCAATGGCCCTCAAAAAAGACAACCAAGATCTTCATACTCAAGAAACTCAGTTCAGGGAAATGTTCCTAAACCTATCCAAGGGGCAGGAAGAGTTGAAAACACTCCTCGTTGGGAACTTGGTCAAGAAAAGTCCTGAAGACAATAAGGACGAACGGATGGAACAATTTCAAGATGAGGTAGATGCAATAAGAACCTAAATGCTGGGGCAGTTGGCTCTTATCCAAGACCTAGCCCGGGGACAAGAAGAGCTGACAACCATCATCAACCAACTTCATCAAGACGGGTACAACAGTATGAAGCAAACAGTCGAGGCCGGGGACCAAGTCATTGACCAATCTCCAAGAAGACAAAAGGTTGGTTTGGTGAAGAGTGGACCTTTCCAAATTTCTAGTACATCACGGGTCCAACAACAACCTCGCCAAAAACAACGGGTTGATCAGAGTCAGCCAAATATGCCCAAAAGGCAGTTTACCAAAATCAACATGTCATTGGCTCAAGCATTGCAACGCCCGTTGAAGACAAAGTTGGTTATGTTAAGGGACCCTCCTCAGAATCCCAACATAGCCTCCCCAGACTACAATCCTGATGCAAGGTGTGCATACCATTCCAACAGTCTGGGGCATGATACTTGTTGTACCCCAAAATTTGCCCTCCCATATTCTTCAAGAATTGCAAAGTCAAAGCTTCAAAATTCCCCAAGGGTTGCACAGTTCAAAGGCCTCCTAACAGTCAAAATTAGGGTTTTGGTTCTGGCAAAGAAAATGAAGTTTCCAAGGGCCCAATAAAGTCCCACATGCCTATAAACATTGTCAAGTATCCTCATACCAAGTTTCAAGACTTACAACACAAAATTGCACAGTCAAAAAACCCTAATTGCACTACAGTTAAATGTAGGGGCAAAATGGTCATTTGACAGTCAAAAGTTCAAATTTTTGGTCAACATCTCATTTTGAAGCCACAAACATCATGTGATCAATGCTTGATCATGATTCTCAAAGCTTGGCTCAAAAAGTCTCAAGATGCAAAAGTTTCCATATTTGGACAGTTGAAAAAGTCAACTGTAACTTGACCAGGGCATAACTTTCACATGGATTATCAGAAAAATTCCATCCAAAGCTCATTTTGAAGAGAAAGACATTTCCTACAACTCCTCTTCATACTTCAAGACCAAGAAATGCTCTCACAAAAAGTTATCAATTTCAACATTACAGGTCATTTTCAAAAGTCAACAAAAAGGGACTCTAAGTCAAAGGCCATAACTTGAGATTGGTAAATCAAAATGACATGGGACCAAAGGCATTGGTTAGAGGACTCAAATACCTTTCCAAAATGTCCAAGAACATGAGAAAAGCTTAAACATTGAGCAAGTTATGCCTTGTGGAAATTGGGAAATTTTTGGATATTTTGAAAAGTCAACATTGCTTCAAATGACCTAAAAATGCTAATGGGCCTCTTTTTCTTCCACAATTCATCATCCAAGGCATGTGCACGACCATTTGGCCCAAAGGGAGGTTTTTTATCATTTTTATTTATTTACTTGGATTTTTAAGTATTAATAATTCATTTAATTAAATTAAATATGTGGAAAATACTAAACTTAGGTTTTTAAATCTTTTTGTGCATGAAATAGTCTTGAGATTTTGTGTATAATCAGATTTGGAAAGAATCTTGTTAATTGGCCATGATTTGAACTAAGTTTGCATGAAAAAGATTTGAAAACTAATGCATGGAAAATCAAATATCTCATCATCAATTCAAGGATTTTTTGATCAATTTTCTTAACCCTAATCATTCACATGTATATATGGATGCTAACCCTCGTGACCATAACCTCCCAGCTGCGCAGAAACTCCATAACCAAACTTGAATTTTTTTTGCCAAAAATTGAAAACTGAAAACAAGGTTCCAGCACGATTCAGAGCAAGAGACCAATTGCAAAAGCTTCCTCGTGCATTACTGAAGCTAACTGGATAATTTTCCAACCCTTACACGCCCAGAATTGGTATAGGGAGTTCAAACTGTTTTCAATCTTATGCATAATCGTGTTTTAATATTCAAGCGTTTCTATTGCATTTTTTTCATGGATTCATACTAATTGGATGATTCTGGAACTAACCATATGATTTAATTGAGTTTTCACGCATTATATGAAGAATTGCCATTGAAGCACCTTAGGGTTTCAGACTTGGAAAATTGGGGCTTTACATTCAAAGAAAAATTAAGACTCGAGACCCATGCCATCAGATTCAGAAGCTTCATGCCAATCAAATCCATATGTCGCGCCTAATTTCTAATGCCAGGATTCCTAATCGCTATTTTGAATTATGGCAGGTTATGGGGACGGTTCAAAACCGTTGCTAACCCTTTTGTTTCAGGGAACGAGGAAGAAGAAGGCTAGGTGGCGAGGCGTAAGTGGTTCATTCAAATTTCGCGCTAAAATTCCCACTAACGTTTGTTTTTATTTTATAAGGTTTATTGGTTATGTAATATACAAAGAAATCAAACAGCGCGTTTGGCAGGCATAGGCATTGGTAAACCACAGGACCTGGGTTCGAACCCCAGGTCCCCACCCCTTTCCATATAATTTTTCATTTAACGCTTATGTGCAATTTCAGTGCTAGGATGCATCATACATCCATAATATCAGGCCATCCACGTGCCTACTGAGATGAATCCAAGAGACTAGATGTGAAGAACAGGATGGGCATGAGTCAACGCATGCACATGCTAGCCAAAAAGTCAGATAAGGCCTTAAAACCTTGGGCCAGCAATGCTAACAAAACCTCCCAAATGGGGATAGACCCCCCATGGTTTGAATTTTCTTTCTTTTCCTTATTTTATTTATTTCAATTATTTCTCTTTTTAATTAATTTCTTTAATTTAATTATTTTTCATAAAAACACAAAAACAATATAAAATCAGAAAAAAGACAAAAAATAAGTATTTTTATTTAATAAATATATTTTTTGTAAATAAACATTATTCATTAATTTTAGCTATTAAATTAGGTTTAATTCAAGCATTTTCTTAATTAACTTAAAATTGGTAGAATTAGGGTTTTAATTAATTTTTATCCCTTTTCTTTTCTTTTCACTAATAATTAAATATTATTTATTTTATAAATCAAATTGCATGTAAATAATTAATTTAATTTTAGGTTTAAATTTTAACATGTTCTCTTAATAAAATAAAAATTGTAGAATTAGGTTTTTAATTTCATTACATTCTCGTAAATACAAAAAACTAAAAAATAATTTCTATTTCTTTAATTTAATTAACTTGCTAATAGTTTAATTTCATTAAAAAGGGTCCAACGCCCTCGCTTCCCACTTTAATTGCAATTCGCGCATTTTATTTATTTCCTTCTTTTAAATATTTATGTAATTCTCCCAAAGCCGTGTAAACTTAATTTCTCGCACTTTACTTTCTTTATTCTTTGTCAAATCGGGTCCTGGAAATTTTGGCGATGTGGACCCGCGCCTTTGTAATAGTTTAGAACTTTTATATTTCTCGCAATTTTTTAACTGTTAATAAATGCATGCAAGAATGAATGATTAAATAAAAACAAACGCGTAGATCACCCATAAACATGACAAGAGAAAAATAAATGAACATGACACACAAATCACACACCACCCCTAGGGTACGCCTCACTGTTGCCTTGCCTCGAAAGGTGATCGTCGAGTAGAGGATGTCTTAGTAAGTCCTCATGATCCGGGAACCTGGCATGAGGGTAGCTTCTAAGGTGTCTTCCCATTGCTCTGGTGATCACCATGTCCCGAACCTCGAATTGACCCGAACACCTCCAACGGTGGTGCTACCTACCTCTCAATGGTGGGATGGCACTACTTTAAAGGACATTTACACAGACGAATTCCTTAGGGTAGGTAGACGACTCGTGGATACTTGCTCTAATTCAAAACAAAACAAATCAAAAATACTTTTCACACCAACACATTTTCAAAAAGCTTTCGAAAGCATTTTTCAAACACTCTTGAGGACCGATACAAGAGTCGAACTGAAATTTTCAAAGAAACTTTTTAAAACCCACAGTTGAAAAGCAAACAAACCATTTTTGAAAACAAAAGTGAGCAAGTATCTAAGAGCCCATGGATAACCATGGATAGAAAGGGTGCTAACACCTTCCCTTTCTATAATCTACCTCCCGAACCGAGAGCTAATCTCATAAGGAATTTTTCTGTGCTTTTGTCCTTTCCATTTGGAGAAAATAAAAGACGGTGGCGACTCTTGCTTCCGTGACATTTCGCAAACCAGCGTTAAACAGTCAGTTCCAGATCCACCGATCACAGAACTGGCGACTCTGCTGGGGATTAATACTTAAAGTGAGGTGTACCTTAGGGTTTAGTTCATAACTGTGTTTTCAATTGTATTGACTTGTCTGCTTTAAATTTGTGGGTTGCATGGGATTTACATAGATCCTAACCCGGATCTGGGGATACCCTGTTTAGGTAGCATAATCTGTGAGGGACCTGTCCGGCGTAGACTGACACGGGTGAAGCAGTGGCTACGTTGGTGTGGCGCCTTGGTCTGTACCGATATCCCTTGTGTTGCAACGAGGAGAATATGGGTCTTCTGAGGATTCATTAAGCACCAACAACCTTAGAACCTTAAATGACACAACTTGGCCATTAGAACAGTAGCAGTATGCTACGCCCATTGAGGCTAAACTCTCGTGATGGTTCTGGCTGCAAGAAAAGATTGCGATGCTGGAGTTATGACCGATTGAGGGTAGTAAATGATATTGGGATCCTCTAAGAACCCGGTTACTTTGATAGGACATGTATGAACCAACCAACTGAAAGAGGGTAACACCTAGACCTCATGCTGGCCTAAACTCTAAGGGCTTCTCTTGTGTGACTTGTGTGCCTTCGTACTTGACTAATTGCATGCGTGTTATCTGACACATAAGCTACTTGCAGGTTTTGTTTATAGTCCTCAACTGGGACTCATAACAAGGTTTACTAGGTCTCTTGCAGGTTTTGTTTATAGTCCTTAATTGAGACTCATAACAAAGTATACTGAATTTCTTGCAGGGTTTGTTTATAGTCCTTAATTGGGACTCATAACAGGGTTTACCTACATCACCCCATGCATAGCATGACATCATACCATTGCATACATCCTAACCCATTTCAAGGATCTCAAGGGCTTGTGATGCAGGTCATGATAAATCAAACATCTAGCAAGGGGCAAAGAGGATTTATTTTCCTCTAGCTATGGTTGTCAGAGGCTATGACCCACTTGATATGGTGAGCTTTGACACTTGAAGAAAGTTCCCCGAGCCAAAGTTGTCAGGGGCTATGACCCACTGGATATGGTGAGCTTTTGACCCTTGAAGAAGGACTCTCAACAATATGAAGTACCTTCAATCAAGCCACCAGTTTCCAATGCTAACAATTTTCTTGTTTACCCTGCGGGATCCTTGAAAACATTGCATGCATATCCTACATATCATTGCATTGCAGGCACCCTTTTGACAGGTTGCTTACCTTCTTCGCTGTTTATTTCAGCCGATCGTCATGAATCCTGAATCGTCTACTGAGCAAACTATCAAGGCCCTCCAGGCCCAGAATGCCCAGTTCCAGGAGTTGATTATGAGCCTAGCCCAGGGTCAAAAAGAATTGAAGACTCTGATTCAGAAGAAGAAGAAGAGGACTGTTTTGTTCAGTCCTAGACGCAGATCTGGGAATACACTGCAGGATGAAGCTGAGAGGACAACTCCATCTGTGGGGAAAGGCAGTCCCCATGAGAGAGAGGTTCCTAGTCCAATGGTCTCCGACAACGAGACCGATTACAATGATGAGCAGTACCCTCCAGCTGAGGACAGGTATAAACAGTTGGAAGACCGGTTAAGTGCCATGGAAATACAAAAAGTGCCCGGCCTGGACTTCGAGGATCTAGGTCTGTCTTCTGGGGTAGTGATCCTGCACAAATTCAAGGCACCTGCCTTTGCAAAGTACGACGGGGCACCCTGTTCTAAGCTGCATCTCAGGTCATACACGAGGAGGATCCAACCCTACACGACTGACAAAAACTTATGGATCCATTTCTTCCAAGAGAGTCTTTCAGGGACTCAGCTCGACTGGTTCTATCAACTGAGTGGAGCCAACATCCGCATCTGGGAAGACTTGGCTACTGCATTCTACAAGCAATACCAGTATAATGCCGACCTTGCTCCCACGCGTACTCAGCTTCAGGGGATGTCTATGGGTGCAGGCGAAGGCTTTAAAGAATATGCTCAAAAATGGAGGGACCTTGCTGGAAGGGTACAACCACCTCTAACTGACCGCGAGCTCGTCGACATGTTCTTGGGGACCCTGTCTGGTCCATTCTTCAACCACCTAATTGGGAATTCTGCTGCTGGGTTTACAGATTTGGTCTTGACCGGGGAAAGAATAGAAGCTGGCATCAAGTCAGGGAAAATACAGAATGGTGACTCCTCGAACACTGAGAAGAAACCATCCAAGAGAGAATCTAGTGCTGTCTATGGCTCAAGAGGACATAATAGGTCCGAACACCGCCAAGATGTCAACGCGGTGCTTATTGCAAAACCGGCCGGCACTCCTCAGCGTCACAATCAGCAAAGGGAAGAGAGACCCAAAAGGCAATTCACTCCCCTCGGCATGATCTTGTCACAGATATTGCCACAGTTGCTGGAAACCAAGTTGGTAACTCTCATGGACCCTCCAAAGAATCCCAACAGGACGCCTTCAAGGTATAACCCCAACGTTCGCTGCGCTTACCATTCTGATAGCCCGGGGCATGCTACAGATGACTGTTGGACTTTGAGAAATAAGGTCCAGGATCTGATTGACGCAAAGGAAGTCCAGCTCGACTCTCCAGAGACTCCCAATGTGATCACTGCTCCCTTGCCAAAACAGGGCTAGGATTGGAATTTTTTTTGTTCATTCGAATGTTCAAGATTGTATTTTTCTTTGATTGTTCAAACATTCTATGTCAAACATTGTTATTTCATTAATGCACTACACATGTCTGTTTTGAAGTAATTATTTCGTATTCACTATATGCAAATTGTTTTCATTTTTTTTTGATGTCAACTCTCAATTAATAATTCTGAGCCTCTTGAGGGAGGATGACGAAAACGATACCACGATCTTTACAGTATGCTTTTGAACAGACCCCGCTGATGAGGTACATGCATTGTTTCAATTCCTAAACACTGGAGTTATAAGGAAGATAATCCCTCGTCAACCCCTTTGAGCCAAAGAAGTTGGAGTTTTTCTTTTCGAAAATTAAAACCCTTAATCATAACCTGGGGCAGGGTAGTTCTCTCAGTTGATCCAAGTGCATAACAAATGGCACCAAAGAGGTCCTTACAAAACAAAAGACAATGATGGTTCCGAATAATCATAAAGACAGGCAGTCATTACCAAAAAAAAAAAAACTAAAGCCCAATAAGTCAAAACCTATGAAGGAGACTTACAAAACTGGGGCATCCCGCTGACTGTAATTCCAAAAGAAACAGTTCAGGCAAAAAACAGGGATAATGAAATCAAAAAGAAAGAGGTCCAACAAATCCTCAACAAAAGGAAAGGACTGCCTATTCAAATGAATTGTCAACATATGAACCATCATTGGAATATCAGGACAAAGACCCAAACAAGGTCAAACGCACGATCAACTGAGTTTAGGTTTGAAGAACATTACGAAGAGCGGGTGGGTACAAATAAAATTTGAGCCTTTATCCTTTGTTTCTTAAACCGTGAACTAGGCCACGTTACAACCCTAAAAAGTCCTAGCTGAAGCATGGGTTAGTTCGAAAGCATACTGTTACAAAGGTATCCTGACTCCTTAAGGCTCACAGTAAAATAACGAGTTTGACATCACAGTTTACAAAAGAACTCACTTGTTTTATTAAAAAACTGCATTTCCAAAAACTTCGAAACAGACATAAGCTTTGCATTTTTAACATAACTTTGTTTGCATACGACTATTTGTTTGAACAGCATAGAAGCTCGCACGACGAATATAGGATGAACAAAAGCACTCCCAAACAAGGGGCATGACATGATCATTGTCCGTCATCTGGGGCAGTTAAGTCAAGATTCAGAGAATCTCTCAAATGCCAAATAGCCTGGGGAAAATCTCCGTCTAAGTCACTTGGGGAATTGGACGATCAAACGAAGATCTTCTGGTGGCATGGCAACACAACAACAGGGGCACCTCCCTACATTCTGAGAACGTGGACATAGTCGAAAAAATACTACGCAAAATCAAAGACCCGCTAGGTTGACACACCTAGGCAAAAATAAGGGCTTCCCGGCGAACCAAAAGGGTTTGGGCAAAAATAAGGGATGAAATGAAAAAATTTGTACACCCGGCAAGTCGAAAACCTGAAAAGGCGGCTTGGGCAAAAATGGGTATCCCGGTGGACTGAAAACCCGAAAGGGCGGTCCAGGCAAAAATTAGAGATCAAAGCGTACGACTATGTCCCGGTATCTCGTCACTTGCCTACCAGAAGAAGATTTGTCAAACGGCAGTCATCAAACACCTTCACAGGTACCTTCTTCTCCAACAGAAACTGAGGCAATAAAGAGTTGTCTAAGCAATCTGATTGTTCTGTCCTCCAAGGTATCAAGGTAGGTTCCGTTGAAGAACATAAACAATACAGTTCAATACTTCCCCAGGAGAGTCCAATCCAGTTTCCCCAAGAAAGTTGGAATCCATCTCCCCAAGCAGTAAGCTTATCCCTAGTAGATTCTGGAAGCTTATCCCCGCGGAGCACGAACGTGTCCCCCGGCCTTTGTTCAAAGAGTTATTTCCCTACCAAGATATAACTGGGTTATCCTCAGCCAATAACCATGAGAAGATCGTTCTCGGCGAAGTCTTCTTACCCCCAGCGAAGTCTATTAACACTTCCAACATAACAATGGTATCCCCAGTGGAGTTATCATCAACCTCAGCGAAGTATTCCTCTCCCCACAGAGTATTCCCCGCAGAGTAATCTATTCGCCAAGTTTGTTCCCCAATGGAGTCATCCTCTCCTGCCGGTATTCTTGCAACTATCATCCCTAGCGGAAACAACAAAGCATTGTTCTCCAACATCAGCCCAGGATAAGCTCCTGGCATTCGTCAAGGATTTATTTTCCCAAAACGGAAATACATTCATGAACATTACATCTTCATACATTATAGCATGCATATGCATCATGCTACACGAATCTCATCAATTTTGAGGACATCCTGAAATCATGCAGTTCAGGCATCATGATTTTGCATACAACTGATGCTTTACCTTTTCAGGAAAGGTCAAGACAAAGATGATTACTATCAACTATCGCAACTCTTTCTAGATATAGTTCAGATGTGAACCAGATATGGCAACGTTCTGATACTTCTTCCAGATTTCCTTCTAGATATAGTTCAGATGTGAACCAGATATGGCAACGTTCTGATACTTCTTCCAGATTTCCTTCTAGATATAGTTCAGATGTGAGCCAGATATGGCAACGTTCTGATACTTCTTCCAGATTTCCTTCTAGATATCGTTCAGATGTGACCCAGATATGGCGACGTTCTGACACTTATTCCAGTGGAAAATTTCAAGACCTAGACCGGTTCAGTTAATCGACCCTAAGATTTTCTGTTTCTTATCCAGTCCAAGGCCTTCTCTAGTCCAGCTAAATCGACCCCAAACCGATTTTTCTGATGAAGACTCAGTAGAAGATATCCAAGATTCTCTCAATGATTGCTGTTGAGGTTGAAGTCGTCCAAGATTCTCTCAATGATTGCTGTTGAGGTTGTAGTCGCCTATGGTTCTCTCCCCGATACTGCGGAGGTAGTAATCATCCCAAGATTCTCTCGACGATTGCTGTTGAGGTTGAAGTTATCCAAGATTCTCTCAATGATTGCTGTTGAGGTTGTAGTCGCCTGTGGTTCTCTCCCCAATACTGCGGAGGTAGTAATCATCCCCAGATTCGCTCAGCGTTACTGTTGAAGTCGAAGTCGTCCAAGATTCTCTCAATGATTGCTGTTGAGGTTGTAGTCGCCTATGGTTCTCTCCCTGATACTGTGGAGGTAGTAATCATCCCAAGATTCTCTCGACGATTGCTGTTGAGGTTAAAGTTATCCAAGATTCTCTCAATGATTGCTGTTGAGGTTGTAGTCGCATGTGGTTCTCTCCCCGATACTGCGGAGGTAGTAATCATCCCCAGATTCGCTCAGCGTTACTGTTGAAGTCGAAGTCGCCCAAGATTCTCTCAATGATTGCTGTTGAGGTTGTAGTCGCCTGTGGTTCTCTCCCCGATACTGCGGAGGTAGTAATCATCCCCAGATTCACTCAGCATTACTGTTGAAGCGAAGTCGCCCAAGATTCTCTCAATGATTACTGTTGAGGTTGAAGTCGTCCAAGGTTCTCTCAGCGTTCCTGTTGAGGTAGTAACCATCCCTGGTTTATTCATCACCGTTTGAAGCTCCAGATCCAGCTCCTGTAACCAGTCAAGACACATCTATACAAAGAATCTGAAGACCAACTCCTGTAACAGGTCAGGTACTCATTTTTCTTTTGCAGGTACGCAAGTTCTCGCTAAGGAATCTCTCACGCGATCAACATCCAGATGGAATCTATAAGCCCATCCACCTTCCATCATCTCTTAGCATGGCATCTATAAGCCCATCATCCTATCCATCAATCTCCAAATGGCATCTATAAGCCCATTCCCCACATCACACTACTATGTGAGCGCAAAATTCTGGGCACTCTAGTGTTCAATCATCTTCCACCTTCGGATTACGAAAGGCACGTCAGCCAATCTGCATCCTCAGGTCTAAGAAGATTGAACAGGGGCAACTGTTGTACCCCAAAATTTTCCCTCCTATATTCTTCAAGAATTGCAAAGTCAAAGCTTCAAAATTCCCCAAGGGTTGCACAGTTCAAAGGCCTCCTAACAGTCAAAATTAGGGTTTTGGTTATGGCAAAGAAAATGAAGTTTCCAAGGGCCCAATCAAGTCCCACATGCCTATAAACATTGTCAAGTATCCTCATACCAAGTTTCAAGACTTACAACACAAAATTGCACAGTAAAAAAACCCTAATTGCACTACAGTTAACTGTAGGGGCAAAATGGTCATTTGACAGTCAAGAGTTCAAATTTTTGGTCAACATCTCATTTTGAAGCCACAAACATCATGTGATCAATGCTTGATCATGATTCTCAAAGCTTGGCTCAAAAAGTCTCAAGATGCAAAAGTTTCCATATTTGGACAGTTGAAAAAGTCAACTGTAACTTGACCAGGGCATAACTTTCACATGGATTATCAGAAAAATTCCATCCAAGGCTCATTTTGAAGAGAAAGACATTTCCTATAACTCCTCTTCATACTTCAAGACCAATAAATGCTATCACAAAAAGTTATCAATTTCAACATTATAGGTCATTTTCAAAAGTCAACAAAAAGGGACTCTAAGTCAAAGGCCATAACTTGAGATTGGTAAATCAAAATGACATGGGAACAAAGGCATTGGTTAGAGGACTCAAAGACCTTTCCAAAATGTCCAAGAACATGAGCAAATCTTAAAAATTGAGCAAGTTATGCCTTTTGGAAATTGGGAAATTTTTGGATATTTTGAAAAGTCAACATTGCTTCAAATGACCTAAAAATGCTAATGGGCCTCTTTTTCTTCCACAATTCATCATCCAAGGCATGTGCACGACCATTTGGCCCAAAGGGAGATTTTTTATCATTTTTATTTATTTACTTGGATTTTTAATTATTAATAATTCATTTAATTAAATTAAATATGTGGAAAATACTAAACTTAGGTTTTTAAATCTTTTTGTGCATGAAATAGTCTTGAGATTTTGTGTATAATCAGATTTGGAAAGAATCTTGTTAATTGGCCATGATTTGAACTAAGTTTGCATGAAAAAGATTTGAAAACTAATGCATGGAAAATCAAATATCTTATCATCAATTCAAGGATTTTTTGATCAATTTTCTTAACCCTAATCGTTCACATGTATATATGGATGCTAACCCTCGTGCCCATAACCTCCCAGCTGCGCAGAAACTCCATAACCAAACTTGAATTTTTTTGCCAAAAATTGAAAACTGAAAACAAGGTTCCAGCACGATTCAGAGCAAGAGACCAATTGCAAAAGCTTCCTCGTGCATTACTGAAGCTAACTGGATAATTTTCCAACCCTTACACGCCCAGAATTGGTATAGGGAGTTCAAACTGTTTTCAATCTTATGCATAATCGTGTTTTAATATTCAAGCGTTTCTATTGCATTTTTTTCATGGATTCATACTAATTGGATGATTCTGGAACTAACCATATGATTTAATTGAGTTTTCATGCATTATATGAAGAATTGCCATTGAAGCACCTTAGGGTTTCAGACTTGGAAAATTGGGGCTTTACATTCAAAGAAAAATTAAGACTCGAGACCCATGCCATCAGATTCAGAAGCTTCATGCCAATCAAATCCATATGTCGCACCTAATTTCTAATGCCAGGATTCCTAATCGCTATTTTGAATTATGGCAGGTTTTGGGGACGATTCAAAACCGTTGCTAACCCTTTTGTGTCAGGGAACGAGGAAGAAGAAGGCTAGGTGGCGAGGCGTAAGTGGTTCATTCAAATTTCGCGCTAAAATTCCCACTAACGTTTGTTTTTATTTTATAAGGTTTATTGGTTATGTAATATACAAAGAAATCAAACAGCGCGTTTGGCAGGCATAGGCATTGGTAAACCACAGGACCTGGGTTCGAACCCCAGGTCCCCACCCCTTTCCATATTATTTTTCATTTAACGCTTATGTGCAATTTCAGTGCTAGGGTGCATCATACATCCATAATATCAGGCCATCCACGTGCCTACTGAGATGAATCCAAGAGACTAGATGTGAAGAACAGGATGGGCATGAGTCAACGCATGCACATGCTAGCCAAAAAGTCAGATAAGGCCTTAAAACCTTGGGCCAGCAATGCTAACAAAACCTCCCAAATGGGGACAGACCCCCCATGGTTTGAATTTTCTTTCTTTTCCTTATTTTATTTATTTCAATTATTTCTCTTTTTAATTAATTTCTTTAATTTAATTATTTTTCATAAAAACACAAAAACAATATAAAATCAGAAAAAAGACAAAAAATAAGTATTTTTATTTAATAAATATATTTTTTGTAAATAAACATTATTCATTAATTTTAGCTATTAAATTAGGTTTAATTCAAGCATTTTCTTAATTAACTTAAAATTGGTAGAATTAGGGTTTTAATTAATTTTTATCCCTTTTCTTTTCTTTTCACTAATAATTAAATATTATTTATTTTATAAATCAAATTGCATGTAAATAATTAATTTAATTTTAGGTTTAAATTTTAACATGTTCTCTTAATAAAATAAAAATTGTAGAATTAGGTTTTTAATTTCATTACATTCTCGTAAATACAAAAAACTAAAAAATAATTTCTATTTCTTTAATTTAATTAACTTGCTAATAGTTTAATTTCATTAAAAAGGGTCCAACGCCCTCGCTTCCCACTTTAATTCCAATTCGCGCATTTTATTTATTTCCTTCTTTTAAATATTTATGTAATTCTCCCAAAGCCGTGTAAACTTAATTTCTCGCACTTTACTTTCTTTATTCTTTGTCAAATCGGGTCCTGGAAATTTTGGCGATGTGGACCCGCGCCTTTGTAATAGTTTAGAACTTTTATATTTCTCGCAATTTTTTAACTATTAATAAATGCATGCAAGAATGAATGATTAAATAAAAACAAACACGTAGATCACCCATAAACATGACAAGACAAAAATAAATGAACATGACACACAAATCACACACCACCCCTAGGGTACGCCTCACTGTTGCCTTGCCTCGAAAGGTGATCGTCGAGTAGAGGATGTCTTAGTAAGTCCTCATGATCCGGGAACCTGGCATGAGGATAGCTTCTAAGGTGTCTTCCCATTGCTCTGGTGATCACCATGTCCCGAACCTCGAATTGACCCGAACACCTCCAACGGTGGTGCTACCTACCTCTCAATGGTGGGATGGCACTACTTTAAAGGACATTTACACAGACGAATTCCTTAGGGTAGGTAGACGACTCGTGGATACTTGCTCTAATTCAAAACAAAACAAATCAAAAATACTTTTCACACCAACACATTTTCAAAAAGTTTTCGAAAGCATTTTTCAAACACTCTTGAGGACCGATACAAGAGTCGAACTGAAATTTTCAAAGAAACTTTTTAAAACCCACAGTTGAAAAGCAAACAAACCATTTTTGAAAACACAAGTGAGCAAGTATCTAAGAGCCCATGGATAACCATGGATAGAAAGGGTGCTAACACCTTCCCTTTCTATAATCTACCTCCCGAACCGAGAGCTAATCTCATAAGGAATTTTTCTGTGCTTTTGTCCTTTCCATTTGGAGAAAATAAAAGACGGTGGCGACTCTTGCTTCCGCGACATTTCGCGAACCAGCGTTAAACAATCAGTTCCAGATCCACCGATCACAATACTGATGACTGTTGGGCATTGAAAAATAAAATTCAGGACTTGATTGATGAAGGAGTGCTAGAGTTTACACAAGAGGGTCAGGCTGAGTTCTTCTACCATCCCTCCAAGGCACGTCCTCTGAAGTGACAAGACCAGACAAGAAGACTTTTTGTTCATTAGAATTTTCAATTTGTAATTTTTTTTTATTGTTCAAACATTTATTCATGTCAAACTTTGTTACTTTATCAATGCATTGCATATGTCTGTTTTGAATCAATCCATTCGTATTAACAATATTTAAATTGCTTTCCCTTTTGTGATGTTCAACTCTCGATTAAAAAACTCTAAGCCTTTAGAGGGAAGATGACGAAAATGATATCAAAATCTCTACAGTATGCTTTTGAGCAGACCCCATTGACGATGTACATGCGTTGTTTCAAATCCTAAATAGTGGAGTTATAAGGAAGATAATCCCTAGTCAACCCCTTTGAGCCAAAGAAGTAGGAGTTTTTCTTTTTACACAAATTAAAACCCTTAATCATAACCTGGGGCAGGGTAGTTTTCTCAATTAATCCAGGTGCACAATGAATGGCATCAAAGACGTTCTACCAAAACAAAGGACGGTGATGGTTACTTATAATCGTCAAGACAGGCAATCATTACCTCTCAAAAATAAAAGCCCATTAAGTCAAAACCTATGAAGGAGACTTACAAAAAAACTGGGGCATCCCGCTGACTGTAATCACAAAAGAAACAGTTCAGGAAAAAGACAGGGATAATAAAATCAAAAAGAAAGAGATCCTACAAACTCTCAACAAAAATTACTGCCTGTTCAAAATAAATTGTCAGTATCCGAACCATCACTGGAATATCAGAGCAAAGACTCAAACGGGATCTACTGCACGATTAGCTGAGTTTAGGATCGAAGAACATCACGAAGAACGGGTGGGTACAAATACATTTTGAGCCTTTATCCTTTGTTTATTGAACCATGAACCAGGCCACATTGTAACCCTTAAAAGTCCTAGCTGAAGCATGGGTTAGTTCGAAAGCACACTGTTACAAAAGGTATCCTGGCTCCTGTAGGACTTGCTGTAAATCCTGAGTTGACATCACATTTTACAAAATTTTCCTATTTTACTGAGAAATGCATTTTCAAAAACTTCAAGACAGACGTAAGCTTTGCATTCTTAAAATAACATTGTTTGCATATGACTATTTGTTCAAACAACAGAGAAATTCGCACGACGAATATCTAGTGAACAAAAGCCTTCTCAATAAAAAGGATCACATCAAGTGGAAAAACACTTCCAACCAAGGGGCACGGCATGATCATTGTCCATCATCTGGGGAAGTCAAGTCAAATTCAAGGAATCTCTCAAAGATGTCAAATAGCCAGGGGCAAATCTCCATCTGAATCACTTGGGGCAGTGGACATGAATTCCAGCAATGAATCTTGTATGATCAAACAAACATCTTCTGGTAGTATGGCAACACAATACTACCGATAGTGACAACTCCCTACACCCTGAGAGCATGGACATAGTAAAAAAATATTGCGCATGAACAAAGACCCGCTAGGTTGACACACCTAGGAAAAACAAGGGCGTCCCGATGAACCAAAAGGTTCGGGCAAAAATTAGGGACAAAAACAAAAAAAGATTTGTACACCCGGCAAGTCGAAAACCTGAAAAGGCGGCTTGGGCAAGAAAGGGTATCCCGATGGACTGAAAATATGAAAAGACAGTCCAGGCAAAAGTTAGGGATTAAAGCGTACGACTATGTCCCATCATCTCGTCACTTGCCTACAAGAAGAAGACTTGTCATTTTGATCGAAAGTTAGCAAGCACCTCATAAGTTAGGATAACACTCGATCCACAAGGCCTCCGAAGGCACCTTCTCCAGCAGATACAGGGACAAAAAAGTCTCGATACGAAGTCATTATCATATCCTCAGCATGCGTCCCAAGTAACATTCACTCCCTGCAGAGTAAGAAAAAGACAATGATGTTAAGTTGTCCCGAACAGGACACAATTCTCCCCAACTGAGGCTCGCAACTGCGAATGAGTCGGCGATATTCTCCCCAAGCAGAGTTTATCTATCACCAGCACTGGAAGATTATCCCTAGTGAAGTTTGGAGAATTATCCCCAGTAGAGTCTGGAAGATTGTCCCCAATAGAGTCTAAAAGATTATCCCCAGTGAAGTCGCAACAGGAAAATCATCCCCAGCGAAGTTCATTCCTTTCACAAACAGAAACTCAATTCCCAACAGAGTTTATCATCGCCAACAATGGTAATTCATCCCCGGGCGAGGTTATTCTCCAAATCAATAGTTTCTCTAGCAGAGTTTGTCCTCCCCACAGAGTCATTTCCTCATCAGTTTATTCCCCAGCAGAGTTATCCTCTCCTGCAGGTTTATTCTCACAATCATCTTCATTCATTATCCCCAGCAAAAACGAAGAATTCAACTTCTTGCACTCTCCAGCAGCAAGCCGGGATTTATTTTCCCCAACTAGCGAACATCAGAAAACATCACATTTCCATACATCATGACACATGCATATACACATCATACAAACACAATCTCATTTATTTTGAGAACATTATTGCTTGATATATATCATGCATTACATACAACTAACCTTTACCTTTCAGGAAGGATACAATCAAATTCTCATAAAATTCAAGCTGTGAAGCCCGGGTACGACTGGATAATAGTTTAGTCCCCAGTAAGTCACTGTAAAGCCTGGATTACGACCAGATAACAGTCGATCTTATCACTATGAAGCCTGGACCACGACCAGATAGTAATTCATTCTCAAACTTTCCTCTTCAACAGAGATTTTTCCTCAGTAGAATACGGACGACCGAAGTTCCTAAAATTCAACAAAGATGATTCCTGAGTAGAATACGGACGACCGAAGTTCCTAAAATTCAATAGAGATGGTTCCTCAATAGAATACGGACGACCGAAGTTCCTAAAATTCAACAGAGATGTTTCCTCAGTAGAATACGGATGATCGAAGTTCCTAAAATTCAACAGAGATGTTTCCTCAGTAGAATACGGACGACCAAAGTTCCTAAAATTCAACAGAGATGTTACCTCAGTAGAATACGGACGACCGAAGTTCCTAAAATTCAACAGAGATGATTCCTCAGTAGAATACGGACGGCCGAAGTTCCTAAAATTCAACAGAGATGTTTCCCCAGTAGAATACGGACGACCGAAGTTCCTAAAATTCAACAGAGATGATTCCTCAGTAGAATACGGACGACTGAAGTTCCTAAAATTCAACAGAGATGGTTCCTCAGTAGAATACAGACGACCGAAGTTCCTAAAATTCAACAGAGATGTTTCCTCAGTAGAATACGGACGACCGAAGTTCCTAAAATTCAACAGAGATGATTCCTCAGTAGAATATGGACGACCGAAGTTCCTAAAATTCAACAGAGATGGTTCCTCAGTAGAATACGGACGACCGAAGTTCCTAAAATTTAACAGAGATGTTTCCTCAGTAGAATACGGACGACCGAAGTTCCTAAAATTCACCAGAGATGTTTCTTCAGTAGAATACGGACGATCGAAGTTCCTAAAATTCAACAGAGATGTTTCCTCACTAGAATACGAACGACCAAAGTTCCTAAAATTCAACAGAGATGTTTCCTCAGTAGAATACGGACGACCGAAGTTCCTAAAATTCAACAGAGATGGTTCCCCAGTAGAATAATTGACGACTGAAGCTCCTAAAATTCTATTTCTCTCAAGACAGAGATCAATATTCCCCAGCGAAATCTTCCTCAACAAACAGGCATACAAACTCTCGCTAAGGAATCTCTTATGCGATCGACACTCCTTCGAATGGCATCTTTAAGCCCATCCCCTCGTCAGCAAATGGCATCTATAAGCCCATTCCCGATATCGCAAGACGGACACCACTTCATGCGAGTGCAAATTTCTGGGCACTCTAGTGTTCAATCCTCTTCCACCTTCAGATCACGAAAGGCACGCAAGCCAATCTACATTCTCAAGTTTAAGAAGATTGAACAGGGGCAGCTGTTGTACCCCAAAATTTGCCCTCTCATGTTTTCAAAGGTCTTCCCTTACATGGTTGGTCACAAACACTTGCCTAACGAAAACAAAGTCTTTTGAAGATGAATAAAGTGTCTTTCGATTGGCATCTGGGAGAAGTCTTCGATTAGGTATCCAAAATCCTTCGATACAGGCTTGACTCACTAGTCTTCAATTGGGCATTTGGCACTCTTCGATTGGGCTTTGATTAGTAAGTTTCGATTAGGTGTTTGGAACCCTTCGATCAAGCTTTGGTCCGCAAGTCCTTGATTGAGCACTTGACCCCCTTTGATCAAGTCAATTACATAATGCTTCGACTATGCATTAACTACTTCAGGCTTACCTTCGACTCACGAGGCAAGAATCTCCTACAAGTTTGTTTCGATTCACAAAGGAAAAGGCCCCTCAACTTGCCAGCACACCAGGCAAGAGGCTCATTCGAAGAACATGTAAAGGACTCATTCGAAGAACATGTAAAGGTCCATTCGAAGAAGCATTCAAAGGGTCTGGTCGAAGAACATGTAAAGGTCCATTCGAAGAAGCATTCAAAGGTTCTAGTCGAAGAACATGTAAAGGTCCATTTGAAGAAACATTCAAAGGGTCTAGTCGAAGAACGTGTAAAGGTCCATTTGAAGAAGCATTTAGAAGGCCCATTCGAAGGGTACATAAGAAGTCCATTCGAAGGAGGCAACTCAAGACCAATCGAAGAGCATGGCCTGAAGGCATTCGAAAATCAAAGGTGTCCAGGTTCATTCAAGATTCCAAAGAGACATGAATATTTCAAAAAGGAAATCTTTTAATATGTCTGATTCTTGTCTCATGGCTTTAAAGGCCTAGTTAAATGGCTGTCCCTTGCCATTTTCATGCACCCTCACACTCCTATAAATACGAGGCCAATGACACATTACAAAAAGGGGAAAAAGAGGAGGATTTTGGAGATACGCTGCCCACAAACCCACCAAAGGTTGTCAACATTTTCATAAGTAATCCAAGCCAAAACAACCCTTCAACAAAAGTATCCACGCCCAGAAATCCCAGATTGAAGGTACCCACATCCAGAAAGTGCCAAATCAAAGGTTCCAACTACTGGTAAGAGAGGGTAAAATGTCAAACTTTGTATTTACATAACACATCCATATTTGTTGTTTCATTCGATTTGTCATTCTAGACAGAATCAAAGGGCTTGGGTTTGGCACCCATGTCACGTTTTTGTTGCTAACACTTGCTACAGATATAGCCTGAAAAGACCTAGTGCGCGCAGGATCGAAGGACCTGGGTTTCGATACCCAGGTCATGTGTTTTATTTTTCTAACATATTTTTGCAGATGCAGTGCCTCCACAGGTGATCCTTCATGCCTTTCCAGCAACACCCTTCATAGAATCGAAAGGCTGCCTTCTTCCTCTGAATCGAAACCCCCTCCCCCCTTTCTCCCTACAATCGAAGTTTACCCATATCCTTCCCAAACCCAATCGAAGGAGGCAGGAAAGGGTGCAAATCGAAGCTTTCCCCGTCAATTCTCAAGCCCAGTCGAAGGCTACTCACACCCATTCCCTAGCTCAATCGAAAGAAGGCCAAAGAAGGGTGAATCGAACGAGTCCATGGCATGGATCGAAGAAGTATTTTCTCTTCTTTATTTTTACTTTTTACTTGTCTTTCAATTTAGTTGTAATAGTTTAAATTAGGACTTTATTTTCATTTATCGCTTTATTTTCAAAGGGTTTGTTTTTGGCTATGTAAATACCCGAAGCCTTGTAATAGTGTAGTTTAATTTCCGCATTTTAAATTCCGCAAAATATAAACTGTTAGATGTATGATTAGAGATGCATGACAAGAATGTATGCTAAACTTTAAAACAGTTAGATCACCCTAAATGTGCAAAGATAAATAAACTGAAATTGAATCCTTCGCACATGCGCACTCCTAGGTACACTCCCACTTGGTTGCCTTTGGTAAACGGTTATTGAGTATAAGATATTTTAGCGGTTGTCCTTTTGTCCAAAGATCAAAGTTGCCTCAGAAAGGTTGCCTCGGATATTGTTGCCTCGGATAAATGATCTAAGACATTAGGGTTATTACTAAAACGTCCTAACATTGCTTTAGTGACCGTGCGTCCCTTTCGAATTGACCCTCAAAATTCCAACGACGGTGCTACCTACTCACTAATAGTGGGATAGCGCTGTCTAAAGGAAACAAGCATAGAACAATTATTTTTTCGAGTAGGTAGATTAGCTCTTAAGTACTTTCTCAATCCAAACAAAACTTTCTCACACTTACACTCCTTTATAAACAAAGTTTTCAAAAACACTTCATTACATTCTTGAAGACAGAAGCAAGAGTTAAATCGAAGTCAAAACAAAAAAATTTCAAAGCACACAAACACAAATAAAACAATTTTGAAAATGATGAGCAAGTACCTAAGAGCCCGTAGATAACTACGGATAGAAAGAGTGCTAATACCTTCCCTTTCTATTATCTACCCCCGTACTCAGAAATATCTCGAAAAAGGAATTTTTCTGTGCTTTTTTCCTTTCCTTGTTGGATAAAATAAAAGTCGGTGGCGACTCTTGCTTACCGCAACATTTTGAAAACACAAACGCAAAATGCAAACCAACAATTCCTTCAAAAAGGGAAACACGTCCCGGTTCTGGCCACCGTATCACAATTTCCCTTTCGGGTTTTCAATCCACTGGGATACCCTTTTTTGCCCAAGCCTCCCTTTCGGGTTTTCGACTTGCCAGGTGTACAAATTTTTAGATTTTCATCCCTTACTTTTGCTCGAACCCTTTTGGTTCACCGGGAAGCCCTTATTTTTTCCTAGGCCAGTCGACCTAGCGGGTCTTTGATCATGCGTAGTATCTTTTCACTATGTCTGCATTGACAGGGTGAGGAAGGTTGTCACCATCCATGGTGGTTAGAATCATAGCTCCTCCCGAGAAAATGCCCTTAAACACAAATGGCCCTTCGTATGTGGGAGTCCATTTTCCCCTAGGATCACCTTGCGGCAGTATGATGCGTTTGATCACCAGATCCCCGACTTGATATTCTTGACGCCTGACTTTCTTGTTAAAAGTCTTGATCATTTGATTTTGATACGCCTAACCATGGCATATAGCAGTAAGTCTCTTTTTATCGATTAGGTTCAGCTGATCAAGTCGGGTTTGGATCCAGTCGTCTTCGTTCAAACCTGCATCCTTTATAATCCTGAGAGAGGGTATCTGGACTTCTATGGGTAGGACTGCCTCCATGCCATATACCAGAGAGTAGGGGGTTGCCCCTGTCGACGTCCGTGCTGAGGTACGGTACCCATGAAGAGCGAATGGTAACATCTCGAGCCAGTCTTTATATGTCACCGTCATCTTCTGCACAATATTCTTGATGCTCTTGTTAGCTGCTTCAACAACGCCATTCATCTTCGGCCAATAGGGAGAAGAATTATGGTGTTGTATCTTGAACTGTTTACAGAGCTCCGTGATAATTGTGTTGTTGAGATTCGTACCATTATTAGTGATAATTATCTCTGGTACACCATATCGACAGATAAGATTGTGTCGGATAAATCACGCCACGACGTTCTTGGTTACTGTAGCAAAGTATGTTGCCTCAACCCACTTTGTGAAATAATCAATGGCTACCAGAATGAAACGATTCCCGTTAGACGTAGTAGGTCTGATCTCGCCGATCATGTCGATGCCCCACATTGCAAAGGGACAAGGAACCGTCAAGACATTCAGAGGAACCAGAGGTACATGCACCTTATTAGCATAGATTTGGAACTTATGACAAGTCCGAGAATGCTGATAACAATCAGCTTCCATAGTGGACCAATAATATCCTTCCCGTAGGATCTTTTTAACCATGGTATGTCCACTAGAATGGGTTCCGAAGGTGCCTTCATGTAGATCTGTCATGATCCTTTCTACTTTGCTCTTGTATACACACCGTAGTAGTGTGGAGTCATGGTTGTGTTTATAGAGGATTCCATTACTGAGGAAGAATTTTGCAGCGAACCTTATCAGAAACTTCTTATCATTGACAGATGCCCCTTCGGGATACTCTTGATCCTCGAGATACCTTTTGACTTCCTGAAACCAGGGTTTGTCTGCAACTTCTTCAATATCGATCTCATAGCAGTGTACCAGTTTATCCAACCTCTCAAAGGTTACCTCCTCAAAGTGTGGGAGCAATGTCAGTACATACTCTTTGTACGGGATGAGATTCGGGTGTTTCGTATCCCACTCGACTTTGATATGACTTATCACCAAAGAGGAATCCCCGAATACACTCAAGAACTTGATCCTTAGGTCGATAGCAGCCCTAAGACCCATGATGCACGCTTCATACTCTGCCATGTTGTTGGTACAATTGAAACATAATCGGGTAATAAATGGAGTATGATAGCCCTCGGGGATATGATTACAGCACCAATGCCGTTACCCAGTGTGTTTGAGGCTCCATCAAAATACATAGACCATCGGGATCCTTCCTCAGGTCCTTCATCCGGTCCAGGTTCTTCATAGTCAGTCACCAACATAATATTCTCATCCGGGAACTCAAAATTCATGGATTGATAGTCATCCACGGCCTGATGAGCCAAATGATCAGCCAATACACTTCCGTTTATTGCTTTTTAGGTTGTATATTGTATGTCGTAGTCAGTTAGGATCATTTTCCACATTGTTATCCATCCGGAGAGAGCAGGATTTTCAAAAATATACTTTATTGAATCCATTTTTGATATCAACAAGGTAGTGTGAGTCAGCATATACTGTCTCAGTCGGCGAGCAGCCCATGCCAAGCATAGCAAGTTTTCTCGAGCAATGAGTATCGTGTCTCACAGTCGGTAAACTTTTTGTTAAGGTAATAAAATGCGTGCTCTTTTCGACCAAACTCGTCATGCTGCCCCATCACACACCCCATTGAATTGTCTAGCACTGTCAAGTATAATATCAAAGGTTTTCCTTCAACTGGAGGCATCAGGATTGGTGGTTCTTGAAGGTATTCTTTGATTCTTTCGAAAGTGTTCTGGCATTCATCATTCCACTTTACCACTTGATCTTTCTTTAGAAGCTTGAAGATTGGTTCACAAGTAGCAGTCAAATATGAAATGAACCTGGCGATGTAATTCAGACGTCCCAAGAAACCTCTAACCTCTTTCTCTGTGCAGGGAGCCAGCATCTCTTGTATGGCCTTTACCTTCGCAGGGTCTACCTGAATACCCTTGTCACTGACAATGAAACCCAAAAGCTTACCAGACCTTACCCCGAAGGTGCACTTTGTGATACGGTGGGAAGAACTGACTGTTTCTGGAATGCTGGTTCGCATTTTGCGTTTGTTTTTGCAAAATGTCGCGGTAAGCAAGAGTCGCCACCGACTTTTATTTTATCCAATAAGGAAAGGAAAAAAGCACAGAAAAATTCCTTTTTCGAGATATTTCTGAGTACGGGGGGTAGATTATAGAAAGGGAAGGTATTAACACCCTTTCTATCCATAGTTATCTACGGGCTCTTAGGTACTTGCTCATCATTTTCAAAATTGTTTTCTTTGTGCTTGTGGGTTTTGAAAAGTTTTTGTTTTAACTTCGATTTAACTCCTGCTTCTGTCTTCAAGAGTGTAATGAAGCGTTTTTGAAAACTTGTTTGTAAAAGAGTGTAAGTGTGAAAAAAGTTTAATTTTGGATGAGCAAGTATCTAAGAACTAATCTACCTACTCGAAAAAGGAATCATTCTATGCTAATTTCCTTTAGACAATGCTATCCCACTATTATTGAGTAGGTAGCACCGTCGTTGGAGTTTGAGGGTCAATTCAAAAGAGGGACATACGGTCACTAAAGCAACGTTAGGACGTCTTAGCGGTAACCCTAGTGTCTTAGATCGTTTGTTCGAGGCAACAATATCCGGGGCAACCATTTTGAGGCAACTATGATCTTTTAGACAAGAGGGCGACCTCTAAAATAACCTATACTCAATGACCGTTTACGAAGGCAACCAAGTGGGGTGTACCCTAGAAGTGCGCATGTGCGAGTGTGTTGATTTCAATTATTTTTATCTTTGCACATGTTTAGGGTGATCTAACTGTTTTAAGATTTAGACATTCATTCTTGTCATGCAAACCCTATTATCAAACATCTAACAGTTGTATAATTTGCAGAATTAAAATGCAGAATTTATACTAAATTATTACAAGGCGTCGGGTATTTACATCGCCAAAAGCAACCCTTTGAAATTTAAAAGCGGAAAAATAAATTTCCTAATTAAATATTACAAACCGGGAGCAGTTACAATAATTAAATAAAGAAAAAACTAAATTGCGCGAGAAAATTGGATCGAACGCGAAACTAGGGTTTTGACCCTCCTAATTAAAAGAAAATATTTTTGGTTGTTTTTATTTATTTTTAAGAAAAGAAATTAATCCTAAAATAAAATGCTAAATTAATTATTAAATAAATTAATTAATGAAATATAATAAATGACATATTTTGGAGTTTTTGTTATTTTAGGCAAGAAAATAAAATAATTAAATTAGGGTTAAAACCTATTAAATTCTAATTAATTTTAAATATTTACAAAATAATTAAAGTTATCTAGAATTAATAACCTAATTAATTAATTAATATTTATTAAAGAAAAATAAAGTTCTGAAATTTAATTGGATAAAAAATATTTTTGGTGATTTTTTGATAAAAAAAGAAATTAATTTATTTGTTAACAATTAAATAAAATAAAATAAAATAATTAAATAAAATAAACAAAAAAATATATAAAAAAGAGAAGAATGGGCCTGATTAGAAGGTGTGAATAGAAAGGATGTTGGCCCATTTATACTGATCCATTTGACTTTTTCCAATTTAGCGCGCATGTATTGACTAGGCCTAGGGTACACCTTCAATGCTGGCCACTAGATCTGGCCATCTGGCCATCTGGCGTGCTGGATGGTGAACGTCCACGGTGGGTCTTAAGCTTGCATATGCACTGGATTCCCTGAAAGAATTAAGAAAAATAACAAATGCTGGAGGCAGGGATCGAACCCCTGACCTCCAGCCTCTAATGCTTTGAAATCATGCGTGGCAACCACTAGGCTGTGTGGTTCTTTTTGTTAATACAATACAAATTAATAATAATATATAAAAACAAAATTAATGGCCAGAAGAAAAAAAACACGCGCGCTGTTTGAATGGACAAATGGGGGAGTGCCAACGCATCATCCCTGTCCTTGGAAAACTGGAGATTTTACCTGCGAATTTTAACCACAGCTAATATCGTAGCCTTACTCCAAATTCTTCCACAGGCAACATAAATGGAATCTAGCACCATGGTTGAGCTCGTCTTGTTCCCCTGAACAAGATAGTACCCTTAACGAAGGCCAATTATTCCTGTAACAAAAAGCCCTAAAACCAAATACAAAACCCTAACAATGGTGATTCATGATATAGGTCAGATAAATGAAATTGGCTATTGGCAAAAGCTTGCAAACATCATGGTGATCAAGAATATGCAATTATTTTTCATTATAGATGCAAGAATGAAGCTAATCAATTTCAAGAAAAGGATGGTTTCGTGAACGACCTACAGTGCACGAGAGAGCTCGAAAATTCCTGGTTTTGATTGGTTTAGGTTGTGGAAGCTGCCAGGAAACGATTGAGACAAGTATCAAGCCTTGAAACTGCCTCTAGGAGTGATTTCGAACTCACACTTTTTCTTGATTTTTGCAAATTCTATTTGTGCTCTATGCTTGATATCCAACCCCTATTTTGATATGCACACGACCCTTATGTATTGTATAATGCATTAGGTTTGAATACCCTGTCCAAATCTCCTTATTTCAATGATTTTGATAGGGATTTAATTTGCTTTGAACAACTTTCCAAAATTGCCTTTTCTCAATCTTTTTTTACACAATTTGCCTTGATACGAGTTTCATTACCTTTCTAGATGTAATTAGAGCCTGAAACAAATCAAAAGATCCTTTGTTATCAATGCTTTGATTTTTATTTGATTTATTTTGATTTAAATCAAATAAATTCAAATAAAAATCAAAATAATTAATAAAAATATGATATGGAAACATGGCCAAGGATAGAGCACGTGGGCTATAATGCCAACCCAAAACAAGTGAAAAAGAATAGGCCCATTTTGCAAAATTTGATGTTTTGGGGATAGTTGACTTTTGGCAATTTTGCAAAAAAGTCCAACTTCAACAATGCATAACTTCCTCAATTTTGAACCTTTGGAGGTGTTCTTGGACTTTTTAGAAATCTTGAGATGTCGTCTAATCATAAAGTTTGGTCTCATCTCAATTTGATATTCCATGCTCATGTATGAAGCTTTGACAAAAAAGGTGTTTTTGTTGACTTTTCAAAATGACCTATAATGTCCAAATTCATAACTTCTTGTGAGTGCATTTTTTGATCTTGGGAGATGAAGATGGAGTGTAGGTAATTGCATCCTATTAAAAATGAGATTTGGATGGGTCATTTATCATACATTATGAGAAAGTTATGCTTGGTCAAAGTTGAGTTGACTTTTCCTACAAAACCCTAATTTAGCAACTTTTGAATCTTGATGAATTGTGAGCAATCCTTGATGAATCATGATCAACCCTTGATAAAATGATGAAATATACTTCAAAATGAGAATGTTGACAAAAAATCTTGAAGTTTGACTGTATTTGGGTCACAGTTGACTTTTGCCCTAGCACAATCGATTTTTTGGACCTTTGAGCAATTGACTGAGTAAACTTCCTCTGCAATGCTTGAAACTTGACATGGATGATCTTGAGAACATATTAGGACATTGGTGAGAACTTGGGACCACTTGGACTCAAGGATCTTGATGCAACATGAAACCCTAATTTGGGGTAGATTGCCTTAGGAGAGAGCTTGTCTGGCCCATCCTTGAGCAACTTTGAGCAACTTGGAGATATTTCTTGAAATGTTTTGAGAAATATGGGAGGGCAAATTTTAGGGTACAACATCTGCCCCTGTTCAATCTTCTTAAACCTGAGGATGCAGATTGGCTTTCGTGCCTTTCGTAATCCGAAGGTGGAAGTGGATTGAACACTAGAGTGCCCAGAAATTTGCACTCGCATGAAGTGGTAATTATTTTGTGATGTCGGGAATGGGCTTACATATGCCATTTGGAGGAGTGTCGATCGCATAAGCGATTCCTTAGCGAGAGCTTGTATACCTGTTGTTGAGGAAGATTCCGCTGGGGAAGCCTGATCTTTGTTGAGAGAAGTAGAATTTTAGGAGCTTTGGTCGTCCGTTATTCTGCTGGTGAGTCGTCTTTGTTGATATTTAGGAACTTCGATCATCCGTACTCAACTGAGAAACAACTTTTGCTGAGATTTAGGAGCTCGTCCGTAATTCAATTGACTTTGTCGAGACTTAGGAGCTTGTCCATAATTCAACTAGTTTTGTCGAGATTTAGGAGCTTGTCCATAATTCAATTGATTTTGTCGAGATTTAGGAGCTTGTCCGTAATTCAACTGATTTTGTCGAGATTTAGGAGCTTGTCCGTAATTCAACTGAGGAAACATCTCTGCTGAGATTTAGGAACTTGTCCGTAATTCAATCGAGGAAACATCTCTGCTGAGATTTAGGAACTCGTCCGTAATTCAACCGAGGAATATATCTGTCGAGATTTAGGAACTTGTCCGTAATTCAACTGGCTTTGTCGATATTTAGGAACTTGTCCGTAATTCAACTGGGGAAAATAACTTTTTTGAGATTTAGGAACTCGTCTGTAATTCAACTGAGGTACATATCTGTCGAGATTTAGGAACTTGTCCGTAATTCAACGACTTCGCTGAGATTTAGGAGCCTGTCCGTAATTCAACTACTTTGCTGAGATTTAGGAGCTTGTCCGTAATTCAATTGAGGTACATATCTGTCGAGATTTAGGAACTCGTCTGTAATTTGACTGTGGAAGCATCTTTGCTGAGATTTAGGAACATCGTCCGTAATTCAACTGAGGTGATATCTGCTGAGATTTAGGAGCTCGTCCGTAATTCAACAACTTCGCTGAGATTTAGGAGCCTGTCCATAATTCAACTGAGAAAATAACTTCACTGCGATTTAGGAGCTTGTCCATAATTCAACTACTTTGCTGAGATTTAGGAACACCGTCCGTAATTCAACTGGAGTAAAAGCTTCATAGCTTGAATTTTGTGAAAATCTTTCCTGAAAGGTAAACGTTAGCTGTATGTAATGCATGATATGTATCAAGCAATGATGTTCTCAAAATAAATGAGATTGTTTTGTATGATGCGTATGCATGTCATGATGTATGAAAATGTGATGTTTTTAGCTGGGGAAAATAAATCCCAGATTGTTGTTGGAGAAAAGAATTGAACTCTTCGTTTCCGCTGGAGATAATGGACGAAGATATTTGTGAGAATAAACCTGTAGGAGAGGATAACTCTGCTGGGGAATAAACTGATGAGAGAATGACTCTGTGGGGAAGAGATGCTCTGCCAGAGGATTCCGTTAATAAATTCAGCTGGGGAGGAATTACCGCTGCTGGTGATAATGAAACCTATTGGGGATTGAATTCTTGTTTGGTGAAAGGAAAGAACTTCGCTGGGGATGATTTTCCAATAGCGACCTTACTGGGGATAACCCTTTTAGACTTTACTGGGGATGATCTTCTGGAGTCTACTGGGGATAATTTTTATACTCCGCTGGGGATGAAAAGACTTTTCAGTGCTGATGGTAGATAAAACTCTGCTTGGGGAGAATATTACCGATTCAATCACAGTTGCGAGTCTCAGCTGGGGAGAGCCAACACCACTGTCTTTCTCTTACTCTGCGGGGAATGAATTTACTTTCAATCATTTCCTCCAGCTAGGTCTATCCCTATACCTGGTGGACAGAGAAATTGTATGGTTTGGACATTTCTCGTTTGCCCCTGTTTCTGATATTATAAGTAATCGTCTTTTGTTTCACATGTAAATATTTATGAGCAGCAATCAATGTCAAATGCATATATCAAAAACTGAACATTGGGCGTTCTTTGCAAAACAAAAAAGAAAAAGGAAAACTATTTGAAATTTCTTTGTAAAAATGACTTGTATTGATTTTTGAAGTTAGCCTGTAAATAGGCGTCTTTTGTACAAGAGGCTGACGCCCTAGTAAGAGAATGCCGCCAAACAATAGAGTTTATACAATTTGTGAAAAAGAAAAACAGCTATGTGAATAATCCCACTGGGTTCCAACTCTACTATTGTCTTTATGTCCTCGAGCATCTCATCACTTTGCTACTTGGTTGAAGGTGGATCTGACTGATTGGTGCCGTCCGAGCTTGATAGTCGATACCGAAGTCTGGTTGCAAGGTGATCCAATGAGACATAGTGTTACGCGTTGATCCCTAATTTTTTCCTGGACCGCCCTTTCGGGTTTTCAGTCCACCAGGATACCCTTTTTTGCCCAAGCCGCCTTTTCGGGTTCTTGACTTACCGGGTGTACAAATTTTTTCATTTTCATCCCTTATTTTTTCCCGAACCCTTTTGGTTCGCCGGGAATCCCTTATTTTTTCCTAGGCCAGTCAACCTAGCGGGTATTTGATTATGCGTAGTATTTTTTCACTATGTCTGCATTGACGGGGTGAGGAAGGTTGTCACCATCCACGGTGGTTAGAATCTTAGCTCCTCCTGAGAAAATGTTCTTAACCACAAATGGCCCTTCGTATGTAGGGGTCCATTTTCCCCTGGGATCACCTTGAGGTAGAATGATGCGCTTGATCACCAGATCCCCAACTTGATACTCTTGTCGTCTGACTTTCTTGTTAAATGCCTTGATCATCCGTTTTGGTACGTCTGACCATGACAAATAGCAGTAAGCCTCTTTTAGTCAATTAAGTTCAGCTGATCAAGCCGGGTCTGGATCCAGTCATCTTCGCTCAAACCTGCATCCTTCATAATCCGAAGAGAGGGTATCTGAACTTCAATGGGTAAGACTGCCTCCATGCCATAAACCAAGGAATAGGGTGTTGCCCCTGTTGATGTCTACGCTTAGGTACAATACCCATGAAGAACAAATGGTAATATCTCGTGCCAATCTTTGTATGTCACCGTCATCTTCTGCACAATCTTCTTAATGTTCTTATTAGCCGCCTCAACATCCCTATTCATCTTCGGCCGGTAAGGAGAAGAGTTGTGATGTTGTATCTTGAACTTCTTACAGAGCTCGGTGATCATCTTATTATTGAGATTTGTACCATTGTCCGTAATGATCCTCTCTAGTACACCATATCTACAGATCAAATTGTTCCGAATAAATCGTGCCACGACGTTCTTGGTTACAGTAGCAAAGGAAGCTGCTTCAACCCACTTGGTAAAGTAATCAATTGCTACCAAGATGAAACGATGCCTATTGGACGCAGTAGGTCTGATCTCGCCGATCATGTCGATGCCCCACATTGTAAAAGGCCAAGGAGCTGTCAAAACATTCAGAGGTACTGGAGGTATGTGCACCTTATCAGCATAGACTTGGCACTTATGACAGGTCCGAGAATGTTGATAACAGTCGGCTTCCATTGTAGACCAATAATATCCTGCCCGAAGGATTTTCTTTGCCATGGTGTGTCCACTGGAATGAGTCCCGAAAGTACCTTCATGTAACTCTACCATAATCCTTTCTCCTTCGTTTTTATCCACACAACGCAGTAAGGTGGAATCATGATTACGCTTGTAAAGAATACCATTACTGATGAAGAACTTCACCCGAACCTCCTCAGAAACTTCTTATCATTAACAGATGCACCCTCAGGGTACTCCTAAGCCTCAAGATACCTCTTTACCTCATGGAACCAAGGTTTATCTGCTACCTCCTAAGTCTCAATGTCACAGCAATGTGCAGGTTTGTCCAACCTCTCAATGGTAATTTGGGGAGCTTCATTGTCCCATCTGACCTTGAACATAGAAGACATCGTAGCTAGCGCGTCCGCCAACTGATTCTCCTCTCTAGGGAAGTGTTCAAAGGTTATCTCCTCGAAGTACGAAAGCAACGTCAATACATACTCTTTGTAAGGAATAAGATTTGGGTGTTTCGTATCCCACTCGCCTTTGATCTGACTGATCACGAGAGTGGAATCTCCGAATACACTTAAGAACTTAATCCTTAGGTCAATAGCTGCTCGAAGACCCATAATGCATGCCTCATACTCCGTCATGTTGTTGGTGCAGTTAGAACATAGTCGGGCGGTGAACAGAGTATGAGAGCCTTCAAGAGATATGATCACGGCGCCAATGCCATTAGCCAAAGCGTTCGAAGCTCCATCAAAGTACATAGACCATCGGGATCCCTCCTCAGGTCCTTCATCCGGTCCAGGTGTTTCACAGTCAGTTACCAACATGATGTTCTCATCCGGGAACTCAAAGTTCATAGACTGGTAATCATCCACTGCCTGATGTGCTAAATGATCTGCCAACACACTTCCCTTGATTGCTTTTTGAGTTGTGTATTGGATGTCATACTCAGTCAAGATCATCTGCCATCTTGCTATTCTTCCGGACAAGGCAGGCTTTTCGAAGATATACTTGATTGGATCCATCTTTGATATCAATAGAGTAGTGTGAGTCAACATATACTGTCTCAGCCGGCGAGCAGCCCATGCCAAAGCGCAGCAAGTTTTCTCAAGCAACGAGTATCGGGTCTCGCAGTCGGTAAACTTTTTTCTAAGGTAATAAATAGCATGCTCTTTTCGGCAAGACTCGTCATGCTGCCCCATCACACACCCCATTGAATTATCGAGTACTTTTAAGTATAATATCAAAGGTCTCCCTTCAACTGGAGGCATCAGAATAAGTGGCTCTTGGAGATACACTTTGATCCTTTCGAAAGTGGCCTGACATTCATCGTTCCATCTTACCACTTGATATTTCTTCAATAACTTGAAGATCGGTTTACAAGTAGCAGTCAGGTGTGAGATGAATCGGGCAATGTAGTTCAGACATCCCAGAAAGCCTCTGACTTCTTTTTCTGTTCAGGGAGCTGGCATTTCCTGTATAGCCTTTACCTTTGTAGGATCCACTTGAATCCCTTTATCACTTACGACGAAACCCATCAGCTTACCGGATCTCACCCCGAAGGTGCACTTGTTCGGGTTTAGCCTCATTCTGTACAACTTCAATCTGTCAAATAACTTCTGAAGGTGGTTAAGATGTTCTTCCTCAGTCTGGGACCTTACAATCATGTCGTTGACGTATACCTCAATCTCATGATGGATCATGTCATGGAACAAAGCGACCATGGCGCGCTGATACGTTTCCCCAGCATTCTTTAATCCAAACGACATGACCTTGTAGCAAAAGGTATCCCCATTGAGTAACAAAGGTTGTCTTCTCCATATCCCCGGGAGCCATTTTAATCTGATTGTAACCGGAAAAACCATCCATAAAGGAGAAGACCTTATGCTGTGCGGTGTTGTCAACCAGAACGTTGATATGAGGTAGAGGGAAATCATCCTTGGGGCTTGCCCTGTTCAAATCCCTATAGTCAACACACATTCGAACCTTACCATCCTTCTTCGGCACCGAAACTACGTTGGCAACCCACTACGGGTAAGAAGTAACTGCTAGAAAACCGGCATCAAACTGTTTCATGACCCCGGCCTTGATTTTCTCAGACATCTCTGGGCGCATTCGGCAAACTTTCTGTTTCACTGGAGGACAGTCTTCCTTTGTAGGCAAGCGGTGAACCACGATATCAGTATTCAACCCAGGCATATCTTCATAAGACCAGGCAAAGATCTCAACATAGTCACGCAGCATCTGAATCAACCATTGCTTAACACTATGCTCTAGATTTGCACCGATCTTGACCTCTTTCTTGTCTACCTCCGTACCCAGATTTACCGTCTCCACTGGCTCTTCATGTGACTGTATGGCCCTCTCTTCTTGAAGTAACATTCAAGCAAGTTCACCAGGCACTTCGAAATCATCCTCACCTTCGTCCTCGGCTTGGTTGATCGGACTTTCGAAGTCATAACTGGCAGTAGCAGAGTCGTTATCAGTGGGATCCTGAGTGGATGTAGACCTGTATATGTGAGTGTGTGTAAAATAGCTGTTTTGCAAGATAAAAAAGAAAAACAAGGAGCACAAAATTTGAAATGCAAGAAAACGTCCAATGCTTTTATTAATGATATATGAAAATGACACACAATAAGCCCTCAAACAAAGCCACGGTGTCTCGGGTAAGGCACCGGGCCGTAAAGTTTAAAATTGTCTGTTACAAATTCGAAACAAAAGTCTATTACTGTGTGATAAAAGAAATTGGCACGAAGTCCTTTGCCGTCCAGTTGCTTAGTCCGCCGTCAGTAGTCGGGTAAATCCAACTATCAAACTCAGACTCTTCATCATTGTCTTCAATCATATTCACTTCAAGATTAGTAATACACAGGGTAGGTCTTGCGATCCACGCACACTGAACAGCCCTTTGAGATTCTGCAGTGAAACCCAAACCAAACTTGTCAGTCTTATGTGCAAAGTCAGGGAGTTGGCCCCAATTCGCACACCCACCTTTCTCAATAACAGCCCGAGCATCCTTTAGGGAAGCCATCTTCATTGGAGGATCTTCAGTAACAGTTTCAGTTGATGCCAGCGTCTGGGGGACTTCCTCAAAATGTTGACACGAGGTTTCAATGATTTCCTCGTCCATCTCCATATACCGAAATGAGTTGAGGTGGCTCACCATGTACTCTTCTTCTCCTTGTACCGTAATAATTTTCCCCTTCACTGGGTATTTCAACATCTGATGGAGCGTAGAAGTTATTGCCCAAGCTTTATGGATCCACGGGCGACCCAACAAACAAGAATAAGATGGCCAAATGTACATCACATAGAATGTAGACGCAAAGATCTGAGAACCAACCTTAACTAGAATATCTACTTCTCCATGTACCATCCTCTTGGACCCGTCAAAGGCCCTTACCACGATGTTACTCGGCTTCAACACCAACCCTTCACAGTCTAACCGGTCTAAGGCTTTCTTGGGTAGAACGTTCAACGAGGACCCAGTATCCACCAGCACATGAGCTAAAGTAGTGCCCCTGCATTCAATGGAGACATGCAGGGCGTCATTGTGATTCTTCCCTTTAGCAATCAAGTCTACGTCAGAGAAACCCAACCCATTAACTGCTGTCAGACTAGCCACACAATATTTGAACTGATCAACTGAGGTCTTCTGCAGCACATGCGCAGTCTTCAGGAAAGCAATCAGAGCCTTAGCATGGGCCTCTGAACACAACAATAAAGACAACATAGAGATCTTTGACGGGGTTTTCCCCAGCTGTTCGACTACATTGTAGTCGCTTTTCTTGATGATCTTTAAAATTTCCTCTATCTCTTGTCTAGAGGCTTCAACAATAATCTTCCTTGGTGCCTCTGTCTGGGCAGGCTCACCAATAATTCCTTTGCCCCGAGTGTCAGATGACTCGGTGACGGGGATAAGGATTGGAACATGAGCAGGGACAGTAGCAAATGTACTGGCAGGTGTAATAACAACAGGTTTCTGAACAACTGGTGGAGAGATCTCAGGGGAGAAAAGTCTTCCGCTTCGGGTGACTTTACTAGATCCAACAATGTTGCTGACATCAGTATCAGCCTCTTCATCCTTTAAGTCTTGTTTAACCCCGTGATAATATACATCGGCCCCATAGTGCCATGGGACAGCCTTATCCGACGTATAGGGGATAGGTCCAGGAACAGTGATGATCAATGGAGCGATTCTCGGAACATATGTAATTCTAACAGGCTTTCTCGAGGAAGCCTTGGAAGAATTGGCGAAAATGGTGATTATAGAAACTTCTTCAACAGGAACCAAAGGAAAAAAAGTTTTCTCGAACAAGATTTCTTTACTATCCATCAGGCGTTGGACACCTGACTTCAAAAGATGGCAACCGGTAGGTAAGACGGAACACAGATGGCAACCTTCGCCATAGCCCGAAAATAAACCGGCTAACAGAAGGTTATTTTTCACAGTCATTAATGGAGTATCAATGTCTTCCACAGAGGATACAAACACATCATCATCCACATCATTCACTCCATGATTTGGCATAGGAGCAGTCATAACATTAGGTTTTTCTGGCGCTTCGAACTCAATCTCCTTAACATCAATCAGATCTTGTACCTTATTCTTCAAGGCCCAACAATTATTGGTATCATGCCCCGGGCTATCAGAGTGATAAGCACAGCGGGCGTTTGGATTATACAACGGTGAGGTGGTGTTGGGATTCTTCGGAGCTTCCCTCAAAATCACCAAGTTAGTCTTCAACAGTTGTGGCAGAATTTGAGATAAAGACATGCTGAGCCGAGTGAACTGTCTTTGAGGCCTCTCTTCCCTTGGCTGATTGTTGCATTGTGTGGCAACAATTGGTCTTGAAATAACTACCGCATTGACTGCTTGGCGGCGCTCGGGTCGACTTTGGTTCCTAGAGCTGTAAACTGCACTAGACTCCTTCTTGAATGGCTTCTTCTCGGTACTTGACGAAACACCTTTCTGTAACTTGCTGCTCTTGATACCGGCTTTAATTCTCTCCCCAGTCATAATTAACTCAGTAAAACCTGACGATGAACTTCCGATTAAATGGTTGAAAAATGGACCAGACAGGGTACCCAGAAACATATCCACCAACTCCCTGTCAGCCAGCGAGGGTTGGACTCTACCAGTGAGATCCCTCCACTTCTGAGCGTAATCTTTAAAACCTTCGCTCGCACCCATAGACATACCCTGAAGTTGGGTACGCATGGGAGCAAGGTCGGCATTATATTGGTACTGCTTGTAAAAAGCAGCAGCAAGTTCCTCCCAGTTATGGATATTAGCTCCTTCTAGCTGATAGAACCACTCAAGTTGAGTCCCTGATAGACTATCTTGAAATAAGTGAATCCAGAGATTCCTGTCAGCAGTATATGGCTGAATCTTTCTAACATACAAACGGAGGTGTAGCTTTGGGCAGGAGACCCCGTTGTATTTAGCAAAGACAAGTGCTTTAAACTTGTGGGGAATCACCACCCCAGATGCTTGACCCAAATCACCAAAATCCAACCTAGGTATCTTCTGTATCTCCATCGCACTTAACCAGTCTTCGAGCTGCTTATACCTGTCCTCGGCAGGAGGATACTGGTCTTCATCAAAGTCAGTCTCATCGTCAGAAACAACAGGGCTAAGAGCCCTTCTTTCTTCTTGGTTCTCCCCCCCCTCCAGATGAGTGGGACAAATCAACTTCGTCTCGCAACCTGTTTCTAAACCTATGACCCATGTTCAGAAGAACCATCCTCTTCTTCTTCTTTTTCTTATCCTTCAAGATAAGAGTCTTCAAATCTTTCTGCCCCTTGGCCAGGTTCATGAACATTTCCTGGAACTGAGCATTCTGAGCTTGTAGAGCCTTAATAGCTTGATCAGTGGATGTTTCAGCAGACATGATGAGTGCTGAAATAAACAGCGAAGAAGATAAGAGACCTGTAAGGGTACCTGTAATGAGGTGCATGGGAATGGATTGCATATTATATGATTTCAAAGACTTTAGGGATTCAAATTCGTAAACCAAAAGGAAACACACTTTTAAAAACTTGAAACAATGTTTGACAAATGCCTTTAAGGCGTTACAAAGAGAAAAACTGAAAAGTAAATCAAAACTAGAAATAGAAAAAGACATCAGCGCTCCCATGGTCGTTTTCCGTTGGTGCTGACATAGTTGTTGAGGACCTTCTCATTCTCCAGCTGCCTTGTAAGCTTTAGAATCTTCCACTCCTGCTCATGATACTTTTCTCTGTAAGTATCCCGCTCTTCTCTCAACTGGATCCACAACCTCTTTAATGCCCCAATGTTAGTAGGCATGTATGGATGGAGGACAGTATGAGAAACCCCTTCTTCATCAGTACTCTCAACAATTACCGGTAAGACAGCTTCGTACGACATCCCTAGCTTTTAGGCACGAGCCCGAACCCACCGGAGATACGGTTCCATTGGAAGAGAAGTCTTCGCACCTAGCTCATGCGGATCAGACCTGTTAACCCTATTCCAAGCTCGTATGAACCTGCGGCGATATCCCTCACTATCCCCTTGGAAGTCAAAGACAATGCTCGGAATTAGAAACTCATGAGGACCGTCCTTTCGAGCTCGCCCAAATTGTCGTAAGGCCAGACAAGGATTATAGGTGATTCCTCCCCTAATTCCAAGTAAAGGAACATTGGGGTATTCTCTGCACCGGTCAATAACAACTACTTCTTCCATGTCTTTAGTGCTCCAGATGATGTCCGTATGAGCCATGGACATAATTTTGTAGGCCCATCCCATACCTTCCTTGTTCTTCAAAACAAATTTAGGGAGGTGAGAAATAAACCACCTCGCCAGCAATGGTGAACAACACATAAGGGTTTCCCGTTTCCGAGCAGTAAGGGCATAAAGAGCATGCAGAATGTCACCTAAGAGAGTGGGCACCGGATTACGGGACATGAAGATCTTCACTGTGTTCACATCGAAGAAAGAATCTGAATTAGGAAACAACACCAAACTATAAATGAGAAGTGCCAGGATGTCTTCGAATGCTTGAAAATCCAAACTGTCCCAAAACTGATTAGCCTGATCAACCAAGAATTTAACCAAGAATCCTTTTGTCCCACTCCGAGTCTCCCAGTTAGACATTACTCCAGCCTTTGTCAGATGTAGGGCTATAGCAACATCCTCTAGCCTAAGAGCTATCTCCCAACCTGTAAATGGCGTCTGCTCTAGAATAGAAATACCAAGCAAATCAGAGAACTCCTCCAAAGTAGGGACCAACTGGTAGTCCGGGAAGGTGAAGCAGTGGTGCAACAGGTCAAAGAATTGGCACAAGACACTCATCATCTGCTCATCCATCTTAGAAGTGACCAAACCAAGGAGGTGACCGTGTCTTATGATAAAGGAAGAAGTATCTGGAACTTTAGAAACCAAATCTCTAAGCTGAGTAGGAATCTGTACAAAGCTGATCCAAATAGTGTTTCTATGCATAAGGCCATGACCTATAAAACAGAACAAAGATGAATCCCCTCTGTCTTTGAAATGGGTTAGTCTGATGCAAGATGCATGCAATGTCATGATGCATGATGTTATGATAGGAGCACACCACAAGTATTCACAGATAGCAAACATGGTAAGGGCAAACAAGTCACACAATAGCCCTTAAATTTCAGGCTGTCATGGAGTTTAGGTATTACCCTCTTTCAGTTTAGTCGGTTCAACCTATCCTAGTAATAGTAATCGGGTTCTAGAGGATCTCAATATCACTGACCACCCTCGATTGGTAATAATTCCAGTTTGGCAACCTTTTCTTGCGGCCGGAATCATCGCGAGAGTTTGGTCTCAATGAGTGTAGCATACTGCTACTTTTCTATGGCCAAGTTGGTCAATTATAGGTTCTAAGGTCAGTTGGTGCTTAATGACCCCTTAGCTGACCCATATTCTCCTTGTTCCACCACAAAGGATATTGGTACAAACTAAAGTGCCACACCAACGTAGCTACTGCTTCAACCGTATCGGTCTACGCCGTACAGTTCCCTCACAGTGTATTACTACTTACCTAAAAGGTATCCCCAGATCCAGATTAGGATCTATAGTAACTCCAATTCAAACCCACAAAGATAAAGCATACAAATCAAGTAATTGAAAACATTATGATGAACTATTCCTATGGTACACCCCACTTATTAATTCCCCAGCAGAGTCGCCAGTTCTGTGATACGGTGGGAATAACTGACTGTTTTTGGAATGCTGGTTCGCGTTTTGCATTTGTTTTTACAAAATGTCGCGGTAAGCAAGAGTCACCACCGACTTTATTTTATCCAATAAGGAAAGGAAAAAAGCACAGAAAAATTCCTTTTTCGAGATATTTCTGAGTACGGGGGGTAGATTATAGAAAGGGAAGGTATTAGCACGCTTTCTATCCGTAGTTATCTACGGGCTCTTAGGTACTTGCTCATCATTTTCAAAATTGTTTTCTTTGTTCTTGTGGATTTTGAAAAGTTTTTGTTTTAACTTCGATTTAACTCTTGCTTCTGTCTTCAAGAGTGTAATGAAGCGTTTTTGAAAACTTGTTTGTAAAAGAGTGTAAGTGTGAAAAAAGTTTTGCTTTGGATGAGAAAGTATCTAAGAACTAATCAACCTACTCGAAAAAGGAATTGTTCTATGCTAATTTCCTTTAGACAATGCTATCCCACTATTATTGAGTAGGTAGCACCGTCGTTGGAGTTTGAGGGTCAATTCGAAAGAGGGACATACGGTCACTAAAGCAACGTTAGGACGTCTTAGCGGTAACCCTAGTGTCTTAGATCATTTGTTCGAGGCAACAATATCCGGGGCAACCATTTTGAGGCAACTATGATCTTTTAGACAAGAGGTCGACCTCTAAAATAACCTATACTCAATGACCGTTTACGAAGGCAACCAAGTAGGGTGTACCCTAGAAGTGCGAGTATGTTGATTTCAGTTATTTTTATCTTTGCACATCTTTAGGATGATCTAACTGTTTTAAGATTTAGACATTCATTCTTGTCATGCAACCCCTATTATCAAACATCTAACAATTGTATAATTTGCAGAATTAAAATGCGGAATTTAAACTAAATTATTACAAGGCGTCGGGTATTTACATCGCCAAAAGCAACCCTTTGAAATTTAAAAGCGGAAAAATAAATGTCCTAATTAAATATTACAAACCGGGAGCAGTTACAATAGTTGAATAAAGAAAAAATAAATTGCGCGAGAAAATTGGATCGAACGTGAAACTAGGGTTTTGACCCTCCTAATTAAAAGAAAATATTTTTGGTTGTTTTTATTTATTTTTAAGAAAAGAAATTAATCCTAAAATTAAATGCTAAATTAATTATTAAATAAATTAATTAATGAAAAATAATAAATGACATATTTTGGAGTTTTTGTTATTTTAGGCAAGAAAATAAAATAATTAAATTAGGGTTAAAACCTATTAAATTCTAATTAATTTTAAATATTTACAAAATAATTAAATTTATCTAGAATTAATAACCTACTTAATTAATTAATATTTATTAAAGAAAAATAAAGTTCTGAAATTTAATTGGATAAAAAATATTTTTGGTGATTTTTTGATAAAAAAAGAAATTAATTTATTGGTTAGAAATTAAATAAAATAAAATAAAACAATTAAATAAAATAAACAAAAAAAATATAAAAAAGAGAAGAATGGGCCTGATTAGAAGGTGTGAATAGCAAGGATGTTGGCCCATTTATACTGATCCATTTGACTTTTTCCCATCCAGCGTGCGTGTATTGACTTGGCCTAGGGTACACCTTCAATGCTGGCCACCAGATCTGGCCATCTGGCCATCTGGCGTGCTGGATGGTGAACATCCATGGTGGGTCTTAAGCTTGCATATGCACTGGATTCCCTGAAAGAATTAAGAAAAATAACAAATGCTGGAGGCAGGGATCGAACCCCTGACCTCCAGCCTCTATTGCTTTGAAATCATGTGTGGCAACCACTAGGCTTTGTGGTTCTTTTTGTTAATACAATACAAATCAATAATAATATATAAAAACAAAATTAATGGCCAGAAAAAAAAAACGTGCACGCTGTTTGAATGGACAAATGGGGGAGTGCCAACGCATCATCCCTGTTCTTGGAAAACTGGAGCTTTTACCTGCGGATTTTATCCGCAGCTAATATCGTAGCCTTACTCCAAATTCTTCCACAGGCAACATAAATGGAAGCTAGCACCATGGTTGAGCTCGTCTTGTCCCCCTGAACAAGATAGTACCCTTCACGAAGGCCAATTATTCCTGTAACAAAAAGCCCTAAAACCAAATACAAAACCCTAGCAATGGTGATTCATGATATAGGTCAGATAAATGAAATTGGCTATTGGCAAAAGCTTGCATACATCATGGTGATCAAGAACATGCAATTATTTTTCATTATAGATACAAGAATGAAGCTAATCGATTTCAAGAAAAGGATGGTTTCGTGAACGACTTACAGTGCACGAGAGAGCTCGAAAATGCTTGGTTTTGATTGGTTTAGGTTGTGGAAGCTGCCAGGAAACGATTGAGACAAGTATCAAGCCCTGAAACTGCCTCTAGGAGTGATTTCGAACTCACACTTTTTCTTGATTTTTTCAAATTCTGTTTGAGCTCTATGCTTGATCTCCAACCCCTATTTTGATATGCACACGACCCTTATGTATTGTACAATGCATTAGGTTTGAATACCCTTTCCAAATCTCCTTCTTTCAATAATTTTGATAGGGATTTGATTTGCTTTGAACAACTTTCCAAAATTTCCCTTTCTCAATCTTTTTGTACATAATTTGCCTTGATACGAGTTTCATTACCTTGCTAGCTGTAATTAGAGCCTGAAACAAATCAAAATATCCTTTGTTATCAATGCTTTGATTTTTATTTGATTTATTTTGATTTAAATCAAATAAATTCAAATAAAAATCAAAATAATTAATAAAAATATGATATGGACACATGGCCAAGGCTAGAGCACGTGGAATATAATTCCAACCCAAAACAAGTGAAAAAGAATGGGCCCATTTGGCAAAATTTGAAGTTTTGGGGATAGTTGACTTTTGGCAATTTTGCAAAAAAGTCCAACTTCAACAATGCATAACTTCCTCAATTTTGAACCTTTGGAAGTGTTCTTGGACTTTTTAGAAAGCTTGAGATGTCCCATAATCAACCCTTTTGGTATCATCTCAATTTGATATTCCATGCTCATGTATGAAGCTTTGACAAAAAAGGTGTTTTTGTTGACTTTTCAAAATGACCTATAATGTCCAAATTCATAACTTCTTGTGAGTGCATTTTTTGATCTTGGGAGATGAAGATGGATTGTAGGGAATTGCATCCTATTCAAAATTAGCTTTGGATGGGTCATTTATCATAAATTATGAGAAAGTTATGCTTGGTCAAAGTTCAATTGACTTTTCCTGCAAAACCCTAATTTAGCAACTTTTGAATCTTGATGAATTGTGAGCAATCCTTGATGAATTATGATCAACCATTGATAAAATGATGAAATATACTTTAAAATTAGAATTTTGACAAAAATCTTGAAGTTTGACTGTATTTGGGTCACAATTGACTTTTGCCCTAACACAGTCGATTTTTTGGACCTTTGAGCAATTGACTGAGCAAACTTCCTCTGCAAGGCTTGAAACTCGACATGGATGATCTTGAGAACATATTAGGACATTGGTGATAACTTGGGAACACTTGGACTCAAGGATCTTTATGCAACATGAAACCCTAATTTTGGGGTAGATTGCCTTAGGAGAGAGCTTGTCTGGCCCATCCTTGAGCAACTTTGAGCAACTTGGAGATCTTTCTTGAAATGTTTTGAGAAATATGGGAGGGAACATTTTTGGGTACAACACACTTGTTTGGATTCAACCCCAACTTATATATCTTTAACCTGTCGAACAACTTTTGGAGATGATCAATGTGCTTTTCCTCAGTCTGAGACTTGGCTATCATGTCATCAACATAAACTTCGATCTCATGGTGAATCATATCGTGGAACAAAGGGACCATAGCGTGCTGATAAGTTTCCCCAGCATTCTTCAACCCAAAAGGCATCACCTTGTAGCAGAAGGTGCCCCACTGTGTAATGAAGGTTGTCTTCTCCATGTCTTCAGGAGCCATCTTGATCTAGTTGTAGCCAGAGAAACCGTCCATGAAGGAGAAAATTTTATGTCGCACGGTGTTATCGACCAAAACATCAATGTGAGGAAGAGGGAAGTCATCCTTGGGGCTTTCCCGGTTCATATCTCTGTAATCAACACACATCCGTACCTTACCGTACTTCTTAGGTACTGAAACAACGTTGGTAACCCACTGTGGATACGAAGTGACAACTAAGAATCCTGCATCGAACTGTTTCATGACCTCTGCCTTGATCTTCTCTGACATTTCAGGGCGCATACGACTGACCTTTTGTTTAACCGACATACAGTCTTCTTTGGTCGGCAGGCGATGTATCACAATATCAGTGTCCAAACCAGGCATGTCTTCATAGGACCAAGCGAAGATCTCAACATAGTCGTGCAACATCTGTATCAACCTTTGTTTAACGCCAAACTCCAGATTTGCACCTATTTTAACCTCTTTTCTGTCTTCCTTAGTACCCAAATTCACTATCTCAACCGACTCTTCATGGGGTTGTATGGCCCTTTCTTCCTGCTGTAGTAGTCTAGCAAGTTCTCCATGCACCTCACAATCATCCTCACCTTCGTCCTCGGCTTGATTGATCGGATTTTTGAAGTCATAACTGGAAATAGCAGAGTTGTTATCAATGGGATCCAGAGTGGATATGGATCTTCATTATGATACGTGAGTGTATGTAAGAGAATAACTGTTTTGATTAAGTGAAAAATAGAAAAGAAAAACAGAGAGCGCAAAATTTGTATGCAATAAATGTCCAATGCTTTATTAATGATATATGAAATGACAAATAATAGCCCTCACAAGCAAAGCCAAGGTGCCTCGGGCAAGGCACCGGGCCGTAAAGTTTCAAATTGTTTATAACAAATCTTAAAAAAAATAAGTCAATTACTGCGGAATAAAAGAAATAGGTATGAAGTCCCTAGCCGCCCAGTTACTCAGTCCACTGTTGGTTGTTGGGTAGATCCAGTTGTCGATGTTTGAATCCTCTTTGATGTCTTCAATGGCATTAACTCCCCGATTGCTGATGTGTAGGGGAGGTCTTCCAGCCCGAGCGCGTCTAACAGCCCTTTGAGCCCCTGTAGTAAAGCCCAAACCAAATTTGTCAGTTTTCTGAGTGAAATCAGGGAGCTGACCCCAATTGGCACACCCACCTTCTTTGACCACGGCCCTGGTGTCATTTAGAGAAGCCATCTTCAAAGGAGGTTTATTTGTAGTAGTTTCAGTTGATGCCAAGATCTGAGGGACCTCTTAGAAGTTCTGACAAGGAGTTTCTATGAATTCCCCGTCCATCTCTACATAACGGAAGGAGTTGAGGTGACTCACCATATATTCTTCCTCACCCCGCACTGTGACAATCTTTCCTTTCATCGGATACTTCAACATTTGGTGGAGTGTGGAGGTGACTGCCCCAACCTCGTGGATCCAAGGACGACCCAACAAACAAGAATATGGTGGCCTGATATCCATCACAAAGAAAGTGGACCCAAAAGTCTGAGAACCTACTTTGACAGGGATGTCGACCTTCCCGTGCACCATTCTCTTTGATCCGTCAAAAGCCCTTACCACAATGTTACTAGGCTTTAGAGTCAAACCCTCGCAATCCAATCGGTCCAACGCCTTATTTGGAAGAACATTTAGTGAAGACCCAGTATCTACATGTACATGAGCCATAGTGGTGCCCCTGCATTCAATCGAGACATACAGAGCATCATCAGAAATAAACTGGAATGAGAAAGTCGTCCGAAAAACTTCCTTTGAGAAATAAACTCAAGAGGGAAACCCAAATCATCCAGACAAAGAGTTGTACAAGAAGGTTAAAGCAAAAATCTTCCACGAGGGATAACTCAGTGGGGAAATTGAAAGAATATACGCTTTCTTCTTAAGGCCAACACTCTATTGGAGAGAGGACAACATAACTCTGAAAAACATGGTAATATGGTAACAAAATATTAACGAATGTGAATGAGCGATGATTTGCCAATTTTAGCTATGCATGATGTATGTATAAATGTACGAGTGTTATCGCGCATATGCTGACGAAACAGATATATAACACTGGGAGTAAACAGGAAAAACCAACTCGGGCACAATCAACACTCGGCTAAATTACATCCAAGATGAACAATCCAAGCAAAAGTAAGCGCCAACTGAGGAAACAAAACCCACTTCCTGGTTTAAATTTATTGGGGAGAAACGTAATTCGGAAGTAAACAAAATAAAGCGACCAAACAGTACAGGTATAAAGATACAACATCCTCTCCCATGCTTTACCAGGGAATAACACTCAGACTTTAACGGGGAATCAAATATTTTCAAAAGTAATGCCTCTATTGGGGATTTGAAAAATCAATTTCAAGTAGAGCGGACAGACATAAAATCATCAAAACATTTACTGGGGGATTCGTGCCGACTTCATTGGGGAGGTCAACACCATATTCACAATGGGAAAACCAATATACGTTCTTCACTGGGGAAAACAAAGGCCCGTGTTCTTTGGGAGTAATTATTGTACCAAATTCTCTGGAAAAAGAATTTCTATTAAACAAACGAAACCTTCATTGGAGAAATCTTGGGTTGAATCTTCATATCATGCAAACTCAGGAAATAAGAGAAATGAACCAAAACTTGACTGGGGATACTGGAGTTACAAACCCTATACGGCGAAACATCTTGAGAAAAACTTTTCCGGGAAACAAAACTTCTTAAAGCAACTGGAGTTCATCCATTCCTAGGATCACCACTTTTGTTGTTTTTTCTCTCTTGTGTCACAAATTTTGAAGTAAAGGCAAATTGTAAATTCTTTTTGAAAATCAATTTTGTTATTTAATCTTTTCGCTTTGAAAGTTATTATCAATAATAAATGGAGTCTTTGTAAGCTAAATAAAATAAGAAATACAAAGAATTGGGTAAAAGCTCAAATTTCATTAATAGAATGGTAGTCTGCGAATGACGAGACTCCATGGATAATTACAAAGTTCTAAAAATGGTAATATATAATGGAAAAGATACATTGAGATACAATGACCACTATCCCCTCTAACAACTTTTGGAATCCTGAGCAACAGCTTCTGTTGAAGTATGATGAGGATCCGAGAAGATTGTTGCTTCAATGATCAAGTCTTGTCTGATGTAGTTACTTGCCAAGAAAGTCCCTAACTTTTTCCTAAGCTGCCCTTGCGGGTTTTCAACTTAGTTGGAAATTTATTTTGTTTATGTCTCTAATTTTTGCCTAGACCGCCCTTTCGGGTTTTCGGCCTACCGAGAGACTCTTTTTTTCCTAAGCCACCCTTTCAGGTTTTCAACTTAGCAAGCTGTTCTTTTATTTCTTTAGGCGGAAGTATTTCTTGACTGCATCAGAATGCATGGGACGTGGGAACTCCTCGCCATCCATAGTTTCAAGAATTAATGCACCGTCAGAGAAGGCTTTCTTGACAACATATGGGCCTTCAAAATTGGGAGTCCATTTACCCCTAGAATCAGCGTTAAAAGACATGATCTTCCTGAGCACAGGTTCACCTTATCTGAATTCACGAGTTTTGACCTTCTTATCAAAAGCTTTCTTCATTCTCTTCTGATATAACTGTCCATGACACAAAGCTGTCATTCTCTTCTCTTCGATCAAATTCAATTGGTCAAACAGGTTCTGGACCCATTCAGCCTCTGACAACTTGGTTTCCATTATCACACGCAAAGAGGGAATCTCAACCTTGATTTGGAGCACAACTTCCATTCCATACACGAGGGAGAACGGGGTTGCTTCTGTTGAAGTGCGGACAAATGTCCGATATCCATGCAAAGCAAAAGGGAGCATTTCATGCTAATCCTTATAAGTAACAACCATTTTCTGGATAATATTCTTGGTATTCTTATTAGCAGCTTCAACAGCCCCATTTGTTGTACCCCAAAATTTTCCCTCTCATTTTACTCAAAACATACTCCTAGAGATCCTCAATTTGCTCAAGGTTGCCCAAGAGTTGACCAGACAAACTCTCTCTTAAGGCAATGTATCTCAAACTAGGGTTTCCATTTTCATCAATATGGGTGAACTCCAAAAACCTAATATGATCTCCATGGTCCTAATATGTTCTCAAGACCCTCCATGTCAAATTTCAAGCCTTGTACAAGAAGTTTGCTCAGTCAACTGCTCAGATGCTTGAGAATCGACTATATTAGGTCAAAAGTCAACAGTGGCCCACATACAGTCAAACATCAAGATTTTTGGTCAACAACAACATTTTGAAGTTATATCCATCATTTGATCAAGGGTTGATCATGATTCCTCAAGGAATGCCCCAAATTCATCAAAACCCAAAAGTTGCTAAATTAGGGTTTCTCAGGAAAAGTCAACCAAAATTTGACCAAACATAACCTCCTCATACTTTATCAGAAATTTTCCATCCAAGGCTCATTTTTAAGAGGATGCAATTCCTTACAACTTATATTCATCCCTCAAGTTCAAAATATGCACTCACAAAAGATATGAATTTCCATATTATAGGTCTTTTTGAAAAGTCAACAAAAACACTTTTTGGGTCAAAGCTTCTTACATGAACATGGAAGACACATTTGAGATGAGACCCAAAGGGTTGTTTAGGGAACATCCTAAACTTTCTAAAAAGTCCAAGAACACATCTCTAGGGTTAAAATTGGAAGAGATATGCCTTGTCAAAGTTGACCTTTCTTGCAAAATTGCCAAAAGTCAAATATGCTCAAAAATGCATTTTTTGCCAAATGGGCCTAACTTTTTGTGCTTGCACCTCACTTATAACATGATCCACAACCCAAATATTCACTCACATGTTGTTTGCTTAATTATTTATTTTATTTTGATTTTTTATTAATTAAAAATTGAATTAAATCAAATAAATGGTAAATAATAGCAAAGATTTGTTTTGATTGGATTTTTGGACAGAATCACAAGCTCATTATGCTGGCATAGTAGAATCAAATAGAATCAAAGCTGATTGGAACAAGAATGGCATGATTAGGCCAAATTTTGAAGGATATCATACAACATGAAAACCAAATCAAATCTTCAAAAATTTCAAAGATACTAGTGGTTTTTATAACCCTAATTCGTTCAAGGATATATAATGAACAAATCCAGGCACAAAAACAAGAGGTTGTAGTCGTGAAGAACCATAGAAAAAACTTAAAATTTTGGCAAAAAGTGGTGATCTGATCTCTACCCTAGAGGACAATTCAAGGCCTTCCAACGTTCCTAAACGATTCCTGGACCTTCCCAGAAGCTAACCCAATCGATTGCAGGTCCTTTTACGCCCAGAAACGCTCGCTAAATCTCATACGGTTTGCTTATTTTATTCAAATCGATTACAGCCATTCTTGCATAATTAGCATAATTTAATGATATATTTGTGATCATTAATGTTTTTCTAACATGTCTGGATTATTTAATTGGATTTTTGAGGCTTATACGAGTGATTGCCATGGCTAGGGTTTAAGGTCACGTTTTGGGGTTTCTTGATACAGGTAAAATTGGCCTACACAAAGGGTACCATCGTACTCGTGAGGTCAAAACAATTTGATTGGTGTAGTCATAATTCATTTATCATGCCTGTGTTGGATTTTGGAAATTTGCAGGTTTGTAGCTATGGAAGATGCCCGTAGGTATAAGTTACTTACCTAAGACGACGGACCTGCGAAGAAGATAATAACGTGGCAACTAACCACTAGGCCATTTAAACTGGCGCGCATTTTTTTTTTGTCCACTAATTCACTTGTTTGCATATATTATATATTATTGCTATTATATTGACAAGCAAAACAGGTAGCGCAGCTGGCAAGCTTGCACATTGGAAAGGGTAGAGGGTCTGGGTTCGATCCCAGGTCCCAACAACTTTCTTATTTTATTCTTCTTTGCAGAATCTTGTACATCACCCACTCAAGTGCTCATCATGCACCTCCATCATCCAACCACAAGATCTCATCACATTCATGGTCAACCAGATCCAATGCCTCTACCTTCCAGACACCATTGTGCACCATCAGGAAGCTGCCCCACTGGATCCAGCGTAGACTGGGCTTTAGCTTGGTGGGCCTGGAATATTTTCAGCAACACACCCCCTCTAATTTCTTAAGCAGGCCCATTCTTCTTCTTTATTTATTATTTTTATTTCTTACTAATTATTTTCTAATTATATTTCTTTTCTTAAAGTAACATCAAAATTATTTCTTTTTAATCAAAAATCATAAAAAACACCCAAAAATCATTTTTTTCATATAATGTTTATTTTCTTTAATTAACTAATTTAATTCTAATTAGGTTAATTTAACTCCTTTTCATAATTAAAATCAAATTAGAAATTAGGGTTTTGTAAATAATTAATTTTGCTTCAAAAATAACTTAAATATTTTTTTCTCAAAATAGATTTTTTTATGATTTCTAATCATCCTCGCATTTAATTCGTCGTGCGTATTTTGATTCCTTTTTAATTATTTTTGTAATTGCTCCGAGGTTGTAATAACTTTAATTAGGTTTTAATTCCGCATTTTATTTACTGTCTAAATAATTCTGTATATGCGAAAGCCATGTAATAGTTAGGATTTCTATTTCCGCACTTTAATTTCCGCAATTATAAACTGTTAGATGTATGCTAATAGGATTGTATGGCAAGAACATTTGAAAATTAAAACCGTAGATAACCTAAATGTGCAAAGACAAATTAACTTAAAAAATTCACTCGCACATGCTCACTCCTAGGGTTTAGTCCACTTCGGTTGCCTTCGATTAAACGGTCATGAAGTATAGGGTTTGTTAGTGGTCGTCATCTAGCCCCGAAAGATCTCAAATGACCCGTTCGGATGTTGCCTCGGAAACAGATCTTTAAGGCTTTAGGATGATTACTAACGCCTCCTAACATTGCTTTTGTGACCATATATGTCCCTTCGAACGTCCCTAAAAAACTCCAACGACGGTGCTACCTATTCCTTAATAATGGGATAACGCTATCTATAGGAAAATAAACAAACTTTTTTTGATTACGTAGATTAACTCTTAAGTACTTGCTCAAACAAAGAAACTTTTTCACACAAACACTTTTCAAGACAATTTTCAAAACAACTTCGTCACATCCTTGAGGACTGATACAAGGGTTATCACGAAGTAAACATTTTCAAAACAAACACACACAAACAATTTTAAAATGAGCAGGTACCTAAGAGCCCGTGGAAAACCACAGATAGAAAGGGTGATAACACCCTTCCCTTTCTATAATCTACCCCCCGTACTCAGAAATATTCTTGAAAAATATTTTTTCTATTATTTTTCCTTTTCCTAATTGGATAAAATAAAAGTCGGTGGCGACTCTTGCTTACCGCGAAAATTTGCAAACAAAAAACGCAAAAACACAAACCAGTATTAACAGTCGGTTCTGCCACCGTATCGCACCATTCATCTTTGGCCTGTATGGAGATGAATTGTGATGGACAATCTTAAATTCTTCACACAGTTCTGTCATCATTTTGTTGTTCAAATTCGAGCCATTGTCAGTGATAATTCTGTTCGGCACACCATACTGACATATAAGATTATTCTTAATGAAACGCACAACCACCTGTTTAGTAACATTAGCATATGAAGCAGCCTCCACCCACTTGGTGAAGTAATCAATTGCTACCAAGATAAAACAATGTCCATTCGAATCTTTGGGCTCTATCATTGCAATCATGTCAATACCCCACATAGAGAAAGGCCATGGGGAAGAGATCACATTAAGTATCAGAGGCACATGAACCTTATCCGCATTAATATGGAATTTATGACACTTCTTTGCAAATTTGCAATAATCAGATTCCATTGTCAGCCAATAGTAACCTTCCCTTAGCATCCTTTTAGCCATCAAATGTCCATTGACATGAGTGCCAAATGAACATTCACGAACCTCATGCATCAACATGTCTTCTTCGTGTCTATCCATGCATCTGAGCAAGACCATGTCATAATTTCTCTTGACAACACATTTTCACTGAGGAAGAAACTGCCAGCCAATCTTCTTAATGTCTTTCTATCTTTATTCGATGCACCAATCTGGTATTCCCGAGTTTGGAGAAAATGCTTGATATCATAATACCATGGTTTCTCATCTGCTACCTCTTTTGTTGTAAACACATGAGTGGGCCTATCTAGTCGCCGAACCATAATTTGAGGTATATCATTCCAAGTATTCACTTGATACATATAAGCTAGAGTTGCCAGAGCGTCCACCATTTGATTTTCATCACTAGGAATGTGATGGAATTCAACTTTATTAAAGAAGGGTAACAACCTTCTAGCATAATCTTTGTAAGGGATCAAGCCGGGGTGACTAGTATCCCATTCTCCTTTAATCTGGTTTATTACCAAGGCTGAATCACCATACACATCTAGAATTTTAATTCTGAGATCAATAGCTTCCTCGAGACCCATGATGCAAGCCTCATATTCTTCCATATTATTAGTATACTCAAATGTCAACCTTGCAGTAAAAGAAATGTGTGATCTATGTGGAGTGACAATCACAACACCAATTCCTTTACCATAAGCATTCACAACTCCATCAAATATCATACTCCAACGAGATTCAGGATCAGGACCTTCCTTAGGAAATGGTTCATCACAATATTTCACTTTCAGAAACATCACATCCTCATCAGGAAATTCATACTTCACAGACTGATGATCCTCAACTGGTTGGTGAGCAAGATAATCTACCAACATGCTGCTTTTAATAGCTTTTTGAGTGCGGTATTCGATATCATATTCAGATAACAACATCTGCCAACAGGAAATTCTCCCAGTAAGAGCAGGCTTTTCAGAAATGTACTTGATTGGATTCATTTTGGAGATCAACCAAGTGGTGTGATTTAACATATACTGCTGCAAACGTTTTGCCGCCCAGACCAGAGCACAACATGTCTTTTCCAACATGGAATACTGCAACTCACAATCAGTAAACTTTTTGCTGAGATAATAAATGGCGTACTCTTTCTTTCCCGTTTCATTTTGTTGTCGCAGAATACAAGCCATGGATTTATCTAACACTGTCAGATACATAATCAAGGGTCTTCCTTCGGTAGGAGAGAGCAAGATAGGAGGTTCAAGCAGATATTCTTAAATACTTTCAAATGCCCTTTGGCAGTCATCCATCCATACACAACCTTGATCTTTCTTTAACAACTTAAAGATCGGTTCACATGTTGCAGTCATGTGGGAAATGAATCTGGAAATATAATTCAAACACCTGAGGAACCCTCTGACTTGCTTTTTAGTTCTCGGCGCTGGAATCTCTTGAATTTCTTTGAATTTATCAGGGTCAACTTCAATTCCTTTCTGGCTAACAATGAAACCCAACAATTTCCCCGATCAAACATCAAAGGTACATTTATTTGGATTCAAGCGGACACGATACTTCCTCAAATGCTGAAATAATTTCAACAAATCTTCTACATGCCCTTCTTCAGTATGGGATTTAGCAATCATATCATCAACATATACCTCAATTTCCTAGTGCATCAGATCATGGAGTAGGTTTGTCATAGCCCTCTGGTACGTTTCACCATCATTCTTCAACCCGAAGGGCATCGCTCTATAACAGAATGTTCCCCAGGGTGTGATAAATGTTGTTTTTTCCATGTCCTCTAGAGCCATTCTTATTTGGTTATACCCGGAAAATCCGTCCATGAATGAGAATACTTTGAATTTTGCTGTGCTATCCACTAACATGTCAATGTGTGGCAATGGAAAATCATCTTTTGGACTAGCTTTATTTAGATCTCTGTAATCTACGCACATGTGAACTTTTTCATCTTTTTTCGGTACTGGCGCAATATTGGCAATCCATTAAGGGTACACTGACATCACAAGAAAACTGGCATTAATCTTCTTTAGAACCTCCTCTTTGATCTTCACTGCCATATCTGGGTGAGTTCTTATCAACTTCTGTTTGATTGGCGAACACTCTGGCTTCAACGACAAATGGTGCTCTATAATATTTGTATCTAGACCAGGCATATCTTGATAAGACCAAGCAAAAATATCCACATACTCTTTCAATAACTCAACCAACTTGCTCTTCACATCAGGATGCAACAATGCTCCAATCTTGACTTCTTTCGGATCTTCCTCTGAACCCAAATTGATCACTTCCAATGGCTCTTTATATGGCTGAATGGCATTTTCTCGCGCTCAAGCAACCGTGAGACCTCTTCTGGAATCTCATCATAGTCTTCTTCTTTGGCCCGATACACAGGACATTCAAAATTGGGAGAGGGTACAGGGTCATTGTGTTCAACGATTTTTTTAATTAATCTGCACATATGATTTATGATTGCATTTAGAAACTGACACATATAACAAGTGATCATGCAGATTGTATTCAGTTATTATTTATTTTGAAAGGTTTTTTTTTCTGATTACCATTTTCCAAGAAAAAGTAGAAAATAAAGACACAATTTGGGAAACAAAGATAACTTTTATTATTGATTTTAAAAGTCACAACAAACAAATAAGACTATACAATATTAATACTTACACCTTGGGCAGAGTGAAAGCTCTTCAAAAAGATTAACAAATCAAATTACTTTGAAACATGTATGCAAGAGGGAACATCAATGGTGATCCAGTTCTGAACCCTAACTCCGTGCGTCACGTAATTCAGCATTTCCTGCTCTGCTTCATCTTCTACAATGGCATTAATCCCGAAAACATTTAGATGAAGATAACCCCCGCTACAGAAGATGTCTTGATACTTTCCTGTAGCAGACTTCAGCTTCATGCTCTTGCCTTTGTCATTCTTCAAAGAGAACCCCAAGTTGGCTCAGTTCTTGTTTATAAGTGGATCCACAATCTGTCCTCATACTTCACTATGACCCTTACGCACAACTTGCTGCGCATCCTTAAGCAAAACCATGAAATTATCATTTCCTCTTATATTATCAAAGGATAAGGCTTGGAACTGGGTTCCAACAACAACTTCACTCGCCTCCACAATGCTGAAAGAGGACAAATGAGATATCAATAATGCCTGTTCTCCATTTATGATTACCACTTTTCCTTCACGTACAAACTTCCCTTTCTGGTGTAAAGTTAAAGTGGCAGCCCTGCCTCATGTATCCACGGCCTTCCTAGCAAATAACTACAAGCAGGTACAATATCCATGACCTGGAAAGTAATCTGAAACAAATATGGGCCTATATGAATAGGCAAGTCCACTTCACCAATAACAAATTTCCTTGATCCATCAAACACTTTCACAATAATGCCACTTGGGCGCATGGGCATTCCTTGATATTTCAACTTCATAAGCGTGCTCCTCGGTATAACGTTCAATGTAGATCCATTATCAATCAACACATTGGATAGTGAATCATTCTTTCAATTTATAGAGATGTGGAGGACCAGGTTGTGATTCCTTCCTTCATCTGGCAATTCAAAGTCGCAGAAACTCAGGTTATTACATGACGTAATGTTCCCTACTACACTGCTGAATTGGTCTATAGGCACGTCACTTTCCTCAAAAGATTGATCCAGTACCCTCATCAGAGATTCTCTGTGAGCAGAGGAGTTCATCAATAAAGCCAAGATAGATATTTTTGAAGGAGTTTGTAGTAGCTGATCTACAATTCTGTAGTCGCTCATCTTGATTATCTTCAAAATAGCATCCACTTCTTTCTCTAACGTAGCTCCACTAGATTCACCCGTAGCCTTCTTGGTTTCAACATTCTCAGCAATTTTCTTTCCAACACTAACATCTCCTTGAATAATTGGTGCAAATACACGACCGCTGCGGGTCACTCTGCTAGTCTCAGCAATATTTTCAACATCAGGCTTTGGATGGATGGGAACTTCCACACCATCCTCTAAGATTGTAGCGTTATATTTGTAGGGTACAACCTTATCTGATTGTAGGGAATAGGACCCGGCAAACTAATCACCAATGGGGTAATAACTAGCTAGCTATAATACTCAACTTCAAAATGGGAGGGTGCACCAAAACAAGGCACAATGACACTCACCCCTTCTTCAACATAATCAGTCATTATTGAGTCATCTCTGGAAAACAAATCCTCATCTGAGGAGAAATACTCATCTGCAGAGGCAAACTCATCATCCGACTCTTCTTCAAAAGTCAACTGTGGCCCACATACAGTCAAACTTCAAGATTTTTGGTCAACATCAACGTTTTGAAGTTATATCCATCATTTGATCAAGGGTTGATCATGATTTCTCAAGGAATGCCCCAAATTCATCAAAACCCAAAAGTGCTAAATTAGGGTTTCTCAGGAAAAGTCAACCAAACTTTGACCAAACATAACGTCCTCATACTTTATCATAAATTTTCCATCCAAGGCTCATTTTTAAGAGGATGCAATTCCCTAAAACTTATATTCAACCCTCAATTTCAAAATATGCACTCACAAAAGATATGAATTTCCACATTATAGGTCCTTTTGAAAAGTCAACAAAAACACTTTTTGGGTCAAAGCTTCTTACATGAACATGGAAGACACATTTGAGATGAGACCAAAAGGGTTGTTTAGGGACATCCTAAACTTTCTAAAAAGTCCAAGAACACATCTCTAGGGTTAAAATTGGAAGAGATATGCCTTGTCAAAGTTGACCTTTTTTGCAAAATTGCCAAAAGTCAAATATGCTCAAAAATGCATTTTTTTGCCAAATGGGCCTAACTTTTTGTGCTTGCACCTCACTTCTAACATGATCCACGACCCAAATATTCACTCACATGTTATTTGCTTAATTATTTATTTTATTTTGATTTTTTATTAATTAAAAATTGAATTAAATTAAATAAATGGTAAATAATAGCAAAGATTTGTTTTGATTGGATTTTTGGACAGAATCACAAGCTCATTATGCTGGCATAGTAGAATCAAATAGAATCAAAGCTGATTGGCACAAGAATGGCATGATTAGGCCAAAATTTGAAGGATATCATACAACATGAAAACCAAATAAAATATTCAAAAATTGCAAAGATACTAGTGGTTTTTATAACCCTAATTCGTTCAAGGATATATAATGAACAAATCCAGGCACAAAAACAAGAGGTTGTAGTCGTGAAGAACCCTAGAAAAACTTAAAATTTTGGCAAAAAGTGGTGATTTGATCTCTACCCTAGAGGAAAATTCAAGGCCTTCCAACGTTCCTAAACGATTCCTGGACCTTCCCAGAAGCTAACCCAATCGATTGCAGGTCCTTTTACGCCCAGAAACGCTCGCTAAATCTCATACGGTTTGCTTATTTTTTTCAAATCGATTACAGCCATTCTTGCATCATTAGCATAATTTAATGATATATTTGTGATCATTAATGTTTTTCTAACATGTCTGGATTATTTAATTGGATTTTTGAGGCTTATACGAGTGATTGCCATGGCTAGGGTTTAAGGTCACGTTTTGGGGTTTCTTGATACAGGTAAAATTGGCCTACACAAAGGGTACCATCGTACTCGTGAGGTCAAAACAATTTGATTGGTGTAGTCATAATTCATTTATCATGCCTGTGTTGGATTTTGGAAATTTGCAGGTTTGTAGCTATGGAAGATGCCCGTAGGTATAAGTTACTTACCTAAGACGACGGACCTGCGAAGAAGATAATAACGTGGCAGCTAACCACTAGGCCATTCAAACTGGCGCACGTTTTTTTTTTTTGTTTTGTCCACTAATTCACTTGTTTGCATATATTATATATTATTGCTATTATATTGACAAGAAAAACAGGTAGCGCAGCTGGCAAGCTTGCACATTGGAAAGGGTAGAGGGCCTTGGTTCAATCCCAGGTCCCAACAACTTTCTTATTTTATTCTTCTTTGCAGAATCTTGTACATCACCCACTCAAGTGCTCATCATGCACCTCCATCATCTAACCACAAGATCTCATCACATTCATGGTCAACCAGATCCAACGCTTCTACCTGCCAGAGACCATGGTGCACCATCAGGAAGCTACCCCACTGGATCCAGCGTAGACTGGGCTTTAGCTTGGTGGGCCTGGAATATTTTCAGCAACACCCCCCCCCCCCTCTAATTTCTTAAGCAGGCCCATTCTTCTTCTTTATTTATTATTTTTATTTCTTACTAATTATTTTCTAATTATATTTCTTTTCTTAAAATAACATCAAAACTATTTCTTTTTAATCAAAAATCATAAAAAACACCCAAAAATCATTTTTTTCATAAAATGTTTATTTTCTTTAATTAACGAATTTAATTCTAATTAGGTTAATTTAACTCCTTTTCATAATTAAAATCAAATTAGAAATTAGGGTTTTGTAAATAATTAATTTTGCTTCAAAAATAACTTAAATATTTTTTTCTCAAAATAGATTTTTTTATGTTTTCTAATCATCCTCGCATTTAATTCGTCGTGCGTATTTTGATTCCTTTTTAATTATTTTTGTAATTGCTCCGAGGTTGTAATAACTTTAATTAGGTTTTAATTCCGCATTTTATTTACTGTCTAAATAATTCTGTATATGCGAAAGCCATGTAATAGTTAGGATTTCTATTTCCGCACTTTAATTTCCACAATTATAAACTGTTAGATGTATGCTAATAGGATTGTATGGCAAGAACATTTGAAAATTAAAACCGTAGATAACCTAAATGTGCAAAGACAAATTAACTTAAAAAATTCACTCGCACATGCTCACTCCTAGGGTTTAGTCCACTTCGGTTGCCTTCGATTAAACGGTCATGAAGTATAGGGTTTGTTAGTGGTCGTCATCTAGCCCCGAAAGATCTCAAATGACCCGTTCGGATGTTGCCTCGGAAACAAATCTTTAAGGCTTTAGGATGATTACTAACGCCTCCTAACATTGCTTTTGTGACCGTATATGTCGCTTCGAACGTCCCTAAAAAACTCCAACGACGGTGCTATCTATTCCTTAATAATGGGATAACGCTATATATAGGAAAATAAACAAACTTTTTTTGATTACGTAGATTAACTCTTAAGTACTTGCTCAAACAAAGAAACTTTTTCACACAAACACTTTTCAAGACAATTTTCAAAACAACTTCGTCACATCCTTGAGGACTGATACAAGGGTTATCACGAAGTAAACATTTTCAAAACAAACACACACAAACAATTTTAAAATGAGCAGGTACCTAAGAGACCGTGGAAAACCACAGATAGAAAGGGTGCTAACACCTTCCCTTTCTATAATCTACCCCCCGTACTCAGAAATATTCTTGAAAAATATTTTTTCTATTATTTTTCCTTTTCCTAATTGGATAAAATAAAAGTCGGTGGCGACTCTTGCTTACCGCAAAATTTTGCAAACAAAAAACGCAAAAACACAAACCAGTATTAACAGTCGGTTCTGCCACCGTATCACACCATTAATCTTTGGCCTGTACGGAGATGAATTGTGATGGACAATCTTAAATTCTTCACACAGTTCTGTCATCATTTTGTTGTTCAAATTCGAGCCATTTTCAGTGATAAATCTGTTCGGCACACCATACTGACATATAAGATTATTCTTAATGAAACGCACAACCACCTGTTTAGTAACATTAGCATATGAAGCAGCCTCCACCCACTTGGTGAAGTAATCAATTGCTACCAAGATAAAACAATGTCCATTCGAAGCTTTGGGCTCTATCATTCCAATCATGTCAATACCCCACATAGAGAAAGGCCATGGGGAAGAGATCACATTAAGTATCATAGGCACATGAACCTTGTCCGCATTAATCTGGAATTTATGACACTTCTTTGCAAATTTGCAATAATCAGATTCCATTGTCAGCCAATAGTAACCTTCCCTTAGCATCCTTTTAGCCATCAAATGTCCATTGGCATGAGTGCCAAATGAACATTCACGAACCTCATGCATCAACATGTCTTCTTCGTGTCTATCCATGCATCTGAGCAAGACCATGTCATAATTTCTCTTGACAACACATTTTCACTGAGGAAGAAACTGCCAGCCAATCTTCTTAATGTCTTTCTATCTTTATTCGATGCACCAATCTGGTATTCCCGAGTTTGGAGAAAATGCTTGATATCATAATACCATGGTTTCTCATCTGCTACCTCTTTTGTTGTAAACACATGAGTGGGCCTATCTAGTCGCCGAACCATAATTTGAGGTATATCATTCCAAGTATTCACTTGATACATATAAGCTAGAGTTTCCAGAGCGTCCACCATTTGATTTTCATCACTAGGAATGTGATGGAATTCAACTTTATTAAAGAAGGGTAACAACATTCTAGCATAATCTTTGTAAGGGATCAAGTCGGGGTGACTAGTATCCCATTCTCCTTTAATCTGGTTTATTACCAAGGCTGAATCACCATACACATCTAGAATTTTAATTCTGAGATCAATAGCTTCCTCGAGACCCATGATGCAAGACTCATATTCTTCCATATTATTAGTACACTCAAATGTCAACCTTACAGTAAAAGGAATGTGTGATCTGTGTGGAGTGACAATCACAACACCAATTCCTTTACCATAAGCATTCACAACTCCATCAAATATCATACTCCAACGATATTCAGGATCAGGACCTTCCTTAGGAAATGGTTCATCACAATCTTTCACTTTCAGAAACATCACATCCTCATCAGGAAATTCATACTTCACAGACTGATGATCCTCAACTGGTTGGTGAGCAAGATAATCTACCAACATGCTGCTTTTAATAGCTTTTTGAGTGCGGTATTCGATATCATATTCAGATAACAACATTTGCCAGCGGAAAATTCTCCCAGTAAGAGCAGGCTTTCAGAAATGTACTTGATTGGATTCATTTTGGAGATCAACCAAGTGGTGTGATTCAACATATACTGCCGCAAATGTTTTGCCGCCCAGGCCAGAGCACAACATGTCTTTTCCAACATGGAATACCGCGACTCACAATCAGTAAACTTTTTGCTGAGATAATAAATGGCGTACTCTTTCTTTCCTGTTTCATCTTGTTGTCACAGAATACAAGCCATGGATTTATCTAACACTGTCAGATACATAATCAACGGTCTTCCTTCGTAGGAGGGAGCAAGATAGGAGGTTCAAGCAGATATTCTTAAATACTTTCAAATGCCCTTTGGCAGTCATCTATCCATACACAACCTTGATCTTTCTTTAACAACTTAAACATCGGTTCACATGTTGCAGTCTTGTGGGAAATGAATCTGGAAATATAATTCAAACGCCTGAGGAACCCACTGACTTGATTTTTAGTTCTCGGTGCTAGAATCTCTTGAATTTCTTTGAATTTATCAGGTCAACTTCAATTCCTTTCTGGCTTACATTGAAACCCAACAATTTCCCCGATCAAACATCGAAGGTACATTTATTTGGATTCAAGCGGACACGATACTTCCTCAAACGCTGAAACAATTTCAACAAATCTTCTACATGCCCTTCTTCAGTATGGGATTTAACAATCATATCATCAACATATACCTCAATTTCCTAGTGCATCAGATCATGGAGTAGGTTTGTCATAGCCCTCTGGTACGTTTCACCATCATTCTTCAACCCGAAGGGCATCACTCTATAACAGAATGTTCCCCAGGGTGTGATAAATGTTGTTTTTTCCATGTCCTTTAGACCCATTCTTATTTGATTATACCCGGAAAATCCGTCCATGAATGAGAATACTTTGAATTTTGTTGTGCTATCCACTAACATGTCAATGTGTGGCAATGGAAAATCATCTTTTGGACTAGCTTTATTTAGATCTCTGTAATCTACGCACATGTGAACTTTTTCATCTTTTTTCGGTACTGGGGCAATATTGGAAATCCATTAAGGGTACACTGACGTCACAAGAAAACTGGCAATAATCTGCTTTAGAACCTCCTCTTTGATCTTCACTGCCATATCTGGGTGAGTTCTTATCAACTTTTGTTTGATTGGTAAGAGGGAACATCAATGGTGATCCAGTTTTGAACCCTAACTCCATGCGTCACGTAATTTGGCATTTCCTGCTCTGCTTCATCTTCCACAATGGCATTAATCCCGGAAACAGTTGGATGAAGATAACCCCCGCTACAAAAGATGTCTTGATACTTTCCTGTAGCATACTTCAGTTTCATGCTCTTGCCTTTGTCATTCTTCAAAGAGAACCCCAAGTTGGCTCAGTTCTTGTTTATAGGTGGATCCACAATCTGTCCCCATACTTCACTATGACCCTTACGCACAACTTGCTGCGCATCCTTAAGAAAAACCATGAAATTATCATTTCCTCTTATATTATCAATGGATAAGGCTTGGAACTGGGTTCTAACAACAGCTTCATTCGCCTCTACAATGCTGAAAGAGGACAAATGAGATATCAATAATGCATGTTCTCCATTTATGATTACCACTTTTCCTTCACGTACAAACTTCACTTTCTGGTGTAAAGTTAAAGTGACAGCCCCTGCCTCATGTATCCACAGCCTTCCTAGCAAATAACTATAAGCAGGTACAATATCCATGACCTGGAAAGTAATCTGAAACAAATGTGGGCCTATATGAATAGGCAAGTCCACTTCACCAATAACAAATTTCCTTGATCCATCAAACGCTTTCACAATAATGCCACTTGGGCGCATGGGCGTTCCTTGATATTTCAACTTCATAAGTGTGCTCCTCGGTATAACATTCAATGTAGATCCATTATCAATCAACACATTGGATAGTGAATCATTCTTTCAATTCATAGAGATGTGGAGGGCCAGGTTGTGATTCCTTCCTTCATCTGGAAATTCAAAGTCGCAGAAACTCAGGTTATTACATGACGTAATATTCCCTACTACATTGCTGAATTGGTCTATAGGCATGTCACTTTCCATAAAATCTTGATCCAGTACCCTCATCAGAGATTCTCTGTGAGCAGAGGAGTTCATCAATAAAGCCAAGATAGATATTTTTGAAGGAGCCTGTAGTAGCTGATCTACAATTCTGTAGTCGCTCATCTTGATTATCTTCAAAATATCATCCATTTCTTTCTCTAACGTAGCTCCACTAGATTCACCCGTAGCCTTCTTGGGTTCAACATTCTCAGCAATTTTCTTTCCAGCACTAACATCTCCTTGAATAATTGGTGCAAATACACGACCGCTGCGGGTCACTCTGCTAGTCTTAGCAATATTTCCAACATCAGGCATTGGATGGATGGGAACTTCCACACCATCCTCTAAGATTGTAGCTTTATATTTGTAGGGTACAACCTTATCTGACTTGTAGGGAATAAGACCCGGCAAACTAATCACCAATGGGGTAACAGCTAGCTTGCTATAATACTCAACTTCAAAATGGGCGGGTGCACCAAAACAAGGCACAATGACATTTACCCCTTCTTCAACATAATCAGTCATTATTGAGTCATCTATGGAAAACAAATCCTCATCTGAGGAGAAATGCTCATCTGCAGAGGCAAACTCATCATCCGACTCTTCTTTAGCAAAACAAACCTCAATCATATCAACTTCATGGTAATCATCCCTTTGAACTGTAACCTTGATAGTTCCATTGTCCAATAACAACTGAACACCTTTCTTCACGATCGAACATCTTCTGGAGTCTCGACAGCAAATTCGGCAAGATCCATATTGATGTTCCACTTGACCAGCCAAGTGGCAGAAAGTAGCATGCAATTGCACAAGGTCTTCATTCATATACTCCACATTAAAATTTTTGAACTATCCAGGACATCCAGAAACCATATTCACCTCCTCTTCATACTCTGCCCTAGGCCTGATTATGTGGATGAGGCCCTCATCCATCATCTTCTGTAAATCAGCCTTTATCTTGTCACGACCTTGTATGTCTGTACTGCAAATAGCACAACCGGAATGGTCATGCATATAATAGCTAAACTCATAGAGGTATGCATGCATTTTCACCAAATCTCCTCTAACTAGATGAATATCAAAAATCCGGAAGTCACCTGGACAACCAGCCACCATATTCATATCATTTGCTCCTCTATGCTTGGGTAGAGGATTGTCTTTCACATTAGGACCCACATACTTGAAAGATAGAATACCAGACTTCACCAATTTCTGCACCTCAGTCTTCAAAGGATAATAATTCTCAATATTATGCCCTGGTGCTCCCTGATGAAAAGCACATGTTTGGTCGGCCTTGTAATACCAAGGTAAAGATGATGGTACAACGGGAGGTGGTCGGGTCTGAACCAACTTCTTCTGAATCAATGCTGGTAGTAACTCTTTATAACTCATAGGAATAGGGTCATAACTCTCCCTTATCTGATTATACCTTTGATTCCCTTGCTGGGATGGTCTCTGATAAGAAACTGTGGTTGGAGCCACACCAATAACTGGAGTAACTGTGGCGATTTGCTGATGACGCTGATAATTTCTTCTAGGAGGATTAAACCTCCTCTCTTGCATAACAACATTTGCATCCCCTTCCTTCTTCTTGGTAAACCTATAAGATGGCTTCTTCGCACCTCCAGATCCTTCACTCTTTGTTAAACAACCCTCTCTTACAACCTCCTCTAAACGGATACCCATGCCTACCATTTCAGTAAAGTCACTTGGCGCACTTGCTACCATCCTTTCAAAGTAGAAAGCATCCAGAGTCTTCAAGAAAATCTTAGTCATCTCCTTCTCTTCCATGGGAGAAATCACTTGGGCGGCTACCTCACGCCATCTCTGTGCATATTCTTTGAATGATTCCTTGTCTTTCTGAACCATGGCCCTGAGTTGATCACGGTCAGACGCCATGTCCATGTTGTACTTGTATCGTCTGATAAATGCTTCTCCCAATTCATTGAAATTATGGATATTGACGTTGTCCAAACTCATATACCACTTCAGTGCAGCACCGGTCAAACTATCCTGAAAAAAGTGAATCAGCAGACGCTGATCTTCAGTATGGGTAGACATTCTCCTTACATACATTACCAGATGAGCACAAGGGCAAGTGTTTCCCTTGTACTTCTCAAACTCCGGGACCTTAAACTTTGCAGGTATCTTAACATTCGGGATCAAGCATAATTCATTCACATTTTTCCCGAATAACTCTTTTCCCCTGAGGGCCTTCATCTCCCTCTGCATTTTGTCAAACTGCTCTTGAAAATCATCCATTCTGTCCTAAAGACCCAAGTCTTTACTTGGTGGAGGAAAAGGACGACACATATCATCATTAACAATTGGAACCATATTCATCGAAGGAGGTGCAGCAGGAACATGTACCACAGGAAGTGCAGGAGTAACAATAGTTTGAACAACTGGAGTATCTGGAGGACCTTCAGGCGCAAAGTTTTGTGGCATTCCCCATGGATAACCTTGAGGCATGCGATTCTGAACAACTATTGGGGTAGCAGACATAGGAAAAGCCGGAGCCTCAGCAGTAGCCCTTGTCAGTTGAGGTTGAAAACTCGGAGGCTGATTCTGAGCAGCCACCGGAGATTCCATCAGAGCGGTAAGATTGGCCATGCCGGCCTTCAAAGCATAAACTTCCTCGCGCAGCTCGCGATTGTCTTATTCTAAGTTGTCCATCTTCCTTCTGAAATTATCCCGAGTGTTATAGTGGTGAGTCAACTTGCTGAACAAAGTAAAGAAGCTTGGTAAGACACCTGGATATGCATAACAAATGCAAGAAATATGTGCAATATGATGCATGATATGCAATGCACATGATTTTATTTTGTTATTTAATATTTCAATGGATTTAAAGATTTATAGACACATTGCAAATATCAAAGTAATAACGCATTTGAAATACTGAAATTTTTTATTATAATAACTTCAAAATAGGTTACAAATATCAACAATCCCAAGTACAAGATGAAAATAAAGTCTAAAACCCTGAGAAGTAAAGCTGTCGGAGATCACTCTATACGCTGACGCTTCCCCATAAGCCTGGAAATCTGAGCCTTCAACCTCTGATTTTCTTTCGCATACCTGGTGGCAACCTCCTTCCAATCACCTGAATCAAGAAGTGAGTAATCAGCATCTGCTTGAGACTTAGGAGAAAATAAATCCCCTTGCCTCTCCATATCTCTACCACTCGACTCTCAAGGATCTCAATCAAGTCACCTTTCTCCTTCAAGTCTGCTCTAAAGGAAATCTCTAAAGTTTGGCACTTGTTCTTCTAAGCATCATTTTCCTGCTACATCCTGACCAAAGCAAGTTGCAACTCTTCTAGATCATCCAATAAGGGAGGAGTGGTTTTCAAAAAAAAATCAGGCATAGGTGTTTCCTGGGAATACGATATTTTCAACTGAATAACCCTCGCTTGGACCCACTGAAGATATGGCTCCAAAGAAACAACCCCCTTAGGTCCCAAGTCTTTCCTACTCTTCGTGTGGATGTGACGCCAGGCCTTTGCAATCTGCTCCCTAGCTTCCTTATGGTCTTCTCCCTCCTTCAAAAAGAAACTACTAAAATGAATATTATTTGGTTTATCCCTCATCGGATAACCAAGTTGTCGTCGTGCGAGAACAAGGTTGTAGTTAATTCCTCCCTTTGTACCAAGAAGAGGTACATTGGGGAAACTACCACAGCTGTCAACAATCTCTATATCCTGGTAAGCTTGATGATACCAATCAATATCCGAGTGAGTAAGTTTCATGATCTTAGGATCCCAATGGGGCTCCTTCCTGACATCCCAGAAAGCATCATACTGAGGCATATGAGAAATAAACCACCGGTACAACATAGGCGCGCAACAGATAATCATCCCCCATGATAAGAACTATGAAGATGAATAAAGTAATAAGCATCACCCAACAATGTAGGAAATGGGTTTCCAATCATGAAGATCCTGATAGCATTAATGTCAACAAACTTGTCCACATTAGGAAATAAAAACAACCCGTAAGCAAGTAGAGAAAAGATGGCCTCAAACGCGACTGTACTCTTCATCCTAGCAAAGTAACGAGCTTTCTCCAATAAGAGATGAGCTGCTAATCCTCTAATCCCTCCTTTAGTAGTCATATGGGCTTCAACCTCAGACTTCCCCAGATGAATCAAAGCAGCAAACTCATGTGATTTTGGCTCACCCTCCAAACCAGTAAAAGGAACACGATCGGTAATAGGTAAATCTAACAGATAAGAATACTCCTCTAGTGTAGGTATCAACTGATAGTCGGGAAAAGTAAAGCAATGATACATCAGATCATAGAACTGTACCAAGGTCGAGAGAATACCCTCCTTCATCCTAAGCTTCATAAGAGGAATGATGGATCCATACTTCTTCCAAAAATCTGCAGAGCACTCGATCTCGGGAATTAGACTGATTAACTCATCTATCTTGGGATCCTTGAAACTGTACTTCCCAATCTTTCTTTTTCCAGAATCCATGATTAAAAAGTACCTGAGATATTCACAAATGGTTAAATTTTAAGTCCCTTGAAATAAGATTTCTTTTAAAGATGCTTATGAGTGCATGGATGCATGATGCAACAATCACACACAAGATCACACATATAGGGTTCATAGGTTCAACGTCACGAGCGTGAGGCCTAAGGTACTACCCATAAGGTGTTGGTCTAAAAGTTATCACTTGCCAAACAAGGTTCTAGAGGTTCCCAGAGTCTACATCCTTTCTTCAGATATTACCAACTTCCCAATTAACTCGGTAATTAGTAATATTCTCAAGAAAAACTCGTCTGAGCATAGTATCGCATGACAACTATTTCCAGATTACTCCGTCATAGCTTCTGCACTACACCTAAAAGGCCAAGATGGGTTTGGTATTCTATGGTCCTCAGCTTCAGCAGGCTCCCAGGTTGAAAGCAGTACGTCTTCTCGATTACTCGGTAAATGTCACTACAGTCAAAGGGGCCTCCACTGAGTGGGGGGATCTCATGCCTCCTTTTTTGGGATTACTCCCTCAAAGTTAACATGACTATACCGCCTATCCTATCTTAAAGTTTGCCCAAGTCCGGGTATAGGACTTATAAATAATCACCAAGCACCATGAAAACCAGGAAAATCTAGACAAATATATATACAACATATACCACATAAACAAAAATAGCTCATATACAGATATAAACAAAGATAGGCTCAACCCACTTAAGGATGGACCAGCAAAAGGTCAATCTTTCCCCAGTGAAGTCGCCATTTTTATGTAGCGGTAGAAATGTTTAAGACTAATCCATTGGATTGACTAGACTTGTACAAATCAAAATAAAAATCGCCACCGCGCTTTATTGTTTCCAAAGGAATGGGAAAAGAGCAAATAACCCAAAAAGAGGGGAAAGATTCTAGGTAACGAGGTTGGTTATGCAAAGGGAAGGTATTAGCACCCTAAACATCTATGGTACTCCACAGGAACCTCTTTGTAAAATATGTATATTTTGGCTATAAAATGTTGTATGTAAAATAAATGGTGGAGGTGAGAGAAGAAATATATTTTTTATGATTTTTGCACCCTCCGCGGTTGCGAACCTTTAGTGCCTACATACCATCTTTCGTGCAATAAGGGATCAGGGTACTTGTAGTTCCTCATTAAAAAAATTTAAAACACAAGTGTGTTGGTTAATTTTATGAGATAAGACATCGTCGTCATTGTCCGTGTGGAAAACATACTTACTACCCACAATCATGAGGAAGGAGAATTTTGTATCATCTCAAAGTGGAGGATATGGCTTGGATTTTAAAATCAACAATGCCTCACTCAACACCCAGGTGGAAAATATCTCACTTCACTATATATTATAGAAGTATAGTTGTTTGCATCACTACAAGGACTGACAAGAGTCCAATCTTTTGAGAAAATTTTTTAAAGTGAAAAGCCAAAGTGGAAAAATGGTTTGAAATGAGATTGATTGACTTTTAGTCTTCTCACAAAAATGTCAATGTATTATTAAGTTGATTGAAGTTTATTTATGAAAATGTTTTTGAAAATACATGGACTTAGGTCCAAGTTTATTATGAAAGTGGTTCAAGTTAAAAAAAAAAGAGTTTTCAAAAGGAGGGAGAAGATTTTTGAAATTAAAGAAGATGAGAGGAGAAGAAGAGGCTATCCTAAAGTATAAGGTAAAAGATAGGGATAAGAACCATCTAACCAACAAGAAGCCAATACATGACATTATGAGCCAAGATAGAATTCTCATTCTTTGGATTGAAACCAAGCAAGCAAAGATACTAGACCTCTTGTGAGAACCAAACTTCAAGTGTATTAGGTCTTCATAAAAATTAAGCAGAGTAACGGCTGTATACGGGTGAATTTCAGATTACAAACAAAGAATGTAATCACAATAACCTACATGCAAAACAAATAAACAACCCAATGTCTTGAGGTAAACCTCAAGAACTCTAGACAAAATATCAATTAAGGTCACAAGGTCTCCAATATTGGCCAAGGTTTATAATCCTAAGTCCAAGAAGTCCAATACTCCATAATGCCAAGGATAGTAACCAAATAGTCCTAGTATCATTAAAGTTTTTTTATGGTTCATGTTGATTATTAGGTGTCTTAGAAGAGAAAAGAAAAGGCTCAAGTGAGCAATATAAAAATGACATGAAATGTAATGCTTAAAGTAAATGGTACATAAAGCATAAAAAATAAAAGGGCATAAAGTAAAAACAATTTAATAATTAGTGGTTAGTTGGATGACCATCTTGAAACTTGCATTTGGAACTTATTAGAGGATTGGTAGAACTAAAGCCTCCATACAACAAGTTGCATTTGCTTTTTGTCAAGTATATCATCTATTTGGAATCCTCAAAAGTACCATTTAATGATCAATGATGTTTAAGGGATCCGCGTTGACCAAAAGTGTTGTAGATTCATTAGAGGATTTGTAGAACCAAAACCTCCATACAATGAATCTTAAGATTATTGGATCAAAGAGATCAAATTAACATACTTGGGCTTGAAAACATAGGTTTGGGTCACGAATGATCATTTATTTGAATCGGGACAAAAATTAGCACTATGTTAAGCAATCATAAGTGGACTTATATAAAAGTCGCACCTATTTTGAGGCTGGTCAATAGTAATATATGCACCATTTGTTTTGAGACATGATATAGAGATCATGCTCCAATAACTCTTAGTGCAATGAGAAAGGGATAAGATAAAGAGGGGTGGGAGAGAACATACAAACCACATTTGAATTAAATTTAAATCAAACTATTATTAAAATTATTCATCCATTTTTGTGGAGTTAGACTCAACACCATGGATCCAATAATGTTAACAAAGTTCATGACCAAAAATTCAATCCAAGATCAGTCAGAAAATAATCACAAAATAATATGGCATTTAATATAGACACTAAAAAAGGTTTTTAAAATGTTTTAAAATAGAAATAAAAGAAAAAATATCAACTATATTTAAATTAATCAAGAAATAAAAAGTAAGACCATAGAAAAATCAGAAATGAACTAAAATGATTTTGTAAAATTTTTGATAATTTTTTAAAGTCAGAAACTATTTTTTAAAATTAAAAGAAATGAGTAAAATAAACCCAAAATGATAATAAATAACAATGTCAGAAATAAAAAATAAATGAGGTCACCAATATTTGTCACAATATCATTGGATCATTCCATTTTTTTTTCCAAAATTTAAAAATGCATAAAAGTATTTTTTTTAACATTTAAAACAGTTCAAATAAAGTGGAAATTTATAATAAATATCAAAACACAAAATAAAATTGTGAAAAAATAAAAATCAGAAAGAGAAAAATCAAAAATATTTTTCATAATTGTTTCAGATTTTTTTGACTAAAAATGAATTTTCTATGATTTTTTGAAATTTAAAACAATTAAATATAAAAATCAGAAAAGAAAAATAAAGTCAAAAATATGTGGACCATTGGATAAGAGTCAAAACACGTTAGTAATCAAATCCAAGGGATCTGGCGCATTGTGCATATCATGGTCATTAGTGAATAAAGCATTGAATCAAATGTAAATCAGAAATAAAAAAAAATCCAAATGGTGTTGTTTCATTGGTTGAAGGATGACACGTTGGTCATCTTCAACCTCCAGCCAGTCCCAAAACCAGGTTGCTCAATCTGTAAAATTAGAGCACGAGACATATGCCATTCGCTTCGTATCTTCAAGACGAAGACAACCACACCTTCGCGATAAATTTATATAAATTGTAGCTCAAGCAATTTGGAAAGAAAGTTTTGAAAAGCGATTTGAAATTTCATGGTCAAAATAACTTTCCAGATAAAATTAAGTGTTACAACTAGAACCAAGGCAATGAGAGCATCACAATAATATCAAAGTTTTGAAGAATTGATGAAGAAATCTACCTATTGAAATTGAGTTGCAGAGCTCTGAAACTGGACTTCTATGGAGCAATATAGGGCACGATTCTTGAATGTAGTTATATGGTTAGCTTCAGGGAAGATCAAGGAAGGTAAATTGATAGAAAAATTGGATTGAAAAAGGCTTGAGAACAGATTTCGAAGTTGAAGAATTTGAGTTATGGAACAAGTTTGGCAGGGTGATTCTGGCTATCCAAGCTTGAGGAAATGAATGGTGGATGACCCTCTATTTATAGGGAATCAAATGGGAATGTCCAAGCGTGTGAAATGATGAAGTTTGGAGGGAAATCGTGTGAAGTTGCAAGAAAGAAAAGTGTGACTTCTAATTTGATCAAAACTCATCTAAGACGCGCGTTTTGTTGTACTAATCCCTTCTGGAAGTTCACTAAACATGTTTAGAGGCAAAAACACACAGAAACAAAGTGTTTAGAAGCTAAACCAATGATTTCAAATTCTCACTTTTGAAGAAGCTTCAGTTCCAAGTTACCAAGTTCAAATCAATGGCATTCTCAGCTCAAGAGGTCTTAAAGCATGATCCTTGATGCTTTAGAAAGTCAAGGTCACAAGCTTTGAAATGGAAAAAGAATGGAATCAAATGGATGCTTGAGCTGAAATTTGCATTGAGTCAAAGTTGGGAAAAAGAAGTTGACTTTCCATACTTAGAAATATTTCAAGTTTTTCTTTAAAAGTGACCTATAATGTTTTGCATCAAAACATGGCCTTCCACTTGAAATTTTCTCTTGACCAAAAAATATGGCATGAAATAGACCTCTTGAATGACATTTTGAAACTTGAACCATTCAAAATCTCTAAAAATTGAGAGAGTTATGAATTGTTGAAGTTGGCAAAAAATCATGAAATGACCTATAATCTTTTGTATCCTTAGGGAATCTTCCTTCCATTTTCTCACTTTGCACATAAAAGAGGGCATAAAGTTAAAATCCTCAAGATAATTGTGGAAAATGAATGGGCTCAAAGTGATAAAAATTGACCAAGTTATGATCATTTTAAGTCACATATGAGAAATGGGGGTTCATCTTGAGGACTTGTAATCTTTCTTCATCATCAAGTTTATTCCACATGAAAACTCCTTGAAAATTTTGAAGTGATTTATCGATAACCCTTTGAAGAGAAGGATGTTTTTGGAATCACTCAAAAATACCAAAAGATGGGCAAGATATGCTTCTTTGAAGTTCAAAACCCTAGCTCCTAGATCAAGAAAATGCTTTGAGGAACTTTGACAACTTTGAACAAACTTCTTGTACCAACACAAATGTTTTGTAAATAGAAGTTGTTGAGGATGAAAATGAGAACTCATATCTACCAAAACTACTACCATATCTTAAGAATTGAGAGAAATATGCACTTTTGACCAATGGGAATAAATCCATGTCCAAGCATGACAACTTCTTCCATCAACCCCTTGTACTTTTGAATCAAATTTGATAACCTTGAAATGTGGTGAACCAAAATAACCTTGCCATGCCATTTCTTCCAAAACAAATCCAATGGTGAGGTTTGAAATTCTCAAGCTTTATTGACTAGGACATGGAAATAAACTTATGAACCCATGGAGAAACTTGCTAAATCTCATTGCCTTTACCTACATTAGTAACAAGCAAGACAAACCAACATTGTATTTTATTAATTAAAAGGAAAAAATCAAGACAAAATATTCATGACCACAAAAGAAAACAAGTCAAGGTAGTTGGTGATTCCTTAAAGAGCAAAGCTAAAGGTAGGGAGGGGAACCAAGAACCCTAATATGATCTTGTTGTGATTGAATCAATATGGTATGATGAAGGGATCTTAGGGGCAAAAATTGGGGTATAACAAAAGCCATATAAGAAATGTCAATCCCCCTTTCTGAAAAGGAGGTTAGAGGATTCTTAACTACATCGCCCGCTTCATATCTCACTTAACTGCTACTTGTGAGCCAACCTTCAAAATCTTGAAGAAAGATCAAGTAGTTAGATAGAATGACGAATGCCAAGCTGCCTTCGATAAAATAAAGGAATATCTACAAGAACCTCCTATCCTCGTGCCTCTAGTTGAAGGAAGACCTTTTATCATGTACTTGACTGTGCTGGAGAATTCTATGGGGTGTGTGTTGGGCCAACATGACGAGTCTGGCCGAAAAGAGCATGCCATATACTACCTGAGCAAAAAGTTTACCGACTGTGAAACCAGATATTCATTGCTCAAGAAAACTTGCTGTGCTCTGGCATGAGCTTCTCGCTGGTTAAGACATTATAGGTTGACTCATACCACTCTACTAATTTCTAATATGGACCCTATCAAGTACATCTTTGAGAAACCCGCTCTTTCCAGGCGGATAACTAGATGGAAAATGATCTTGACTGAGTACGACATTCAATATACAACACAAAAAGGCCATCAAAGGAAGTATATTGGCAGATCATTTGGCCCATCAAGCTGTTGCTAAATACCAGTCTATGAACTTTGATTTCCCGGATGAGAATATCATGTTAGTGACCGACTGTGCAAAACCTGGACCATATGACGGACCTAAACAAGGATCCTGATGGACTATGGTCTTCGATGGGGCTTCCAACGCTTTGGGTAATGGAATTCGTGCTGTAATCATATCCCCTGAAGGTTACCACACTCCTTTCACCGCTAGATTATGCTTCGATTGTACAAATAACATGGCTGAATACGAAGCATGCATATTAGGTCTGAGAGTCGCCATTGATTTAAGTATCAAGCATCTAAATGTATTCAGAGATTCCGCTCTATTGATTATCCAAGTAAAAGGATGACCACTCCCGATACCAGTCCCAATTATTCGAAATCCAGCCCAGGTATCCTCTGAACTTCCATGGCACTCGGACAATCTTCCAACTTCTTGTATCTATCCTCAGCAGGAGGATATTGCTCATCATTATAATCTGTATCGTTGTCAAAAACTGCGGGACTAGGGTACTTTTCTCCTTCTTGGTTCTCCCCTTCCTTGGATGAAGAGGTCATATCAGTTTATTGCTTCAACCTTTCTCCAAACCTTCTACCCATATTCAGAATACTGACAACCTTCTTCTTCTTCTTCTTCTCTCTCAGAATGAGGGCTTTCAGATCCTCTTTCCCTTTAGCCAGACTTATGAACATTTATTGGAACTGGGCGTTCTGTGCCTGAAGATCTTTAATGGCTTGATCGGAAGACATTTCTGCTGAAATAAACAGCAAAGAAGATGAGAAACCTGTAGTGGTACCTGTAATGATGTGTATGACAATGGGATGCGCATGTAATGATTTCAAAGATTTCAGGAAATTTAAATTTGCAAACCAAAATAAACAAAAACTTTATTAGCTTAAATTTGAAGGTTCAAAATGCCCATAAGGCATTACAAATAAGTAAATAAAACAAATCTAAAACTAGAAAAGAAAAATCAAAAGTCCAATGGACGCTTTCTCTTTGTGCTGATATAATCATTGAGCACTCTTTCTTCCTGGAGCTGCCTGGTGAGCTTTAAAACCTTCCTCTCTTGATCATGGAACTGTTTCCTGTAAGTATCCCGCTCATTCTTCAGCTGAATCCAAGACCTCTGTAACTCCCCAAGATCAGTGGGCACGTAATGATAGAGAACCGTGTAAGGAATGCCTTCTTCCATAGTGGGTTCCACAATCACTGGTAATACAGCCACATAAGGCATCATAAGGTTCTGGGCACGAGCTCGTACCCATTAGAGGTAAGGCTCCATAGGAACAAAAGTCTTTGGTCCCAAATCTTTGGGGTCAGATCTGTTTACCATGCCCCAAGCTCGTATGAACCTCCGACGATACTCATTAACATCATCCTCATAGTTGAATACAATGTCCTCAATAAGTAACTCATGGGGACCATCCCTTCGAGCATGACCAAATTGTCATAGAGCTCGGCAAGGATTGTAAGTTATACCCCCTATGATACCAAGTAATGAGACATTAGGGTACTCCCCACAGCGGTCAATAATAGCAATGTCTTCCATAGCTCGGGAACACCAAAGAATATTTGTATGAGTGAGTGACATTATCCTGTGCGACCAACCCAAACCTTCTTCGTTCTTCGGTACAGAATTAGGGAGGTGAGAAATAAACCACCTCGATAGCAACGGCATGCAGCACATAAGAGTCCCTCTTCTCTTCATGGTACGAGTATGGAGAGCGTCTAAAATATCTCCAAGCAAGGTAGGCACAGGGTTGCGAGAAAGGAAAATATTGATAGCATTCACATCTACGAAGGAGTCCAGATTAGGTAAGAGAACTAAGTCACAGATAAGAAGAGCCAAGACCTCCTCGAAATCCTGAAAATCCAAATCATCCCAAAATAGATGAGCCTTGTCTATTATAAATTTGGATAGAAAACCCTCGACTCCGCTTTGAGTTTCCAAATTGGATACCACATCGGCCCGTTTCAAATGCAAAGCTGAGGCAATGACTTCTGGATTAGGAGCTTCTTCTATACTAGTGAAGGGTACCTGCTCAAGAACGGGTACGCCCAATAGCTGAGAGAATTCTTCCAAGGTGGGTACCAACTGATAATCTGGAAAGGTGAAGTAGTGATGCTTGGGATCGAAGAACTGAAAAAGTACGCTCATCATCTGTTCATCAAGGTTTGAAGTAACCAGGCTGAGAAGTTGATCGTGTCTCTTAATGAAAGTAGAAGTTTCAAAAACTCTTGATACTAGCTCTTTGAGTTGGGAAGGTATCTACACAAAGTTGATTCAAATAGTATTTCTACGCACGGAAGCCATGATCTGCAAAACAGAAGAAAGATAAATTCCCTTGGTCTTTGAAATGGTTAGTGTAATGAAGCATGAATGCCATGTTATGATGCATGGTGTCATGATAAACCACATGTATAGAAAACACAGGTATATCAAACACAGTCAACTCACACCAAGTCCTTAGGTTTAAGGCTTGCATGAGGTCAAAGGTAATACCCTCTTAAAGTTAAGTTGGTTTCAAACGTGTCCTAGAAAAGTAACCGGGTTCTAGAGGATCTCAATATCACCGACCATTCTTTATCGGTCATGGTTTCAGCTCACGCAATCTTTTCTTGCGGCTAAAATATTCCAAAAGTCTGGTCTCAATGAGTGTAGCATCGAGTATCAACCAGTTCTCAGCTCTACACTGAGGCCGACTATCTCGCTACTTTCTAATGGCCAAGTTATTCAAATAAGGTTTTAAGGTTCGTTAGTGCTTCACGATACCATGCAGCGGCCCCATATTCTCCTCATTTCACCACAAGGGATACCGAGACCAACCAAAGTACCACACCAACGTAGCTACTGCTTCAATCGTATCGGTCTACGCTGTACAGTTCCCTCACAATCTATTGCTATTTACCTAATGAGTGCCCCCAGATCCAGGTGTAGGATCTATAGTAACCCCAAACAAAACCCTAAAAAATAAAGCAAACAAAGCAATAAAGAGAATCAATTTTAATGACCTAGATCCTAAGGTATACCCCACTTATAAGTCCCCAACAAAGTCTCCAGTTCTTTGATACGGTGGCAGAACCGACTGTTAATACTGGTTTGCGTTTTGTGTTTTGTGTTTGCAAAATGTCACGGTAAGCAAGAGTCGCCACCGACTTTTATTTCATCCAACCGGAAAGGAAAAAAGTACATAAAAATCCTTTTTCGAGATATTCTGAGTACAGGGGGTAGATTATAGAAAGGGAAAGTGTTAGCACCCTTTCTATCCATGGTTTTCCATGGGCTCTTAGGTACTTGCTCATTTTTAAATTGCTTGTGTATGTGCTTTGTTTTGAAAATGTTTTACTTCGTGATAACCCTTGTATCAGTCCTCAAGAGTGTGACGAAGTTGGTTTGGAAATTTGTTTGAAAAGTGTAAGTGTGAAAAATTTTGATTTGAGCAAGTACCTACTAGCATCTACCTACTCGAAAAAAGATCATTTATATTCTTGTTTCCTTTAGACAGTGTTATCCTACTATTGAGAAATAGGTAGCACCGTTGTCGGAGTTTGTAAGGGTGAATTCGAAAGGGATGTTCAGTCACTAAAGCAATATTAGGACACCTTAGTAATAACTCTAGAGTCTTAAGATCTTTTCCGAGGAAACATTTCGGAGGCAGCATTTCCGAGGCAACATTCGAATGGGACATTTGATCTTTTTAGACTGGAGGGCAACCACTAAGACACCCTATGCTTAATGACCGTTTACCGAAGGCAACAGAAGTGAGAGTATACCCTAAGAGTGAACATGTGCGAGTGATTTGTTTTCAGTTTATTATCTTTGCACATTAGGGTTTTCTAACCATTTTAATTTTGTCATGCATTCTTGCCATACAATCCTATTAGCATACATCTAGACAGTTTAATATTTGCAGGAATTAAAAATGCGAGAAAATAAACCTAGCTATTACAAGGCTTCGAGGAGGGGGATTAATTACATAACCAAAAATCATGGATTTAAACAGTAAATAAAAACCCCAAGTTAGCTATTACATCCTCAAAACAGTTACAAAATAATGGAAAAATAAAATAAGCGCGCGGCGAGTTAAATGCGAGGCGATTAGGGTTTTGACCCTTGGCTAGACCTAATTGCAATTGATTAAAGAAAAATGTTTTTTTGTCATGTTTTTGTTGCTTGAGAAAATAATGAAAAATTAAATTAAAAGAAAATCCTAAGTTCTAATTAATGTTAATTTTTGAAAATAAATTAATTAATTCTAAACAACCTATTTTTGTATTTTTGTTTTATTTGAGAAAAAGGATAAAAATTAAATCGAGAGTTAACCTAATTTTTCTAATTTTATTTTAATGGTGAAAAACAAATTTAAGTTACTCTAATTTAAACATTAATCTAATTAATTAACAAAATTAAATTTGATAAAAAACCTAATTCTAATTTTTATGAATTCTTGATTTTATGATTTTATGAAAAAGGTGATTAATTTTGTTAATTAAAATAATTAAGGAAAATATTAAAAGAATTAAAAATAAGAAGAAACAAAAAAAAGAAGAAATGGGCCTGTGTTGAATGTCCCAGGGGGTGTAGATCTGATTTTTTTGGCCCAAATACTCTAAGCCTGGTTGACCACGCCTAATCTGGTGCAACATTGACTTGAATGTATATCATGGTCCTTCATTGGAGAGGCGTTGGATCTGGCTAGCTGGGCATGCAGTGGCAAGGCATTGAGAGTGTATGGAAGGCACTGGATAGTGCAATGCATTGGATTGGCCTGCAATTGTTAAGAAAATAACAAAATGCACACGCCTGGGATCGAACCCAGGGCGTGTACATCAAAGGCAAGCTTCTTTACCATCTGCGTTGGAATGTCAATTGTTATTATTATGAAACATATGAAACATAATGCAAACAACGTGCCACGCATCCAAAATGCACAAAAATTCAAACGGGCCAACCACATGTTGCCACACCATCGTCTCCTTCACTGGCCTGTTGCTTTAGGTAAAACACTTTTACCTACAGACATTTGTGCGTAACTATAAACCTGTAACATTAAAAAATCATGTACATGAAATATAAATGAAAGGTAATGGTACCAATTAACTCGTCTCATCCTCACGAGCATCATGGTACCCGATTCAAGGCCCAATTGTTCCTGCGTCGAAAACCCCTAAAATGAACAAAGAAACCCTAGCAATGGCATATTGTGATTCTTGCGCTGTAAATGAAATTAAATGATACCAATAGCTTACAAACAAGATAATGAACAAGAATGTATAATCAAAACATGATAATACTGTCAAAATCAAGGAAACCAGAATTGAGTTTTTGGGCAAACCGTGGTTGATGGTGGGCACGATTCCTGGTGTTTTGAAGCTTGAGGATAGGTGGAATAGCTTCCTGGGATCTCCTGGAATAGATTGCTAGCCTTAAATTGCTTTGAATCGTCCTCTAATCTGCAAACTAAAACTAACTTTTTATCAAGATTTTTGGGTTTTGTTCTATGCCTCTCACGACCTCTAACCCTGTTTTTTTGATCTAGAATTCTTCATTATATAACCTAGAGTGAATTAGGTTAACAAACTTGGACTAAATCTTTGCATTTATCCAAGATTTGATTTGATTTGAAAGCTATATGATATGTTCCTATTTTGAGCCAAATCATGTCTTTCTTGTACCAATTGGCCTTAACTTGAATTGATCTTGTAAACTCAGCATATCTTGATTGCTAATCTGTCAAAAAAAAAAAACAAATCAAGTCATATCTTTATTAATTTTCATCATTTATTTGATTTAATCCACTTTTTAATTAATGAAAAATCAAAATAAATTGATAAATGAAGCACATAATGGGTGAGTGAACATTTGAGTCTTGGACCACATTATAATTGAGGTGCAAGCATAAAAAGTTGGGCCCATTTAGCAAAAAATGCAAATTTGAGCACATTTGACTTTTGGCAATTTTGCAAAAATGGTCAACTTGGCCAATGCATAACTGTCTCAATTTTAACCATAGAGAGGTGTTATTGGACTTTTTAGAAATATTAGGATGTACTATAAGCAACCCTTTTGGTCTCATCTCAATTGAGTCTTCCATGTTCATGTATGAAGCTTTGACCCAAAAGGTGTTTTTGTTGACTTTTCAGAAGGACCTATAATGTCAATATTCATATCTTTTTGTGAGTGCATATTCTGGACTTGGAAGCTAACTATGAATTGTAGGGAATTGCATCCTATTCAAAATGAGCTTTGTATGGGTCATTTCTGTAAAAGTATGAAAGAGTTATGCTTGGTCAAAGTTGAGTTGACTTTTCTTGTAAAACCCTAATTTAGCAACTTTTGGGTTTTGATGAATTGTGAGCAATCCTTGAGGAATCATGATCAACCCTTGATAAAATGATGTATAATACTTCAAAATGAGGATGTTGACCAAAAATCTTGAAGTTTGACTGTATGTAGGCCACAATTGACTTTTGACCTAGTATAGTTGATTTTCAGGCATTTGAGCAATTGACTGAGCAAACTTCTTCTGCAAGGCTTGAAACTTGACATGGATGGTCTTGAGAACATATTAGGACAATGATGAGCATTTGAGTTCTTTGTGGTTCACACATCTTGATGAAGATGTGTTGTACCCCAAAATTTTCCCTCTCATATTTCTCAAAACATTGCAAGGAAAATCTCCAAGTGGCTCAAGGTTACTCAAGAGTTGGTCAGGCAAGCTATCTCCTAAGGCAGTCTACCCCAAATTAGGGTTTTGTGTTTCACCAAGATCCTTGAGTCCAAATGACTTCAAGTGTTCACCAATGTCCTAATATGTTCTCAAGATCATCCATGTCAAATTTCATGCCTTGCAGAGGAAGTTTGCTCAGTCAATTGCTCAAAGGTCCAAAAATCGACTATGCTAGGGCAAAAGTCAACTGTGACCTACAAACAGTCAAACTTCAAGATTTTTTGTTAACATTCTGATTTTGAAGGATATTTAATCATTTTATCAATGGTTGATCATGATTCATCAAGGATTGCTCAAAATTCATCAACACTCAAAAGTTGTTAAATTAGGGTTTTGTAGGAAAAGTCAACTCAAATTTGACCAATCATAACCTTCTAATAATTTATCATAAATGACCCATCCAAAGCTCATTTTGAAGAGTATGCAGTTCCCTACAATCCATCTTCATACCCCAAGATCAAAAAATGCACTCACAAGAAGTTATGAATTTGAACATTATAGGTCATTTTTGAAAGTCAAGAAAAACACCTTTTTTGTCAAAGCTTATAACTTGAGCATGGAATATCAAAATGAGATGAGACCAAAAGGGTTGATTAGAAGACATCTAAAGCTTTCTATAAAGTCCAAAAACATCTCCAAAAGTTCAAAATTGAAGAAGTTATGCATTCTTTAAGTTGGACTTTTTTGCAAAATTGCCAAAAGTCAACTATCCCTAAAACTTCAAATTTTGCCAAATGCGCCCATTCTTTTTCACTTGATTTTAGTTTGAGTCATTACCCACGTGCCCTAGCTCCAGCCATGTGCCCATATCTCGTTTTTATTATTTAATTTGATTTTTATTTGAATTTATTCATTTTAAATCAAATAAAATCATATAAAATCCAAGGCATTGATAACTTATGATTTTCTGATTGTTTTAGGCTTTGGTCACAGCTAGCATTGCAATAAAATTCGTATCAAAGGCATTGGTTACAAGAATATATGATTTGAACTAAATTTGGAAAGGTTTTCATGGAGAATCAAATCAAATATGCAATCATCATTGGAGCAAGATTTGAACCAAATTTGTTACCCTAATCTAATGTGCATTACATAAGCAAGCAAGGACTACGAAAATAAGGGGGGGAAATCGTTGGAAGAGGCAGAACCACTTTGCAAAAATTCACAAAAAAGTTGGAGATCAAAGTCCAGGTTAGAGGCAGTTTCAGGACGCGAGAGTTGTCTCAATCGATTCCTGGCCATTCACACAAGCTACCTGGATCCAAACCAAGCATTATCAGGTCCTCAAACGCACTGTAAGTCTCACGCTATTCACCCCTGTTCTTGATTTCGATTTGAATCATTCTGGCATCTATTAAACAAACTAATGGCATATTTGTAATCACAAGAACATTTGCAAACTGATGGTAATAGCCAATTTCATTTATGTGCCTTGTATAGAAAATCACCATAGCTAGGGTTCCTTGTTCGTGTTTAGGGCTTTCTATTTCAGGTACAATTGGCTCATAAGAAGAACATGGTTGTGACCAGGAGATCATGACGAACTCAACCCTGGCCTTGAAAATCATTTTTATGGCCTGAAGAAGATTTTAGAGCAAGGCTGCGCTTTTAGCTGCAGATGCAAATCCGCATGTAATTTTACAGTGTTTAAGAGGACAGGGACGATGAGGTGTCCTCCGTCCATTGGCCAGTTCAAACGTTACGCGCCTTTTTTACTTTTTCTGGCCTTGGAATTATTTTGTTATATTATTATTGATACGTATTATATTAACAGCAAAGCAGCGTGGTGTGTTGGCAAACACGGATTATGTCTCTTTCTCACATGGACATCATTTGGACTAATAAGGACATGGAAGACGTAGCTATTATTGATCACTGTGGGGAATACCCCAATGTTCCACTGCTAGGAATCAATGGAGGTATCACCTATAATACGTGTTTGCCCTTACGTCAATTTGGGCGAGCTAGGAGGGAAGGACCTCATGAGTTGCTGACGCCAAGCATTGTCTTTGACTTTCAAGGGGATAGTGACGAGCATCGCTGCAGATTCATACGAGCCTGGGATAGGGTGCACAGGTCTGATCCGCATGAGTTAGGTGTGAAGACTTCTCTTCCAGTGGAACCATATCTCCGATGGGTTCGTATACGTGCCCAAAAGCTGGGAATATCGTACGAAGCTGTCTTGCCTGTGATTGTTGAGGTTGCTGATGAAGAAGGGGTTCCTCCTACCATCTTACATCCGTACATGCCTACTGATATTGGGGCATTAAAGAGGTCCTGGATGCATCTAAGGGAAGAGCAGGATACTTATAGAGAAAAATATCACGAACAAGAGCGGAAGATCCTGAAGTTGACAAGGCAATTGGAGAATGAGCAGATCCTCAACGACTATGTCAGCACCAAAGGCAAACGACCATGGGAGCGCTGATGTCTTTTGATTATTTCTAGCTTTGATTTATTTTTCAGTATTTCTTTCTTGTAACGCCTTAAAGGCATTTATCAGACATTGTTTCAAGTTTATCTAATAAAAGTGTGTTTCATTTTGGTTTACTTATTTGAATCTCTCGACGTCTTTGAAATCATATCATACGCATTTCATTCCATGCACCTCATAACAGGTACCCTTACAGGTTTTCTCATCTTCTTCGCTGTTTATTTCAGCACATCATGTCTACTGAAACATCAACTGATCAAGCTATCAAGGCTTTACAAGCTCAAAACGCTCAATTCCAGGAAATGTTCATGAACTTGGCTAAGGGTCAGCAAGATCTAAAGACCCTTATCCTAAAGGATAAGAAGAAGAAGAAGAAGACAGTCCTCCTGAACATGGGTCACAGGTTTGGAAACAGGCTACGAGATAAAGTCAATCTATCCCACTCATCTGGAGAGGGAGAAAACCAAGAAGAAAGGAGGGTTCCTAGCCCTGTGGTATCTGACCATGAGACTGACTTTGACGAAGACTAGTATCCTCCTGCTGAGGATAGATATAAACAGCTTGAAGACCGGTTAAGTGCGATGGATATTCAGAGGGTCCCTGGGTTGGACTTTGGTGATCTAGGTTTGTCATTTGGGGTGGTGATTCCCCACAAGTTTAAAGCACTAGCCTTTGCTAAATACGACGGGGTTTCTTGTCCAAAGTTGCACCTCCATTCGTATGTTAGAAAAATTCAGCCATACACCGCTGAAGGGAACCTCTGGATTCACTTCTTTCAAGACAGTCTTTCAGGGACTCAGCTTGAATGGTTTTACCAGCTTGAAGGAGCTAGTATCCGTAATTGGGAAGATTTGGGTGCTGCTTTCTACAAGCAGTACCAATACAATGTCGACCTCGCCCCCACGCGTACCTAACTTCAGGGTATGTCTATGAGTGAGAGTGAAGGTTTCAAATACTATGCTCAGAAGTGGAGGGACCTTGCTGGAAGAGTGCAACCACCCTTGGCTGATAGGGAGCTAGTGGATATGTTTCTGGGGACCTTGTCTGGTCCATATTTCAATCATCTGATTGGAAGTTCATCGTCCGGATTTACAGAGCTGATTATGACCGAGGAAAGAATTGAGGCCGGTATCAAGAGCGGTAAAATACATAAGGGTGCTTCGCCAGGCACCGAGAAGAAGCCTCACTTGACATTTGTTGAGTAAAATGAGAGGGAAAATTTTGGGGTACAACAGAGGGTATCGGGTTTAAAGTTTGAGCAGCTTTCAAAGGGTTCTAATGGTTGGGTTAGCTTCCTCAAGTTCCCAGGAAGCTAATGGAATGCTTAGCTTGAGCTGAAAGGGCCTAAGGAGTTCTGGAGAAGTCCAAGTGCAAAGCTCTATTTTTGAAAATGGAGGATGGTGTTAATGGTATTACAGTTCTGTAACAGGGTGTGGGATCAGTTCTAAATGGTGTTTAGAAGCTTTAGGAACCAAAAGGCTTGAAAACGCACGAGGGAGTTATGAGTTTCAAGTTTTTGGTCTGTTTATGTGAAAATAGAGATATGAGAGGTGATTCTGAGTTCTAGGTGTTTTCAGGGCTTAAGACTTTGTGTCTTTGATGTAAATAGTTTTTGTATCTATAAGCAAAAGGATTGGAGTGGTTTGGACAATCAAAAGTACAAGTCACAACCTTTTGGCTAGGTTACTTGATTTTCAAGAAAAGAGGGAAACCAAGTTTCAATGTAAGATACAAGCATGGGCTGAGTGATTGTAAGTGTCTAAACCATTTCTTATGTATTGTAAGACATGTATGATCAGAAGAGAACATGTGTAAGGCTCAAGAACAAGTTTTGTGTAAAAAAACACTTTATCAAAATGGCAATGTGCACTTTCTTCCCAAAATGGATATAAAGCATGTCCATGCATTGAATACTTGAAATGATACCTCTAACAGCTGTGCGAGCAATTAATTATGGAGTGCCTAAAAAGTTTGAGGCCTACAAAGTAGAGTTTATGCAGCATAACTTTGAATTTGAATTTTGTTCACAAAATGCCTTGTAAATCAAGTGACAAAACCCCAACTTCATCTCTTTGATTATCCCTACTCAAAAATGATCTCAAGGAGTTCCTGGACATTTTAGAAAGATTTCAATGTGCTCTACAACCCATCTTTGAATTTATTTTGAATATTCCCCTTGGAACTATATGAAAAAGTGCCATGAAGTTGGTTCAAAATCCTGACCAAATTAGGGCAAAAATTTCACTAAGTGTTTAGTTTCATGACCACATGTTCTTAAAATTATAACTTGAGATCCAAGCACTTTTGGAAGAAGTTGTGTGAAGAAAAGTTGTAGATTTCATGGAGATATACAAATTTAATTTTTGAAGTTTCTTTTGAATCATCTTGCATCATGGTGAAAATTTTGCTCAAAGTTATGAAAAAAATAAGAAATTTCCAACACTTAGAAAAATTTATAAGTTTAGAAATTTTCACTTTTCAAAAATGAAATTATGAATTTTGAATTTCTTGATGAGGAAGTTTCATATTTTGACATATTTTGATGAATTGTGATCTTTGGCATTTGAATTTGACCAAAAAGTTAAAGTTTGACTTTTCAGTATACAATTGACTTTTGATCAGATGATTGAAAAATTCATCTGTCAATCTAATGGACTTGCAATGTTTTGAACCATGTAATTAGGTAAAAATTATACAATTGGACTCTTTAGATCATGCCTTAAACCAATTGATCATTTTTCTAGGTCAAAAATCAGAAATTGTCCTTTCCCAATCAAAACCCTAATTTTGACCATTTTGCCCTTTTGGAGATTTGATCAAATTTCTTGAGGAATTATGGTCCAAACTTGATCAGATGATGCATATGAGTATAAAATGTTAATGTGTATAAAAAATTATGAAGTTTGACTGTAAATTGGCCACAATTGACTTTTTCCCCAATGCAGCCGATTTTTAGGTTAACTGCTCAATTGACTGAGCAAAAGTGTGATCTAAAGCTTGAAACTCGACATGAGTAATCTTGATGGTCCATAATGATCCATGAAGGTCATATGGGGCATTGTAAGTTCAAATATTCTTGTGCAAACTCAAACCCTAATTTTGGTCATCAGTGCTTAAGGAGGTGTCTTGAGCTAATCAACCCCAGTGCAGTCTTGAGCCAAGGGAGATCTTGTGAGAAAAGTATTGATAAGTGAGAGGGAAAATTTTGGGGTACAATAGCTGCCATTGTTCAATCTTCTTAAACCTGAAGAGTTAGATTGGCGAGTTTTTCCATACGTGACTCGAAGGTGGAAGATGATTGGACACTAGAGTGCCCAGAAATTTGCACTCGGTGATGTGAAGGTTGATGGTATAGGGAATGGGATTAAATATGCCATTTGGAGAGATGGTGGAAAATTGTTGGAGATGGGCTTGTAGATGCCATCCAGAAATGATTGATGAACCGTATGTGTAAGATGAAACTGAATGAGTATCAGAATGGCGTCCGTGTTTGGAGCGTATCTGAACTGTATCTGAGAGTTGAATGAGTGTCAAAATGGCGTATGTGTCTGGAGTGTATCTGAACTTTATCTGGATATTGAATCTGAATGAGTATTAGAATGGAGTCCGTGTCTTAAGCGTAACTGAACTGTATCTGAGAGTTGAAACTGAATGAGTATCAAAATGGCGTCCGTGTCTAGAGCGTATCTGAACTGTATCTGAGAGTTGAATCTGAATGAGTATCAGAATGGCTTCCGTTTCTGGAGCATATCTAAACTGTATCAGAGAACTGAATCTGAATGAGTATCAGAATGGAATCCGTGTCTGGAGCGTATCTGAACTGTAGTTAAATCTGAATGAGTATCATAATGGCAACCGTGTCTGAAGCGTATCTGAATTGTATTTGAAAACCTTGAACATTGTTAATGGTAGTTATTGATTAATCTTATCCTGAAAAGGGTAAAATGTTAGCTAATATGCAATGCCTTGTTGTATGAAATGCATGGTATAATGCATCCGTGTTATCAATGTTTATGATATATGGATACGATGTATGCGTATGTGAGCTAGTCTACTGCACTACTATTGGATTGGGGAGAATAAATCCCTGAATGTTGCTGAGGATATGGAGTGTAAGTATTCACGATGTGAAGTTGAAGTATTGATGAATTTCCACTTAGAGAAATAAACTATGTTGTAAGGTAAATGTTGTGTACTGCTTGTAAAATCCTGTTGGGAAATCCTGAGAAATTGAACGACTACTACTGGGGATTGATAATTGGAAGCTTTGTTCCGCTAGGGATTAAACTGCACACTGCGGGGGACTTTATGGAAATAACTTAGAGATATTTCCCTATCTCTTAAAGCCATTAGTGATTGTCTTTCTATTTTGTTTATTTGTAAACAGTAATTATGTTCAAATGCATATGTTCAAAAATAAATCATTGGAGGTTTTTATAAACAAAACACAAGGGTAAATAAAAACAGATAGTTTTGCACTTTCAAAGGGATATCTTTGTATTGACTTTGAGTAAGTATTTTTATACAATGAGACAAACATTCTAGTAAGAGAATGCCGTCGTAAAAAAATGAAAATTTTGATACAAAGAAAAGATAATTATGTGCAATAGTCCCATGGGGTTCCCATTCTGCTATAGCCTTCATGTCTATGAGCATCTTGTCTGTTTGTTGCCTTGTCTAAAGCTGATTAGATTGATAAGAACCTCTGAGTTTATCAGGTTGTCCGTAAGGTGATCCAACAACACATAGTCATACGCTTTAATTCTCTAAATTTTTCCTGGACCGCCCTTTCGGGTTTTCAATCCACCGGGAAACCCTTTTTTGCCCAAGCCGCCCTTTCGGGGTTTCAACTTGCCGGGTGTACAGATTTTTTTTTGTTTTATCCCTAATTTTTTCCCGAACCTTTTTGGTTCTCCGGGATGCCCTTGTTTTTCCTAGGTGTGTCAACCTAGCGGGTCTCTTATGCGTAGTATCTTTTGACTATGTCTGCATTTGTAGGGTGCGGCAGGTCGTTGCCATCCATGGTGGTTAGGATCATTGCTCCACCAGAGAATATGTTTTTGATTACAAACGGTCCTTCGTATGTAGGAGTCCATTTTCCCCTGGGGTCACCTTGCGGTAGTATGATACGTTTGATCACCAGATCCCCGATTTGATATACTTGTCATCTGACCTTTTTGTTGAAAGCCTTGATCATCCGTTTTTTATACATTTGACCATGACAGATAGCAGTAAGCCTTTTCTCATTAATCAAGTTCAGTTGATCAAGTCGAGTCTGGATCCAATCTTCTTCATTCAGCCATGCATCCTTCATAATTCTCAGAGAGGGGATCTGGACCTCAATAGGCAAGATAGCCTCCATGCTGTATACCAGAGAATATGGTGTTGCCCGGTTGATGTGCGAGTTGTGGTACGATACCCGTGGAGAGAGAATTATAGCATCTCATGCCAGTCTTTGTACGTGACCGTCATTTTCTGTATGATCTTTTTAATGTTCTTATTTTCAGCTTTGACAACACCATTCATCTATGGCCGATAAGGGGAATAATTGTGATGTTGAATCTTGAATTGCTCGCATAGGTCGGTGATTATAGTATTGTTCAGGTTCGTACCATTGTCTGTAATGATTCTCTCCGGGATACCGTAACGACAGATGAGATCCTGCTTGATGAACCGAGCAACAACATTCTTGGTGATGGAAGCGAAGGAGGCTGCCTTAACCCACTTTTTAAAATAGTCAATGGCCACTAAGATGAAGTGGTGTCCATTAGAGGCTGTTGGCTTGATTTCCCCAATCATATCGATGCCCCACATAGCAAAGGGCCAAGGAGCCGTCAAGACATTCAGAGGAACCGGAGGTACGTGCACTTTGTCAGCATTGATCTGACATTTATGGCAGGTTCGAGAGTGTTGATAGCAACCTACTTCCATGGTAGACTAGTAATAGCCTTCCCGTAGGATTTTCTTTGCCATCGCATGCCCACTGGAATGGGTGCCAAAAGTGCCTTCATGTAACTCAGCCATGATCTTTTCAGCTTCAATCTTATCTACGCACCGAAGTAACACAGAGTCATGGTTGAGTTTGTAGAGAATGCCTTACTAAGGAAGAATTTAGCAGATAATCTCCTTAAGAACTTCTTATCATTGACTGAAGCTCCTTTCAAATATTCTTGAGCCCCGAGATACCTCTTGACTTCGTGAAACCAAGGCGGGTCCACTATTTCTTCAGTATTAATGTCGTGACAGTGAGCTGGTTCATCCATTCATTCAACGGTGATATGGGGAGCCTCGTTATCCCATTTAAGTTTAAACATGGATGACATTGTGGCTAGTGCGTCTGCTAGCTGATTTTCTTCTCGCGGTAAATGCTCGAAGGTAATCTTCTCAAAATGTGGGAGCATTGTCAAAACATGTTCTTTGTAGGGGATAAGGTTAGGGTGTTTGGTTTCCCATTCCCCTTTGATCTGACCGATGACCAAAGATGAATCTCCGAGGACATTTAAGGATTTGATCCCCAAATCTATGGAAGCTTGGAGACCAAAAATACACGCTTCATATTCTGCCATGTTGTTTGTACAGTTGAAGCAGAGTCTTGCAGTAAAGGGAGTATGACACCCTTCAGGAGATATGAGTACAACACCAATACCATTGCCGAGTGCTTTAGATGCCCCATCAAAAACCAAGTTCCATCGGGATCCTTGTTCAGGTCCGTCATATGGTCTGAATTCTTCATAGTTGTTTACCACCATGATGTCTTCATATGGGAATTCGAACTTCATGGAATGGTAGTCTTCCACAGCTTGGTGAGCAAGGTGATCAACTAGTACACTGCCCTTTATTACTTTCTGGGTAGTATACTGTATGTCATATTCTGTCAGGATCATCTGCCATCTCGCTATTCTCCCAGAGAGTGCAGATTTTTTGAAGATGTATTTTATCGGGTCCATCTTGGATATCAACAAGGTAGTATGAGTCAGCATATACTGTCTTAGCCGGCGAGCAGCCCATGCCAGAGTGCAGCAATTTTTCTCGAGCAGTGAATATCTTATTTCACAGTCGATAAACTTTTTGATCAGGTAATAAATAGCGTGCTCTTTTCGTCCAGACTCGTCATGCTGCCCCAGCACACACCCCATTGAATTTTCCAAAACAATCAGATACATAATCAATGGTCTTACCTCGACTGGCGGAATCAACACAGGAGGCTCTTGCAGGTACTCTTTGATCTTGCCGAAGGCAATTTGACACTCATCATTCCATTTGACTACTTGATCTTTCTTCAGTAATTTTAAGATTGGTTCACAAGTAGCTTTCAGGTGAGAAATGAATCTGGAAATGTAGTTTAAATGTCCCAAGAATCCTCTGACTTCCTTCTCAGTACGAGGAGCAGGCATCTCTTGTATCACTTTCACCTTGGTGGGATCTACTTCAATACCTTTATTGTTGATGACAAATCCCAGGAGTTTACCAGACCTCACCCCAAATGTGCATTTACTTGGGTTCAACCTCAACTTGTATTTCTTTAGTCTCTCAAACAGTTAGACCGTCATTAACCCCTCTGAGCCTTCGAAGTAGGAGTTTCTTTTCCGTTCGAAAAAAACCCTTGTTTTTTAACCATGGGCAGGGTTGATGTTCAGTTAATTTTACCAAGCATTCAAATTTCAGAAGGAATGTCCCATCTGAGGATCACCACATTTTATCTTTCGCATCATGAGATCAGGAAAAATATCAAAACCACGATGTTCATTTCCTCACAAAGTCCTGAGGTCGAGATCGAATTGATACAATAATGGATATCTCTCACCGACCAAGGAATGAGGCATTTGTTTTCTTCAAAAAAAAAGAAAAAAGTTCAAAGACCTAAAGTCACATTGACTTGTTCGAAGTGGAAAGGTGTGAATAAGAAAGAAACAAAAAGCCCCGCTAAGTCGAAACTTGAAAACAAGTCGCTTAGGAAAAAGTTAGGGCATCCCACTGGACTCCCAAAATTGAAATTCAAAAGATTTTTGTCCAGGAAAAAGTTAGGGAAAAGAGAGCCTAAAAGGCCAAAAAGAAAAAAAAAAGAGTATTCAATAAAATTTTCATCAAAAGAAGAGGAACAATAGTATCAAAAAAACAAAAGCAGCAGAAGTTAAGTAACAATCATGTTGGAGAATTTTTCGTGATCACTCAACCATTACAAATCCTCTTGAAAGATGAATGCTTGTGATGAGTCAGCTGAATTTAGGACAGGAGAATATCACGAAGGGGGTGGACACCAAATAACTTGAGCCTTGAAAAAAAACTTTTTCTAAAAAACCTCGAACCAGGACACGTTACAACCTCTAAAAGTCCTAACTGAAACAAGGGTTTAACTCAAAAGCATACTACAACAGGATAGCTTTGCTTAAAACTCCCAAATATGTGTTGCATATCCATGTTGGTATCTTATCACCCACATCTTGACTCGTTTTTCAAAAAAAAAGGGGGAAGAAAAGTCTTGAAATTTTTTGCACTCTAGCCAGTGATTCATTCACAACAGAGATGCGACACTTTGTTAAGTTTTTCAAACTTCAGGGTTTAAATAATTGTCACATCAGGTTTGTCATTCCCAAAATAAACATCTTCCTGCATGCGAAACATTTGTTTGACATCAAAAAAAGAGTTTACACGTTGAACACCTGTAAAGAGTTTAATGATTGTCAGGAAGGGAAATATTTGGCTTTCTTCTTTTAGACAGAGCCCATGTTTGGATTAGGACTCTACTTATCCCCAGTGAAGTTCCTTATCCCCAGTGAAGTTTTGTTTCCCCAGTGAAGTTTCGTTTCCTCGGTGAAGTTTCGTTTCCGCAGTGAAGTTTTATTGCCCCAGGAATCTTCTTTCAAAAGCTTCTTTCTAAGACTTCAAGTTTGGATATGTCGCACATCCCCAGTGGATTTTTTTAAATAGGAACTTACATTTTGAAGAAGTTTAAACTCTCTAGCAGATTTGCCAACAGAGGTCCCTCACCTTGACCTCTCATTTCCCAGCCGATCTGCTGACTGGGGCATCCTTATGTTAAGATCTTTCCTTACCCCCAGTAAAGTCGATACTGTATGGCGATCTGCATGATCCATCCATTGGTTGCATTCCAAAGAATCTCTCTCCAAAAATCATCATTAGAGTTCTGTATCCCCGGTGAAGTCCCGTCTCCTCAGTAGAGCTTTGTTCCCCCAACAAGGGTTTTCACCCCTCACATCGGGTTTATTGTCTTGGTGTCATCCTCAACACGGCCGTGCGCTGTCTTTTTCCAGAGATTACAGTATTGCCTTGATCTTCTCCCTCAATGTCTAATCTTCAGATAGTCGTTCCTCTCTAGAAGCTACAATGTTGATATGATCTTCTCTAGGAATTTGCAATTTATTTTTGCAACTCTCCTCAATGTTTGTGGCCCGTTTCTACTGGTTACTCAGTTGTTATTCCCCGTGGAGCTTCATATCTTCGAGGTTCCCTCTTTAGCGGTTCCCCGTATCTTCTCCTCTCCTTTGGATTTTGCAATTTATTTTTGCAAGACGTGTCAGATTCTGACTTCTTGGTTATTGGCTTCTCAGTTGGCCATTTCCACAGTGGAACTTTTAAACATGCATCATCGCATTGCATCTACCAAAACGCGTAGAATTTCCATTATATGGAACATTGCGCTATATAAAAAGAATTCAAACATGCATCGGAACATAAGCCATTATTGTTTCTGTTGTCCCCTGTGAATTTGCTAAAACTTCGGATTAAATCCCCAGCGAGGTCTTCGTCCTCATTATCTCGGTTTCCTCCCATACCAATATCCTTTTGATGTTAATCATTTGATTGTTTGAGTGTATACTCTTGACTGTAGTTCAGTTTCGCCCTAGCGTGGTCTTCTCGGGTTTAGTCATCACTACCCTCTGCGGTTCATTCCAATGTCTATTGATGCACCTTTCAAATACCAGTTTCGTCCTGATATTCGCTTTCAGCAGGTTTTTAGGTGTACGCCATAATCTCCTTGCTTTGGGTTGAGCTCGAGTTTTGTCTCCTCACCCTGTGCATGAAATCCAGTTTCATCCTTGTACTCACCTAGTTTAGTTTCGCCTAACTAGTTATTGAGTCGAGTTTCGTCTCGTTTTTTCTTTCATACCTTGGACCCTTTGACGATGTTCATTTACTGAGTGCAGTGTTCGTATTGCATCCATGGTTTGAAGTCAGTCTCCTTTGTTCCTTAGATTCTTCTATAAGTTTTTGTTACTATTTATCCATTGACCTGAGACCAGCAGGTGCTCTGAGAAACATGCACTCTCATCACTTTGCTATGGGTCGAGTTTCGCCTCGTTACCCGTGCGTTAAATCTAGTTTCATCCTGGTACTCATCTAGTTTAGTTTCGTCTAACTGGTTATTGAGTCGAGTTTCATCTCGCTTTTGTTCTTCTTTTTTGGGATTCTTTCAGTTCCTTCATACTGTTTATCTTAGATGAGATTAGCAAGTGCCCCTAGAATCACGCACTCTAGCCACTTTTACTTTGGGTCGAGCTCAGAGTTTCGCCTCCTCACCCGCGTACGCTTTCTTTTCCAGAGCTTAGTTTTGCCTATACTCTGGTTTGAGTTTTATCTCACCCTTTTTGAAGCCCAGTTTTGCCCTGGCACATTTGTCCGGAAGTTTAGTTGTGTTTACTCTTCTTTGTTTTTGTTCTGTTTCAACCTGCGTTACAGTTTCATCCTGGCGCATGTCTTGGGGGGTTTCCTGATTCTTTTTTTCTTTCTTCTTCAAGAGTGTAAATTTTCGGGTTCTTTTGTATTCAATCATCTTCAACTCTGAATGCTCGAAAGTTGTCACTTTTCTCACTTATCATGTTGAAGATATTTGAATAGGGGCAGTTGTTGCACCCCAAAATTTACCCTCTTGATTTTAGCATATGTGTCATCATGATTATCATATTGCATTGCATTCATACATTGTGATGGGATCAAAATACTTTGGTTATCAAGTCTTCCTCAAGCCTTGAAGGTTGATTGCATTTACAAGTTGCTCAAGTAGAACCTTATCATCTAAACCTCTGGATCTTTCAAGCTCAAAAGTTATTGCATGTCTCAAGATGCTTTATCCATCCCTTTGGATCATCAGAAGATTGAAGTTTGTGTTTGATTATAAGAAGGAATCACTCCTTTGATTCACCAGTCAAATTAGGGTTTTGTTTGAGCAAGGCTATTGATCAATGTACAAGTCTTGATTTGGAGGCTACAACATCTCATTGGTATTTGGAAGGTCTTAGTATAAGAAATTGGCCAGGATGCCCAGAAGATTTGATGTTTTGAAGATGATTCATCAGCCTCCTAAGATATTAACCAAATTAGGGTTTGGTCCAAGTTGAAGTAATTGGGGTTTAGATGAGCCAATTCATGAAGCATCATTATCTTATCATCATTAGAATCAAGTTTGATCAAAGAGTCTCTCATGATGCCCAGTGGAATTAGGGTTTTGAATCTTGATCAACTATCTCCTAGCACATGATACAAAACTAGGGTTTTGGATTTAATCATAATTTCTTTGACTTTTTCACCCAAACTTGTTTTCACGATTCACCACATGTCATTAAGCACTTATGATTGGAAAATTGAGGTTCAATTTGGATTGGAAATGATTCAATTGATCAAAAGGGGTAAAATGATCATTTTGGTCAAAGGCAATAAAATCAGAAGTTGACCAAGTGGACTTTTGGTCAACCATCAATTTAAGCATCCTCTTTTAATATCCCATACCTAAATTCATCATTGAATCATGAGAAATGGTGAATTTGAGTGTAACTTGTACAAGAAGTAACTTAAAAATTGAAAATTCTAAGTGCCAAGATGACTTCTCTTGGGCAAGCCACGCGCGTAATTTCATCAAACACTTGGCATGCCATTTTGAGGAATCAATTTCTTATGACACAAGCCTCAATTTGAAAAATTGAAAAGTGAATTTTGAAGAGGGCTGTGAAAGCTTCTCATTAAACTTGGAATCACTCAAATTGGATTGAAATTAAGGAAGTTATGATTTGAGGAAGTTGGGTGGCAAAACCAGATTTTTGAAGGCACTTGGCCAGGCCAGCGCGCGCGCAGTCTTGGGCAAGATGGCTTGACTTTCCTAGGAATCCTAATGACCACATCTTTCTCATTTCTCCACCATTTTTGATGAATCAAAGATCATTGTAAATCTCATCATTTGAATTTTAATTGGCTCAAAGAAATTTGGGAAATGCACGAGCCAATTTGAAATGGCCTCAATTGGAAGTTAGTTGTTTTTTTGGTGTGTGCTTGGCCATGGCAGTTTTCAGGTTTTTGTTTATTTTTGATTCAATCATTTCAGAATCCACTTGCACATGCTTGGCACGAATTGGACACCTCATATGCTTGCCAAAAAAGGCCAAACCAGGTGCATACCTCGTGCCTATCTCATTCTCACATTTTTGCCAAAATGGAAAACTTCTCACTCAAGCAATTCAGTCCCATGTGCAAGAGAGGACAACTCACCTCATCACACTTTTTTCACTCACTCACACTCTCCTTTTGTTGCTCAAAACGACTGCAAGCATTGCCTAAATACCAAGCAAAACGCAGATGGTCATCACACTTGTTTTGGTTTGACAGAAAATTCACTTTTTCCCTCCAACGACTCTCAACTTGAATTACCACTCTAACCTCACTCAAAACACTCTATATAAGTTGCTCTAACTCATCTTTCACGCACAGAGGCACTGCATTGGAAAAAAGCTCCCCAACATTTTCTCATTTTTCTTGCTCTGCAACTTGAATCGAGCAGCTCAATTCTCTTGATCCAGTCCTCATTTCCCTACTCAAACACCTTAATTGGAGCACAAGGAAGCTATTTGGAAGGGTTTCTTGCTAGATTTTAGAGGCACCAAGTGAATTTATTTTTCACTTTTGCAGGTACTCTGAGAAAAGTTTTCCATCTTTTGAGGCTATTGTGTTTCACTTTATTTGTGGAACACAATTTGTTATGTTTGCACTACTCTTGTGCTTGGCATATTTGATAGTCTATGCAGGATATACAGATGTGATTATGAATGCTATACATTGCCCATGGGATCTGTTCATATCTGAAAATCTCAATACTTATATCTTGATGGCGTAATTCCTGACTTGATTTGTCTACTGATGCCAGCTTGCTCGAAGTTCTCTGGGTTTCTTTTATTCTTGCTCAGTTGCTACGGATAGTTATCCGTTTGGTATTGCACTATTTCCTTTCATCCATTTTCATTTTGCATAGTTCTCTGATTGCATGATGGGATCTCTGTTGCTAATATATGTCAGGAGGCCCTCTGGTTTTTGTCTGATACATGTGTTGTGTTTGCTTTTGTTTGATGAGTCACTCAATTTAGAAATTGAGATCACGACTTCGCTCTCAGTGCATGTTCCCTATAGGATGTTTATTGTTTTTATTCTTTATCTTTTGATCGATGAGTCACTCAATTTAGAAATTGAGATCACGACTTCGCTCTCAGTGCATGTTCCCTATAGGATGTTTATTGTTTTTCTTCTTTAATTGTTGATCGATGACTCACTCAATTTAGAAATTGAGATCACGACTTCGCTCTCAGTACATGTTCCCTATAGGATAGTTTTGTTAAGCTTCCTTTAACATGTTAATTAAGGTAGGGTTTTCCTTTATCCTCAACCTTAGGGTCAACCATTGTATGATAACACTAGGGATAATACTAGGTTAGTTTCCCTTAGTTGTTTTTCCTTTCTATGAATTCTGCATCTTAAAACAAAAATTGTTTTCTTGGGCAAATCATAAGACATCTCTAATAAACTTAAACCCTTCTTCAAGGTAAAAGATACAAACCAATCTTACTTTGTCTGCGTGCCTCTTGGCTTTGCTTTTAAACCTGGTTTACCGATGTTTCGCCATCGCACATTTGTTTGAAGCTGATGTTTTGCCATCACACATGTTTGTTATCCTACTTTGATTCTCAATATCATCGTTAGGTGTGATGTTTTGTCATCCGATTTATTGATGTTTTGCCATCTCTGCCATGATACTGTGCTATCTTTTAGCCGATGTTTCGCCATCGCACACTTGTTTGAAGCTTATTTTTTGCCATCGCACATGTTTGTTATCCTACTTTGATTCTCAATATCATTGTTAGGTGTGATGTTTTGTCATCTATTTTACCGATGTTTCGCCATCTTTGCCATGATACCTTATTATCTTTTAGTCGATGTTTCGCCATCGCACACTTGTTTGAAGCCGATGTTTTGCCATCGCACATTTTTGTTTTCCTACTTTGATTCTCAATATCATTGTTAGGTGTGATGTTTTGTCATCTGTTTTACCAATGTTTCGCCATCTTTTCCATGATACCTTATTATCTCTTAGCCGATGTTTCGCCATTGCACACTTGTTTGAAGCCGATGTTTCGCTATCGCATCTGTTTGTTATCTTGCTTTGATTCTCAATATCATTGCTAGGTGTGATGTTTTGTCATCCGTTTTTTTCATTTGATGTTTCACCATCTTTGACATGTTACCTTGTTAGTATTTAGTCGATGTTTGACCATCTCATCTGTTTTGTTGTTTCATTCGATGTTTTGCCATCTTGATTGTTTTTGTTTGCCTCAGCTAAGAAACACAAACCAACCAAAAACATATAAGCCGAACTACGGCTGCTCTGATTCCTTAAAAGGGATACGTAGGCATTGGGGTAGGGCCCGATCGAGCATAACTTTTATTTTCCCTACATTGTTTACTTTTTCTTTCGCATGCATTCCCTTTTCAGCTTTAAGCCATATACATAGGATTTGACCAGACCCATTAGATTAGACAACAAGAGTGGATACAGTAGAGTACTACGAGCGTGTGGGGTGCTAACACCTTCCCCTCGCGTAACAGACTCCCTTACCCGATCTCTCGGTCTAAAGACCATGATTTCTCCCTTTCCAGGTTTTCTCGATGTTTACCTTTCCCTTTCGGCGGGATAAAAGATGTTCGGTGACGACTTCATTGATGTTTCATTACATCCAGATGACAGGTTCCGGCTGGGTGGTTTCAGTTGGAGACTTCACTGGGGACAGATTGACCTCTCGCTGATCCATCCCAGAGTCGATCCTAGCTCTTGTTTGTTTTCTTTTTGGGTGTTTACATTACCGCTTTGCATATTTATCTGTTTGCATTGCATCCTATGTGCGCTTTACTTTTTGCATACTGGATTTGGCTGGACTGTTTGGATCTGGATTTCTTGGTGGGTGGGTTGTTCCATGAGGTAAAAGGCCTCATACCTAGGCTATGAGTGAATTCCATAGGAACTAGGAATAGAGTGCCCATGGCAGCTATGAGGCGGATGCTTTGTAGACCTGACCATGAGACCCATGACTTCAGAGGTAGTTCGGATAGGTGTTATCGTATGATGATACCGACATTCGAGCTCCTGTACTCTGATTTAGCCTTTAACCTTACCTTGACCTAGACTACACCCGTAAGAGGGGCGGGAAAACTTTTCTTACAGGTACAAGTACTATTGGTGACATTGTGTTGCGAAGGTGACTCAGGTTCCCGTGTTAGTTTTGAAGCTTTGGGATTTTCTTTTGATCTTGAGTGGTGTTGTTCTATAATGGTCCAGCCATGATCTAGTGTGGAACTTTGATCCTGTCATATTGCATCATAGAATATTTATTTCTGAAAAAATGATGTAAGAAAAATAACTAGCATGTGCATGTCATATTCCAGGGACATTCAAGAGTCTTCTTTCCATCAGAAATGGTTGGCCTCCCGTCAGAAGAGTTTGATTCAGTTCGTGTTAAAGAGCCCACCAGGCATACATTCTCTTATCAGATTCCTTCTATTGATGTGTCAGAATTAAAGAGGTTGAGTTCTTATTTGAAGGGTGATGTTTTGAACAATTTCAACAAAAATTATGGCAATTTGTTACTAGTCCTTAACACCCCAGTTGACCCAATGGCTTTGATCACCCTCTTCCAGTTCTATGACAAGGAGTTACGGTGTTTTACTTTTCAAGATTATCAACTGGTTCCCACACTATAAGAGTACGCGTACCTACTTAATATCAAGTTATCCGATGAAGTTCCTTTTGTCCAAGTGTCGGAGAAGTTGAAGTTCGAAGTTATTGCTGAAATTCTTCATTTGAGTTGGAAAGAAGTGAAAGACAATTGGAAATCAAGTGAGGATACTACAGGGTTTTATTTGGATTTTTTAGTGAAGATAGCTGAAGACTGGGAAAAGAAAGGGAATTGGAATGATTTCAGCTCTCTGTTTGCTCTCATGATATACGGGATCATCCTAATCCCTCGCAAGAGAAATTTTATGGATTTGGCGGCTATTTGTGTTTTTAGAAACAAGAACTCGGTACCGACACTCTTGGCAGATACTCTTTACACCATTTATTCCAGACATGGAAAAGGAGGTAGTGTAAGCTTATGTCATTCGATGTTGTTTCAATGGTTCAAGTTGCACCTACCGGTAAGTGGCCCTTTTATGGATTCCGGACATTCTCTCTGATGGTCGTCGAGACTTGTCAACCTTACTTCATTTGATATCCGATGGAATTATGACATGGGGGAAGTACGAAGTATTATCACTAGCTGCAGAGATTTCCCTAATGTTCCCCTCATAGGAACTAAGGGGTGTATCAACTATAATCTTGTGCTTGCTTATCGTCAATTGGGATATGCAATGGATGGACCGCCAAAGGTTGAGGAGGTGTCTGAATTAGTATATTTTGTTAGAGGAAGTGATCATGTAATGTTGAAAAGAGTGACAAGTGCTTGGAAGAGAATTCACAAGAAGGATAGAACTACTTTGGGCAAGAAGGTTCCTATTGCTAGGGTTCCTTACTTGGATTGGATTAGAGCCAGGGTAAAGACTTTACGGTTACCATTTGCAAGGTCGGCTCCTATATCTGAGCAACCTCCTACTGTTCTGAGTAACACAGTGCCTACCGAGGTGTTCACCCAGGTTCATGTTGAGAACATTCAACTTCGTGCAAAAGACCGTGAGGCAGGGATGAAACTCTATTGGGTAGATCAAGAAAGGGCCGACTTAGCTCGCAAACTCAAAGAAGCTCAAGGGGAAACTTCTGATGCAACCAGTTTTAGGAAGAGATCTCATGTTGAAATGGAAGAAGAGTTGAGTAAGACCCAGCAAAAGTTCCAGAAGCTTCAGGTATCTGAGAATAGCTACAGGAAGAAGGTTCAAAACTTGGAGAAACATCTCAAAGACAAAGATGCTCAACTTAAGAAGGAAGTAGCCCAAAGGCATGTCGCAGAGGATCAGTTTCAAGAAAATAAAGTAATCGCATCACAACTTTTGAAGGAGAAAACCAGGCTTGAAGAGTATTGCCAACACCTTGAAGCGTGTCTTGTTCCGGAGATTTAGTTTTTGTTACTTACCTTTGGTGTATTTGGTCACCCTTAGGATTGTTGGAAGGGACCATTGTTTGTTTTATTATTCAGTTTTTGTTAAGTTTACTTTGAAACATGTATTTTGTTGTTTATCGTTACACTCTTAAATGTCCGAAGTCTCTTGAACATCGTTTCTTTTGTTTGTAAATAATTGAAGTGTTTGTCTTATTGTCCTTTTTCCCTTTGATTGTATGTTTTATCTTTGGTTGTGTGCCACGACTGATGCATAAAAGGAATCTTGAATACCGGGAAATGACAAACATATCATGCATATCATGCATTTTATAACATTACAGGTTATCTCAAGACGGTATTCGTATTCTTCTGCTTTTCTTATTCAGAATTCAAGACGACTACTCATCGGTATTCCACCAGAAACAATTTGCCAAGATAGATGGAACAAGTTTAAGCTGAACTCGCTGAAATGAGGTGCTGAAGATAGTGAAGAGGAAGTTCATAACTTTTCTGGTGTGGGTCGAATGACTAGAAGCGGGAGAATATTTGGTCCTTCCAATGTGCAAGATGCGGCAGATGCTTTTTCAAGAGAAAAAGGAAAACAACAGGCGATGATTGGTAATCCAAGGGTTAGGCCAGCCAATGTGACCCAACCAATTCCGATACCAGAAGCTTCTTCAGTTCCCACTGAAGTTGAAGAGTTAATGCAAATTATCAGAAAGAGTGATTATAGCATAATTGATCATCTGAGCCATACCCCTTCTAAGATGTCTATCTTGTCTCTGTTGATTTATTCAGAACCTCACAGAAATGCTTTGATGAAGTTGTTAAAGAATGTGTTCGTGCCACATGAGATAACAGTCAATCAGTTTGAGAATGTTTGTGCTAACATATTTGCCGGGAACGGTCTGGGCTTCACAGATTTTGACCTTCCTCCGGAGGGGCCAGACCATAACAAAGCGTTGCATATTTAGATGGAGTGCAGGGGCACTACTTTATCCCGGGTTTTGGTGGATACAGGGTCGTCTTTGAATGTATTACCCAAGTCGGCATTGATGAAGATTGATTATTCTGGACTGGAGCTGCGCCCTAGTGATTTGATGGTAAAGGCGTTCGATGGGTCTCGAAGGTCAGTGTTTGGGGAGGTGGAGTTACCAATCAAGGTTGGTCCTTGCACCTTCACGGCTATATTCTTTGTGATGGATATACATCCAGCATATTGTTATTTGTTGGGGCGGCCGTGGATTCATAGAGCAGGGGCAGTCACTTCTACGCTTCATCAGAAACTCAAGTATCCTGCAGAGGGAAAGGTGATAACTGTGTGCGGCGAGGAATAGTACATTGTGAGTCATTTGACATCATTCCGCTATGTTGAAGTTGAAGGAGAGATACATGAGACTCCATTTTAGGCGTTTGAAACAGTTCATGCTATCAATTTTCCTCCTCCAGAGCAGAAAAGAAAACCTGAAACTGTTATGTCTTCTCTCAAGGATGCGAGAGCTATGGTGGAAAATGGTAACCCTGAAGGTTGGGGTCAGGTGCTGGACGTTAATCCAAAATTTGATAAATTTTTTCTTGGTTTTAGCCCAGGTCAGCAGAGTGCAACTCCTAGAGCATATAGTTTATCTACTTCTGTGAAGTTTTCCCGTCCTTGTGCTACTCAAGAAGGGCACGTCAATGTAGTTAGTGACGATAGGGTTGATGGCAACAATGTCGAAGATTGGATTCGTCCAAGTATTCCAGGCCAGACGCTGAACAATTGGACTTCTGTGGATGTTATCCAAGTTTCAAGCGCTGAGGAGTAATTTTCTTGTTTCTTTTATTATCATATCATAATTCCTACGCTCTTCCCAAGGCGTAGTGGATCATTTGTGTAGGGCCACCATGTTTATTTTTCAAGTTTATCATGAAATAAAAGACGTTTTTGCATTCAAAATTTTGCTCCATTTCATTTCTTTTTTATTTGAATGGAAATGTTTCTCTTTTCACACACTATCACTAAAAAACGCCAAAATGTCATTCATGCAGATGCACTTTCACCACCGATTATATTGATAACGACTCTGCTATGGCTCATTATGACTTTGACACTCCTATTTATCAAGCTGAAGAGGAAGCATATGAGGATTGTGATCTTCCTGAGGAATTAGCAAGATTGTTAAAACAAGAGGAGAAGGCTATCCAGCCGAATCAGGATTCTATTGAGGTGGTGAATATTGGCACATAAGAGGTAAGAAGAGAAGTCAAGATAGGGGCAAATCTCGAAGAAATTATAAGGGTCAGATTGATTGAGCTACTCTGTGAGTATTCTGATATCTTCGCTTGGTCTGATGAGGATATGCCGGGGTAAGGTTACTTTGAGATGACATCCTGGATAGTAGGGTTGTGAGAAGGAACCTGGGTAGTAGGGTTACTTCGAAACGATAGTGTAGATTAGTTGACCCATTTGATTTCGGGAACTGAGTTTCCATTAGTTGTCTGTAGATGTGATCTGTATAACTGCTGGATTTGTTGAAGCTAATCGTCTTTTCCTGCAAAAGATATCAAGGTTAGTTGTATGCAATGCATGAAATGCAGGGTGAGATGATGTTCTCAAAATAAATAAGATCATGTTGTATATGATATGTATGCGTATGTCGTGATGTATGTTCATGAAATGCTGTCGGGGTATGCTCGCGTCTGGGAAAATAAATCCCTGACTGTTGTTGGAGATTCGCAAATATTTTGTCGGGAGAAGATGCTGGAGAATAACTCTGTGGGGACCAAACTTAGGGGAAAGAGATATTCTGTTGGTAGACCTACTGATCTGGAGGAGAAAATTTAGTTGGGGATGAAATTCTGTTGGGCAGAGTAACTGTAAGGTTTGGCACTTCTTATTTTTTCCTGTTTCTGGAATTACGAGTAATTGTCTTTTGTTTCTTATGTAAATATTTATGAGCAACAATCATTTTCAAATGCATATATAAAAAATAAATCATTGGACGTTCTTGCAAAAAAAAAACAGAAAAAGAAAAAAACAAATTGAAGTTTTGTAAAAATGACTTGTATTGATTTTGAAATTGGCCTGTAATAGGCGTTTTGTACAAGGAGGCTAACGTCCTAGTAAGAGAACGCCGCCAAAAGATAGAAATTATACAATTTGTGTAAAAGAAGGAAAAACAGCTATGTGAAACAACCCCATTGGGTTCCAACTCTTCTATTGCCTTGATATCTTCAAGCGTCTCATCACTTTGCTACTTGGCCGAAGGTTGATCAGATTGATTGGCGCTGTCCGAGCTTGATAGTCGATACCGAAGTCTGGTCGCAAGATGATCCAATGAGACATAGTGATACGCTTCAATCCCTAACTTTTGTCTGGATTACTGTTGTACCCCAAAATTTGCCCTCTCATGTTTTCAAAGGTCTTCCCTTACATGGTTGGTCACAAACACTTGCCTAACGAAAATAAAGTTTTTTGAAGGTGAATAAAGTGTCTTTCGATTGGCATTTAGGAAAAGTCTTCGATTAGGTATCCAAAATCCTTTGATACAGGCTTGACTCACCAGTCTTCGATTGGGCATTTGGCACTCTTCGATCGGGCTTTGATTAGTAAGCTTCGATTAGCTGTTTGGAACCCTTAGATCAAGCTTTAGTCTGCAAGTCTTTCATTGAGCACTGGAACCCCTTTGATCAAGTCAATTACACAATGCTTCGACTATGCATTAACTACTTCAGGCTTACCTTCGACTTACAAGGCAAGAATCTCCTACAAGTTTGTTTTGATTCACAAAGGAAAATGCCCCTCAACTTGCCAGCACACCAGGCAAGAGGCTCATTCGAAGAACATGTAAAGGACTCATTCGAAGAAAATGTAAAGGTCCATTTGAAGAAGCATTCAAAGGATCTAGTCGAAGAACATGTAAAGGTCCATTCGAAGAAGCATTCAAAGGGTCTAGTCGAAGAACATGTAAAGGTCCATTCAAAGAAACATTCAAAGGGTCTAGTCGAAGAACATGTAAAGGTCCATTTGAAGAAGCATTCGGAAGGCCCATTCAAAGGGTACATAAGAAGTCCATTCGAAGGAGGCAACTCAAGACCAATTGAAGAGCATGGCCTGAAGGCATTCGAAAATCAAAGGTGTCCAGGTTCATTCAAGATTCCAAAGAGACATGAATATTTCAAAAAGGAAATCTTTTAATATGTCTGATTCTTGTCTCATGGCTTTAAAGGCCTGGTTAAATGACTGTCCCTTGCCATTTTCATGCACCCTCACACTCCTATAAATACGAGGCCAATGACACATTACAAAAAGGGGAAAAAGAGGAGGATTTTGGAGATACGCTTCCCATAAACCCACCAAAGGTTGTCAACATTTTCATAAGTAATCCAAGCCAAAACAACCCTTCAACAAAAGTATCCACGCCCAGAAATCCCAGATTGAAGGTACCCACATCCAGAAAGTGCCAAATCAAAGGTTCCAACTACTGGTAAGAGAGGGTAAAATGTCAAACTTTGTATTTACATAACACATCCATATTTGTTGTTTCATTCGATTTGTCATTCTAGACAGAATCAAAGGGCTTGGGTTTGGCACCCAGGTTACATTTTTGTTGCTAACACTTGCTACAGATATAGCCTGAAAAGACCCAGCGCACGCAAGATCGAAGGACCTGGGTTTCGATACCCAGGTCATGTGTTTTATTTTGCTAACATATTTTTGCAGATGTAGTGCCTCCACAGATGATCCTTCAGGCCTTTCCAGCAACACCCTTCATAGAATCGAAAGGCAGCCTTCTTCCTCTGAATCGAAGCCCCCCCTTTCTCCCTGCAATCGAAGTTTACCCATATCCTTCCCAAACCCAATCGAAGGAGGCAGGAAAGGGTGAAAATCGAAGCTTGCCCCGTCAATTCTCAAGCCCAGTCGAAGGCTACTCACACCCACTCCCTAGCTCAATTGAAAGAAGGCCAAAGAAGGGTGAATCGAACGAGTCCATGGCATGGATCGAAGAAGTCTTTTCTCTTCTTTATTTTAACTTTTTACTTGTCTTTCAATTTAGTTGTAATAGTTTAAATTAGGACTTTATTTTCATTTATCGCTTTATTTTCAAAGGGTTTGTTTTTGGCTATGTAAATACCCGAAGCCTTGTAATAGTGTAGTTTAATTTCCGCATTTTAAATTCCGCAAAATATAAACTGTTAGATGTATGATTAGGGATGCATGACAAGAATGTATGCTAAACTTTAAAACAGTTAGATCACCCTAAATGTGCAAAGATAAATAAACTGAAATTCAATCCTTCACACATGCGCACTCCTAGGGTACACTTCCACTTGGTTGCCTTTGGTAAACGGTTATTGAGTATAAGATGTTTTAGCGGTCGTCCTTTTGTCCAAAGATCAAAGTTGCCTCAGAAAGGTTTCCTCGGATATTGTTTCCTCGGATAAATGATCTAAGACATTATGGTTATTACTAAGACATCCTAACATTGCTTAAGTGACCGTGCGTCCCTTTTGAATTGACCCTCAAAATTCCAACGACGGTGCTACCTACTCACTAATAGTGGGATAGCGCTGTCTAAAGGAAACAAACATAGAACGATTCTTTTTTCGAGTAGGTAGATTAGCTCTTAAGTACTTGCTCAATCCAAACAAAACTTTCTCACACTTACACTCCTTTACAAACAAAGTTTTCAAAAACACTTCATTACACTCTTGAAGACAGAAGCAAGAGTTAAATCGAAGTCAAAACAAAAACTTTTCAAAGCACACAAACACAAAGAAAACAATTTTGAAAATGATGAGGAAGTACCTAAGAGCCCGTAGATAACTACAGATAGAAAGGGTGCTAATATCTTCCCTTTCTATTATCTACCCCCGTACTCAGAAATATCTCAAAAAAGGAATTTTTCTGTGCTTTTTTCCTTTCCTTGTTGGATAAAACAAAAGTCGGTGGCGACTCTTGCTTACCGCGACATTTTGAAAACACAAACGCAAAACACAAACCAGCAATTCCTTCAAAAAAGGAAACACGTCCCGGTTCTGGCCACTGTATCACAGAACTGGCGACTCTGCTGGGGAGTTAATAAGTGTGGTGTACCTTAGGATTAGTTCATCATATTGTTTTATATTGTTTGATTTGATTGCTTTATCTTTGTGGGCTTTGTATCGGAGTTACTATAGATCCTAACCCGGATCTGGGGGACACCTTTTAGGTAAGTAGCAATAGACTGTGAGGCAACTGTACAGCGTAGACTGATATGGTTGAAGAAGTAGCTACGTTGGTGTGACACATTAGTCGGTACCGATATCCCTTGTGGAGCAACAAGGAGAGTATGGGGCTGCTAATGGGTCATTAAGCATCAACTGACCTTAGAACCTATAATTGACCAACTTGGCCATAGAAAGTAGCAATATGCTACACTCATTGATACCATACTCTCGAGATGGTCCCGGCCGCGAGAAAAGATTGTGTGTCTGGAATTATGACCGATAGAGGATGGTCAGTGATATTGAGAACCTCTAGAACCCGGTTACTATTATTAGGACAGGTTGAACCAACTAAACTGCAAGAGGGTAATACCTAAACCCCATGCAAGCCTAAACTTAAGGCTATTTGTGTGACTTGTGTGCTTTCAACTTGAACTACTTGCACAGTTTTATCATCTGACAACATGAGTTTCTTGCAGGTTTTGTTTACAGTCCTTATCCAATAACTTGGATTTCTTGCCGAATTTACTTGTTTACATCACCTCGCACTTTTGCTTAAACGCATAGCATACACACCATAACATCATTGTCTTAACATTTCCTTAACCATTTCAAGGATCTCAAGGGTTTGTGATGCAGGTTATGGTAAATCAAACGTCTAGCAAGGGGCAAAGGGGATTTATTTTCCTCTAGCCAATGTCGTCTAGAGATCAAAACACAATAACTTGAGTCGGTGGCTATGACCCACTCGATATGGTGAGCTTGACTCTTGAAGAAGGACTCTTGACGACACGAAGTTTCTTCAATCAAAGCTGCAAAATTCAAATTTTGACACTTTCTTGTTTACCCCGCGAGATCCTTGAAAACATTGCATACAAATCATTGCATAAGCAGGTTTTAAAGCCGGTCTCTCATGTCCCCGCTGTTTATTTTAGCAATGGCCCTCAAACAAGACAACCAAGATCTTCATACTCAAGAAACTCAATTCAGGGAAATGTTCCTAAACCTATCCAAGGGGCAGGAAGAGTTGAAAACACTCCTCGTTGGGAACTTGGTCAAGAAAAGTCCTGAAGACAATAAGGACGAACGGCTAGAACAATTTCAAGCTGAGGTAGATGCAATAAGAACCCAGATGCTGGGGCAGTTGGCTCTTATCCAAGACCTAGCCCGGGGACAAGAAGAGCTGACAACCATCATCAACCAACTTCATCAAGACGGGTACAACAGTATGAAGCAAGCAGTCGAGGCCGGGGACCAAGTCATTGACCAACCTCCAAGAAGACAAAAGGTTGGTTTGGTGAAGAGTGGACCTTTCCAAATTGCTACTACATCACGGGTCCAACAACAACCTCGCCAAAAACAACGGGTTGATCAGAGTAAGCCAAATATGCCCAAAAGGCAGTTTACCAAAATCAACATGTCATTGGCTCAAGCATTGCAACGCCTGTTGAAGACAAAGTTGGTTATGTTAAGGGACCCTCCTCAGAATCCCAACATAGCCTCCCCAGACTACAATCCTGATGCAAGGTGTGCATACCATTCCAACAGCCCGGGGCATGATACTGATGACTGTTGGGCATTGAAAAATAAAATTCAGGACTTGATTGATGAAGGAGTGTTGGAGTTTACACAAGAGGGTCAGGCTGAGTTCTTCTACCATCCCTCCAAGGCACGTCCTCTGAAGTGACAAGACCAGACAAGAAGACTTTTTATTCATTAGAATTTTCAATTTGTAATTTTCTTTTGATTGTTCAAACATTTATTCATGTCAAACTTTGTTACTTTATCAATGCATTGCATATGTCTGTTTTGAATCAATCCATTCGTATTAACTATATTTAAATTGCTTTCCCTTTTGTGATGTTCAACTCTCGATTAAAAAACTCTAAGCCTTTAGAGGGAGGATGACGAAAATGATATCAAAATCTCTACAGTATGCTTTTAAACAGACCCCGCTGACGATGTACAGGCGTTGTTTCAAATCCTAAACAGTGGAGTTATAAGGAAGATAATCCCTAGTCAACCCCTTTGAGCCAAAGAAGTAGGAGTTTTTCTTTTTACACAAATTAAAACCCTTAATCACAACCTGGGGCAGGGTAGTTTTCTCAGTTAATCCAGGTGCACAATGAATGGCATCAAAGACGTTCTCCCAAAACAAAGGACGGTGATGGTTCCTTATAATCGTCAAGACAGGCAATCATTATCTCTCAAAAATAAAAGCCCATTAAGTCAAAACCTATGAAGGAGACTTACAAAAAAACTGGGGCATCCCGCTGACTGTAATCACAAAAGAAACAGTTCAGGCAAAAGACAGGGATAATAAAATAAAAAAGAAAGAGATCCTACAAACTCTCAACAAAAATGACTGCCTGTTCAAAATAAATTGTCAGTATCCGAACCATCACTGGAATATCAGAGCAAAGACTCAAACGGGATCTACTACATGATTAGCTGAGTTTAGGATCGAAGAACATCACGAAGAACGGGTGGGTACAAATACATTTTGAGCCTTTATCCTTTGTTTCTTGAACCGTGAACCAGGCCACATTATAACCCTTAAAAGTCCTAGCTGAAGCATGGGTTAGTTCGAAAGCATACTGTCGCAAAAGGTATCCTGGCTCCTGTAGGACTTGCTGTAAATCCTGAGTTGACATCACATTTTACAAAATTTTCCTATTTTACTGAGAAATGCATTTTCAAAAACTTCAAGACAGACGTAAGCTTTGCATTCTTAAAATAACATTGTTTGCATATGACTATTTGTTTAAACAACAGAGAAATTCACACGACGAATATCTAGTGAACAAAAACCTTCTCAATAAAAAGGATCACCTCAAGTGGAAAAACACTTCCAACCAAGGGGCACGGCATGATCATTGCCCATCATCTAGGGCAGTTAAGTCAAATTCAAGGAATCTCTCAAAGATGTCAAATAGCCAGGGGGAAATCTCCATCTGAATCACTTGGGGAAGTGGACATGAATTCCAGCAATGAATCTTGTATGATCAAACAGACATCTTCTGGTAGTATGGCAACACAACACTACCGACAATGACAACTCCCTACACCCTGAGAGCGTGGACATAGTTAAAAAATATTGCGCATGAACAAAGACCCGCTAGGTTGACACACCTAGGCAAAACAAGGGCGTCCCGGTGAACCAAAAGGTTCGGGAAAAAATTAGGGATAAAAACAAAAAAAGATTTGTACACCCAGCAAGTCGAAAACCTGAAAAGGCGGCTTGGGCAAGAAAGGGTATCCCGATGGACTGAAAATCTGAAAAGACAGTCCAGGCAAAAGTTAGGGATTAAAGCGTACGACTATGTCCCATCATCTCGTCACTTGCCTACAAGAAGAAGACTTGTCATTTCGATCAAAAGTTACCAAGCACCTCATAAGTTGGGATAACACTCGATCCACAAGGCCTCCGCAGGCACCTTCTCCAGCAGATATAGGGGAAAAAAAGTCTCGATACGAAGTCATTATCATATCCTCAGCATGCGTCCCAAGTAACATTCACTCCCCGAAGAGTAAGAAAAAGACAGTGATGTTAAGTTGTCCCGAACAGGACACAATTCTCCCCATCTGAGGCTCGCAACTGCGAATGAGTCGGCGATATTCTCCCCAAGCAGAGTTTATCTATCACCAGCACTGGAAGATTATCCCCAGTGAAGTTTGGAGAATTATCCCCAGTAGAGTCTAAAAGATTGTCCCAAGTGAAGTCGCAACTGGAAAATCATCCCCAGCGGATTTCATTCCTTTCACAAACAGAAACTTAATTCCCAACAGAGTTTATCATCGACAACAACGGTAATTCATCCCCGTCCGAGGTTATTCTCCAAATCAGTAGTTTCTCTAGCAAAGTTTGTCCTCCCCACAGAGTCATTTCCTCGTCAGTTTATTCCCCAGCAGAGTTATCCTCTCCTGCAGGTTTATTCTCACAATCATCTTCATTCATTATCCCCAGCAAAAACGAAGAATTCAACTTCTTGCACTCTTCAGTAGCAAGCCGGGATTTATTTTCCCCAGCTAGAGAACATCAGAAAACATCACATTTCCATACATCATGACACATGCATATACGCATCACACAAACACAATCTCATTTATTTTGAGAACATCATTGCTTGGTACATATCATGCATTACATATAGCTAACCTTTACCTTTCAAGAAGGATACAATCAAATTCTCACAAAATTCAAGCTGTGAAGCCCGTGTACGACTGGATAATAGTTTAGTCCCCAGTAAGTCGCTGTAAAGCCTAGATTACGACCAGATAGCAGTCGATCTTATCACTATGAAGCCTGGACCATGACCAGATAGTAATTCATTCTCAAACTTTCCTCTTCAACAGAGATGTTTCCTAAGTAGAATACGGACGACCGAAGTTACTAAAATTCAACAGAGATGATTCCTCAGTAGAATACGGACGGCCGAAGTTCCTAAAATTCAACAGAGATGGTTCCTAAGTAGAATACGGACGATCGAAGTTCCTAAAATTCAATAGAGATGTTTCCTCAGTAAAATACAGACGATCGAAGTTCCTAAAATTCAACAGAGATGTTTCCTCAGTAGAATACGGACGACCGAAGTTCCTAAAATTCAACAGAGATGTTTCCTCAGTAGAATACGGATGACCGAAGTTCCTAAAATTCAACAGAGATGATTCCTCAGTAGAATACGGACGGCTTAAGTTCCTAAAATTCAACAGAGATGTTTCCTCAGTAGAATACGGACGACCGAAGTTCCTAAAATTCAACAGAGATGATTCCTCAGTAGAATAAGGACGACCGAAGTTCCTAAAATTCAACAGAGATGGTTCCTTAGTAGAATACGGACGACTGAAGTTCCTAAAATTCAACAGAGATGTTTCCTCAGTAGAATACGGACGATCGAAGTTCCTAAAGTTCAACAGAGATGATTCCTTAGTAGAATACGAACGACCGAAGTTCCTAAAATTCAACAGAGATGGTTCCTCAGTAGAATACGGACGACCGAAGTTCCTAAAATTCAAAAGATATGTTTCCTCAGTAGAATACGGATGACCGAAATTCCTAAAATTCAACAGAGATGTTTCCTCATTAGAATACGGACGACCGAAGTTCCTAAAATTCAACAGAGATGTTTCCTCAGTAGAATTCAGACGACCTAAGTTCCTAAAATTCAACAGATATGTTTCCTCAGTAGAATACGAACGACCGAAGTTCCTAAAATTCAACAGAGATGGTTCCCCAGTAGAATAACTGACGACTGAAGCTCCTAAAATTCTATTTCTCTCAAGACAGAGATCAGTATTCCCCAGCGAAATCTTCCTCGACAAACAGGCATACAAACTCTCGCTAAGGAATCTCTTATGCAATCGACACACCTTCGGATGGCATCTTTAAGCCTATCCCCTTGTCAGCAAATGGCATCTATAAGCCCATTCCCGATATCGCAAGACGGACACCACTTCATGCGAGTGCAAATTACTGGGCACTCTAGTGTTCAATCCTCTTCCACCTTCGGATCACGAAAGGCACGCAAGCCAATCTACATTCTCAGGTTTAAGAAGATTGAACAGGGGCAGCTGTTGCACCCCAAAATTTGCCCTCTCATGTTTTCAAAGGTATTCCCTTACATGGTTGGTCACAAACACTTGTCTAACGAAAATAAAGTTTTTTGAAGATGAACAAGGTGTCTTTCGATTGGCATCTGGGAGAAGTCTTCGATTAGGTATCCAAAATACTTCGATACAGGCTTGACTCACAAGTCTTCGATTGGGCATTTGGCACTCTTTGATCGGGCTTTGATTAGTAAGCTTCGATTAGGTGTTTGGAACCCTTCGATCAAGCTTTAGTCTGCAAGTCTTTGATTGAGCACTAGAACCCCTTTGATCAAGTCAATTACACAATGCTTCGACTACGCATTAACTACTTCAGGCTTACCTTCGACTCACGAGGCAAGAATCTCCTACAAGTTTGTTTTGATTCACAAAGGAAAAGGCCCCTCAACTTGCCAGCACACCAGGCAAGAGGCTCATTCGAAGAACATGTAAAGGACTCATTCGAAGAAAATGTAAAGGTCCATTTGAAGAAGCATTCAAAGGGTCTAGTCGAAGAACATGTAAAGGTCCATTCGAAGAAGAATTCAAAGGGTCTAGTCGAAGAACATGTAAAGGTCCATTCGAAGAAACATTCAAAGGGTCTAGTCGAAGAACGTGTAACGGTCCATTTGAAGAAGAATTCAGAAGGCCCATTCGAAGGGTACATAAGAAGTCCATTCGAAGGAGGCAACTCAAGACCAATCGAAGAGCATGGCCTGAAGGCATTCGAAAATCAAAGGTGTCCAGGTTCATTCAAGATTCAAAAGAGACATGAATATTTCAAAAGGGAAATCTTTTAATATGTCTGATTCTTGTCTCATGGCTTTAAAGGCCTGGTTAAATGGCTGTCCCTTGCCATTTTCATGCACCCTCACACTCCTATAAATACAAGGCCAATGACACATTACAAAAAGGGGAAAAAGAGGAGGATTTTGGAGATACGCTTCCCACAAACCCACCAAAGGTTGTCAACATTTTCATAAGTAATCCAAGCCAAAACAACCCTTCAACAAAAGTATCCACGCCCAGAAATCCCAGATTGAAGGTACCCACATCCAGAAAGTGCCAAATCAAAGGTTCCAACTACTGGTAAGAGAGGGTAAAATGTCAAATTTTGTATTTACATAACACATCCATATTTGTTGTTTCATTCGATTTGTCATTCTAGACAGAATCAAAGGGCTTGGGTTTGGCACCCAGGTCACGTTTTTGTTGCTAACACTTACTACAGATATAGCCTGAAAAGACCCAGCGCGCGCAGGATCGAAGGACCTGGGTTTCGATACCCAGGTCATGCGTTTTATTTTTCTAACATATTTTTGCAGATGCAGTTCCTCCACAGGTGATCCTTCAGTCCTTTGTAGCAAGACCCTTCATAGAATCGAAAGGCAGCCTACTTCCTCTGAATCGAAGCCCCCCCCCCTTTCTCCCTGCAATCGATGTTTACCCATATCCTTCCCAAACCCAATCGAAGGAGGAAGGAAAGGGTGCAAATCGAAGCTTTCCCCGTCAATTCTCAAGACCAGTCGAAGGCTACTCACACCCATTCCCTAGCTCAATCGAAAGAAGGCCAAAGAAGGGTGAATCGAACGAGTCCATGGCATGGATCAAAGAAGTCTTTTCTCTTCTTTATTTTTACTTTTTACTTGTCTTTAAATTTAGTTGTAATAGTTTAAATTAGGACTTTATTTTCATTTATCGCTTTATTTTCAAAGGGTTTGTTTTTGGCTATGTAAATACCCGAAGCCTTGTAATAGTGTAGTTTAATTTCCGCATTTTAAATTCCGCAAAATATAAACTGTTAGATGTATGATTAGGGATGCATGATAAGAATGTATGCTAAACTTTAAAACAGTTAGATCACCCTAAATGTGCAAAGATAAATAAACTGAAATTGAATCCTTCGCACATGCGCACTCCTAGGGTACACTTCCACTTGGTTGCCTTTGGTAAACGGTTATTGAGTATAAGATGTTTTAGAGGTCTTCCTTTTGTCCAAAGATCAAAGTTGCCTCAGAAAGGTTGCCTCGGATATTGTTGCCTCAGATAAATGATCTAAGACATTAGGGTTATTACTAAGACGTCCTAACATTGCTTTAGTGACCGTGCATCCCTTTCGAATTGACCCTCAAAATTCCAACGACGGTGCTACCTACTCACTAATAGTGGGATAACGCTGTCTAAAGGAAACAAACATAGAACGATTCTTTTTTCGAGTAGGTAGATTAGCTCTTAAGTACTTGCTCAATACAAATAAAACTTTCTCACACTTACACTCCTTTACAAACAAAGTTTTCAAAAACACTTCATTACACTCTTGAAGACAGAAGCAAGAGTTAAATTGAAGTCAAAACAAAAACTTTTTAAAGCACACAAACACAAAGAAAACAATTTTGAAAATGATGAGCAAGTACCTAAGAGCCCGTAGATAACTACGGATAGAAAGGGTGCTAATACCTTCCCTTTCTATTATCTACCCCCGTACTCAGAAATATCTCGAAAAAGGAATTTTTTTGTGCTTTTTTCCTTTCCTTGTTGGATAAAATAAAAGTTGGTGGCGACTCTTGCTTACCGCAACATTTTGAAAACACAAACGCAAAATGAAAACTAGCAATTCCTTCAAAAAGGGAAAGACGTCCCGGTTCTGGTCACCGTATCACAATTTCCCTTTCGGGTTTTCAATCCAATGGGATACCCTTTTTTGCCCAATCCTCCCTTTCGGGTTTTCGACTTGCCAGGTGTACAAATTTTTTCATTTTCATCCCTTACTTTTGCCCGAACCCTTTTGGTTCACCGGGAAGCCCTTATTTTTTCCTAGGCTAGTCGACCTAGCGGGTCTTTGATCATGCGTAGTATCTTTTCACTATGTCTGCATTGACAAGGTGAGGAAGGTCGTCACCATCCATGGTGGTTAAAATCATAGCTCCTCCCGAGAAAATGCCCTTAAACACAAATGACCCTTCGTATGTGGGAGTCCATTTTCCCTTGGGATCACCTTGCGGCAGTATGATGTGTTTAATCACCAGATCCCCGACTTGATATTCTTGACGCCTGAATTTCTTGTTAAAAGCCTTGATCATTCGCTTTTGATATGCCTGACCATGGCATATAGCAGTAAGTCTCTTTTTACCGATTAGGTTCAGCTGATCAAGTCGGGTTTAGATCCAGTCATCATCGTTCAAACCCGCATCCTTTATAATCCTGAGAGAGGGTATCTGGACTTCTATGGGTAGGACTGCCTCCATGCCATATACCAGAGAGTAGGGGGTTTCCCCTGTCGACGTCTGTGCTGAGGTACGGTACCCATGAAGAGAGAATGGTAACATCTCGAGCCAGTCTTTATATGTCACCGTCATCTTCTGCACAATATTCTTGATGCTCTTGTTAGCTGCTTCAACAGTGCCATTCATCTTAGGCCAATAGGGAGAAGAATTATGGTGTTGTATCTTGAACTGTTTACAGAGCTTGGTGATCATTATGTTGTTGAGATTCGTACCATTATCAGTGATAATTATCTCTGGTACACCATATCGACAGATAAGATTGTGTTGGATAAATCGCGCCACGACGTTCTTGGTTACTGTAGCAAAGTACGTTGCCTCAACCCACTTTGTGAAATAATCAATGGCTACCAGAATGAAACGATTCCCGTTACACGTAGTAGGTCGGATCTCGCCGATCATGTGGATTCCCCACATTGCAAAGGGCCAAGGAGCCGTCAAGACATTCAGAGGAACCAGAGGTACATGCACCTTATCAGCATAGATTTGGAACTTATGACAAGTCCGAGAATGCTGATAACAATCAGCTTCCATAGTGGACCAGTAATATCCTGCCCGTGGGATCTTTTTAGCCATGGTATGTCCATTAGAATGGGTTCCGAAGGTGCCTTCATCTAGATCTGTCATGATCCTTTCTGCTTCGCTCTTGTCTACACACCGTAGTAGTGTGGAGTCATGGTTGCGTTTATAGAGGATTCCATTATTGAGGAAGAATTTTGCAGCGAACCTTATCAGAAACTTCTTATCATTGACAGATGCCCCTTTGGGATACTCTTGATCCTCGAGATACCTTTTGACTTCGTGAAACCAGGGTTTGTCTGCCACTTCTTCAATATCGATCTCACAGCAGTGTGCCGGTTTATCTAACCTCTCAATGGTAATCTGGGGATCTTCATTGTCCCACCTAACTTTGAACATAGAAGCCATGGTAGCTAACGCGTCCGCCAACTGGTTCTCCTCTCGTGGGAAATGTTCAAAGGTTACCTCCTCAAAGTGTGGGAGCAATGTCAGTACATACTCTTTGTACGGGATGAGATTCGGGTGTTTCGTATCCCACTCGCATTTTATATGACTTATCACCAAAGCGGAATCCCCGAATACACTCAAGAACTTTATCCTTAGGTCGATAGCAGCCGTAAGACCCATGATGCACGCTTCATACTCTTCCATGTTGTTGGTACAGTTGAAACATAATCGGGCAATGAACGGAGTATGACAGCCCTCGGGGATATGATTACAGCACCAATGCCGTTACCCAGTGTGTTTGAGGCTCCATCAAAATACATAGACCATCAGGATCCTTCCTCAGGTCCTTCATCCGGTCCAGGTTCTTCGTAGTCAGTCACCAACATAATATTCTCACCCGGGAACTCAAAATTCATGGATTGATAGTCATCCACGGCCTGATGAGACAAATGATCAGCCAATACACTCCCCTTTATTTCTTTTTAGGTTGTATATTGTATGTCGTAGTCAGTTAGGATCATTTGCCACATTGCTATCCTTCCGGAGAGAGCAGGATTTTCCAAAATATACTTGATTCAATCCATTTTTTATATCAACAAGGTAGTGTGAGTCAGCATATACTGTCTCAGTCGGCGAGCAGCCCATGCCAAAGCATAGCAAGTTTTCTCGAGCAAAGAGTATCGTGTCTCACAGTCGGTAAACTTTTTGTTAAGGTAATAAATTGCGTGCTCTTTTCGACCAGACTCGTCATGCTGCCCCAGCACACACCCTATTGAATTATCTAGCACTGTCAAGTATAATATCAAAGGTCTTCCTTCAATTGGAGGAATCAGGATTGGTGGTTCTTAAAGGTATTCTTTGATTCTTTCGAAAGCGTTCTGGCATTCATTATTCCACTTTACCACTTGATCTTTCTTTAGAAGCTTGAAGATTGGTTCACAAGTAGCAGTCAAATATGAAATGAACCTGGCGATGTAATTCAGACGTCCCAAGAAACCTCTAACCTCTTTCTCTATGCAGGGAGCCGGTATCTCTTGTATGGCCTTTACCTTCGCAGGGTCTACCTGAATACCCTTGTCACTGACAATGAAACCCAAAAGCTTACCAGACCTTACCTCGAAGGTGCACTTTGTGATACGGTGGGAAGAACTGACTGTTTTTGGAATGCTGGTTCGCGTTTTGCGTTTGTTTTTGCAAAATGTCGCGGTAAGCAAGAGTCCCCACCGACTTTTATTTTATCCAATAAGGAAAGGAAAAAGCACAGAAAAATTCCTTTCTCGAGATATTTCTGAGTACGGGGGGTAGATTATAGAAAAGGAAGGTATTAGCACCCTTTCTATCCATAGTTATCTACGGGCTCTTAGGTACTTGCTCATCATTTTCAAAATTGTTTTCTTTGTGCTTGTGGGTTTTGAAAAGTTTTTGTTTTAACTTCGATTTAACTCTTGCTTCTGTCTTCAAGAGTGTAATGAAGCGTTTTTGAAAACTTGTTTGTAAAAGAGTGTAAGTGTGAAAAAAGTTTTGTTTTGGATGAGCAAGTATCTCAGAACTAATCTACCTACTCAAAAAAGGAATCGTTCTATGCTAATTTCCTTTAGACAATGCTATCCCACTATTATTGAGTAGGTAGCACCGTCGTTGGAGTTTGAGGGTCAATTCGAAAGAGGGACATACGGTCACTAAAGCAACGTTAGGACGTCTTAGAGGTAACCCTAGTGTCTTAGATCGTTTGTTCGAGGCAACAATATCCGGGGCAACCATTTTAAGGCAACTATGATCTTTTAGACAAGAGGGTGACCTCTAAAATAACCTATACGCAATGATCGTTTACAAAGGCAACCAAGTGGGGTGTACCCTAGAAGTGCGCATGTGCGAGTGTGTTGATTTCAATTATTTTTATCTTTGCACATGTTTAGGGTGATCTAACTGTTTTAAGATTTAGACATTCATTCTTGTCATGCAAACCCTATTATCAAACATCTAACAGTTGTATAATTTGCAGAATTAAAATGCAGAATTTAAACTAAATTATTACAAGGCGTCGGGTATTTACATCGCCAAAAGCAACCCTTTGAAATTTAAAAGCGGAAAAATAAATGTCCTAATTAAATATTACAAACCGGGAGCAGTTACAATAATTGAATAAAGAAAAAATAAATTGCGCGAGAAAATTGGATCGAACGCGAAACTAGGGTTTTGACCCTCCTAATTAAAAGAAAATATTTTTGGTTGTTTTTATTTATTTTTAAGAAAAGAAATTAATCCTAAAATTAAATGCTAAATTAATTATCAAATAAATTAATTAATGAAAAATAATAAATGACATATTTTGGAGTTTTTGTTATTTTAGGCAAGAAAATAAAATAATTAAATTAGGGTTAAAACCTATTAAATTCTAATTAATTTTAAATATTTACAAAATAATTAAATTTATCTAGAATTAATAACCTAATTAATTAATTAATATTTATTAAAGAAAAATCAAGTTCTGAAATTTAATTGGATAAAAAATATATTTGGTGATTTTTTGATAAAAAAAGAAATTAATTTATTGGTTAGAAATTAAATTAAATAAAATAAAACAATAAAATAAAATAAACAAAAAAATATATAAAAAAGAGAAGAATGGGCCTGATTAGAAGGTGTGAATAGCAAGGATGTTGGCCCATTTATACTGATCCATTTGACTTTTTCCAATCCAGCGCGCGTGTATTGACTTGGCCTAGGGTACACCTTCAATGCTGGCCACCAGATCTGGCCATCGGGCCATCTGGCGTGTTGGATGGTGAACGTCCATGGTGGGTCTTAAGCTTGCATATGCACTGTATTCCCTGAAAGAATTAAGAAAAATAACAAATGCTGGAGGCAGGGATCGAACCCCTGACCTCCAGCCTCTAATGCTTTGAAATCATGTGTGGCAACCACTAGGCTATGTGGTTCTTTTTGTTAATACAATACAAATCAATAATAATATATAAAAACAAAATTAATGGCCAGAAGAAAAAAAACGCGCGCGCTGTTTGAATGGACAAATGGGGGAGTGCCAACGCATCATCCCTGTCCTTGGAAAACTGGAGCTTTTACCTGCGGATTTTATTCGCAGCTAATATCGTAGCCTTACTCCAAATTCTTCCACAAGCAACATAAATGGAAGCTAGAACCATGGTTGAGCTCGTCTTGTTCCTCTGAACAAGATAGTACCCTTCACGAAGGCCAATTATTCATGTAACAAAAAGCCCTAAAACCAAATACAAAACCCTAGCAATGGTGATTCATGATATAGGTTAGATAAATGAAATTGGCTATTGGCAAAAGCTTGCAAACATCATGGTGATCAAGAACATGCAATTATTTTTCATTATAGATGCAACAATGAAGCTAATCAATTTCAAGAAAAGGATGGTTCCGTGAAGGACTTACAGTGCACGAGAGAGCTCGAAAATGCCTGGTTTTGATTGGTTTATGTTGTGGAAGCTGCCAGGAAACGATTGAGATAAGTATCAAGCCCTGAAACTGCCTCTAGGAGTGATTTCGAACTCACACTTTTTCTTGATTTTTTCAAATTCTGTTTGTGCTCTATGCTTGATCTCCAACCCCTATTTTGATATGCACACGACCCTTATGTATTGTACAATGCATTAGGTTTGAATACCCTGTCCAAATCTCCTTCTTTCAATGATTTTGATAGGGATTTGATTTGCTTTGAACAACTTTCCAAAATTACCCTTTCTCAATCTTTTTGTACACAATTTTCCTTGATACGAGTTTCATTACCTTGATAGTTGTAATTAGAGCATGAAACAAATCAAAAGATCCTTTGTTATAATGCTTTGATTTTTATTTGATTTATTTTGATTTAAATCAAATAAATTCAAATAAAAATCAAAATAATTAATAAAAATATGATATGGACACATGGCCAAGGCTAGAGCACGTGGGCTATAATGCCAACCCAAAACAAGTGAAAAAGAATGGGCCCATTTGGCAAAATTTGAAGTTTTGGGGATAGTTGACTTTTGGCAATTTTGCAAAAAAGTCCAACTTCAACAATGCATAACTTCCTCAATTTTGAATCTTTGGAGGTGTTCTTGAACTTTTTAGAAAGCTTGATATGTCCCATAATCAACCCTTTTGGTATCAACTCAATTTGATATTCCATGCTCATGTATGAAGCTTTGACAAAAAAGGTGTTTTTGTTGACTTTTTAAAATGACCTATAATGTCCAAATTCATAACTTCTTGTGAGTGCATTATTTGATCTTGGGAGATGAAGATGCATTGTAGGGAATTTCATCCTCTTCAAAATTAGATTTGGATTTGTCATTTATCATAAATTATGAGAAAGTTATGCTTGGTCAAAGTTGAGTTGACTTTTCCTGCAAAACCCTAATTTAGCAACTTTTGAATCTTGATGAATTTTGAGCAATCCTTGATGAATTATTATTAACCATTGATCAAATGATGAAATATACTTTAAAATGAGAATGTTGACAAAAAAATATTGAAGTTTGATTGTATTTGGGTCACAGTTGACTTTTGCCCTAGCATAGTCGATTTTTTGGACCTTTGAGCAATTGACTAAGCAAAATTCCTCTACAAGGCTTGAAACTTGACATGGATGATCTTGAGAACATATTAGGACATTGGTGATCACTTGGGACCACTTGGACTCAAGGATCTTGATGCAACATGAAACCCTAATTTGGGGTAGATTGCCTTAGGAGAGAGCTTGTCTGGCCCATCCTTGAGCAACTTTGAGCAACTTGGAGATCTTTCTTGAAATGTTTTGAGAAATATGGGAGGGAAAATTTTTGGGTACAACACACTTGTTTGGATTCAACCTCAGCTTATATATCTTTAACCTGTCGAACAACTTTTGGAGATGATCAATGTGCTCTTCCTCAGTCTGAGACCTGGCTATCATGTCATCAACATAAACTTCGATCTCATGGTGAATCATATCGTGGAACAAAGCGACCATAGCGTGCTAATAAGTTTCCCCAGCATTCTTCAACCCAAAAGGCATCACCTTGTAGTAGAAGGTGCCCCACTGTGTAACGAAGGTTGTCTTCTCCATGTCTTCAGGAGCCATCTTGATCTGGTTGTAGCCAGAGAAACCGTCCATGAAGGAGAAAATTTTATGTCGCACGGTGTTGTCGACCAGAACATCAATGTGAGGAAGAGGGAAGTCATCCTTAGGGATTTCCCGGTTCAGATCTCTGTAATCAACACACATTCGTACCTTACCGTACTTCTTAGGTACCGGAACAACGTTGGTAACCCACTGTGGATACGACGTGACAGCTAAGAATCCTGCATCGAACTGTTTCATGACCTCTGCCTTGATCTTCTCTGACATTTCAGGGCACATAAGACTGACCTTTTGTTTAACCGGCATACAGTCTTCTTTGGTCGGCAGGCGATGTACCACAATATCAGTGTCCAAACCAGGCATGTCTTCATAGGACCAAGCGAAGATCTCAACATAGTCGTGCAACATCTGTATCAACCTTTGTTTGACACCAAACTCCAGATTTGCACCTATTTTAACCTCTTTTCTGTCTTCCTCAGTACCCAAATTCACTATCTCAACCGACTCTTCATGGGGCTGTATGGCCCTTTCTTCCTGCTGTAGTAGTCTAGCAAGTTCTCCATGCACCTCACAATCATACTCACCTTCGTTCTCGGCTTGATTGATCGGATTTTTGAAGTCATAACTGGCAATAGCAGAGCTGTTATCAATGGGATCCAGAGTAGATATGGATCTGCATTATGATACGTGAGTGTATGTAAGAGAATAATTGTTTTGATTAAGTGAAAAATAGAAAATAAAAACAGAGAGCGCAAAATTTGTATGCAATAAATGTCCAATGCTTTATTAATGATATATGAAATGAAAAATAATAGCCCTCACAAGCAAAGCCAAGGTGCCTCGGGCAAGGCACCGGGCCGTAAAGTTTCAAATTGTTTATAACAAATCTTAAAAAAAATAATTCAATTACCGTGGAATAAAAGAAACAGGTATGAAGTCCCTAGCTGCCCAGTTACTCAGTCCACCGTTGGTTGTTGGGTAGATCTAGTTGTCGATGTCTGAATCCTCTTTGATGTCTTCAATGGCATTAACTCCCCGATTGCTGATGTGTAGGGGAGGTCTTCCAGCCCGAGCGCGTCTAACAGCCCTTTGAGCCCCTGTAGTAAAGCCCAAACCAAATTTGTCAGTTTTCTGAGTGAAATCAGGGAGCTGACCCCAATTGGCACACCCACCTTCTTTTACCACGGCCCTGGCGTCATTTAGGGAAGCCATCTTCAAAGGAGGTTTATTTGTAGTAGTTTCAGTTGATGCCAAGATCTGAGGGACCTCTTAGAAGTTCTAACAAGGAGTTTCTATGAATTCCCCGTCCATCTCTACATAGCGGAAGGAGGTGAGGTGACTCACCATATATTCTTCCTCACCCCGCACTGTGACAATCTTTCCTTTCACCGGATACTTCAGCATTTGGTGGAGTATGGAGGTGACTGCCCCAACCTCGTGGATCCAAGGACGACCCAACAAACAAGAGTATGGTGGCCTGATATCCATCACATAGAAAGTGGACCCAAAAGTCTGAGAACCTACTTTGACAGGGATGTCCACCTCCCCGTGCACCATTCTCTTTGATCCGTCAAAAGCCCTTACCACAATGTTACTAGGCTTTAGAGTCAAACCCTCGCAATCCAATCGGTCCAACGCCTTATTTGGAAGAACATTTAGTGAAGACCCAGTATCTACATGTACATGAGCCATAGTGGTGCCCCTGCATTCAATTGAGACATACAGAGCATCATCAGAAATTAACTGGAATGAGACAGTCGTCCGAAAAACTTCCTTTGAGAAATAAACTCAAGAGGGAAACCTAAATCATCCAGACAAAGAGCTATACAAGAAGGTTAAAGCAAAAATCTTCCACGAGGGATAACTCATTGGGGAAATGGAAAGAATATACGCTTTCTTCTTAAGGCCAACACTCTATTGGAGAGAGGACAACATAACTCTGAAAAACATGGTAATATGGTAAAAAAATATTAACGAATGTGAATGAGCGATGATTTGACAATTTTATCTATGCATGATGTATGTATAAATGTACGAGTGTTATCACGCATATGCTGACGAAACAGATATATAACACTGGGAGTAAACAGGAAAAACCAACTCGGGCACAATCAACACTCGGCTAAATTACATCCAAGATGAACAATCCAAGCAAAAGTAAGCGCCAACTGAGGAAACAAAACCCACTTCCTGGTTTAACTTTATTGGGGAGAAACGTAATTCGGAAGTAAACAAAACAAAGCGACCAAATAATACAGGTATAGAGATACAACATCCTCTCCCATGCTTTACCAGGGAATAACACTCAGACTTTAACGGGGAATCAAATATTTTCAGAAGTAATGCCTCTACTGGGGATTTGAAAAATCAATTTCAAGTAGAGCAGACGGACATAAAATCATCAAAACATTTACTTGGGGATTCGTGCCGACTTCATTGGGGAGGTCAACACCATATTCACAATGGGAAAACCAATATACGTTCTTCACTGGAGAAAACAAAGGCCTGTGTTCTTTGGGAGTACTTATTGTACCAAATTCTCTGGAAAAAGAATTTATATTAAACAAACGAAACCTTCATTGGAGAAATCTTGGGTTGAATCTTCATATCATGCAAACTCAAGAAATAAGAGAAATGAACCAAAACTTGACTGGGGATACTGGAGTTACAAACCCTATACGGCGAAACATCTTGAGAAAAACTTCTCCGGGAAACAAAACTTCTTAAAGCAACTAGAGTTCATCCATTCCTAGGATCACCACTTTTGTTGTTTTTTCTCTCTTGCGTCACAAATTTTGAAGTAAAGGCAAATTGTAAATTCTTTTTGAAAATCAATTTTGTTATTTAATCTTTTCACTTTGAAAGTTATTATCAATAATAAATGGAGTCTTTGTAAGCTAAATAAAATAAGAAATACAAAGAATTGGGTAAAAGCTCAAATTTCATTAATAGAATGGTAGTCTGCGAATGGCGAGACTCCATGGATAATTACAAAGTTCGAAAAATGGTAATATATAATGGAAAAGATACATTGAGATACAATGACCACTATCCCCTCTAACAACTTTTGAAATCCTAAGTAACAGCTTCTGTTGAAGTATGATGAGGATCCGAGAAGATTGTTACTTCAATGATCAAGTCTTGTCTGATGTAGTTACTTGCCAAGAAAGTCCCTAACTTTTTCCTAAGCTGCCCTTGCGGGTTTTCAACTTAGTGGGAAATTTATTTTGTTTATGTCTCTAATTTTTGCCTAGACCGCCCTTTCGGGTTTTCGGCCTACCGAGACACTCTTTTTTGCCTAAGCCACCCTTTCAGGTTTTCAACTTAGCAAGCTGTTCTTTTATTTCTTTAGGCGGAAGTATTTCTTGACTGCATCAGAATGCATGGGACGTGGGAACTCCTCGCCATCCATAGTTTCAAGAATTAATGCACCGTCAGAGAAGGATTTCTTGATAACATATGGGCCTTCGAAATTGGGAGTCCATTTTCCCCTAGAATCAGCGTTAAAAGACATGATCTTCCTGAGCACGAGGTCACCTTATCTGAATTCACGAGTTTTGACCTTCTTATCAAAAGCTTTCTTCATTCTCTTCTGATATAACTTTCCATGACACAAAGCTGTCATTCTCTTTTCTTCGATCAAATTCAATTGGTCAAACTGGTTCTGGACCCATTCAGCCTCTGACAACTTGGTTTCCATTATCACATGCAAAGAGGGGATCTGAACCTTGATTTGGAGCACAACGTCCATTCCATACACGAGGGAGAACGGGGTTGCTCCTATTGAAGTGCAGACAAATGTCTGATATCCATGCAAAGCAAAAGGGAGCATTTCATGCCAATCCTTATAAGTAACAACCATTTTCTGGATAATATTCTTGGTATTCTTATTAGCAGCTTCAACAGCCCCATTTGTTGTACCTCAACATTTTCCCTCTCATTTTACTCAAAACATACTCCTAGAGATCCTCAATTTGCTCAAGGTTGCCCAAGAATTGACTAGACAAACTCTCTCCTAAGACAATGTATCTCAAACTAGGGTTTCCATTTTCATCAATATGGGTGAACTCCAAAAACCTCATATGCTCTCCATGGTCCTAATATGTTCTCAAGACCCTCCATGTCAAATTTCAAGCCTTGTACAAGAAGTTTGCTCAGTCAATTGCTCAGATGCTTGAGAATCGACTATATTAGGTCAAAAGTCAACTGTGGCCCACATACAGTCAAACTTCAAGATTTTTGGTCAACATCAACATTTTGAAGTTATATCCATCATTTGATCAAGGGTTGATCATGATTCTTCAAGGAATTCCCCAAATTCATCAAAACCCAAAAGTTGCTAAATTAGGGTTTCTCAGGAAAAGTCAACCAAACCTTGACCAAACATAACCTCCTCATACTTTATCAGAAATTTTCCATCCAAGGATCATTTTTAAGAGGATGCAATTCCCTACAACTTATATTCAGCCCTCAAGTTCAAAATATGCACTCACAAAAGATATGAATTTCCACATTATAGGTCCTTTTGAAAAGTCAACAAAAACACTTTTTGGGTCAAAGCTTCTTACCTGAACATGGAAGACACATTTGAGATGAGACCAAAAGGGTTGTTTAGGGGACATCCTAAACTTTCTAAAAAGTCCAAGAACACCTCTCTAGGGTTAAAATTGGAAGAGATATGCCTTGTCAAAGTTGACCTTTTTTGCAAAATTGCCAAAAGTCAAATATGCTCAAAAATGCATTTTTTGCCAAATGGGCCTAACTTTTTGTGCTTGCACCTCACTTATAACATGATCCACGACCCAAATATTCACTCACATGTTATTTGCTTAATTATTTATTTTATTTTGATTTTTATTAATTAAAAATTGAATTAAATCAAATAAATGGTAAATAATAGCAAAGATTTGTTTTGATTGGATTTTTGGACAGAATCACAAGCTCATTATACTGGCATAGTAGAATCAAATAGAATCAAAGCTGATTGGCACAAGAATGGCATGATTAGGCCAAATTTTAAAGGATATCATACAACATGAAAACCAAATCAAATCTTAAAAAATTGCAAAGATACTAGTGGTTTTTACAACCCTAATTCGTTCAAGGATATATAATGAACAAATCCAGGCACAAAAACAAGAGGTTGTAGTCGTGAAGAACCCTAGAAAAAACTTAAAATTTTGGCAAAAAGTGGTGATCTGATCTCTACCCTAGAGGATAATTCAAGGCCTTCCAACGTTCCTAAACGATTCCTGGACCTTCCCATAAGCTAACCCAATCGATTGTAGGTCCTTTCACGCCCAGAAACGCTCGCTACATCTCATACGGTTTGCTTATTTTTTTTCAAATTGATTACAACTATTCTTGCATCATTAGCATAATTTAATGATATATTTGTGATCATTGATGTTTTTCTAACATGTCTGGATTATTTAATTGGACTTTTTGAGGCTTATACGAGTGATTGCCATGGTTAGGGTTTAAGGTCACGTTTTGGGGTTTCTTGATACAGGTAAAATTGGCCAACACAAAGGGTACCATCGTACTCGTGAGGTCAAAACAATTTGATTGGTGTAGTCATAATTCATTTATCATGCATGTGTTGGATTTTGGAAATTTGCAGGTTTGTAGCTATGGAATATGCCCGTAGGTATAAGTTACTTACCTAAGACGACGGACCTACGAAGAAGATAATAATGTGGCTGCTAACCACTAGGCCATTCAAACTGGCGCGCGTTTTTTTTGTTTTGTCCACTAATTCACTTGTTTGCATATATTATATATTATTGCTATTATATTGACAAGCAAAACAGGTAGCGCAACTGGCAAGCGTGCACGTTGGAAAGGGTAGAGGGTCTGGGTTCGATCCCAGGTCCCAACAACTTTCTTATTTTATTCTTCTTTGCAGAATCTTGTACATCACCCACTCAAGTGCTCATCATGCACCTCCATCATCCAACCACAAGATCTCATCACATTCATGGTCAACCAGATCCAATGCCTCTACCTGCCAGAGACCATGGTGCACCATCAGGAAGTTGCCCCACTGGATCCAGCGTAGACTGGGCTTTAGCTTGGTGGGCCTGGAATATTTTCAGCAACACACCCCCCTCTAATTGCTTAAGCAGGCCCATTCTTCTTCTTTATTTATTATTTTTATTTCTTACTAATTATTTTCTAATTATATTTCTTTTCTTAAAATAACATCAAAATTATTTCTTTTTAATCAAAAATCATAAAAAACACCCAAAAATCATTTTTTTTCATAAAATGTTTATTTTCTTTAATTAACTAATTTAATTCTAATTAGGTTAATTTAACTCCTTTTCATAATTAAAATCAAATTAGAAATTAGGGTTTTGTAAATAATTAATTTTGCTTCAAAAATAACTTAAATATTTTTTTCTCAAATTAGATTTTTTTATGTTTTCTAATCATCCTCGCATTTAATTCGTCGTGCGTATTTTGATCCCTTTTTAATTATTTTTGTAATTGCTCCGAGGTTGTAATAGCTTTAATTAGGTTTTAATTCCGCATTTTATTTATTGTCTAAATAATTCTGTATATGCGAAAGCCATGTAATAGTTAGGATTTCTATTTCCGCACTTTAATTTCCGCAATTATAAACTGTTAGATGTATGCTAATAGGATTGTATGGCAAGAACATTTGAAAATTAACACCGTAGATAACCTAAATGTGCAAAGACAAATTAACTGAAAAAATTAACTCGCACATGCTCACTCCTAGGGTTTAGTCCACTTCGGTTTCCTTCGATTAAACGGTCATGAAGTATAGGGTTTGTTAGTGGTCGTCATCTAGCCCCGAAAGATCTCAAATGACCCGTTCGGATGTTGCCTCGGAAACAGATCTTTAAGGCTTTAGGATGATTACTAACGCCTCCTAACATTGCTTTTGTGACCGTATATGTCCCTTCGAACGTCCCTAAAAAACTCCAACGACGGTGCTACCTATTCCTTAATAATGGGATAACGCTATCTAAAGGAAAATAAACAAACTTTATTTGATTACGTAGATTAACTCTTAAGTACTTGCTCAAACAAAGAAACTTTTTCACACAAACACTTTTCAAGACAATTTTCAAAACAACTTCGTCACATCCTTGAGGACTGATACAAGGGTTATCACGAAGTAAACTTTTTCAAAACAAACACACACAAACAATTTTAAAATGAGCAGGTACCTAAGAGCCCGTGGAAAACCACAGATAGAAAGGGTGCTAACACCTTCCCTTTCTATAATCTACCCCCCGTACTCAGAAATATTCTTGAAAAATATTTTTTCTATTATTTTTCCTTTTCCTAATTGGATAAAATAAAAGTCGGTGGCGATTCTTGCTTACCGCGACATTTTGCAAACAAAAAACGCAAAAACACAAACCAGTATTAACAGTCGGTTCTGCCACCGTATCACACCATTCATCTTTGGCTTGTACGAAGATGAATTGTAATGGACAATCTTAAATTCTTCACACAGTTCTGTCATCATTTTGTTGTTCAAATTCGAGCCATTGTCAGTGATAGTTCTGTTCGACACACCATACCGACATATAAGATTATTCTTAATGAAATGCACAACCACCTGTTTAGTAACATTAGCATATGAAGCAGCCTCGACCTACTTGGTGAAGTAATCAATTGCTACCAAGATAAAACAGTATCCATTTGAAGCTTTGGGCTCTATCATTCCAATCATGTCAATACCCCACATAGAGAAAGGCCATGGGGAAGAGATCACATTAAGTATCAGAGGCACATGAACCTTGTATGCATTAATCTGGAATTTATGACACTTCTTTGCAAATTTGCAATAATCAGATTCCATTGTCAGCTAATAGTAACCTTCCCTTAGCATCCTTTTAGCCATCAAATGTCCATTGGCATGAGTGCCAAATGAACATTCACGAACCTCATGCATCAACATGTCTTCTTCGTGTCTATCCACGCATCTGAGCAAGATCATGTCATAATTTCTCTTGACAACACATTTTCACTGAGGAAGAAACTGCCAGCCAATCTTCTTAATGTCTTTCTATCTTTATTCGATGCACCAATCTGGTATTCCCGAGTTTAGAGAAAATGCTTGATATCATAATACCATGGTTTCTCATCTGCTACCTCTTCTGTTGTAAACACATGAGTGGGCCTATCTAGTCGCCGAACCATAATTTGAGGTATATCATTCCAAGTATTCACTTGATACATATAAGCTAGAGTTGCCAGAGCGTCCACCATTTGATTTTCATCACTAGGAATGTGATGGAATTCAACTTTATTAAAGAAGGGTAACAACCTTCTAGCATAATCTTTGTAAGGGATCAAGCCGAGGTGACTAGTATCCCATTCTCCTTTAATCTGGTTTATTACCAAGGCTGAATCACCATACACATCTAGAATTTTAATTCTGAGATCAATAGCTTCCTCGAGACCCATGATGCAAGCCTCATATTCTTTCATATTATTAGTACACTCAAATGTCAACCTTGCAATAAAAGGAATGTGTGATCTGTGTGGAGTGACAATCACAACACCAATTCCTTTACCATAAGTGTGATAGGTGGATCTGGAACTGACTGTTTAACGCTGGTTCGCGAAATGTCGCAGAAGCAAGAGTCGCCACCGTCTTTTATTTTCTCCAACAAGGAAAGGACAAAAGCACAGAAAAATTCCTTATGAGATTGTTCTCGGTTCGGGAGGTAGATTTATAGAAAGGGAAGGTGTTAGCACCCTTTCTATCCATGGTTATCCATGGGCTCTTAGATACTTGCTCATTTGTGTTTTCAAAATGTTTGTTTGCTTTTCAAGGTGAGTGGGTTTGAAAAAGTTTCGTTTAAAATTTCAGTTCGACTCTTGTATCAGTCCTCAAGAGTGTTTGAAAAGTTGTTTTTGTAGGTGTGAAAAGAAGTTTTTGATTTGTTTTGAATTAGAGCAAGTATCTACGAGTCGTCTACCTACCCTAAGGAATTAGTCTGTGTAAATGTCCTTGAGGTAGTGCCATCCCACCATTGAGAGGTAGGTAGCACCACCGTTGGAGGTGTTCGGGTCAATTCGAGTTTAGGGACAGTGTGGTCACCAGAGCAATAGTAGGACACCTTAGAAGCTACCCCCATGCCATGTTCATGGACATGAGGACTTACTAAAACGTCCTCTACTCGACGACCACGTTTCGAGGGGCAAGGCAACAGTGAGGCGTGCCCTAAGAGTGGTGTGTGAATTGTGTGTCATTTTCAGTTATTATTTGTCTTGATCATGCATTGAGTGTTCTACGCTTTGATTTTATTTGAGCATACATTCTTTCATGTGATTAACAGTTTAAAGGGTGCGAAAATTAAAATGCGGAAAAATAAAGGTCCTATGCTATTACAAGGCGCGGGTCTACATCGCCAAATTAAACAAAGACCCGATTTGAATAAATAAAATGCGGAAAGTAAATGTCCTACTTATCTATTACAAGGCTTTGGGGCAATTACATAAGATTAAAAAAAAAGAAAAATAGAAGCAAACGCGCGAAAAGGAATTATAATCGAAGGTGCGAGGGCGTTGGACCCTTTAAAGAAATTAAATTAAAATTAAAGGTTAATTAATGATTTAATGAGGAAAAGAAGTTATTTTTGGAGTTTTTGTATTTATGAAAAAAAGGAAGATTAATTGAAATTAGAAATTTAAATAAAAACCCTAATTCTAGTTTGTTTTTAATTATTAGAAAATGTTTAAGTTTTGACCTAATTTAACCCTAATTAATTAAATGTCATATTTATTTACAAGATAATTAATAATTAATAATAATAAGAAGAAAATTTTAATTATTGAGAAAAAGAGTAAAAATGCTAGAAACCCTAATTTTTATGTTTTTTAGTTATTAAGAAGTAAATTAAAATTAAAACCCTAAATTAAAACTAAATTGATTATTAAATTTATTTACAAAACTATTTATGAATAAAAAAAAATATATTTTTATTTTTGACTTTTCTGATTTTTTTGTATTTTTTATATTATTAAAATTAATTTGAGGAATTAAAAGAAAATAATTAAATTAAAACAAATAAAAAAAAAAGAAAAAGAATGAGAGAAAGAAATACAAACAAGAGGGGTTGTGGACCCAATTATGAAGGTTCATAGAAAGCAGTTTGGCCCAAGAATTCCAGGCCCATGTTGACTTTCAGCGTTTGTGTGAGAAACAGTTGACCAATGCGTATGGTGGATTGCTGGTGATGGCCATTAGATTGGCCTTCAGGGACATGTGGCAAGCACAGGTCTGGAGTTGCATGGTGGTCCCTTGATGAAGCACTGCATGGAAACATGTTACAAGAAAAATTATTGAATAAAGTGGGGGACCTGGGAATCGAACCCAGGTCCCAATACCTGCATGCCAGTGTACTAACCAAGTGAGCTAGTGCGTTTGTTTGTTAAGTTAATGGACCCTGATCAATATATGCAAAACGTGCAATTATTCTGGAACCAACGAAAAACGCGCCAATGATTTGAACGCGCCACTCACAAGCCAACAACTCATCTTCTTCTCCCTGGCTTCTTCTTTTTTGCCTGAAACTAATATCAAATAGCGGGGGTTTTAAACCCCCACTAACCATAACATACAAAAATAGCGATTAGGCCATACACGAATATAAAAAGGGCGCGATAAGTGATTTGGATTCGTTGGAATGTCACGAGTGCATTGGTCTAGGTCTCATGGCCTAATTTTTCCTCATGAAGAAGTCCCTAATTTCAAGCTCCTGAAACCTTAGAAAATTTCCATGGCAACTTCTCATACAGGCAACGTTAGTTCAATTAGAAGACACCAATAGCTTCAGCATACTCATATTAATATAAACCAATCATTAAAACTCAGTAATCATGCATGAAAAATCAAATACGAATATGAAAATTTCAAAGGAAAGTCCAGCTTTTATCTACCAATTCCTTGAGTATGGAAGCGTGGTTTTGATTGGAAAAGTTCCCTGGATGTGTCAGGAGTGCAATGGAATAGTTCTTTTGCTTTGAAACGTGCTCTATGTGTGTTTTCAGTTTTGAAATTTTTGAGAGAAAAGTGAAAAGTGTTCTTTGAGTTTGGGCGCAGCTTGCTTGTTGTTCTCATTAGGGTTGCATTGTGTATATGTATGTGAATGCATTAGGTCAGAAAAATCAAGCCCAAAGCCTTTGCATTGATGATTTTGAATTTTTGATTTTGCATAATATTTTTCAATCTTTTTTCATGCCAAATATGCCAAATCATGAATGATTCTTTCCTTTTTGAATGTGCACGAAATCTTGAGCTTATAACGGACCTATTAGCTGCATAAAAAGATTTAAAATACATGTTTTAGTATTTTTTTCATATTTAATTTTAATTAAGTGAATTAATAACATTAAAAATTCAAATAATTAATAAAAAATGATGAAATAACTCCCTTGGATACCAATGGGTCGTGCATGGCCTTTGGGTAATATTTCATGGAAAAAATTGAGGCCCATTAGCAATTTTGAGGCATTTGAAGCAAGGTTGACTTTTCAAAATTCCCAAAAATTTCCCAATTCCACAAGGCATATCTTGCTCAATTTTTAAGCTTTGATCATGTTATTGGACATTTTGGAACGGTCTTGAAGTCCTCTAACCAATGCCTTTAGTCCCATGTCATTTTGATTTACCAATCTCAAGTTATGGTCTTTGACTTAAAGTGTCTTTTTGTTGACTTTTGAAAATGACCTATAATGTTGAGATTGATAACTTTTTTTGAGAGCATTTCTTGGACTTGAAGTGTGAAGATGAGTTGTAGGAAATGTCATTCTCTTCAAAATTAGCTTTGGATGGAATTTTTATGATAAACCATGTGGAAGTTATGCTCTGGTCAAGTTACAGTTGACTTTTTCAACTGTCCAAAAATAGAAACTTTTGCATCTTGAGACTTTTTGAGCCATGCCTTGAGAATCATGATCAAGAATTGATCAAATGATGTTTGTGGCTTCAAAATAAGATGTTGACCAAAAATTTTGACTTTTGACTGTCAAATGACCATTTTGCCCCTGCAGTTGACTGTTGAGCAATTAGGGTTTTTGACTGTGCAATCTGGTGCTGTGAGTCTTGAAACTTAGCATATGGATGCTTGACCATGTTTGTAGGCATGTGGGACTTGTTTGGACCCTTGGAAACTTCAATTTCTTTGCCAGAACCAAAACCCTAATTTTTGACTGTTAGGAGGCAATTGGACTGTGCAACCCTTTGGGAGATTTTGAAGCATGCTCTTTGCAAATCTTGAAGAATATGGGAGGGAAAATTTTGGGGTACAACAGTTGCCCCTGTTCAATCTTCTTAAACCTGAGGATGTAGATTGGCTGTCGTGCCTTTCGTAATCCGAAGGTGGAAGATGATTGAACACTAGAGTGCCCAGAAATTTGCGCTCACATAGTAGTGTGATGGTGGGAATGGGCTTATAGATGCCATTTGGAGATTGATGGATAGGAAGATGGGCTTACAGATGCCATGTTGAGGGGTGATGGATAGGTGGATGGGCTTATAGATGCCATCTGGGTGTCGATCGCGTAAGAGTTTCCTTAGTGAGAACTTGCGTACCTGAAAAAAAGAAAGATGATTATCTGACCTGTTACAGGAGTTGGTTTTCAAACTCTTTGTGTAGACGCTCCCTGGTTGGTTACAGTAATCGAATCTTCAACTTCTTCAGACGTGCCCTGGCGAGATACAGGAATCGAGTTTGGAGCTTCAGAAGGTGATGAATGAATCAGGGACGGTTACTACCTCAGCGGGACGATGAGAGAACCTGGGGCAATTACTACCTCAACAGTAATGGTGAGAGAACCTGGGGCGATTACTACCTCAACAGTAACGATGAGAGAATCTGGGGCGATTACTACCTCAACAGTAACGATGAGAGAATCTGGGGCGATTACTACCTCAACAGTAACGATGAGAGAACCTGGGGCGATTACTACCTCAACAATAACGATGAGAGAATTTGGGGCGATTACTACCTCAATAGTAACGGTGAGAGAATCTTGGATGTCTTCTACTGAGTCTTCATTAGGAAAATCTTTAGGAATCGATTTAACTGGACTAGAGAAGGCCTTTGACTGGATAAGAATTAGAAAAATCTTTAGGAGTCGATTTAACTGAACCAGGCAAGGTCTTGGAATCTTCAACTGGAATAAGAATTAGGGAGATCTTAGGGTCGATCTGACTGAACCAGAGAAGGCCTTTGACTGGATAAGAATTAGAAAAATCTTTAGGAGTCGATTTAACTGAACCAGGCAAAGTCTTGGAATCTTCAACTGGAATAAGAATCAGGGAGATCTTAGGGTCGATCTGACAGAACCAGAGAAGGCTTTTGACTGGATAAGAATCAGAAAAATCTTTAGGAGTCGATTTAACTGAACCAGGCAAGGTCTTGGAATCTTCAACTGGAATAAGAATCAGGGAGATCTTAGGGTCGATCTGACTGAACCAGAGAAGGCCTTTGACTGGATAAGAATCAGAAAAATCTTTAGGAGTCGATTTAACTGAACCAGGCAAAGTCTTGGAATCTTCAACTGGAATAAGAATCAGGGAGATCTTAGGGTCGATCTGACTGAACCAGAGAAGGCCTTTGACTGGATAAGAATCAGAAAAATCTTTAGGAGTCGATTTAACTGAACCAGGCAAGGTCTTGGATTAACTTTGACTGGATAAGAATCAGAAAAATCTTAGAGTCGATTTAACTGAACCAGACGAAAGTCTTGGATTGGCTTTGACTGGATAAGAATCAGGGAGATCTTAGGGTCGATCTGACTGAACCAGACTAAAGTCTTGGAATAACTTTAACTGGGTAAGAATCAGAAAAATCTTAGGGTCGATTTATCTGAACCAGAGAAGGTATTGGACATAGCTGAGCACTTGACTGGATCTTTCCTGAAAGGTAAAGGTCAGTCATATGCAATGCATGATATGGATCAAGCAATGATGTTCTCAACATAAATGAGATCGTATGTTCATGATGCATATATGCATGCTATAATGTATGGAAATGCGATGTTTATGAATGTATGTTTTTGTCTAGGAAAGTAAATCCTTGACGGGTGTCGGGAAGTCATATCCTGGGCTAATGTTGGAGAATAGTGCTTTGTTGTTTCTGCTGGGGATGATAGTTGCAAGAATACCGGTCGGAGAAGATAACTCCGTTGGGGAATAAACTTGGCGAATGGATTACTCTGCGGGGAGAAAATTATTCTAGCGATCTTGCTGAGGAACAATACTCTGTGGGGAGAGAGGTAATTTGCTGGGATGTTGATGGTAACTTCGCTGGGGATACCGTTGTTATGTTGGAAGTTTTGATAGACTCCGCTGGGGAACAAGAAGACTTTGCCGAGGATGATCTTTTTGTGGCTTTTGGCTGAGGATAACCCAGTTATATCCTGGTAGGGAAATAATCTTTGAATAAATCCGGGGGACGCGTTCGTGCTCTGTAGGGGGGAAGCTTCCAGAATCTACTGGGGATAAGCTTCCTGCTGGGGAGACGATTCAAACTTTCCTGGGGAAATCTTGAACTACTGGACTCTCCTGGGGAAACTCTTGAGGTATACTAGGGAAGTGGCTCCGCTGAATGTCTGGTAGACCGCCGGGGAACAGTCTTAGACCAAGACTGCCGGGGATGCTTGTTAAGAATATTCGTATATTATGCTGGGGAATGTTGAGATCTGCTGGAGGATACCCAACTTCCTTAAGGCTGATAGTATAACTTTGCTTGGGGAGAGTGCATGGATTTGCTGGCTCACTCTCTGGGGAATTAAGATATACTGGTTATGTTCTTCAACTGAACCTACCTTGATACCTTGGTGGACAGAGCAATTAGATCGCTTAGACAATTCATTATTGCCCCTGTTTCTAATGTCACCTGTAATTAATCCTTTGTTTCGTATGCAATCATTTATGAGTTAGCAGTTATTGTCAAATGCATATATCACAAATTGAACCTTGGACGTTCTTCGCAAAATAAAACAGAAAAAGGAAAAACAATTGGCAATTTGTCTGAAAAGTGAATTTATATTGATTTTTGAATTTGCCTGTAAATAGGCGTTTATGTACAAGAGGCTGACGTCCTAGTAAGAGAACGCCGCTGAACAAAAGAATTTATACAAATTGTACAAAAGGGAAAACAAAACATCTGTGTGAAAAGAATAATCCCACTGGGTTCCAACTCTGCTATCGCCTTTATATCTTCGAGCGTCTCATCACTTCATGACCTAGCTGAAGATGAAGCTGATTGATCGATGCCGTCTGAACTTGATATTGATACTAGATTCCGAATGCAAAGTGATCCAATGAGACATAGTATTACGCTTTATCCCTAACTTTTGCCTGGACCGCCCTTTCGGGTTTTTAGTCCACCGGGATACCCATTTTTGCCCAAGCCGCCTTTTTAGGTTTTCGACTTGCCGGGTGTACAGATTTTTTTCATTTCATCCCTTCATTTTGCCCGAACCCTTTTGGTTCGCCGGGAAGCCCTAATTTTTGCCTAGGTATGTCAACCTAGCGGGTCCTTTTTTATGCGTAGTATCTTTTTACTATGTCTGCATTGGCGGGGTGAGGAAGGTCGTCACCATCCATAGTGGTCAGAATCATGGCTCCTCCTGAGAACACATGTTTAACCACAAATGGCCCTTCGTACGTAGGGGTCCACTTGCCCCTTGGATCACTCTGAGGAAGGATGATACGTTTGATTACCAGATCCCCAACTTGATATTCTTGTGGTCTGACCTTTTTGTTAAATGCCCTGATCATCCGTTTTTGATACGTCTGACCATGACAAATAGCAGCAAGTCTCTTTTCATCAATCAGGTTTAATTGATCAAGTCGTGTCTGGATCCAATCATCTTCGCTCAGATCTGCATCCTTCATTATCCGGAGAGAGGGTATCTGCACTTCGATCGGTAATACTGCCTCCATACTGTAGACCAAGGAGAAAGGAGTTGCCCCGGTTGACGTCCTTGCTGAGGTACGGTACCCATGTAGAGCAAACGGTAACATCTCGTGCCAATCTTTATAAGTCACTGTCATCTTCTGCACAATTTTCTTAATGTTCTTATTTGCTGCTTCTACAGCCCCATTCATCTTCGGCCGGTAAGGAGAAGAGTTGTGGTGCTATATCTTAAACTGCTCGCAGAGCTCAGTGATCATCTTGTTATTAAGATTGGTACCGTTGTCTGTAATGATCCTTTCAGGGACGCCGTATCGACAGATCAAGTTATGCCGAATGAACCGTGCCACGACGTTCTTGGTTACTGTGGCGTAGGAAGCTGCTTCAACCCACTTTGTAAAGTAATCGATCGCTACCAGGATGAAGCGATGCCCATTGGATGCTGTAGATTTAATCTCGCCGATCATATCTATGCCCCACATTGCAAAAGGCCAAGGTGCAGTCAGGACGTTCAGAGGAACTGGAGGAACGTGCACCTTGTTTGCATAAATCTGGCATTTATGGCATGTCTGAGAATGTTGGTAACAGTCGGCTTCCATTGTGGACCAGAAATACCCTGCCCGAAGGATTTTCTTCGCCATAGTGTGTCCACTGGAATGTGTTCCTAAGGTCCCTTCATGTAGCTCTGCCATGATCCTTTCTGCTTCAGTCTTATCCACACAACGCAGTAAGGCCGAATCATGGTTTCGCTTGTACAGGATGCCGTTGCTAAGGAAGAACTTCGCTGCGAACCTTCTCAGAAACTTTTTATCATTGACAGATGCACCTTCAGGGTATTCCTGAGCTTCCAAATATCTCTTTACCCCATGGTACCAAGGTTTCTTAGTCACCAACTCAGTCTCAAGATCACAACAGTATGCCGGTTTGTCCAGTTTCCAGATGATGACCTGGGGAGCCTCATTATCCCATTTGACTTTGAACATGGAAGACATCGTAGATAACGCGTCCGCCAGCTGATTCTCCTCTCTTGGGAAATGTTCAAAGGTTATCTCTGTGAAGTGGGGGATCAGAGTCAACACACATTCTTTGTAAGGAATAAGATTCGGATGTTTCGTATCCCACTCTCCTTTGATCTGATTGATCACGAGAGCGGAATCTCCGAAGACACTCAGAAACTTGATCCTTAAGTCGATCGCAGCTTGAAGACCCATGATGCATGCCTCATACTCCGCCATGTTGTTGGTGCAGTTGAAACATAGTCGGGCAGTAAGTGGAGTATGAGTGCCTTGATGGGATATGATCACAGCGCCAATACCGTTACCCAAAGCGTTGGAGGCTCCGTCAAAGTGCATAGACCATCGGGATCCTTCCTCAGGTCCTTCATCCGGTCCAGGTACTTCACAATCAGTCACTATCATGATACTCTCGTCTGGAAACTCGAAGTTCATTGACTGATAGTCGTCTACTGCCTGATGTGCCAAGTGTTCTGCCAATACACTTCCTTTGATGGCTTTCTGGGTCGTGTACTGGATGTCGTATTCCGTCAAGATCATCTGCCATCTTGCTATTCTCCCAGACAGAGCAGGCTTTTCAAATATGTACTTTATTGGATCCATTTTCGAAATCAACAAGGTAGTGTGAGTCAGCATATACTGTCTCAGCCGGCGAGCAGCCCATACCAAAGTGCAGCAAGTTTTCTCGAGCAGTGAGTATCGGGTCTCACAGTCGGTAAACTTTTTGCTAAGGTAATAAATGGCATGCTCTTTTCGGCCAGACTCGTCATGCTGCCCCAGCACACACCCCATTGAGTTGTCAAGTACTGTCAGGTATAATATTAGAGGTCTCCCTTCAACCGGTGGCATAAGGATGGGTGGTTCTTGGAGATACTCCTTGATTCTGTCAAAAGCGGCCTGACATTCATCGTTCTAACGTACTACCTGATCTTTCTTCAGCAGCTTGAAGATTGGCTCACAGGTAGCAGTTAGGTGCGAGATGAATCGAGCAATGTAATTCAGGCGTCCTAAAAAGCCTCTGACCTCTTTCTCTGTCTTGGGAATTGGCATCTCTTGAATGGCTTTAACCTTGGCAGGGTCCACTTGAATACCCTTATCGCTTACAACAAAGCCTAGCAACTTTCCAGATCTAACCCCGAAGGTGCACTTGTTCGGGTTCAATCTCAGCTTATACAGTTTCAGACGGTCAAACAATTTCTGCAGATGATCCAGGTGTTCTTCCTCAGTTTGGGACCTTGCAATCATGTCATCAACATACACTTCTATCTCATGATGGATCATGTCATGAAATAAAGCAACCATGGCACGTTGGTAGGTTGCCCCAGCATTTTTCAACCCGAATGGCATGACCTTGTAGCAGAAGGTGCCCCACTGAGTTACAAAGGTAGTCTTTTCCATGTCTTCAGGAGCCATCTTGATCTGATTATACCCTGAAAAACCATCCATGAAAGAGAACACCTTGTGCTGAGCAGTATTATCAACCAGAACGTCAATGTGAGGTAGGGGAAAGTCATCCTTGGGGCTGGCCCTATTCAGATCCCTGCAATCGACACACATTCTGACCTTTCCATCTTTCTTTGGTACCGGCACTACATTAGCAACCCACTGAGGGTAAGAAGTCACTGCAAGAAACCCGGCATCAAACTGTTTCATAACCTCAGCTTTGATCTTCTCAGACATCTCTGGACGCATACGACGGACCTTTTGCTTAACCGGAGGGCAGTCTTCCTTGGTAGGCAAATGATGAACTACGATGTCGGTATCCAACCCAGGCATGTCTTCGTAGGACCAGGCGAAGATCTCCACATAATCATGTAACATATGAGTCAACCGTTGCTTCACGCTGAGCTCTAGGTCGGCACCAATCTTGACTTCCTTCCTATCTGTATCAGTACCCAGATTTATTGTTTCCACCGGCTCTTCGTGTTGTTGAATTGCCCTCTCTTCCTGGAGTAACAGTCTTGCAAGCTCGCCAGGCACTTCGCAATCATCTTCACCTTCGTCTTCGGCTAAGTTGATCGGATTTTCGAAGTCATAACTGGCAGTAGCAGAGTCGTTAACAGTGAGATCCAGAGTGGATTGAAACCTGTATGAGTGAGTGTGTGTAAATACAGCTGTTTTGCAATATATAAAGAAAGGAAAGAAAGAAAAGGAGCATAAGATTTGAAATGCGAGAAAACGTCCAAGATCTTTATTCATGATATATGAAATGACAATTAATATGCCCTCACAAATGAAACCACGGTGCCCCAGGTAAGACACCGGGCCATAGAGTTTCAATTCATTGTTTATTACAAATAACAAAAACAAAGGAGTTTATTACTGCGTAACAAAAGTAACAGGTAGGTTGTCCTTTGCAGTCCAATTGCTAGGTCCACTATCGGCCGTCGGATAAATCCAGCTGTCGAACTCAGATTCTTCCACCTCGTCGTCGTCCCTGATAGCATTCACTCCATGAGCAGGCAGGGGAGCTGTCACTACATTGGGCTTCTCAGGTGCCTCAAACTGTACCTCTTTTGCATCAATAAGATCCAGCACTTTATTCCTTAAGGCCCAGCAGTCATCAATAGAGTGTCCCGGGCTATCAGAGTGATAAGCACAGCGGGCATTTGGATTATACTTCGGAGAGGCAGTATTCACAACCTTCGGGGCCTCCCTGATAGTCACTAAGTTGGTGGATAACAGCTGCGGCAAGATTTGTGACAAGGTCATACTCAGCCGGGTGAACTCTCTTCTGGGTCTTTCAGCCCTTTGTTGATTGGTTTGCCGAGGAGCGGCAGCAGGTTTAGCAATCACCACCGCGTTGATAGATTGGCGGCGCTCTGGTTTATCTTGCCTTCTAGGCCCATATACAGCACTGGCCTCCTTCTTAAAGGGTTTCTTCTCAGAACTTGAAGATGCACCCTTCTGAATTTTACCGGACTTCATTCCAGCCTCTATCCTTTCCCCGGTCAGAATAAGATCAGTGAACCCTGCAGATGAATTACCGATAAGATGATTGAAAAACGGCCCGGATAGGGTCCCCAAGAACATATCTACCAACTCACGGTCAGTTAACGAAGGCTGCACCCTGCCAGCCAGATCCCTCCACTTCTGTGCATACTCTTTAAAACCTTCGCTTGATCCTAGCGACATACCCTGGAGTTGGGTACGTGTAGGAGCAAGGTCGGCATTATATTGATACTGCTTGTAAAAAGCAGTAGCCAACTCCTCCCAGTTACGAACTTCGGTTCCATCCAGCTGATAGAACCATTCGAGATGAGTCCCTGAAAGACTCTCTTGGAAGAAGTGGGTCCACAAGTTCTTGTCCACTGTGTACGGTTGAATCTTCCGCACATAAGATCTGAGGTGTAGCTTAGGGCAAGACGCCCCGTCATACTTGGTGAAAGATGGTGCCTTAAACTTGTGAGGAATGATCACACCAGTAGATAAGCCCAAGTCTCCGAAATCCAGCCCAGGCACTTGTTGGATCTCCATGGCGTTCAGTCTGTCTTCCAACTTCTTGTACCGGTCTTCAGCAGGAGGATACTGTTCCTCATTAAAATCAGTCTCGTTGTCAGAGACTACTGGACTAGGAGCTTTTCCCCCCTGAGGACTGTCTTTGCCTACAGAAGAAACAACTTCCTCATTCTGCAGAGTATTACCAAACCTCCGGCCCGAGTTGAAAAGAACATTTCTCTTCTTCTTCTTCTCCTTCTTCAGGAGCAAAGCCTTCAGCTCTTCTTGGCCTTGAGCCAAACCCATGATCAGCTCTTGAAATTGTGCGTTCTGCGCCTGAAGGGCCTTGATAGACATCTCGGTTGATGATTCAGGGTTCATGATGCTGAAATAAACAGCGAAGAATAGTAAGCAACCTGAAAAGAAGAATACCTGCTATGCACATGATGAATGGAATGTGTATGATTTATGTTTTCAAAGACAATCGGGAATCAACTTTGTAAACAAAAAGGAACACACTTCATTAGATTCAACTTTGAAATTTAAATTGTTCAACAGGTTGCCCTTAGGCGTTACATAAAATGGAAATACTGAAAAGGGAAATAAAACTGTAAAAGAACATCCAAAGCTCATCAATGATCCCAGGGTCTCCTCTTCTCAGTACGGATGTAGTCATTCAGAGCTCGCTCATTCTCCAACTGCCTTGTCAGCTTCTGGATCTTCAATTCCTGCTCGTTGAACTTCTCCCGATAAGAATCCCGTTCTTCTCGCAGTTGCGACCAAGACCTCTTTAATGTCTCATAATCAGTAGGTATCTGAGGAGGGAGAACAGTTGGGGGAGCCCCATCTTTGTCAGGATACTCAAGAATGACGGGTCTGACAGCTTCGTATGGCATACCTAACTTCTGAGCACGGATGCGGACCCATTTGTAGTAGGCTTCCATAGGTAGAGAAGTCTTTGGCCCCAACTCTTGTGGGTCAGCTTTATGAACTCTGTCCCAAGCCTTGATGAACCTATGACGTAGCTCGTCACTATCCACCTGAAACTCAAAACTGATGTGAGGCACCAACATCTCATGAGGCCCTGCTCTTCTGGCTCTTCCAAACTGACGGAGAGCTAGACATGGATTATACGAGATTCCTCCTTGGGTACCAATCAGAGGAACATTAGGGTATTCTCCGCACTGATCAATAACAGCTATCTCATCCAAACCTCTGAGAGTCCAAATGATGTCCTTATCAGTGAGAGACATTAACCTATGAGCCCAACCTCTTCCTTCTTGGTTCTTCAGCACGAACTTAGGGAAGTGCGAAATAAACCACCTTACCAACAAAGGGATACAACACCACAGAGTTCCTCGTCTTCGGGCAGTACGAGCATAAAGTTGTTGCAGGATGTCACCCAAGAGAGTGGGCACAGGATTCTGAGACATGAAGATCCTTATGGCAGTGACATTGATGAAGTTGTCAGGATTAGGAAACAAGACTAACCCATAGATTAAGAGAGCCAAGATGTCTTCATAGGCCCTAAAGTCCAAGTCATTCCAGAAACTGCTAGCTTTACCAATCAGAAACTTGGCCAAGAAACCCTTAACTCCGCTTCTAGTCACCCAGTTGTCCATTACTTCTTGATGAGTCAAGGGAAGAGCTGCAGCAACCTCCTCAAGCCTAAGAGTCTTTTCCCAACCAGTGAAGGGAGTCTGATCCAAGATAGGGATACCAAGCAAATCATAGAACTCTTCCAGGGTAGGGACCAGCTGGAAGTCTTGAAAGGTGAAGCACTGGTACAGAGGGTCATAGAACTGGGTCAGGACACTCATCAACTGTTGATCCCGCTTTGCAGTGACTAAACTGAGAAGAGAACCATGCCTCTGGATGAAGGATGTAGTATTTGGAATTCTACTAACCAACTCATCAAGCAACTCAGGTGGGTGAACAAAGTTGAACCGGATAGTATTCCTTCGCATAGGCATCATGATATCCTACAAAACAGAGCAAAGGTGAAACCCTCTTGTCTTTGAAATGGTCAGTCCTTATGCAGGATGCATGCAATGCTCATGATGGCATGATGTTATGATAAAACACACCACAAATATTTACAAAGGCAAACATGATAAGGCACACAAGTCACACAAGACAAGCCCTTAAAGTTTAGGCCAGCATGAGGTCTAGGTATTACCCTCTTTCAGTTTGTTGGTTCATACCTGTCCTATCAAACGTAACCGGGTTCTTAGAGGATCCCAATATCACTGACTACCCTCAATCGGTCATAACTCCAACATCGCAATCTTTTCTTGCGGCCAGAACCATCACGAGAGTTTAGCCTCAATGGGCGTAGCATACTGCTACTGTTCTATTGGCCAAGTTGTGTCATTTAAGGTTCTAAGGTCTATTGGTGCTTAATGACTCCTCAGAAGACCCATATTCTCCTCGTTGCAACACAAGGGATATCGGTACAGACCAAGGCGCCACACCAACGTAGCCACTGCTTCACCCATGTCGGTCTACGCCGGACAGGTCCCTCACAGCTTACGCTACCTAAACAGGGTATCCCCAGATCCGGGTTAGGATCTATGTAACTCTGATGCAAGCCCACAATAAAAAAGCAATCAAAGCAAGCAATTGAAAACAAGAGTGAACTATTCCTAAGGTACACCTAACTTATAAAGTTTCCCCAGCAGAGTCGCCAGTTCTGTGATCGGTGGATCTGGAACTGACTGTTTAACGCTGGTTCGCGAAATGTCGCGGAAGCAAGAGTCGCCATCGTCTTTTATTTTCTCCAACAAGGAAAGGACAAAAGCACAGAAAAATTCCTTATGAGATTGTTCTCGGTTCGGGAGGTAGATTTATAGAAAGGGAAGGTGTTAGCACCCTTTCTATCCATGGTTATCCATGGCTCTTAGATACTTGCTCATTTGTGTTTTCAAAATGTTTGTTTGCTTTTCAAGGTGAGTGGGTTTGAAAAAGTTTCGTTTAAAATTTCAGTTCGACTCTTGTATCAGTCCTCAAGAGTGTTTGAAAAGTTGTTTTTGTAGGTGTGAAAAGAATTTTTTGATTTGTTTTGAATTAGAGCAAGTATCTACGAGTCGTCTACCTACCCTAAGGAATTAGTCTGTGTAAATGTCCTTGAGGTAGTGCCATCCCACCATTGAGAGGTAGGTAGCACCACCGTTGGAGGTGTTCGGGTCAATTCGAGTTTAGGGACAGTGTGGTCACCAGAGCAATAGTAGGACACCTTAGAAGCTACCCCCATGCCATGTTCATGGACATGAGGACTTACTAAAACGTCCTCTACTCGACGACCACGTTTCGAGGGGCAAGGCAACAGTGAGGCGTACCCTAAGAGTGGTGTGTGAATTGTGTGTCATTTTCAGTTATTATTTGTCTTGATCATGCATTGAGTGTTCTACGCTTTGATTTTATTTGAGCATACATTCTTTCATGTGATTAACAGTTTAAAGGGTGCGAAAATTAAAATGCGGAAAAATAAAGGTCCTATGCTATTACAAGGCGCGGGTCTACATCGCCAAATTAAACAAAGACCCGATTTGAATAAATAAAATGCGGAAAGTAAATGTCCTAATTATCTATTACAAGGCTTTGGGGCAATTACATAAGATTAAAAAAAAGAAAAATAGAAGCAAACGCGCGAAAAGGAATTATAATCGAAGGTGCGAGGGCGTTGGACCCTTTAAAGAAATTAAATTAAAATTAAAGGTTAATTAATGATTTAATGAGGAAAAGAAGTTATATTTGGAGTTTTTGTATTTATGAAAAAAAGGAAGATTAATTGAAATTAGAAATTTAAATAAAAACCCTAATTCTAGTTTGTTTTTAATTATTAGAAAATGTTTAAGTTTTGACCTAATTTAACCCTAATTAATTAAATGTCATATTTATTTACAAGATAATTAATAATTAATAATAAGAAGAAGAAAATTTTAATTATTGAGAAAAAGAGTAAAAATGCTAGAAACCCTAATTTTTATGTTTTTTAGTTATTAAGAAGTAAATTAAAATTAAAACCCTAAATTAAAACTAAATTGATTATTAAATTTATTTACAAAACTATTTATGAATAAAAAAAAATATATTTTTATTTTTGACTTTTCTGATTTTTTTGTATTTTTTATATTATTAAAATTAATTTGAGGAATTAAAAGAAAATAATTAAATTAAAACAAATAAAAAAAAGAAAAAGAATGAGAGACAGAAATACAAACAAGAGGGGTTGTGGACCCAATTATGGAGGTTCATAGAAAGCAGTTTGGCCCAAGAATTCCAGGCCCATGTTGACTTTCAGCGTTTGTGTGAGAAACAGTTGACCAATGCGTATGGTGGATTGCTGGTGATGGCCATTAGATTGGCCTTCAGGGACATGCGGCAAGCACAGGTCTGGAGTTGCATGGTGGTCCCTTGATGAAGCACTGCATGGAAACATGTTACAAGAAAAATTATTGAATAAAGTGGGGGACCTGGGAATCGAACCCAGGTCCCAATACCTGCATGCCAGCGTACTAACCAAGTGAGCTAGTGCGTTTGTTTGTTAAGTTAATGGACCCTGATCAATATATGCAAAACGTGCAATTATTCTGGAACCAACGAAAAAACGCGCCAATGATTTAAATGCACCACTCACAAGCCAACAGCTCATCTTCTTCTCCCTGGCTTCTTCGTTTTTGCCTGAAACTAATATCAAATAGCGGGGGTTTTAAACCCCCACTAACCATAACATACAAAAATAGCGATTAGGCCATACACGAATATAAAAAGGGCGCGATAAGTGATTTGGATTCGTTGGAATGTCACGAGTGCATTGGTCTAGGTCTCATGGCCTAATTTTTCCTCATGAAGAAGTCCCTAATTTCAAGCTCCTGAAACCCTAGAAAATTTCCATGGCAACTTCTCATACAGGCAACGTTAGTTCAATTAGAAGACACCAATAGCTTCAGCATACTCATATTAATATAAACCAATCACTAAAACTCAGTAATCATGCATGAAAAATCAAATACGAATATGAAAATTTCAAAGGAAAGTCCAGCTTTTATCTACCAATTCCTTGAGTATGGAAGCGTGATTTTGATTGGAAAAGTTCCCTGGATGTGTCAGGAGTGCAATGGAATAGTTCTTTTGCTTTGAAATGTGCTCTATGTGTGTTTTCAGTTTTGAAATTTTTGAGAGAAAAGTGCAAAGTGTTCTTTGAGTTTGGGCGCAGCTTGCTTGTTGTTCTCATTAGGGTTGCATTGTGTATATGTATGTGAATGCATTAGGTCAGAAAAATCAAGCCCAAAGCCTTTGCATTGATGATTTTGAATTTTTGATTTTGCATAATCTTTTTCAATCTTTTTTCATGCCAAATATGCCAAATCATGAATGATTCTTTCCTTTTTGAATGTGCACGAAATCTTGAGCTTATAATGGACCTATTAGCTGCATAAAAAGATTTAAAATACATGCTTTAGTATTTTTTTCATATTTAATTTTAATTAAGTGAATTAATAACATTAAAAATTCAAATAATTAATAAAAAATGATGAAATAACTCCCTTGGATGCCAATGGGTCGTGCATGGCCTTTGGGTAATGTTTCATGGAAAAAATTGAGGCCCATTAGCAATTTTGAGGCATTTGAAGCAAGGTTGACTTTTCAAAATTCCCAAAAATTTCCCAACTTCAACAAGGAATCTCTTGCTCAATGTTTAAGCTTTGATCATGTTCTTGGACATTTTGGAAAGGTATTGAAGTCCTCTAACCAATGCCTTTGGTCCCATGTCATTTTGATTTACCAATCTCAAGTTATGGTCTTTGACTTAAAGTGTCTTTTTGTTGACTTTTGAAAATGACCTATAATGTTGAGATTGATAACTTTTTGTGAGAGCATTTCTTGGACTTGAAGTGTGAAGATGAGTTGTAGGAAATGTCATTCTCTTCAAAATGAGCTTTGGATGGAATTTTTCTAATAAACCATGTGGAAGTTATGCTCTGGTCAAGTTACAGTTGACTTTTTCAACTGTCCAAAAATAGAAACTTTTGCATCTTGAGACTTTTTGAGCCATGCCTTGAGAATCATGATCAAGAATTGATCAAATGATGTTTGTGGCTTCAAAATAAGATGTTGACCAAAATTTTTGACTTTTGACTGTCAAATGACCATTTTGCCCCTGCAGTTGGTTGTTGAGCAATTAGGGTTTTTGACTGTGCAATCTGGTGCTGTGAGTCTTGAAACTTAGCATATGGATGCTTGACCATGTTTGTAGGCATGTGGGACTTGTTTGGACCCTTGGAAACTTCAATTTCTTTGCCAGAACCAAAACCCTAATTTTTTACTGTTATGAGGCAATTGGACTGTGCAACCCTTGGGAGATTTTGAAGCATGCTCTTTGCAAATCTTGAAGAATACGGGAGGACAAATTTTGGGGTACAACAATAAGCATTCACAACTCCATCAAATATCATACTCCAACGAGATTCAGGATCAGGACCTTCCTTAGGAAATGGTTCATCACAATCTTTCACTTTCAGAAACATCACATCCTCATCAGGAAATTCATACTTCACAGACTGATGATCCTCAACTGGTTGGTGAGCAAGATAATCTACCAACATGTTGTTTTTAATAACTTTTTAAGTGTGGTATTCGATATCATATTCAGATAACAACATCTGCCAGCGGGCAATTCTCCCAGTAAGAGCAGGCTTTTCAAAAATGTACTTGATTGGATCCATTTTGGAGATCAACCAAGTGGTGTGATTCAACATATACTACCGCAAACGTTTTTCCGCCCAGGCCAGAGCACAACATGTCTTTTCCAGCATGGAATACCGCGACTCACAATCAGTAAACTTTTTGCTGAGATAATAAATGGCGTACTCTTTCTTTCCCGTCTCATCTTGTTGTCGCAGAATACAAGCCATGGATTTATCTAACACTGTCAGATACATAATCAACGGTCTTCCTTCGGTAGTAGGGAGCAAGATAGGAGGTTCAAGCAGATATTCTTAAATACTTTCAAATTCCCTTTGGCAGCCATTCACAACCTTGATCTTTCTTTAACAACTTAAAGATCGGTTCACATGTTGCAGTCATGTGGGAAATGAATCTGGAAATATAATTCAAACGCCCGAGGAACCCTCTGACTTGCTTTTTAGTTCTCGATGCTGGAATCTCTTGAATTTCTTTGAATTTATCAGGGTCAACTTCAATTCCTTTCTGGCTAACAATGAAACCCAACAATTTCCCCGATCAAACATCGAAGTTACATTTATTTGGATTCAAGCGGACACGATACTTCCTCAAACGCTGAAACAATTTCAACAGATCTTCTACATGCCCTTCTTCAGTCTGGGATTTAGCAATCATATCATCAACATATACCTCAATTTCCTAGTGCATCAGATCATGGAATAGGTTTGTCATAGCCCTCTGGTATGTTGCACATCATTATTCAACCCGAAGGGCATCACTCTATAACAGAATGTTCCCCAGGGTGTGATAAATGTTGTTTTTTCCATGTCCTCTAGAGCCATTCTTATTTGATCATACCCGGAAAATCCGTCCATGAATAAGAATACTTTGAATTTTGTTGTGCTATCCACTAACATGTCAATGTGTGGTAATGGAAAATCATCTTTTGGACTAGCTTTATTTAGATCTCTGTAATCTACGCACATGTGAACTTTTTCATCTTTTTTCGGTTTTGGGGAAATATTGGCAATCCATTAAGGGTACACTGACGTCACAAGAAAACTGGAATTAATCTGCTTTAGAACCTCCTCTTTGATCTTCACTGCCATATCTGGGTGAGTTCTTATCAACTTCTAATTGATTGGCGAACACTCTGGCTTCAACGAAAAATGATGCTCTATAATATTTGTATCTAGACCAGGCATATCTTGATAAGACCAAGCAAAAATATCCACATACTCTTTCAACAACTCAACCAACCTGCTCTTCACATCAGGATGCAACAATGCTCCAATCTTGACTTCTTTCGGATCTTCCTCTGAACCCAAATTGATCACTTCCAATGGCTCTTTATATGGCTGAATGGCATTTTCCTCGCGCTCAAGCAACCGTGAGACCTCTTCTGGAATCTCATCATAGTCTTCTTCTTTGGCCCGATACACAGGACATTTAAAATTGGGAGAGGGTACAGGGTCATTGTGTTCAACGATTTTTTTAATTAATCTGCACATATGATTTATGATTGCATTTAGAAACTGACACATATAACAAGTGATCATGCAGATTGTATTTCAGTTATTATTTATTTTGAAAGGTTTTTTTTTTCCTGATTACCATTTTCCAAGAAAAAGCAGAAAATAAAGACACAATTTGGGAAACAAAGATAACTTTTATTATTGATTTTAACAGTCACAACAAACAGATAAGACTATACAATATTAATACTTACACCTTGGGCAGAGTGAAAGCTTTTCAAAAAGATTAACAAATCAAATTACTTTGAAACATGTATGCAAGAGGGAACATCAATCGTGATCCAGTTCTGAACCCTAACTCTGTGCGTCACGTAATTCGGCATTTCCTGCTCTACTTCATCTTCCACAATGGCATTAATCCCGGAAACAGTTGGATGAAGATAACCCCCGCTACAGAAGATGTCTTGATACTTGCCTGTAGCAGACTTCAGCTTCATGCTCTTGCCTTTGTCATTCTTCAAAGAGAACCCCAAGTTGGCTCAGTTCTTGTTTATAGGTGGATCCACAATTTGTCCCCATACTTCACTATGACCCTTACGCACAACTTGTTGCGCATCCTTAAGCAAAACCATGAAATTATCATTTCCTCTTATATTATCAATGGATAAGGCTTGGAACTGGGTTCCAACAACAGCTTCATTCGCCTCCACAATGCTGAAAGAGGACAAATGAGATATCAATAATGCTTGTTCTCCATTTATGATTACCACTTTTCCTTCACGTACAAACTTCACTTTCTGGTGTAAAGTTAAAGTGACAGCCCCTGCCTCATGTATCCACGGCCTTCCTAGCAAATAGCTATAAGCAGGTAAAATATCCATGACCTGGAAAGTAATCTGAAACAAATGTGGGCCTATATGAATAGGCAAGTCCACTTCACCAATAACAGATTTCCTTGATCCATCAAACGCTTTCACAATAATTCCACTTGGGCGCATGGGCGTTCCTTGATATTTCAACTTCATAAGCGTGCTCCTCGGTATAACGTTCAATGTAGATCCATTATCAATCAGCACATTGGATAGTGAATCATTCTTTCAATTCATAGAGATGTGGAGGGCCAGGTTGTGATACCTTCCTTCATATGGCAATTCAAAGTCGCAGAAACTCAGGTTATTACATGACATAATGTTCCCTACTACACTGCTGAATTGGTCTATAGTCATGTCACTTTCCACAAAAGCTTGATCCAGTACCCTCATTAGAGATTCTATGTGATCAGAGGAGTTCATCAATAAAGCCAAGATAGATATTTTTGAAGGAGTCTGTAGTAGCTGATCTACAATTCTGTAGTCGCTCATCTTGATTATCTTCAAAATATCATCCATTTCTTTCTCTAACGTAGCTCCACTAGATTCACCCGTAGCCTTCTTGGGTTCAACATTCTCAGCAATTTTCTTTCCAGCACTAACATCTCCTTGAATAATTGGTGCAAATACACGACCGCTGCGGGTCACTCTGCTAGTCTCAGTAATATTTCCAACATCAGGCATTGGATGGATGGGAACTTCCAAACCATCCTCTAAGATTGTAGCGTTATATTTGTAGGGTACAAACTTATCTGACTTGTAGGGAATAGGACCCGGCAAACTAATCACCAATGGGGTAACAGCTAGCTTGCTATAATACTCAACTTCAAAACGGGTGGGTGCACCAAAACAAGGCACAATGACATTTACCCTTTCTTCAACATAATCAGTCATTATTGAGTCATCTCTGGAAAACAAATCCTCATCTGAGGAGAAATACTCATCTGCAGAGGCAAACTCATCATCCGACTCTTCTTCGGCAAAACAAACCTCAATCATATCAACTTCATGGTAATCATCCCTTTAAACTGTAACCTTGATAGTTCCATTGTCCAATAACAACTGAACACCTTTCTTCACGATTGAACATCTTTGGGAGTCTCGACAGCAAATTCGGCAAAATCCATATTGATGTTCCACTTGACCAGCCAAGTGGCAGAAAGTAGCATGCAATTGCACAAGGTCTTCATTCATATACTCCACATAGAAAATTTTGAACTATCCAGGACATCCAGAAACCATATTCACCTCCTCTTCATACTCTTCCCTAGGCCTGATTATGTGGATGAGGCCCTCATCCATCATCTTCTGCAAATCAGCCTTTATCTTGTCGCGACCTTGTATGTCTGTACTGCAAATAGCACAACCGAAATGGTCATGCGTATAATAGCTAAACTCATAGAGGTCTGCATGCATTTTCACCAAATCTCATCTAACTAGATGAATATCAAAAATCTGGAAGTCGCCTGGACAACCGGCCACCATATTCACATCATTTGCTCCTCTATGCTTGGATAAAGGATTGTCTTTCACATTAGGACCCACATCCTTGAAAGATAGAATACCAGACTTCACCAATTTTTGCACCTCATTCTTTAAAGGATAACAATTCTCAATATTATGCCCTGGTGCTCCCTGATGAAAAGCACATGTTTAGTCGGCCTTGTAATACCAAGGCAAAGGTGATGGTACAATGGGAGGTGGTCGGGTCTGAACCAACTTCTTCTGAATCAATGCTGGTAGTAACTCTGTATAACTCATAGGAATAGGGTCATAACTCTCCCTTATCTGATTGTACCTTTGATTCCCTTGCCGGGATGGTCTCTGATAAGCAACTGTGGTTGGAGCCACACCAACAACTGGAGTAACTGAGGCGATTTGCTGATGACGCTGATAATTTCTTCTAGGAGGATTAAACCTCCTCTCTTGCATAACAACATTTTCATCCCCTTCCTTCTTCTTGGTAAACCCGTAAGATGGATTCTTAGCACCTCCAGATACTTCACTCTTTGTTAAACAACCCTCTCTTACAACCTCCTTTAAACGGATACCCATGCCTACCATTTCAGTAAAGTCACTTGGCGCACTTGCTACCATCCTTTCAAAGTAGAAAGCACCCAGAGTCTTCAAGAAAATCTTAGTCATCTCCTTCTCTTCCATGGGAGAAATCACTTGGGCGGCTACCTCACGCCATCTCTGTGCATATTCTTTGAATGATTCCTTGTCTTTCTGAACCATGGCCCTGAGTTGATCACGGTCAGACTCCATGTCCATGTTTTACTTGTATCGTCTGATAAATGCTTCTCCCAATTCATTGAAATTATGGATATTGACATTGTACAAACTCATATACCACTTCAGTGCAACACCGGTCAAACTATCCTGAAAAATGTGAATCAGCAGACGCTGATCTTCAGTATGGGTAGACATTCTCCTTACATACATTAACATATGAGCACAAGGGCAAGTGTTTCCTTTGTACTTCTCAAACTCCGGGACCTTAAACTTTGCAGGTATCTTAACATTTGGGACTAAGCATAATTCATTCACATTTTGCCCGAATAACTCTTTTCCCCTGAGGGCCTTCATCTCCCTCTGCATTTTGTCAAACTGCTCTTGAAAATCATCCATTCTGTCCTAGAGACCCAAGTCTTTACTTGGTGGAGGAAAAGGACGACACATATCATCATTAATAATTGGAACCATATTCATCGAAGGAGGTGCAGCAGGAACATGCACCACAAGAAGTGCATGAGTAACAATAGTTTGAACAACTGGAGTATCTTGAGGACCTTCAGGCGCAAAGTTTTGTGGCATTCCCCATGGATAACCTTGAGGCATGCGATTCTGAACAACTATTGGGGTAGCAGGCATAGGAAAAGCCGGAGCCTCAGCAGTAGCCCTTGTCAGTTGAGGTTGAAAACTCAGTGGCTGATTCTGAGCATCCACCGGAGATTCCATCAAAGCGGTAAGATTGGCCATGCCGGCCTTCAAAGCATAAACTTCCTCGCACAGCTCGCGATTGTCTTATTCTAAGTTGTCCATCTTCCTTCTGAAATTATCCCGAGTGTTATAGTGGTGAGTCAGCTTGCTGAACGAAGTAAAGAAGCTTGGTAAGACACCTGGATATGCATGACAAATGCAAGAAATATGTGCAATATGATGCATGATATGCAATGCACATGATTTTATTTTTTTAATTTAATATTTCAATGGATTTAAAGTTTTATAGACACATTGCAAATATCAAAGTAATAACGCATTTGAAATACTGAAATTTTTTATTATAATAACTTTAAAATAGGTTACAAATCTCAACAATCCCAAGTACAAGATGAAAATAAAGTCTAAAACCCTTAGAAGTAAAGCTGTCGGAGATCACTCTATACGCTGACGCTTCCCCATAAGCCTGGCAATCTGAGCCTTCAACCTTTGATTTTCTTTCACATACCTGGTGGCAACCTCCATCCAATCATCTAAACCAAGAAGTGAGTAATCAGCATCTGCTTGAGGCTTAGGAGAAAATAAATCCCCTTTCCTCTCCATATCTCTATCGCTCGACTCTCAAGGATCTCAATCAAGTCATATTTCTCCTTCAAGTCTGCTCTAAAGGAAATCTCTAAAGTTTGGAACTTGTTCTTCTAAGCATCCTTTTCCTACTGCATCCTGACCAAAGCAAGTTGCAACTCTTCTAGATCATCCAATAAGGGAGGAGTGGTTTTCACAAACAAATCAGGCATATGTGTTTCCTGGGAATACGATATTTTCAACTGAATAGCCCTCGCTTGGACCCACTGAAGATATGGCTCCAAAGAAACAGCCCCCTTAGGTCCCAAGTCTTTCCTACTCTTCTTGTGGATGTGACGCCAGGCCTTTGCAATCTGCTCCCTAGCTTCCTTATGGTCTCCTCCCTCCTTCAAAAAGAAACTACTCAAATGAATACTATTTGGTTTATCCCTCATCAGATAACCAAGCTGTCGTCGTGCGAGAACAAGGTTGTAGTTAATTCCTTCCTTTGTACCAAGAAGAGGTACATTTGGGAAACTACCACAGCTGTCAACAATCTCTATATCCTGGTAAGCTTGATGATACCAATCAATATCCGAGTGAGTAAGTTTCATGATCTTAGGATCCCAATGGGGCTCCTTCCTGACATCCCAGAAAGCATCATACTGAGGCATATGAGAAATAAACCACCGGTACAACAGAGGCGTGCAACAGATAATCATCCCCCATGATAAGAACTCCGAAGATGAATAGAGTAATAAGCATCACCCAACAATGTAGGAACTGGGTTTCCAATCATGAAGATCCTGATAGCATTAATGTCAACAAACTTGTCCACATTAGGAAATAAAAACAACCCGTAAGCAAGTAGAGAAAAGATGGCCTCAAGAGCGACTGTACTCTTCATCCTAGCAAAGTAACGAGCTTTCTCCAATAAGAGTTGAGCTGGTAATCCTCTAATCCCTCCTTTAGTAGTCATATGGGCTTCAACCTCAGACTTCCCCAGATGAATCAAAGCAGCAAACTCATGTGATTTTGGCTCACCCTCCAAACCAGTAAAAGGAACACGATCGGTAATAGGTAAATCCAACAGATAAGAATACTCCTCTAGTGTAGGCATCAACTGATAGTCGGGAAAAGTAAAGCAATGATACATCAGATCATAGAACTGTACCAAGGTCGAGAGAGTACCCTCCTCCATCCTAAGCTTCATAAGAGGAATGATGGATCCATACTTCTTCCAAAAATCTGCAGAGCACTCGATCTCGGGAATTAGACTGATTAACTCATCTATCTTGGGATCCTTGAAACTGTACTTCCCAGTCTTTCTTTTTCCAGAATCCATGATTAAAAAGTACCTGAGATATTCACAAATGGTCAACTTTTAAGTCCCTTGAAATAAGATTTCTTTAAAAGATGCTTATGAGTGCATGGATGCATGATGCAACAATCACACACAAGATCACACATATAGGTTTCATAGGTTCAACGTCACGAGCGTGAGGCCTAAGGTACTACCCATAAGGTGTTGGTCTAAAAGTTATCACCTGCCAAACAAGGTTCTAGAGGTTCCCAGAGTCTACATCCTTCCTTCGGATATTACCAACTTCCCGATTAACTCGGTAATTAGTAATATTCTCAAGAAAAACTCGTCTGAGCGTAGTATCGCATGACAACTATTTCCGGATTACTCCGTCATAGCTTCTGCACTACACCTAAAAGGCCAAGATGGGTTTGGTATTCTATGGTCCTCAGCTTCAGCAGGCTCCCAGGTTAAAAGCAGTACGTATTCTCGATTACTCGGAAAATGACACTACAGTCAAATGGGCCTCCACTGAGTGGGGGGATCTCATGCCTCCTTTTCTGGGATTACTCCCTCAAAGTTAACATGACTATACCGCCTATCCTATCTTAAAGTTTTCCCAAGTCCGGGTATAGGACTTATAAATAATCACCAAGCGCCATGAAAACCAGGAAAATCTAGACAAATATATATACAACATATACCACATAAACAACAATAGCTCATATATAGATATAAACAAAGATAGGCTCAACCCACTTAAGGATGGACCAGCAAAAGGTCAATCTTTCCCTAGTGAAGTCGCCATTTTTCTGTAGCGGTAGAAATGTTTAAGACTAAGCCATTGGATTGACTAGACTTGTACAAATCAAAATAAAAATCGCCACTGTGCTTTATTGTTTCCAAAGGAATGGGAAAAGAGCGAATAACCCAAAAAGAGGGGAAAGATTCTAGGTAACAGGGTTGGTTATGCAAAGGGAAGGTATTAGCACCCTAAACATCTACGGTACTCCACAGGAACCTCTTTGTAAAATATGTATATTTTGGCTATAAAATGTTGTATGTAAAATAAATGGTGGAGGTGAGAGAAGAAATATATTTTTTATGATTTTTGCACCCTCCACAGTTGCGAACCTTTAGTGCCTACGTACCATCTTTCGTGCAATAAGGGATCAGGGTACATGTAGTTCCTTATTAAAAAAATTTAAAACACAAGTGTATTGGTTAATTTTATGAGATAAGACATCGTCGTCATTGTCCGTGTGGAAAACATACTTACTACCCACAATCATGAGGAAGGAGAATTTGCATCATCTCAAAGTGCAGGATATGGCTTGGATTTTAAAATCAACAATGCCTCACTCAACACCCAGGTGGAAAATATCTCACTTCACTATATATTGTAGAAGTATAGTTGTTTGCATCACTACAAGGATTGACAAGAGTCCAATCTTTTGAGAAAAATTTTTAAAGTGAAAAGCCAAAGTGGAAAAATGGTTTGAAATGAGATTGATTGACTTTTAGTCTTCTCACCAAAATGTCAAGGTATTATTAAGTTGATTGAAGTTTATTTATGAAAATGTTTTTGAAAATACATGGACCTAGATCCAAGTTTATTATGAAAGTGGTTCAAGTTATAAAAAAAAAGAGTTTTCAAAAGGAGGGAGAAGATTTTTGAAATTAAAGAAGATGAGAGGAGAAGAAGAGGCTATCCTAAAGCATAAGGTAAAAGCTAGGGATAAGAACCATCTAACCAACAAGAAGCCAATACTTGACATTATGAGCCAAGATAGAATTCTCATTCTTTGGATTAAAACCAAGCAAGCAAAGATACTAGACCTCTTGTGAGAATCAAACTTCGAGTGTATTAGGTCTTCATAAAAATTAAGCAGAGTAACGACTGTATACGGGTGAATTCCATATTACAAACAAAGAATGTAATCACAATAACCTGCATGCAAAATAAATAAACAACCCAACGTCTTGAGGTAAACCTCAAGAACTCCAGACAAAATATCAATTAAGGTCACAAGGTCTCCAATATTGGCCAAGGTTTATAATCCTAAGTCCAAGAAGTCCAATACTCCATAATGCCAAGTGTGATCGGTGGATCTGGAACTGACTGTTTAACACTGGTTCGCGAAATGTCGCAGAAGCAAGAGTCGCCACCGTCTTTTATTTTCTCCAAATGGAAAGGACAAAAGCACAGAAAAATTCCTTAAAGAGATTGCTCTCGGTTCGGGAGGTAGGTTATAGAAAGGGAAGGTGTTAGCACCCTTTCTATCCATGGTTATCCATGGGCTCTTAGATACTTGCTCATTGTGTTTTCAAAATTGTTTGTTTGCTTTTCAACTGTGGGTTTTAAAAAGTTTCTTTGAAAATTCCAGTTCGACTCTTGTATCGGTCCTCAAGAGTGTTTGAAAAATTGCTTTCGAAAGCTTTTTGAAAAGGTGTTGGTGTGAAAAGTATTTTTTGATTTGTTTTTGAAATTAGAGCAAGTATCTAGAGTCGTCTACCTACCCTAAGGAATTCGTCTGTGTAAATGTCCTTTAAAGTAGTGCCATCCCACCATTGAGAGGTAGGTAGCACCACCGTTGGAGGTGTTCGGGTCAATTCGAGGTTTAGGGACATTGTGGTCACCGAGCAGAGGTAAGGTACCTTAGGAGCTACCCTTATGCCATTGATCTTTTATTCCGAGGCAACTATTCCGAGGCAACTTGTTTTGAGGCAACTGTTTCGAGGCAACTTGTTTTGAGGCAACCAGATCAATGGGACATAAGGACTCACTAAGACGTCCTATAGTCGGCGACCACGTTTCGAGGGACAAGGCAACAGTGTGATCACCGGAGTAATGGGAAGATACCTTAGAAGCTACCCTCATGCCAGGTTCCTGGATCATGAGGACTTACTAAGACATCCTCTACTCGACGATCACCTTTCGAGGCAAGGCAACAGTGAGGCGTACCCTAGGGGTGGTGTGTGATTTGTGTGTCAAATTCAGTTATTTTATCTTGTCATGTCAAAGTGGTCTATGCGTTTGTTTTCATTTTGGTCATTCATTCTTGCATGCATTTTATTAGCAGTTAAAAAAGATGCGGAAATTAAATGTTCTAAACTATTACAAAGGCGCGGGTCCACATCGCCAAAATTTCCAGGACCCGATTTGACAGAAAATAAAGAAATAAAGGTAAAGTGCGAGAAATTATGAAATTACACAGCTTTGGGAGAATTACATTAATATTTACAAGAAGGAAATAAATAAAAATGCGCGAATAGGAATTAAAATTGGAAACGAGGGCGTTGGACCCTTTTTAATGAAATTAAATTAAATGATTAAACTAATGAAATTAAAGAGAAAAAAGAAATTTTTTTTTTTTTTTGAGTTTTTGGTATTTATGTTTTTTATGTATTTTTATGTGAAAGATTAAATGAAATTAAAATATTAACCCTAATTCTAATTTTTTTTACTTATTAAGAAAAACATGTTAAAATTAAACCTAAAATTAATCTAATTATTTACATGCAATTTTGATTTATAAAAATAAATAATTAATTATTAGTGAAATTTATTTACAAAAAATATTAATTAAATAAATATATTTTGATTTTTATGACTTTTCTGTTTTTTACTATTTTTTATATTTTATGAAAATAAGTTAAATTAAAGGAATTAATTAAAAAAAAATAATTGAAATAAATAAAATAAGGAAAAGAAAGAAAATACAATACCTTGGAGGGTTTCTGTCCCCTTTTTGGAGGTGAATTGGAGTGGTTTGGCCATTTGTGTTCTGGCCTCATCATGCATAAGTTGTTCTACTTTGGCCATTTGGCTTTTGGCTTTTGGGCCATTTGCGTTTTGGTCTCAACGTTCCTTAATCTTCTCAGGATGTCTGTCTCGCCATGTATTGGTGTCATGCATAAGTTTTTCTACTTTGGCCATTTGGCTTTTGGCTTTTGGCCATTTGGCTTTTGGCCTCAACGTTCCTTAATGAACCTGAGATCCTGTCTAAATCTGCAGTTGAATCTCACGAACACATTAAATAAAATCATAAAATGCAAATAAAGCCAATATATGAAGAAATTTAATGTTTAGGCACAATATGGCATGTATGAATGATTATACCCTTTTGATCATGGAGATCAAATCAATCTTACCCTTACTGGAAAATCAGTGGCCTAAATGCTTTTATGCCTTACTGGAAAATTAGGATCATGGAGATCAAGCCAGCCTTACCCTTACTGAAGAAGTTGTGAGGTGTTGGTTTGTAACTGTGATGACTTGTTTGTAGTGAGAGAGGGATTTGTAATAAGGATTTCAAGGTTTTAGGGTTCTTGAAAGAGTTTGATATTCTAACAGTGTTGTGGCAAGGTTTTTTTCTCTCTTTTCCTCCGCTTCTCTGGTTTGTGTGAAAAGAAGGTGATTATATAATGGAAATTAGGGTAAAGCAAATGGGCTTTGAATGTGCAATTGGGCCTCCAATGTTCACTTGAGTTCGTCACTTTCCAGGCTAAATCGCAGGGACTTAAGTGCAATTTTTGAAGTTGAAATGTGAAGACAAAATGTAGCCTACATCGATAACTAACTCCTGTCCGAAAATCGGCTCAATCGGATAAACGGTGAATTAGTTATGAATTTTTGAAGTTTCAACTCAAACAAACTTATTTTGGGCTCCAGTGTCGACTCTGACACGTTCTTCAATAAAAAACTGGTATCGATCGGAGCATAATCCGGTCTCGACTTTTGAAGCAAAGTTGTAGATCTATGAGTCAGTGACCTTGTGTAAAAATATGAGCCCAATCCGATAAAAATTGACCGAGTTATGAATTTTCGAAGTTTCGGCCCAGATGAAATAATATTCAGCATTCAGGATTTTCAGCGTGTCACGCACTCTGAGCAAAAAACGAAGGCCTTTTGAATACCGTTTGAACTCAATACCTTCTGTGAAAATGTAGCCAACTCAATTTGTGAAATCTTTGCGCTAGAACCAGCTCGATACGATGAAAATCGACCAAGTTATGATTTTTTGAACATGACGCAAATAAACTTTTGTCACAAATTTTCTGCACGAAAATACTTGATAAATCCACATTTTTGAAGACCTTCTGATCGAAATTGGCTTCCAGCCGTGAGAGATGAAAACGTAGATAATGTCAAGACGGAATTTTGGCCACCGGAACGGGTTCAAAACGAGTCACGATCTTCAAGTTATGAATTTTTTAGCGCGTAAAAACTGCACTTTCAGCACACTTTTTCACTATATTTCTTCAAGAAAACTCACACATTCAGATACCTTCTTTAAAGAATTGACTCTTGAGCCGAACCTGAATTTGAGAATACGTTATCAGAGATATCTTGGCGAAAGAATACCTGAATATGACGCGCCGGGTTGGACTTGTGAATTTTTCTTGAAATATTTTGAGAAATATGGGAGGGCAAATTTTGGGGTACAACAGTTGCCCCTGTTCAATCTTCTTAGACCTGAGGATGCAGATTGGCTGCGTGCCTTTCGTAGTCCGAAGGTAGAAGATGATTGAACACTTGAGTGCCCAGAAATTTGCGCTCACATAGTAGTGTGATGGTGGGAATGGGCTTATAGCTGCTATTTGGAGATTGATGGATAGGATGATGGGCTTATAGATGCCATGCTGAGAAATGATGGATGGTGGATGGGCTTATAGATGCCATCTGGATGTCGATTGCGTAAGAGATTCCTTAGCGAGAACTTGCGTACCTGCAAAAAAGAAAAATGAGTACCTGGCCTGTTACAGGAGCTGGTCTTCAAACTCTTCGTATAGATGTGTCCTGACTGGTTACAGGAGTTGGATCTGGAGCTTCAAACGGTGATGAATGAACCAGGGATGGTTACTACCTCAACAGGAACGGTGAGAGAACCTTGGATGACTTTAACCTCAACAGCAATCGTTGAGAAAATCTTGGGATGATTACTACCTCCGCAGTATCGGGGAGAGAACCAAAGGCGACTACAACCTCAACAGCAATCATTGAGAGAATCTTGGATAACTTCAACTTCAACAGCAATCGTTGAGCGAATCTTGGGATTACCACCTCCGCAGTATCGGGGAGAGAACCATAGGCGACTACAACCTCAATAGCAATCATTGAGAGAATCTTGGATAACTTCAACTTCAACAGCAATCGTTGAGAGAAGCCTGGGATTACCACCTCCGCAGTATCGGGGAGAGAACCATGGGCGACTACAACCTCAATAGCAATCATTGAGAGAATCTTGGATAACTTCAACTTCAACAGCAATCGTTGAGAGAAGCCTGGGATTACCACCTCCGCAGTATCGGGGAGAGAACCATAGGCGACTACAACCTCAATAGCAATCATTAAGAGAATCTTGGATAACTTCAACTTCAACAGCAATCGTTGAGAGAAGCCTGGGATTACCACCTCCGCAGTATCGGGGAGAGAACCATGGGCGACTACAACCTCAATAGCAATCATTGAGAGAATCTTGTATAACTTCAACTTCAACAGCAATCGTTGAGAGAAGCCTGGGATTACCACCTCCGCGGTATCGGGGAGAGAACCATAGGCAACTACAACCTCAATAGAAATCATTGAGAGAATCTTGGATAACTTCAACTTCAACAGCAATCATTGAGAGAAGCCTGGGATTACCACCTCCGCAGTATCGGGGAGAGAACCATGGGCGACTACAACCTCAATAGCAATCATTGAGAGAATCTTGGATAACTTCAACTTCAACAGCAATCGTTGAGAGAAGCCTGGGATTACCACCTCCGCAGTATCGGGGAGAGAACCATAGGCGATTACAACTCAATAGCAATCATTGAGAAAACCTTGGATGGAATTATCATCTCCGCAGTATCGGGGAGAGAACCATAGGCGATTACAACTCAATAGCAATCATTGAGAAAACCTTGGATGGAATTATCATCTCCGCAGCATTGGGGAAAGAACCATAGGCGATTACAACCTCAATAGCAATTATTGGGAAAACCTGGGATGGGATTATCATCTCCGCAGTATCGGGGAGAGAACCATAGGCGATTACAACCTCAATAGCAATTATTGGGAAAACCTTGGATAACTTCTACTGAGTCTTCATCAGAAAAATCTGTTTGGGGTCGACTTAACTGGACTAGAGAAGGCCTTGGACTGGATAAGAAACAGAGAATCTTAGGGTCGATTAACTGAACCGGTCTAGGTCTTGGAATGTCTTCAACTGGGTCTTTATCAGAAAAATCTGTTTGGGGTCGATTTAACTGGACCAGAGAAGGCCTTTGACTGGATAAGAAATCTTTGGAGTCGATTAACTGAACCGGTCTAGGTCTTGGAATGTCTTCAACTGGGTCTTCATCAGAAAAATCTGTTTGGGGTCGATTTAACTGGACCAGAGAAGGCCTTTGACTGGATAAGAAATCTTTGGAGTCGATTAACTGAACCGGTCTAGGTCTTGAAATATGATTGAGAATTTAACTGAATCTTTCCTGAAAGGTAAAGGTCAGTCATATGCAATGCATGATATGGATCAAGCGATGATGTTCTCAACATAAATGAGATTTGTAAGATGTGATGCGTATATGCATGCTATAATGATGTATGTATGTTTGTTGTTTATGAATGTATTTTTCGTCTAGGAAAGTAAATCCTTGACGGGTGCCGGGAAGTCATATCTTGGGCTGATGTTGAAGAATAGATTTCGCTTCCGCTGGGAATGATAGTTGCAAGAATATCGGTAGGAGAAGATGACTCTGTTGGGGAATAAACTTGGCTAATAGGATAACTCTGCGGGGAGGAAAGTACTCTAACGATCTTGCTGGGAAACAATACTTTATGGGGAGAGAGGTACTTTGCTGGGTTGTTGATAATAACTTGCTGGGGATACCCTTGTTGTGTTGGAAGCGTTAATAGACTTCGCTGGGGATAAGAAGACTTCGTCGAGGACGCTCTTTCCGTGGCTTTTGGCTGAGGATAACCCATTTATATCCTAGTAAGGAAATAACTCTGAATAAAGCCGGACGACGCGTTCGCGCTCTACGAAGGTAAGCTTCCAGAATCTACTGGGGATAAGCTTACTACTTGGGGAGATGGATTCCAACTTTCTGGGGAAACTAGATTGGACTCCTGGGGAAGTTTTGAACTGCACCGGGGAAGTGACTCCATTGAATGTTTGATGTACCGCCGGGGAACAATCTTTAGACCAAGACTGCCGGGGATGCTTGTTAAGAATATATGTATATGTGCTGCTGGGGAATGTTGATAATAACTTGCTGGGGATACCCTTGTTGTGTTGGAAGTGTTAATAGACTTCGCTGGGGATAAGAAGACTTCGTCGAGGACGATCTTCTCATGGCCTTTGGCTGAGGATAACCCAGTTATATCCTGGTAGGGAAATAACTCTTTGAATACAGCCGGGAGACGCGTTCGTGCTCTGCGAGGAATAAGCTTCCAGAATCTACTGGGGATAAGCTTACTGCTTGGGGAGATGAATTCCAACTTTCCTGGGGGAGCTGGATTGGACTCTCTTGGGGAAGTTTTGAACTGTATTGGTTATGTTCTTCCACGGGACCTACCTTGATACCTTGGAGGACAGAAACAATCAGATTGCTTAGACCACCCGTTATTGCCCCTGTTTCTATGGGGGAGGCACCTGTGGGATGCTGATAATTGTTGAGGGTCAAACTTTCTTCAGGTAGGCAGATGACAAGATGACAGGACATAGTCGTACGCTTTGATCCCTAACTTTTTCCTGGACTGCCCTTTCGGGTTTTCAGTCCACCGGGATACCCATTTTTGCCCAAGCCGCCTTTTCAGGTTTTCGGCTTGCCGGGTATACAGATTTTTTCATTTCATCCCTTCATTTTGCCCGAACCCTTTTGGTTCGCCGGGAAGCCCTTATTTTTGCCTAGGTGTATCAACCTAGCGAGTCTTTGATTATGCGTAGTATTTTTTCGACTATGTCCGTTCTCAGAAAGTAGGGAGTTGCCCCTGTTAGAAGTGTTTTGTCATGCCGCCAGAAGGTGTTTGACCAGGCAAGATTCGTTGCTAGGATGCCCCCAGTGACTCAGGCGGAGATTTGCCCCAGGCTATTTGGCCTTTGAGAGATTCTCCGAATCTTGATTGGATTGCCCCCAGATGATGGACCATGCTCATGCCATGCCCCTTGATTGGAAGTGCTTTTGTTCACTAGGTATTCATCGTGCAAATTTCCCTGCTGTTCAAACAAAAAGTCATATGCAACCAAAGTTATGTTAAAAATGCAAAGCTTATGTCTGTCTTGAAGATTTTGAAAATGCATTCTTTTTTTCATAAAACAAGTGAATGTTTGTAAAACGTGATGTCAACCCCGTATTTACCGTAGGCCTTAAGGAGTCAGGATACCTTTCGTAACAGTATGCTTTCGAACTAACCCATGCTTCAGCTAGGACTTTTAAGGGTTATAACGTGGCTTGGTTCACGGTTTAAGAAACAAAGGATAAAGGCTCAAATTTTATTTGTACCCACCCGCTCTTCGTGATGTTCTCCAAACCTAAACTCAGTTGATCATACGTTAGACCTTGTCTGAGTCTTTGCTCTGATTTTCCGGTGATGATTCGGATGTTGATAACTTATTTTGAATAGGCAGTCATTCCTTTTTTTTGTTGAGGGTTTGTAAGACCTCTTTCTTGATTTTTGTTATCCCTTTCTTTTTTGCCTGAACTGTTTCCTTTTTTGGAATTACAGTCAGCGGGATGCCCCAGTTTTGTAAGTCTCCTTCATAGGTCTTGACTTAATGGGTTTTTGATTTTGGTAATGACTGCCTGTCTTTATGATTATTCGGAACCATCATTGTCTTTTGTTTATTTAAGGACCTCTTTGGTGCCATTCGTTATGCACTTGGATCAACTGAGAGACTACCCTTCCCCAGGTTATGATTAAGGGTTTTAAATTTTGAAAAGAAAAACTCCTACTTCTTTGGCTCAGAGGGGTTGACGAGGGATTATCATCCTTATAACTCCAGTGTTTAGGGATTGAAATAATGCCTGTACCTCATCAGCGGGGTCTGTTCAAAAGCATACTGTAGATTATGGTATCGTTTTCGTCATCCTCCCTCAAGAGGCTTAGAATTATTATTTAAGAGTTGATCATCAGAAAAAATATGAGAATAATTTGCATTTAGTGAATACGAATATATTGTTTCAGAACAGACATATGCGATGCATTAATGAAATAACAATGTTTAACATGAGTAAATGTTTGAACAAAATAAAATTGCAACTTGAACATTCGAATGAACAAAAATTTCTCAATCCTAGCCATGTTTTGGAAAGGGAGCAGTGATCACGTGGGGAGTCTTGGGTACTTTAAACTGAATCTCTCCAGCGTCGATCATGTCTTGAATCTTGTTTTTGAGAGGCCAACAGTTGTCCGTAGTATGCCCCCGGCTATTAGAATGGTATGCGCACCTATCGTTGGGATGATAGTTAGGAGCAGAAGTGTTTGGATTCCGGAGAGGAGCCCTTAAGGTGATCAGCCCTGCCTTCAACATTTGTTGTAGTGCTTGATCCAGCGACATGTTGATCTTGGTGAACTGCCTTTTAGGCTTGTCTGGTTGACGCTGGTGAGGTTGATGTTGAATTTGTGACCCTGAAGCCACTTGAGGAGCTCTCCCCTTATCTCCTTGTCTCAAAGGTGGTTGAACGATAACTGGCTTTTTACCCTTAGACTTTTGCCCCAGTTGGTTACCCTGAAGCAGTTGGTTGACGAGAACTCCGAGCTCTTCTTGTCTTTGAGCTAATCCTTGAATGGCAGTCACCTGCCCCAGCATCTGGACTTTCAAGGCGTCCACCTCAGCTTGCAGGTGTTTCAGCCTTTCATCCTCAGCACTGTTCTTGACAAAAGTCTCCATGAGAAGTGTCCTTAGCTCCTCCTGCCCCTTGGATAGATTCAGGAGGATTTCCCCGAACTGAGTCTCTTGAGCAAGAAGGTTCTGGTTATCTTGTTGGGAAGCCATAGCTGAAATAAACAGCGCAGATGGTAAGTGACCTGAAAAAGGGATACATGTAATGCAATGATATGTATGATATGCGTGCAATGTTTTCAAGGACCTCGCGGGGTAAACAAGGAAATTTGTTAGAATTTGGGTCTGGTAGCTTGATTGAGGGAACTGCCTATTATTGAGAGTCCTTCTTCAAAGGGTCAAAGGCTCACCATATCCAGTGGGTCATAGCCCCTGACTCAAGTCATCATGCCTGGTTTTGATTTCCAAACAACCTTGGTTAGAGGAACCTTCTTCAAGAGTCAAGGCTCACCATATCAAGTGGGTCATAGCCTTTGACAACTTTGGCTAGAGGAAAATAAATCCTCTTTGCCCCTTGTTGGATGTTTGATTCATCATGACCTGCATCACAAGCCCTTGAGATCCTTGAAATGGGTTAGGATGTATGCAATGGTATGATGTCATGATGCATGGGGTAATATGAATAAACCCTGTTATGAGCCCTTATTAAGGACTATAAACAGAAACCTGCAAGAAACTCAAGTAAAACCTGTCATGAGTCCCAGTTAAGGACTAAAAAACAAAACCTGCAAGAAACTCGGTAAACCCTGTTATGAGTCCTAATTAAGGACTATAAACAAAACCTGCAGGAAACTTAGTAACCCTGTTATAAGTCCTAATTAAGGACTATAAACAAAACATGCAAGAAGCTCAAGTGTCAGACAACAAGCATGCAAATAGTCAAGTACGAAGGCACACAAGTCACACAAGAGAAACCCTTAGAGTTTAGGCCAACATGGGGTCTGGGTATTACCCTCTTGAAGTTGGTGGGCTCAACCTGTCCTATTAGAAGTAACCGGGTTCTAAGGGTCCCAATATCACTGGATTGCTTTCATTGTTCATCGTTTCGATTTAGCCACTGAATTGGCGACCGAAATATTCCAGGAAAGCAACCCTCAATTTAGTGTGGTATCAAGTATCAACCAACCTCGGACTGCACCAAAGTCAGTTATCTCACTACCCTAAAGAGGCCAAGATAGTTCAATTAAGGTTCCTAAGGTCTGTTGATGCTTCACGACACCATGCGGAGGCCCCGTACTCTCCTTGACTGAACTCAAGGGTTACCGGTACACACCAAAGTGCCACATCAACGTAGCTGACTGTTTCAACCATGTCGGTATACCCCACACAGTTCCCTCACAGCCTTGTTGCTACTTTCTAAGAAGGTATCCCCAGATCCGAGTTAGGATCTATAGAACTCCTAAGACAGTCCCACAATTTAAAGCAAACAAGGAAAGCAATTGAAAACACAGTTATGAACTAACCCTAAGGTACACCTCACTTTAAGTTAAATCCCCAGCAGAGTCGCCAGTTCTGTGATCGGTGGATCTGGAACTGACTGTTTAACACTGGTTCGCGAAATGTCACAGAAGCAAGAGTCGCCACCGTCTTTTATTTTCTCCAAATGGAAAGGACAAAAGCACAGAAAAATTCCTTAAAGAGATTGCTCTCGGTTCGGGAGGTAGGTTATAGAAAGGGAAGGTGTTAGCACCCTTTCTATCCATGGTTATCCATGGGCTCTTAGATACTTGCTCATTGTGTTTTCAAAATTGTTTGTTTGCTTTTCAACTGTGGGTTTTAAAAAGTTTCTTTGAAAATTCCAGTTCGACTCTTGTATTGGTCCTCAAGAGTGTTTAAAAAATTGCTTTCGAAAGCTTTTTGAAAAGGTGTTGGTGTGAAAAGTATTTTTTGATTTGTTTTTGAAATTAGAGCAAGTATCTAGAGTCGTCTACCTACCCTAAGGAATTCGTCTGTGTAAATGTCCTTTAAAGTAGTGCCATCCCACCATTGAGAGGTAGGTAGCACCACCGTTGGAGGTGTTCGGGTCAATTCGGGGTTTAGGGACATTGTGGTCACCGAGCAGAGGTAAGGTACCTTAGGAGCTACCCTTATGCCATTGATCTTTTATTCCGAGGCAACTATTCTGAGGCAACTTGTTTTGAGGCAACTGTTTCGAGGCAACTTGTTTTGAGGCAACCAGATCAATGGGACATAAGGACTCACTAAGACGTCCTATAGTCGGCGACCACGTTTCGAGGGACAAGGCAACAGTGTGATCACCGGAGTAATGGGAAGATACCTTAGAAGCTACCCTCATGCCAGGTTCCCGGATCATGAGGACTTACTAAGACATCCTCTACTCGACGATCACCTTTCAAGGCAAGGCAACAGTGAGGCGTACCCTAGGGGTGGTGTGTGATTTGTGTGTCAAATTCAGTTATTTTATCTTGTCATGTCAAAGTGGTCTATGCGTTTGTTTTCATTTTGGTCATTCATTCTTGCATGCATTTTATTAGCAGTTAAAAAAGATGCGAAAATTAAATGTTCTAAACTATTACAAAGGCGCGGGTCCACATCGCCAAAATTTCCAGGACCCGATTTGACAGAAAATAAAGAAATAAAGGTAAAGTGCGAGAAATTATGAAATTACACAGCTTTGGGAGAATTACATTAATATTTACAAGAAGGAAATAAATAAAAATGCGCGAATAGGAATTAAAATTGGAAACGAGGGCGTTGGACCCTTTTTAATGAAATTAAATTAAATGATTAAACTAATGAAATTAAAGAGAAAAAAGAAATTATTTTTTTTTTTTTTTGAGTTTTTGGTATTTATGTTTTTTATGTATTTTTATGAGAAAGATTAAATGAAATTAAAATATTAACCCTAATTCTATTTTTTTTTACTTATTAAGAAAAACATGTTAAAATTAAACCTAAAATTAATCTAATTATTTACATGCAATTTTGATTTATAAAAATAAATAATTAATTATTAGTGAAATTTATTTACAAAAAATATTAATTAAATAAATATATTTTGATTTTTATGACTTTTCTGTTTTTTACTATTTTTTATATTTTATGAAAATAAGTTAAATTAAAGGAATTAATTAAAAAAAGAAATAATTGAAATAAATAAAATAAGGAAAAGAAAGAAAATACAATACCTTGGAGGGTTTCTGTCCCCTTTTTGGAGGTGAATTGGAGTGGTTTGGCCATTTGTGTTCTGGCCTCATCATGCATAAGTTGTTCTACTTTGGCCATTTGGCTTTTGGCTTTTGGGCCATTTGCGTTTTGGTCTCAACGTTCCTTAATCTTCTCAGGATGTCTGTCTCGCCATGTATTGGTGTCATGCATAAGTTTTTCTACTTTAGCCATTTGGCTTTTGGCTTTTGGCCTCAACGTTCCTTAATGAACCTGAGATCCTGTCTAAATCTGCAGTTGAATCTCACGAACACATTAAATAAAATCATAAAATGCAAATAAAGCCAATATATGAAGAAATTTAATGTTTAGGCACAATATGGCATGTATGAATGATTATACCCTTTTGATCATGGAGATCAAATCAATCTTACCCTTACTGGAAAATCAGTGGCCTGAATGCTTTTATGCCTTACTGGAAAATTAGGATCATGGAGATCAAGCCAGCCTTACCCTTACTGAAGAAGTTGTGAGGTGTTGGTTTGTAACTGTGATGGCTTGTTTGTAGTGAGAGAGAGATTTGTAATAAGGATTTCAAGGTTTTAGGGTTCTTGAAAGAGTTTGATATTCTAACAGTGTTGTGGCAAGGTTTTTTTCTCTCTTTTCCTCCGCTTCTCTGGTTTGTATGAAAAGAAGGTGATTATATAATGGAAATTAGGGTAAAGCAAATGGGCTTTGAATGTGCAATTGGGCCTCCAATGTTCACTTGAGTTCGTCACTTTCCAGGCTAAATCGCAGGGACTTAAGTGCAATTTTTGAAGTTGAAATGTGAAGACAAAATGTAGCCTACATCGATAACTAACTCCTGTCCGAAAATCGGCTCAATCGGATAAACGGTGAATTAGTTTTTAATTTTTGAAGTTTCAGCTCAGACAAACTTATTTTGGGCTCCAGTGTCGACTCTGACACGTTCTTCAATAAAAAACTGGTATTGATCGGAGCATAATCTGGTCTCGACTTTTGAAGCAAAGTTGTAGATCTATGAGTCAGTGACCTTGTGTAAAAATATGAGCCCAATCCGATAAAAATTGACCGAGTTATGAATTTTCGAAGTTTCGGCTCAGATGAAATAGTATTCAGCATTCAGGATTTTCAGCGTGTCACGCACTCTGAGCAAAAAACGAAGGCCTTTTGAATACCGTTTGAACTCAATACCTTCTGTGAAAATGTAGCCAACTCAATTTGTGAAATTTTTGCGCCAGAACCAGCTCGATACGATGAAAATCGACCAAGTTATGATTTTTTGAACATGACGCAAATAAACTTCTGTCACAAATTTTCTGCACGAAAATACTTGATAAATCCACATTTTTGAAGACCTTCTGATCGAAATTGGCTTCCAGCCGTGAGAGATGAAAACGTAGATAATGTCAAGACGGAATTTTGGCCACCGGAACGGGTTCAAAACGAGTCACGATCTTCAAGTTATGAATTTTTTACCGCGTAAAAACTGCACTTTCAGCACACTTTTTCACTATATTTCTTCAAGAAAACTCACACATTCGGTTACCTTCTTTAAAGAATTGACTCTTGAGCCGAACCTGAATTTGAGAATACGTTATCAGAGATATCTTGGCGAAAGAATACCTGAATATGACGCGCCGGGTTGGACTTGTGAATTTTTCTTGAAATATTTTGAGAAATATGAGAGGGCAAATTTTGGGGTACAACACCAAGGATAGTAACCAAATAGTCCTAGTATCATTAAAGTTTTTTATAGTTCATGTTGATTATTAGGTGTCTTAGAAGAGAAAAGAAAAGACTCAAGTGAGCAAAATAAAAATGACATGAAATGTAATGCTTAAAGTAAATGGTACATAAAGCATAAAAATAAAAGGGCATAAAGTAAAAACAATTTAATAATTAGTGGTTAGTTGGATGACCATCTTGAAACTTGCATTTGGAACTTATTAGAGAATTGGTAGAACCAAAGCCTCCATACAACAAGTTGCATTTGCTTTTTGTCAAGTATATCATCCATTTTGAATCCTCAAAAGTACCATTTAATGATCAACGATGTTTAAGGGATCCGCGTTGACCAAAAGTGTTGTAGATTCATTAGAGGATTTGTAGAACCAAAACCTCCACACAATGAATCTTAAGGTTATTGGATCAAAGAGATCAAATTAACATACTTGGGCTTGAAAATATAGGTTTTGGCCACGAATGATCATTTATTTGAATCGGGACAAAAATTAGCACTATGTTAAGTAATCATAAGTGGACTTATATAGAAGTCGCACCTATTTTGAGGCTGGTCAATAGCAATATATGCACCATTTGTTTTGAGACATGATATAGAGATCATGCTCCAATAATTCTTAGTGCAATGAGAAAGAGATAAGATGAAGAGGGTGAGAGAGAACATACAAACCACATTTGAATTAAATTTAAATCAAACTATTATTAAAATTATTCATCCATTTTTGTGGAGTTAGACTCAACATCATGGATCCAATGATGTTAACAAAGTTCATGACCAAAAATTCAATCCAAGATCAGTCAGAAAATAATCACAAAATAATATTGCATTTAATATAGACATTAAAAAAGGTTTTTAAAATATTTTAAAATAGAAATAAAAGAAAAAATATCAACTATATTTAAGTTAATCAAGAAATAAAAAGTAAGACCATAGAAAAATCAGAAATGAACTAAAATGATTTTGTAAAATTTTTGATAATTTTTTAAAGTCAGAAACTATTTTTTAAAATTAAAAGAAATGAGTAAAATAAACCCAAAATGATAATAAATAACAATGTCAAAAATAAAAAATAAATGAGGTCACCAATATTAGTCACAATATCATTGGATCATTCCATAATTTTTCCAAAATTTAAAAATGCATAAAAGTATTTTTTTTTTAACATTTAAAACAGTTCAAATAAAGTGTAAATTTATAATAAATATCAAAACACAAAATAAAATTGTGAAAAAATAAAAATCAGAAAGAGAAAAATCAAAAATATTTTTCATAATTTTTTCAGATTTTTTTGACTAAAAATGAATTTTATATGATTTTTTGAAATTTAAAACAATTAAATATAAAAATCAGAAAAGAAAAATAAAGTCAAAAATATGTGGACCATTGGATAAGAGTCAAAACGCGTTAGTAATCAAATCCAAGGGATCTGGCGCGTTGTGAATATCATGGTCATTAGTGAATAAAGCATTGAATCAAATGTAAATCAGAAATTCAAAAAAAATCCAAATGGTGTTGTTTCATTGGTTGAAGGATGACACGTTGGTCATCTTCAACCTCCAGCCAGTCCCAAAACCAGGTTGCTCAATCTGTAAAATTAGAGCACGAGACCTATGCCATTCGCTTCGTCTCTTCAAGACGAAGACAACCACACCTTCGCGATAAATTTATATAAACTGTAGCTCAAGCAATTTGGAAAGAAAGTTTTGAAAAGGGATTTGAAATTTCATGGTCAAAATAACTTTCCAGATAAAAGTAAGTGTTACAACTAGAACCAGGGCAATGAGAGCATCACAATGATATCAAAGTTTTGAAGAATTGATGAAGAAATCTACCTATTGAAATTGAGTTGCAGAGCTCTGAAACTGGACTTCTATGGAGCAATATAGGGCACGATTCTTGAATGTAGTTATATGGTTAGCTTCAGGGAAGATCAAGGAAGGTAAATTGATAGAAAAATTGGATTGAAAAATGCTTGAGAAGAGATTTCGAAGTTGCAGAATTTGAGTTATGGAACAAGTTTGGCAGGGTGATTTTGTCTATCCAAGCTTAAGGAAATGAATGGGGGATGACCCTCTATTTATAGGGAATCAAATGGAATGTCCAAGCGTGTGAAATGATGAAGTTTGGAGGGAAATCGTGTGAAGTTGCAAGCAAGAAAAGTGCGACCTCTAATTTGATCAAAACTCATCTAAGACGCGTGTTTTGTTGTGCTAATCCCTTCTGGAAGTTCACTAAACATGTTTAGAGGGAAAAACGCGCAGAAACAAAGTGTTTAGAAGCTAAACCAATGATTTCAAATTCTCACTTTTGAAGAAGCTTCAGTTCCAAGTTACCAAGTTCAAATCAATGGCATTCTCAGCTCAAGAGGTCTTAGGGCATGATCCTTGATGCTTTAGAAAGACGAGGTCACAAGCTTTGCAATGGAAAAAGAATGGAATCAAATGGATGCTTGAGCTGAAATTTGCATTGAGTCAAAGTTTGGAAAAAGAAGTTGACTTTCCATACTTAGAAATATTTCATGTTTTTCTTTAAAAGTGACCTATAATGTTTTGCATCCAAACATGGCCTTCCACTTGAAATTATCTCTTGACCAAAAAATATGGCATGAAATAGACCTCTTGAATGACATTTTGAAACTTGAACCATTCAAAATCTCCAAAAATTGAGAGAGTTATGAATTGTTGAAGTTGGCAAAAAATCATGAAATGACCTATAATCTTTTGTATCCTTAGGGAATCTTCCTTCCATTTTCTCACTTTGCACATAAAAGAGGGCATAAAGTTAACATCCTCAATATCATTTTGGTAAATGAATGGGCTCAAAGTGATAAAAATTGACCAAGTTATCATCATTTTAAGTCACATATGAGAAATGGGGGTTCATCTTGAGGACTTGTAATCTTTCTTCATCATCAAGTTTCTTCCACATGAAAACTCCTTGAAAATTTTGAAGTGATTTGTTGATAACCCTTTGAAGAGAAGGATGTTTTTGGAATCACTCAAAAATACCAAAAGATGGGCAAGATATGCTTCTTTGAAGTTCAAAACCCTAGCTCCTAGATCAAGAAAATGCTTTGAGGAACTTTGACAATTTTGAACAAACTTCTTGTACCAACACAAATGTTTTGTAAATAGAAGTTGTTGAGGATGAAAATGAGAATTCATATCTACCAAAACCACTTCCATATCTTGAGAATTGAGAGAAATATGCACTTGTGACCAATGGGAATAAATCCTTGTCCAAGCATGACAACTTCTTCCATCAACCCCTTGTACTTTTGAATCAAATTTGATAACCTTGAAATGTGGTGAACCAAAATAACCTTGCCATGCCATTTCTTCCAAAACAAATCCAATGGTGAGGTTTGAAATTCTCAAGCTTTATTGACTAGGGAATGGAAATAAACTTATGAACCCATGGAGCAACTTGTTAAATCTCATTGCCTTTACCTACATTAGTAACAAGCAAGACAAACCAACATTAAATTTTATTAATTAAAAGGAAAAAATCAAGACAAAATATTCATGACCACAAAAGAAAACAAGTCAAGGTAGTTGGTGATTCCTTAAAGAGAAAAGCTAAAGGTAGGGAGGGGAACCAAGAACCCTAATGTGATCTTGTTGTGATTGAATTAATATGGTATGATGAAGGGATCTTAGGGGGAAAAATTGGGGTATAACAAAAGCCATCTAAGAAATGTCAATCCCCCATTCTGAAAAGGAGGTTAGAGGATTCTTAACTACATCGCCCGCTTCATATCTCACTTAACTGCTACTTGTGAGCCAACCTTCAAAATCTTGAAGAAAGATCAAGTAGTTAGATAGAATGATGAATGCCAAGCTTCCTTCGACAAAATAAAGGAATATCTACAAGAACCTCCTATCCTCGTGCCTCTAGTTGAAGGAAGACCCTTGATCATGTACTTGACTGTGCTGGAGAATTCTATGGGGTGTGTGTTGGGCCAACGTGACGAGTCTGGCCGAAAAGAGCATGCCATATACTACCTGAGCAAAAAGTTTACCGACTATGAAACCAGATATTCATTGCTCGAGAAAACTTGATGCGCTCTGGCATGAGCTTCTCACTGGTTAAGACAATATAGGTTGACTCATACCACTATACTAATTTCTAATATGGACCCTATCAAGTACATCTTCGAGAAACCCGCTCTTTCCAGGCGGATAGCTAGATGGAAAATGATATTGACTGAGTACGACATTCAATATACAACACAAAAAGGCCATCAAAGGAAGTATATTGGCAGATCATTTGGCCCATCAAGTTGTTGATAAATATCAGTCTATGAACTTTGATTTCCCGGATGAGAATATCATGTTAGTGACCGACTGTGCAAAACCTGGACCATATGACGGACCTGAACAAGGATCCTGATGGACTATGGTCTTCGATGGGGCTTCCAACGCTTTAGGTAATGGAATTCGTGCTGTAATCATATCCCCTGAAGGTTACCACACTCCTTTCACCGCTAGATTATGCTTCGATTGTACAAAAAACATGGCTGAATACGAAGCATGCATATTAGGTCTGAGAGTCGCCGTTGATTTAAGGATCAAGCATCTAAATGTATTCAGAGATTCCACTCTAGTGATTATCCGAGTAAAAGTAGATTGGGACACTAAGCATCCTAATATTATTCCTTATAAGGAGCTTGTGCTATCTCTGATTCCATACTTCAAAGATATCACATTTGAACACTTCCCTAGAGAGGAAAATCAGTTAGCCGATGATTTGGCCATGATGTCATTTATGTTCAAAATCAAATGGGACAATGAAGCTCCTATGATTACAATTGAGAGATTTGACGAACCTTCACACTGCTATGAGCTTGACACTGACACCGAGAATCCATGGTACCATGAGGTGAAGAGGTACCTTGAAGCACAAGAGTATCTCGAAGGAGCTTCCATCAACGATAAAAAGTTCTTACGAAGATTCTCAGCCAAATTCTTCCTAAGCAATGGAATCCTGTACAAACACAACCATGATTCTACTCTACTCTAATGTGTGGACAAGAAGGAGGCAGAGGAAATTATGGAAGACATGCATGATGGTCTCTTTGGAACTCACTCTAGCGGACATACTATGGCCAAGAAAATCCTGAGAGCTGGTTGCTATTGGTCAACAATGGAAACTGATTGCCATCACCACTCAAGGACTTGCCACAAGTGTCAAATCTATGTTGACAAGGTCCATGTGCCTCATATCCCTCTAAACGTCATGACCGCTTCGTGGCCATTTGCAATGTGGGGCATTGACATGATTAGAGAGATCAAACCCACTGCCTACAATGGACATCGCTTCATTCTTGTCGCTATCAATCATTTCACCAAATGGGTCGAAGCTTCCTCATTTTCCTCAGTCACAAAGAGTGTGGTAACCAGATTCATCAAACATAACCTTATCTGTCGCTATGGTATCCCCGAAAGGATCATCACTGACAATAGGACCAATCTTAACAATGTTATGATTACCGTACTTTGTACTCAGTTCAAAGTCAAGCAGCATAATTCTTCTCCTTATAGACCTAAAATGAATGGTGCAGTGGAAGCAGCCAACAAAAACATTAAGAAGATTGTGTAGAAGATGGTAGTAACATACAAATATTGGCATGAGATGTTATCATTTTCTCTTCACGGCTACCGTACTTCAGCTCGGACATCAACTGGGGCAACTCCCTTTTCTTTGGTCTATGGCGTGGAAACTGTCCTGCCAGTGGAAGTTCAGATTCCCTCCCTAAGGATTATGAATGAAGCAGGCTTAGGTGAAGACGAATGGATTCAGATAAGATTGGATCAGTTGAACTTGATCGATGAAAAACGACTGGCTTCTATTTGTCATGGTCAGATGTACCAAAAACATATGATCAAGGCTTTCAACAAAAAGATCAGGCCTCGAGTATATCAAGCTGGTGACTTGGTAATAAAGTGTATCATTCTTCCGCAAAGCGACCCTAGGGGAAAATGGACTCGCACCTACGAAGGGCCATTTGTTATTAAGAAAGTTTTCTCTGGTGGAGCCATCATGTGGACTACTATGGACGGTGAAGATTTCCCACATCCTGCGAAAGCAGACATAGTTAAAAAATACTATACATAAGAGACCCGCTAGGTTGACACACCTAGGAAAAAATTAGGGATACATGTAAAAGATTATACACCCGGCAAGTCGAAAACCCAAAAGTGCAACTTGGGCAAAAATGGGTATCCTGGTGGGATGAAAACCCAAAAGGGCGGTCCAGGCAAAAATTAGGGATTAAAAGAGTATGACTATGTCCCATGGAATCACCACAGTCGACTTTATTACCAATGTCCGAGTTCAAACGGTCCAAGATCAATCCAATCAACTTTTGTCAATGGCAAGGGACGTTCGAAGACATTGGGGAAATAGTAGAGTTGGAACATAATGAGATCATTTTCACATGGATGTTATCTTTGTTTTCAATTTTGTTTTCTTTTAGACGATTTCTTCTTACTAGGATCTCCGTCTCTTTGTACAAAAACTCCTATTCATGGGGAAAACATCAATACAAATATACTTTGAAGTGTAAACTTTTTGTGTTTGTTTTGAGTGCAAAGATGTCAATGACTAAAATTGAACGAACATATGCATATGAACATGATTAAACTATTTACACTACACCAAATTTGTCTTTTAGCAGCACCCCTACTAAAGCGCTTTTTGTAAAAAGCGCTGGTATAGGTTGCGCTAAAACAAAATAAAAAAACACGCTAAAAAAGCGCTCTTAAAGGGGGGGGGGTTACAAAAGCGCTTTCAGAAAGCGCTCTTAGAGGCTGGGGTACGAAGGCGCATTTGAAAAGCGCTCTTATAGTGGGGGGGTATGAAAGCGCTTTCTGAAAGCGCTCTTATAGGGGGCTTATGAAAGCGCTTTCAAAAGCGCTGATATAGGGGGTGGGGTACAAGAGCGCTTTTATCCTCAAAAGCGCTGGTATAGCCTTAGTTACGAAAGCGCTTTTCAAAAGCGCTGTCATACCCTATTTACAATTAAAATTTTTTAAAACAAGAAATCGTTCATTCTCACAAAATCTTGCATTCTCAGAAAACTCTTGCATTCTCAGAAAACTCACAAAATCGTTTCAAAATCTTGCATTCTCAGAAAACTCACAAAATCGTTTCCAAATCCCTAAGCTTGGAATCGTCTTCAATCGTTTCCAAATCCCTAAGCTTGGAATCATCTTCTCCGTTCTCAATCGTCTTCTTCGAAAGAAAAAAAGCTTGGAATACTTAAGGATCAAGAGCTTGCTTCATCAAGTCGTCTCCAATATTTCATCATCATCTTCTTCCTAGAGGTGAGTTCATAGTTAAATTTTAGCTTTGAGAGAAAAATCCATGGTTGGGAAGTTAGGGTTTGTGTTGTTGTTGTTATGAACATGAAACTTGATGACGATACATGCTTACTTGTGTGATTTCATGTTGAATGTGTTGTGGTGTTGGTATTATAATTATTTTGGATTATGTTGGAATCATGAGATATGTTTGATTGTTGTTGATTCTTGAGAGTTTACATGTGGATTTCACTAATGTTAGAATATGGTTAGGGTTGATGGGGATGGTTTAGAAATGATTTGTATGTAGAAAATTGGGTATTTTTAGCCTAGTTGTTGTGGTAATCAATTACCACTTGGTAGTATTCGATTACCAGCTTAAAAATTGGGTTTTGGATTGTTTTGAGGACTGATAATTGATTACCACATACTGGTAATCGATTACCACTGACCATATGGAAAATTACCAAATTGAAAATGATGTGGCTTGAGTTTCATAACTCTATTTTGGACGCGGTCGGAAGCGTTAAAAAGCTAACACTGAGGGATATTACATAGATAAGTTTCCATGAGTTTATTTAAATTTACTTTTCCCGTTGAGTCTGGTTAACCCCATCATAGGATGATTCGATAGGCGCTTACTATGTGGCGTGAAAGTGGAATAAGTTAGAATGAGACGAGTCATATGATGGCTCTGCCTAAGGTTTATAGGGATATGTTAGACTATCATGTGTGTTTCATGTATGCTTATGATTTATGCAATGGATTGGTTCCTTGTGTCCACCATAAAACAAGAATCATATCTGCTATGTTCTTGTATTCGCTAGAAATAATTTTTTGATTTATTCTATTTCAAGAGTTTTTTGGATTTATTCTATTTCAAGGGTTTGTGTTTTAACAATAGAACAATAGCTCATTTTCTTATGTAATATCCTGTGTGTTCTATAAATATAGTACAAAGACCATCCACCACTTTAACAACTTTAGTTAGGGCTGTTGAACCAGCCATAACATCAACTATATCTACAATTGAACCATTTCCTACAAATGCAGAACCCGTAGTTTCAATAGAACCATTTCCTACAGCAACTAAATACTTCACATCATGTTCCGTTAGGTTTAGAAGAGAAAGTCTGTTTACGATTTTATCCCACAGCTATTTAAACAATCTTCTTGTGTTTCGTTGTTCTTCGACGAGTTGCGATGGTCGAATGTTGTTCATGATAAGAAGCAAACATATTGATTATGTAAATATAAGAGTAGAAAACGTTAACACATGCCTATTTATAAGGAATAGTTGCTTACAACCTTACATTCTTATTTGTTTCTTAATTCATGGATATTAGATTTTGTAAGTAAATATTTATTTCAAATGTATCTGAATTTTTTTGTTAACGATAGAAAGTAAAGGTTCCTTTTGGCTCACATCTTTTGCCATTTAAAGTTAGATGTCACTTAACGGGGATATTTAGTGTCACTCTCAAAGTTATAGACTCATGATCTTCCACTAGGAGTTTTCATTAACTTATGTTACAAATCTATGTAAATGATGATTAGAAGAGTAGTGATTTATGGGTTCTAATGCAAGTATATATGATCAAAAGTTTTTATTTATTTAATTCTCATGTATTATTTTTTCAATAGTGTGAAAATATCTAAAGATTCAATTTATAAACCAGACACACTTCATAGTTGGAAAATAATTTATGTAAGTTTATGATTATGATTACTAAGTTGCCACTTTTTTCTATATGTTTTATTTCTGAAGTATTTACAGTTGAAAATCGTATTCACCATAGTCATCTTTCATGCTTTCTTATGAGCAGCAACTACTTGATGTATTGGATCCAGTGTAAGAAATCACCCTTATTCATGGAAGAATTGGAATCATGGATGAAATAAGAAAATAAGAACAAGAATTCATCTCATTAAGATTAAGAATTTGCAGTGTCATAGAAGATTAAGAATGCATCTCATTAGTTTGGTTATTGAGTTAGGATAAAATAAGAAAACGAAGATTCATGATATTGGTAAGTATATACTGCTAGTAATGTGAAAAGTTGTGAAGACTGTGTTCTATATATCATGGCCACTCAAACATAGATTCATGATATTGCTGTGAATTTATGCTTCTAGAATAGTGTGGTGGGTGATAATGAAAATGAATTCAAGTATGGATGATAATGATAATGAAAATGGGTGATAGAAGCTTTTCCATTTTGGACAAACCATAGAAGCTTTAGTTTGCTGAGAAGAAGTAAAGGGGGGCACTACTAGTGTTTATAAAGAAACACTCTTACAGAATGTTGAATTAAAATTAGTAAGAGTATAAATGTTAAAAAATTATAATTTAATATATAATATATTCAGTATAAAATAATTAAAATTTGAAAAAAATTAAATTATAAAATTCCATGTAGATTAAAAAAAATATTAAAAAATATTAAGAAAATAATTAAATACCACGTGTACTGTCACGTAGTAGTTAAAAGTAAATCTCATTAATATTACAAGGGGTATTGTATATTTAATCCTAATAGTATGGCATTTAATATAATGTTATTTAATCAATATTATTTGTTTGGTTGATTTTTGTGTAGTTGCTGCCCGATTTCATAGTCGATGTTGCATCTTCGATTTCTCTTGTGAAGAGTGAAAGTTTGACCGTTTTTGTTTAGCTTAATTAAGACATGGATAAGACATGGATGAATTCAAACCGATTGTCGAAAGAGTACGAGAAAGGGGTATGGGAATTTGTTGAGTTTGCGGTTGCGCACTCCAAAGACCCGCTTCGAATGCCGTGTCCTTGCTTGGGTGGCTGTTATGCCGGGGGTAAGGTTGACGGGAATCAGTTGGGATCTCATTTACTACGGTTTGGAATTGATAGAAGTTATACATGTTGGACAATGCATGGTGAGAAAAGTACCGGGAATGCTGAGTCGAGTTGTAATAGGAAGTATGCTTCAAACGACGATTGCACAGACACATACGATTGTGATCGAGTCGAAGAGATTGCAGAAGCGCTTGAAGAAGATCTTGTGGATTGTCCCAAAATGTTTGAGAGGTTGGTAAGCGATGCAGAGAAACCGTTGTATGTTGGTTGTTCAAAATTCACAAGATTGTCTGCGGTGTTAAAGTTGTACAACTTAAAGGCGGACAATGGATGGTCGGATAAAAGTTTCACAGAGTTATTAGCCCTTATGAAAGATATGCTACCAGAGGATAATGTTCTTCCCAATCGAACGTATGAAGCCAAAAAGATGTTGTCTTCTATTGGAATGAGCTATGATAAGATACATGCATGTCCAAACGATTGCGTTTTGTTTCGAAACGAGTATGCAGTGTTGAATGAGTGTCCTAAATGTGGTGCCCCTCGATATAAGAAAAAGTTGTCTCCTGCTAAAGTCTTATGGTATTTTCCTATAATTCCGAGATTTAGACGCATGTATCGTAGTGAGACCGATTCAAGACACTTGACTTGGCATGCAGATGAAAGAATTATTGATGGAAAGTTGCGACATCCGGCAGACTCACCACAATGGAGTAAAGTTGATACTGAATATCCTGAATTTGGAAAAGAAGCAAGAAACCTTCGGTTGTCATTGTCTACTGATGGAATGAACCCGCATGGTATTCAAAGTATCTCGCATAGCACATGGCCTGTGATTCTTATGATTTATAACTTACCTCCGTGGCTATGTATGAAGCGTAAGTACATGATGTTATCTATGCTAATTTCTGGGCCTAAACAACCAGGGAATGACATAGACGTATACTTGGCACCCTTAATCGAAGATTTAAAGTTTTTGTGGGAGAGAGGTGTGGAGGTTTACGATGGGTATAGGAAAGAAAGTTTCAACTTGAGGGCGATGTTGTTTGGAACAATTAATGATTTTCCAGCATACGGAAATCTATCCGAGTACAGCAACAAGGGTCAAAAGGCGTGTCCTGTTTGTGAAGATGAAACCGATACGACACGATTGGCGCTTTGTCAGAAGAATGTCTTTCTCGGCCATCGTAGATTCTTAAATTCTAATCATCACTACCGTGGGTGGAGAAAAGCATTCAATGGAGAGGCCGAACATCGTACAGCCCCGCCTTTTTTGTCAGGTGATCAAATTTTTGAAAAGGTGAAAGATGTGAGCACTCAGTTTGGCAAGCCTTTTTCACATTCAATTGTCAAGGGTGGGTGGAAGAAGAAGTCAATTTTCTTTGAACTTCCATATTGGAAGTCGTTGTACGTAAGACATTTCCTGGATGTTATGCATATTGAAAAAAATGTATTTGACAGCGTTATAGGTACGCTACTCAATATACAAGGAAAGTCTAAGGATGGCGTTAACATAAGGAATGACATGGTAAACATGGGGATGAGAACTGAATTGGGGCCCGTGACGAAAGGAAGACGAACATATCTGCCACCTGCTGTTTACACTCTATCTAGAAAGGAGAAGAAAACATTGTGTAAGTTCCTCAGTGAAGTAAAAGTTCCAGAAGGCTACTCTTCAGATATTAGAAGACTTGTGTGAAGGAGTGAAAAACACAAGAAGGGGGGGTTGAATTGTAAAACTGGAAACTTAAAGCAAATGACAAGGTATTTTTATCCTGGTTCGTTTGATCTCAAACTACTCCAGTCCACCCGTTCAAGGTGATTTCGCCTCTCTCCAACGAGGTCTTAATTCACTATATTCAACTGAATACAAATCTGCTTTAGCAACTGCTAAAACCTTCTTGATTCAAACCACAATCCGGTTTGTCAAGGCAACACTTTCTTACAAAGGAATGAACAAGTGTGTATGAATGTTTCTACAAAAACTATATCACAACTGTGATGTTTACACAAATGAAGCTTAGAATACTAAGTTGCTAAACGCTAATAGAGTATCAGAGTTTGGTGTTTTAGCAAAACTTGTAGAGTGAAGATTACTGTTCAGCTTTTTGCGTGTAGAGAGTTAGGAAGCATTAGCCGTGATAATCTTCAAAGCTTGGTTTATATAGCACTTTGAGAAGATGAACGTTGAAGCAAATATTCTTGATTCAATGCTATTAACAAGCTTTCCTTTTTGAGCAGATCTTGTCTAGAATGATGCCGTTGGTATTGATTAGCTTTCAATGCACAGTACCGTTGCTTCTTCAATGCACGATCTGGCTTGGCTCATTCTGATTCTGCTTTGCTGCTGATGAACTGATTTGATTCTGTATCAGAGTGTTTTACGCGCAGTTCTGTTCATCAAGCTTCAGCATGTGCAAGCGTTGATCTTCTGATCTTGACGTTCTGATTCAGCAACTTCTGATGCTGATGCACAAACTCATATTCTGATGCTGAGAACGTGATCTTGCTTATTTTAATCAGCATATCTGCAAGTCAGAGCATAGTAATTTTAAGTAGCATATAATTCAATCATGAAATATTTAACTACTATATCTTTTCACTTTGTTATCATCAAAACTTAATTATAGGGTACTAGATTCAAACATTGTTCTAACAATCTCCCCCTTTTTGATGATGACAAAAACTAGATATTTTAAATGAAAAAATAACGTGAAAAGTTATCAGATCTATGTATCAGAATAAGAAGTACGGAGAAGTCAGAGTTTAAGAAATACTCCCCCTGAGTTTGTTACTTCCCTTTGATATGCGTGTTCTTCAGAGTCAGATCTTTTTCTATCTTTGAGTATCAGATTGTAAGTTTTTGACTTATCAGAGAGCAGAGCTTCAGAGCTTTTCCTGTCAGAGCTTTGCTTCAGATCAGAGTGTTAGGTCGATCAGAGCTTCATATATCAGAACTTCATATTTGATCAGAGCAACATGAGCTTCTAGTCTTCATTGTGTTCAAGAGCTTCCTTGTGCCTGTAGACTTAAAGACAAAACAGAAAAACATTTCAAGTAATAGAGAGTTAGAATGTTTGAGAGTTTCTGTCTAGTTATCCGTTATTGATTTTAAATATCATTCTTGTTCTCCCCCTTTTTGTCAGCAATCAAAAAGTGCTGGTGATGTGCTAAAATGATTTAGATCAGAAAAACCAATAATATTAAAGATAGTTCAGAATCAGGGCAAAATAGCATTACAAACCATAGTCAAAACATAGTCAAAAGTACATCAGAAAATAAGGAAAATATAGAAAATGTCATGCATGAAAAAATTTCAAGGTTGTGGGGGCATGCGTGAGAACAGGCTTTCCAGCATTGCCTGAATCTTTTCAGAAGTTGCATTCTGCTTCTGAACCATGGTGACAACAGTATCAATCTTGCTGTCCTGGACATTCATTCTTGCTTCCATCTTCTGATTATTCTCATCCATCCGCTGCTGTAGACGCAAGTCATTCAGCCTTAATTCTTCCAGAGCCTGCCTGTCCAAGGCAGCTTGGGAACTTTCAGCAGGAGGAAGCTTCTCAGAACTTTCAGCTACATCTTCTGCTGGATTTTCTTCTTGAAGAGTCTTGTCTTCTTCTGCTGGTTCCACCTGTGCTGCTTGCTCTTTCTCAGACCACGATTCAGAGTCCAGAGGGAGCACAACTTCTTGAGGCAGCTGACTCTCAACTTCCTTCAGCAGCTTGCTAAAGTTCTGTTGAGCCTGCTCATAGTTGACGTCCTGCAGCTTGAGTGCTTCAGAACGAACCCATACTCTGAACTGTGACCAGAGCTGATCAGAAGCAGCTGGGTCGATCATCCCGGGACAGACTTGCTTCAAGGAAGCAATCCACTGCAGCATACCTGTTTCAAAGTCCAAAATACCAGAGCCAACATCTAATTGCTTTGGTTTGGGAATGGCCAATTTGTGTCTTAAATCAGCAAGACGTTCAAGACTTGTTAAGTCAATGAATGTTTTGCTGGGGTTTTCAGAGGATTGGCTTTCAGAGGTGTGCTGAGGTGCTGTTTGTTTTGGTGGATGGTTATCAGAGTCAGAGGATATATCTATTGGAGTGGTTGGAGTTTTTGGAGGTGTTGATTCCTCTGATGATGGTAACTGGGGTCTGACAATGGTGGTTCCACATGGCAACTGTATTGCCAGCGGTGAAGGTTGAGGTGAGTGGGGATCAGAATGATGAGGAGATGGGGTTTCATAGCGATGAAACTCTGTTGGAGGTGAGGGAGGATTATTTTCTGGTTGAGGAGGTGGAACTTCTGATTGTTCATGGATCAGAGGTTCTTCTGTGATAGGTTGTTGTGATTGTGGTTCTGGTTCTTGTTCTGGTTCTGGTTGTGGTTGAATTTCTGGTTCAGGTTGTGGAGGAGGAATATTTGGTGGTTCAGAGTGAGGTTGAACAGAGGTATGTTCACGCTCAATGTCAGCTAGCACTCTATCAAGTGCTGGTGTTGTTGAAACAGTTGGTTGTTGTTTGGTAATTTTGAGAGGAATTTTTATTCTGGTTCTTCTGAGTTGTAAGGCCTCAGAAGGGTCTTCTGGAATGGTTTCATCAATAGTGGGGATTGGAATGGAAATTCTGTGAGAGGTTTGGGGTGGAGCAACAGATGTTGGAATAGTAGTTGAAATTGAAATAGGAGCAGCAGATGGATTACCTCGTTTCTTTGGAGTCTGGTGAGATGATCCTTCTGCTTTCCTCTTCTTTGACTTCTTCTGAGTCATTTCAGGTTGAACTTGACTCAGATCTTTGATCTTCAGCTTCGAACCTGCAACTTCTTCCTTGAAAGAATCTGGATACTTGGCAACCATATCAGGGTGGGATTCCATCTCAGAAAATCTTGGGAAATCATTCAGAGGCACTCTTCTTCTGGAGATGTCAGCAGTTGAAGAAGCTCTGGGTTCCTTCCTGATATTGTCTATTAGCTTCATCTTCTTCAGATTCTTAGCATTCAGCGCTTTTCCAACAGTTGGTTCAAAATTGCCCAGTACTTTAGCTTCGCTCAGATAATCTATCAGCTTATTCTCTGTCAGAATATCTGATATGAGCCTCCCAAAAGGTATCCAGTCTCGTTTCGTCCTTTCTTCTTCTCTAGTCTCTTTCACACTAGTCTTCAGATGATTGAACAGGAAGTGTGCCAAATTGATCTTCACCCTCTGATCAATAAAGTAGATCAGAAATTGCTGATCCACGTTTATATAGTCAGGAGAGCTTGTTGGCTTCCTGTGATTGAAACAGCCTAGAACAATCTTGGCCCACACTCTGAAGTGATCCTTCAGATCCTTGATTTTGCTGCTGGGAAAACCAAGAGTGAAAATGCAGTTTGCTACCACACCAATATCCGGGCACCTATCAGCCATGTCCACACAACGGACTCCACCACCACTCTGACCAATTAACCTAGCAATGAGGTCTTCAGAAATTATTATCTTCTTTCCCATAACAGAAGAGACGACTAGATGCTTATCAATCTTGGCATGAATCCAAAATTCTTTGACAAGCTCTGGGAAGGTTGGTCCAACCAATCTATCAAAGTACCTCTCCCACCTTTGAGTTTTGACTTCAGCGGTTAGGTCAAATCCATTTTCCTTTAAACTTTCGAAATCCACGATTAACTCAGAGAGAACCTCAAGATTCTTTACTGGTGTGAGAAGAGTTCTGGTAGGCGCTTGATATTGCTCAGAGGATTCCTTCTTCTGATTTCCTGCAGAAATGCTGGAGGATGCCATTGTTCTCACACAAAAAGCTTGAGAGAGATTTGAGAAAAGCTAGGGTTTTGAAGGAGATATGCAGAAAAATTCTTAAGAGATTATGAGTAAGCGTAAAGATTAAGAATGAAGAGTAATGTGCTTAAATAGGATTTTCAAAAATTATTTTGAAAAATAAAACGTTTTTAAGAGAGAAAAAAAAATAATGATTGCAATTAACAAGCGTGATTACTTTTGCATTTAATGCTTGCTGATTTTGGGGGATTTGAGAAAGATACTTAAAAACGGTTACCAGACATGTGTCTCAATGCACCCAATCAGCGTTTTCCTTTCTCAGAAACGTGCACGCGTTCTGCTTCAGGGATTTGCTGATGATTGGATGACACTTGTTTGATGTAGTGATCAGCACGTCTGTATTTGAGATTAGACTCTCAGATCTTTAGACTTGCCTCTGATACAATCTGCATGTTCTCACTTTCTGAAACAAAGATTGATCAGAAGTTCACAGTAATATAATTACATTCTGAAAGATAAACATATGGAATTAAAGCATTTTCATTCTGGGCATACTTTCATGCTGAGATGTTTCAGAATGAAATTAAACCTATCTTCTGAAAGGGGTTTTGTAAAGATATCAGCCCATTGATGGTCTGTATCTATAAATTTCAAGTTTAAAATGCCTTTCTGAATATAGTCCCTAATGAAATGATGTTTTATTTCTATATGCTTAGCTCTAGAATGTAAAATAGGATTCTTACTTAAGCAAATAGCAGAAGTATTATCACAAAGAATAGGAATGTTACTCTCAAAAATCTGGAAGTCTTCAAGCTGACTTTTCATCCAGAGCATCTGTGTGCTGCAACCAGCTGCTGCTATGTACTCAGCTTCTGCTGTTGACAGAGCAATGGTTGATTGCCTTTTGCTGGACCACGAGATCAGATTTTCTCCCAGAAACTGGCAGCTTCCAGAAGTACTTTTTCGTTCCACTCTGTCTCCAGCAAAATCAGCGTCGCAGTAGCCTACTAAACTGTAATCACTAGATTTTCTATAAAACAAACCCAGATTAGTAGTACCTTTCAGATACTTGAAAATTCGCTTAACAGCTGTTAAGTGAGATTCTCTAGGATCTGATTGGAATCTAGCACAAATACATACGCTGAATAAAATATCAGGTCTTGAAGCAGTCAGATAAAGGAGAGAACCAATCATACCTCTGTAGACTTTCTGTTCTACGCTTTTGCTTACCTCTTCTCTTTCCAGAATGCACGTGGGATGCATTGGAATTTTTGATGGCTTACATTCTGAGAGGTCAAATTTCTTCAGAAGATCTCTGATGTATTTGCTCTGATGAATGTAAGTTCCCTCTGGAGTTTGATTGATCTGAATTCCTAGAAAGAACTTCAGTTCCCCCATGAGGCTCATCTCAAATTCTGCCTGCATACACTTAGCAAATTTTCTTCCAAGAGAGGGATTAGTAGAACCAAAGATTATATCATCAACATAAATTTGACAAACTAAAATGTCACTCTTAACTGTTTTACAGAATAGAGTGGTGTCCACTTTCCCTCTTGTGAACTCATTTTCAAGCAGAAAGTTACTTAGCCTTTCATACCAAGCTCTGGGAGCTTGTTTCAGACCATACAGTGACCTTTTTAGTTTGAAAACATGTTCTGGATGTTTGGTATTTTCAAAACCTGGGGGTTGGTGAACATACACTTCTTCTTCTATATAACCATTTAAGAATGCACTTTTGACATCCATCTGATACAGAGTGATGCCTCTATTAACAGCAAATGAGATTAAAAGTATGATAGATTCTAACCTGGCGACTGGGGCAAAGGTTTCTGTATAGTCTATCCCCTCTTGCTGACTATAACCTTGTGCAACCAGTCGTGCCTTGTTTCTGACGACTTCACCTTGTTCATTGAGCTTGTTTCTGAACACCCATCTTGTTCCAATGACGTTGAATCCTTTTGGCCTTGGAACGAGATCCCAAACGTCGTTTCTGGTGAATTGATTCAGCTCTTCTTGCATTGCCAGAATCCAGTCATTGTCCAGAAGTGCTTCATCAATAGAAGAAGGTTCAATCAGATACACAAGTCCCATCAGAGTTTCTTCAGAGTTTCTGAGGCTTGCTCTTGTTCTGATTGGATCTTCCTTTCTTCCTAGAATAGATTCTTCTGGGTGATCCAAACTGCTTCTGGGTACTCTCTTCTGAGGTTGATCAGCAGCAGTTGTAGGATTTCTAGCATTGCTTCTTTCAGACGTTGAAGGAATGTCAGTGTTGAGAGCTTCTGATGACTTGTCTTCAGAACCTGCAAATTCAATTTCTATACCTGCAAGATTTTCATTCTGCTTTGACTTTTCAGAGTCAAGCTTGTCATCAAAACGAACACTGATTGATTCTTCCACAATCTGTGTTTCTGTATTGTATACTCTGTACCCTCTTGAGCGTTCAGAGTATCCTAACATAATACACTTCTGTGCCTTAGAATCAAACTTGTTCAAATAATTCTTAGTATTTAACATATAGCAAGTACATCCAAATGGATGAAAATACGAAATGTTGGGCTTTCTGTTCTTCCACAATTCATATGGAGTCTTTTCCAGAATAGGTCTTATTGAGATTCTATTCTGACTGTAGCACGCTGTGTTTATTGCCTCTGCCCAGAAAGTCTTAGCAACGTTTGTCTCGTTGATCATGGTTCTGGCCATTTCTTGCAATGTTCTGTTCTTTCGTTCTACAACTCCATTTTGTTGGGGAGTTCTAGGACAAGAGAAATCATGCAGAATGCCTTTGTCATTAAAGAATGACTCAAAATCTTTATTTTCAAATTCTCCACCATGATCACTTCTGACTTTAACGATTCTAAGATCTTTTTCATTCTGAACTTGGTTACAGAAGGTAACAAACACAGAGTGTGACTCGTCCTTGTGTCTTAAGAACTTTACCCATGTCCATCTGCTATAGTCATCTACGATTACTAACCCATACTTCTTGCCACTGACAGAAGCAGTCTTAACTGGTCCAAATAAGTCAATGTGCAGAAGTTCTAATGGCTTAGAGGTAGAAACAACATTTTTGGATTTAAAAGAGGGTTTTGCAAATTTGCCTTTCTGACATGCTTCACACAGAGCATCTGAATTGAACTTCAAATTTGGAAGTCCTCTGACCAGATTGAGTTTGTTAATCTGAGATATTCTTCTCATACTAACATGCCCCAATCTTCTGTGCCAGATCCACTGCTCGTTGTTAACAGACAGAAGACATTTTACGTTCTGACTCTTAAGTTCAGAAAGTTTGATTTTGTAAATGTTGTTTTTCCTCTTACCATTAAATAGGATAGTCCCATCTTTCTGACTAACAGCTTTACATGATTTTTGATTAAAGATTATATCATAACCGTTATCACTTAATTGACTTATGGATAACAGGTTATGCATCAATCCATCAACAAGCAGAACATTATTAATAGAGGGAAGATTTCCGTTACCTACAGTTCCAGAGCCAATTATCTTTCCCCTCTGATTGCCTCCAAAGCCAACGTGGCCTCCAGGCTTAAGTTCCAGGCTTTGGAACATATGCCTTCTTCCCGTCATGTGACGTGAGCAGCCAGAGTCCAGGTACCATGACTGGTGTTTCTGACTTGCTGCTAAAGATATCTGCAACATGTATTATTTTATCCTTAGGTACCCAGATCTTCTTGGGTCCTGATTTGTTAGTCTTACCAAAACTCTGGTTGAATTTTGGTTTCACAAAGTGATTACTACTAGTATATTTGATGTCATGTGTGTGACCATACACAAAGTGTGAATTTAGAGGAGTGTGTTTAATAACTAAATCCATGACATTTTTAGGTGTAGGAACCTTACCTAGGTATCCTATTCCTTTCCTGCCGTTTCCGCTAACTCCATAGATCATTGAAGCCATTCTGCTTCTATCTATGCTTTTAGCAAGGAACTTCTGGAAACTATGATCATACTCCTTGATGATCTCATCAGCGTTGCTGGGAGTTTCAGAAATTGGTACCTTCTGAGAGTTTTGTAAAGAGTTTTCTAATTTTAAAATTTTATCTCTCAGCTCAGAGTTTTCCAATCTGAGACTCTCAGACTTATTAGAGTCAGATTCAAGAGTCCTTTTCAGGTCTCTGAATTTAGCTCTAATCTGCTGATAACGTTCCAGAATTTCATTTAGGCTTTCAGCAAGTTCAGCCTTTGTAAAATTAACAGCGAAGTTAGGGAATACCTCTTCTGTGTCTGATTCTGAGTCTGAGTCAGAAGCTTCACTGTCATCTGGAATGTTAGCCATAAGCGCTATGTTCGCCCTTTCATCATCTGATTCTGAGTCAGCTTCAGACGAGTCAGAGTCATCCCATGTGGCCATGAGACTTTTCTTCTTCTCTCTTCCAAACTTCCTTTTTGGCTTTTCCCTCTGAAGCTTTGGACAGTCACTCTTGTAGTGACCTTGCTCATTGCACTCGTAGCAGATGATGTCTTTTGTATTTGGCTTCTTGCTACCTGAGGAGCCTTCAGATCTTCTGTATCCAGAGGAAGAATCTGTCCTTCTGTATCTGGAAGAAGACTCGTTCTGATCAGATCTTCTGGGATTCCTGAACTTCTTTTGTCTTTGCTTCCAAAGTTGATTTACTCTTCTGGAGAGAAGAGAAAGCTCGTCTTCTTCTGATGAGGATCCATCAGATGTTTCTTCAACTGCCTGCAAAACTTTAGATTCAGATTTTCTGTTAGATTTTAAAGCTATAGGCTTACCTTGCTTCTGAGGCTCGTCAGCTTCCAGCTCTATCTCATGACTTCTGAGGGAGCTTATAAGTTCCTCCAGAGTGATTTTGTTGAGATCTTTCGCCAGCTTCAGAGCAGTAACCATAGGCCTCCACTGCTTGGGTAAACTTCTGATTATCTTCTTGACATGGTCAGCAGTAGAGTATCCCTTGTCCAGAACTTTGAGACCAGCTACCAGAATCTGGAATCTAGAGAACATAGTTTCAATGGATTCAGATTCTTCCATTTTAAATGCCTCATACTTCTGAATGAGCGCCAGAGCCTTTGTTTCCTTGACTTGAACGTTCCCCTCATGCGTCATTCTGAGAGAGTCAAAGATGTTCTTAGCTGTGTCTCTGTTGGAGATCTTCTCATACTCAGTATATGAGATGGCACTGAGGAGGATGGTTCTGGCCTTATGGTGATTCTTGAAATCACGCTTTTGTTGATCAGTCATTGATTTTCTATCAATCTTCTGACCAGTTGCATTCACAGGGTGCGTGTATCCATCTGTCACCATATCCCACAGATCAGCATCATGTGCTAGAAAGAAGCTTTCAATTCTGTCTTTCCAGTAGTCAAAGTTTTCTCCATCAAAGACTGGAGGTTTGCCGCTGAATCTGTCTCTATCCTCATTGTTGTCATTGCTGAAATGAGAGTTGTTTCCTGCCATAGTGTTTTTCTGATGCTGGATCTTTTACTGACACGGTTAAGTGTTTTAGCTCAGAACCAGGCGCTCTGATGCCAATTGAAGGAGTGAAAAACACAAGAAGGGGGGGTTGAATTGTAAAACTGGAAACTTAAAGCAAATGACAAGGTATTTTTATCCTGGTTCGTTTGATCTCAAACTACTCCAGTCCACCCGTTCAAGGTGATTTCGCCTCTCTCCAACGAGGTCTTAATTCACTATATTCAACTGAATACAAATCTGCTTTAGCAACTGCTAAAACCTTCTTGATTCAAACCACAATCCGGTTTGTCAAGGCAACACTTTCTTACAAAGGAATGAACAAGTGTGTATGAATGTTTCTACAAAAACTATATCACAACTGTGATGTTTACACAAATGAAGCTTAGAATACTAAGTTGCTAAACGCTAATAGAGTATCAGAGTTTGGTGTTTTAGCAAAACTTGTAGAGTGAAGATTACTGTTCAGCTTTTTGCGTGTAGAGAGTTAGGAAGCATTAGCCGTGATAATCTTCAAAGCTTGGTTTATATAGCACTTTGAGAAGATGAACGTTGAAGCAAATATTCTTGATTCAATGCTATTAACAAGCTTTCCTTTTTGAGCAGATCTTGTCTAGAATGATGCCGTTGGTATTGATTAGCTTTCAATGCACAGTACCGTTGCTTCTTCAATGCACGATCTGGCTTGGCTCATTCTGATTCTGCTTTGCTGCTGATGAACTGATTTGATTCTGTATCAGAGTGTTTTACGCGCAGTTCTGTTCATCAAGCTTCAGCATGTGCAAGCGTTGATCTTCTGATCTTGACGTTCTGATTCAGCAACTTCTGATGCTGATGCACAAACTCATATTCTGATGCTGAGAACGTGATCTTGCTTATTTTAATCAGCATATCTGCAAGTCAGAGCATAGTAATTTTAAGTAGCATATAATTCAATCATGAAATATTTAACTACTATATCTTTTCACTTTGTTATCATCAAAACTTAATTATAGGGTACTAGATTCAAACATTGTTCTAACATTGTGTCCATGAAAGACCTCAAGTTAAAGAGTTTGAAGACGCATGATTGCCATGTTATAATGGAACATTTTTTACCAATAGGTATACGTTCTATTCTGCCAGAAAAAGTAAGAAGCGCAATAACTAAGCTGTGTTTCTTCTTCAGGTCTATTTGCAGTAAGGTGGTCGATCCCGCGATCTTACCAACATTGCAAAATGAGATAGTTGTTACTTTATGTGATCTTGAAATGTATTTTCCTCCCTCGTTTTTTGACATAATGGTTCATCTAGTCGTTCATCTTGTGAAAGAGACACAACTGTGCGGACCAGCTTATATGAGATGGATGTACCCTGCTGAACGTTATATGAAAATATTAAAAGGGTACGTGAAAAACAGAAGTCGACCAGAGGGTTGTATTGCCGAGCGATACGTTGCTGAAGAAGCGGTTGAGTTTTGTACTGAATATCTGTCAAATGTTCAATCAATTGGACTCCCCAAATCTCATATTGTCGAAAAAAAAGAAGGAAAAAGGCTAATTGGAAATAAAGTTGTGACAGTATCAATGGTCGAACGGGATCAAGTGCACTTGTATGTTCTGCACAATGAGATTGAGGTTGAGCCGTTTGTTGAAATGCACAAAGTTGTTCTCCGAGATTTAAATCCAAATAGAAATGAGAACTTGATAGTACGAGAGCACAATCGAAGTTTCATACCGTGGTTTAGAGATCATATTTATTCAAAGTATCGTTCAGATCCTGCTTCAGTAACAGAAAGGTTGAGATGTTTAGCCTATGGTCCATCTGTAATTGTGCTTTCTTATAGCGCATACGCAATTAATGGATACACATTTTATACCAAAGAACAGGATGATAAAAGTACTATGCAAAATAGTGGTGTTACCTTGGTAGCTGAAGCTATGCACATATCAAGTGCGAATGACTTAAATCCGAAATTTGCAAATTTGTCATATTTTGGGGTTATCGAGCGCATTTTGGTGTTTGATTACGCGAAGTTTCAGATTCCTGTATTTGGTTGCAAGTGGGTTGAAAATAATAGTGGCGTACGAATGGATAAGTCAGGATTTTTGCAAGTGGATCTCAATAGGGTAGGGTACAAAGATGAGCCTTTCATTCTAGCCTCTCAAGCTAAACAAGTGTTCTATGTCAATGATCCGACAAGTACGAAATGGTCTATAGTGCTTTTATCTAACAAAATAGTTGATGAAAAAATTGAAGATCAAGGTGATATTGGTGTTGGCATTGAATCTTGTACAAGAAACGATCAAAATGAGAATGAATCTTGTATTAGAAATGATCATAATGAGGGTATTTGGATCAATCCAACCGTCTGCATTGTTAAGAGACGCGTAGTACACAATCCTACCAAGAAAAGAAAGAGACGTTAGTGATAAAGTAATGGTCTCGATAACCTTCACTCGCTTATGTTTAGTAATGGTCTCATTTTTATATTTTTTAATTATTATATTTAGTAATCTGGCATCGAATATGTGAAAATCTTACAATTTGTACTTTAAAACAATTTGACTAAAAATTAAGATTTATTAAATGAACATGCTTTTAATATTGATAGAGTATGCATCCCCTCATCTTTGCCTAAAAGAAATATCATGAAAAAGTAATATTGATTGTATCACATGCTTTTATTTTATTAATATCTTCACGTTTAACAATTAATAATGGATTGATTTTTTTTCTTCTTATAATAACTTCTATGTTGTAATTTTTTGAAATGTTTCTCATATAAAGTTAGTGTTAATAGTGTACTAATGTGCTTTAGTTTGTTTGATACAGGTTCAATGGCTCCAGATAGAGATGCTCCACCTGAAAACCCACCTGAAAACTCACAAGAAAACTCACAAGAAAGAGTTGCTTCAGATACAAATGCTCCACCTGATACTGAAGCAAAAGAGGTTGCACGAGGCATCACTATTATGAAGGGAATCATTCGACATAGAGACCAAGGATTAGTATACCGATTGGAATGGAATTCTGATAAACAACCAATTGGTCCTAATTCTGCAAAGTTGACAAGTTATATTGGTACACTTGTCCGTATGCATATTCCGGTCTCCGTAGCTACCTGGAAATCGAAAACGAAAAATTTAGAATTGGAGGAGAAAAAACAAGCGATTTGGGAAGAGCTTCAGGTATATATCATATATGGTTAATTGTTGTTATTATCTTGACGATAAATTGTTTAAATTACTTATACTAACACACTATGCGTACGTTTTTTTGCAGAGGACTTTTGAGATACCAGATGAACGTAAAATCTACATACTTAGTTTGGCCGGCAAAAGATATAGAGGGTGGAAAAGTTTTTTGACAAACACCTATCTTAAGGATAAAGATGGAAAATTTCTTGAAGAGGCACCGGGACGGCCAACAAAGTATGCGACCTTCATTGATGAAGCAGATTGGGCTGAGTTTTTAAAGCAAAGAGATGAAGCTTTTCAGAAAAAGAGTGCCACGAATAGTAAGAGAGCATCCAAACCCGCGTATCCATACAAAAAAGGGCGTTTGGGATATGCACGCTTAGAGGATAAAATTGTAAGTAAATAGAAATGCATTTTAATTAATTGTCTACATGTGCATGTTTTAATTGACGATTTTATCGTTTGTGTCAATGCATAGTTAGAGGAGACTAAAAGTGAGGAAGCTTCACTTCCTGTACATGTGTTGTGGAAGGAAGCTCGTGTGGGCAAGAATCAAGCTGTCGATCCCGATGTTCAGAGAGTTTATACTGAATGTGTAAGTATAATACTGTGTCTTTAATTAAATCAAATGTTTTTTAATATATAAATGATTTTTTATCTCCACTAATAATTATTTAAATGTAAATGAATTACAGGAGACCTTGTCGCAATCGGCATCCACCGGTGAGGAGAGCGTACTTAGTAGAGTACTAGATGCTCCCGAGTATCCCGGTCGGGTGAGGGGTAAGGGTCATGGTGTGACTCCAACCTCTTTTTATAAGAGTTCTAGGAGAAGATCAAATCTTACCAATGAAGAAGTGTTGCAAAAGTTGCAGGAATTGCAAGCACAGGTCTCTGAATTGCAAAGAGATAAAGATATGTATATGAGAGAAAATTGCAACACTTCATCGGTGAGAGAAACTAGTGATAAGGCTAGTATCAACTATCAAAAGAAATTTCCCGAGGTAATTATAAGTTTTTTTCCTTACAAACTGTTCTATTTTATTAATGATAATGACTTTATATTTTCTATTTGTTTAGGGCATTTCATCTTGCCAACTATACTTATCGTCACCGAATTATCGACTAGTTGGCAAGGGAAAAGTGCACAACACTTCGGGAGATTTACTTCACCACAGACCGCTCCCGGATGGACACCTGAAAGTATCGGTGGATGTTGTATTAGATCGTGATGCGATTCTACCGGTACCTGACATGGTCTCAGAGACGACATTGCTGCGAGATGCAATAGGATCATTTGTTGCATGGCCCTCGGAGCTCATTACCATTAGTGATGAGGTATACTGAAAACGATTATGAATCATTTAGTTTTCGAATGTCAATTCTAAACCGTTTATTAATTATTTTTTACATTTTAATTTTAGACTGCTCCTATAAAACCCGCAATTAAGGGTAAAGGGATTTTACAGGAGGAGGAGTCTGTTGCATCACTAAAAGAGGTACATTTAAAGTGTTAATATATAGTCTGAATCTAAATCTGCATGATTTTATATTTTACCTAACTTATATGATTTTTAGGCATCCGCTCGGGAGTCACAACAAGTGACGCAGCAGGTTCGTAGCTTACCACCCACTGGTCCTCCGAAGCAAGCGGCAAAAAAAGGCGGTGCTTTTGTGCCTCGATACCGTTCGACACTCGCAACAATGGTTGATATGTCCGATTTGAAGGATGGTGGTTTACGTGAAATCAACATGGATGAAAGTGTCTTCGGTATTGAATTCCCGTCACATATTACATTTGATGACTTGGAAGAGATTTTTAGGCATGATCAACTAGGCGTCAGTAATATGCACTCATACATCTGGTAATATTCACTCATCCGATATATTATTTAATTAGTCCCACAATATAATTTATTTACACATTTCAATGAAAATAATCTAATGTTTATTATGTTTTTATTTAAGGTTGTTGTATGACAGAGTGTTGCGCGGGACTGCATTGTCTAACAGATTCCGTTTCGTGTCTTCCGCCCATTGCAGCGGAATGACAATTGCTTCGGAACCGGAATCAGTTAGACAGCGCTTAGTAGATAGATTCATGTCCACCGGCAATACAGAAAGTCTGCATCTTTGGGCGTATAATACCCGACCAGTAGGGTTAGTTTCTCATTCTTGGTTCATCTAATCTCTGTTTCTTTTGTGTATAGCAAAATTTTCATATAACCTATTGTTTTAATTTATAGAGCACACTGGTTGCTGCTTGCTATCAACCCGATAAGAGAAGTCGTGTATTATCTGAATTCGGTAAATGGTGAATGGACCAATTATCCGGCTATGAAGGAAATCGTTGATTTGTAAGTGGGATCGTTCTAAATATATATTCGTGTATATTTATATATTTTCTTATTTGTGGGATTGATCTAAACATATGCTTTTATATATTTAATAATTAGATCAATACAAGTGTTCTGTAGTCAACGGGACGCACAGGTATCCCGGACTAAATCAAACAACATCACTTGGATCCAAGTGCAGGTACATTACTTTTCACAATTTTGCTTATAATATTTATGCTACTTGGTAAAACAAGACAACTATAGAATCTTATTTGTTTTATTATGTAGTGTCCGCAACAGCGAAACAGTTATGATTGCGGATACTTTGTTTTGAGGTTCATGAAAGAAATCCTTCAGGCGAATCAATTAGAGATTCCGCTCACGGTATGAATTTATAACTTAAGATAATTTCATATAATTTATTACATTTAACTAAATATATCATTTATATTATGTTTTTGTTTTGTAGTACCTTGACGAATTCCGTGCTGCTGGGTACCCGAAGCTTAAGTTGGAAGAAATTAAAGAAGATTTGTGTCAATATTATATTAAGCAATTTTTCATGTAGGATTTGTGTCGATTTGAACTATAATATTATTGATGTAATGATGTATATATATAATTTTGGATATTATAATGGTATTATATTAGTATATATATTGTCTTACTGATGGCTGAAATAATAGCGTCGAAAATATATTACAGGTCAAAAATATATTACAGGTCGAAAATATTACAGGTCGAAAACATTACAGGTCGACTGGGAGGATTAAATTATAGGCTGTACATTAAAATACCTCATTTAGAAACGACAGTGCTTTTAAAAAGCGCTCTTAAAGGTCCACCTACTAAAGCGCTTCTTAGTAAAAGCGCTGCCAAAGACCAGTAAAAAAGCATAAAAAATTAAAAAAAAACGCAGCATACAAAAGCGCTTTTGGAAAAGCGCTCTTATAGGGGGGCCTATCAGAGCGCTTTTTCCATAAAAAGCGCTCTCATAGGGGGGCCTACCAGAGCGCTTTTACAAAAGCGCTTTTGTATGCTGCGTTTTTTTTTAATTTTTTATGCTTTTTTACTGGTCTTTGGCAGCGCTTTCTGGGAAAAGCGCTCTTAAAGGGGGGTCTACCAGAGCGCTTTTTCCAGGAAAGCGCTCTTATAGGGGGTCCTACCAGAGCGCTTTTTCCAGGAAAGCGCTCTTAAAGGGGGGGTCTACCAGAGCGCTTTTAGAAGCGCTTTTGTTACCTACGCCAGCGCCAGCTATTAAAGCGCTTTTAAGCGCTTTTAAAGGCCAAAATAAGCGCTTTAAAAGCCCTTTTCCGTAGTAGTGTTAGAAAAACTGTGCCACCAAGAAACAAAGAGCATCTCTTTATGTATTTGGGATATCCCCGCATAGTTATTTCATTAACATTATCCCCACAAAGTCCCTTTCATAGGGTGGTCCCCAGCCAGAGTCTCAATCTCTTGACAGCCCTCTCCCCAGCTGAGTTGGTCTTAAAAGAAGAAGCCTTGTGGATTTCTTCCTAAAGAATTCACCTTGCCAGTAGTTCGTCAAAAATCATCTTCAACAGGGTTTATTTCCCCAACAAACTACAGATTACCCAGCTTGAGTTTGCCTCCCAGACAATTACAAATCAGAGGACCGCAACTCCTAATCCCCAGTGAAGTCGCCAACAAAGTCATTGCTATCTCCGAAAGTTACTGTAAATCCTAGAACCTGACCAGATAACAGTCAACTTCATTCTTTCAAACAAGTTACTACGAATCCTGGCCCCGACCAGATACTAGTTCAACATTATCCTACTCTCGACTTACTATAAAGACTGGACCCGACCAAATAACAGTTTGAATTGCTGAAACCTAGACCTGACCAGATTTTAGTTTAACTTCCTCAAAATACTATGAAGCCTGGAACCGACCAGATAATAGTTTTAACTTCTCAAGATACTATGAAGCCTGGACCCGACCAGATAATAGTTTTAACTTCTCAAAACACTATGAAGCCTGGAACCGACCAGATAATAGTTTTAACTTCTCAAGATACTATGAAGCATGGACCCAACCAGATAATAGTTTTAACTTCTCAAGATACTATGAAGCCTGGACCCGACCAGATAATAGTTTTAATTTCTCAAGATACTATGAGGCCTGGATCCGACCAGATAATAGTTTTTACTTCTCAAGATATTGAAAAGCTTGGACTCAACCAAACAAGGGATTAATTTCTTTTCCCCGGTAGAGTTTGCCTCTACCCCTAGCAAGTTATTGTAAAGCCTGGACCCGACCAGATATAAGTTCAACTTTATCCTCCCCAACAAGTTACTATAAAGCCTGAACGCGACCAGATATCAGTTCAACTTTTTTCTTTTAAGCAAGTTACTGTAAATCCTGGACCCGACCAGATATCAGTTCAACTTTTTCCTTTTAAGCAAGTTACTGTAAAGCCTGGACCCGACCAGATATCAGTTTAACGTCACCCATTCAATCGAGTTACCGTAAATCCTGGACCCAACCAGATATTCGTTTCAATTACGTCTTGTCAAGAAAGTTATTGTGAAGCCTGGAGTTTGACCAGATAGCAATTAACTTCATTCCCTCAGAAATTTATTGTGAAGCCTGGAATCCGACCAAATAGTAATTAAATTCAGTAAGTCGTTGCAAAGCCTGGAATATGACCAGATAACAGTCAACTTCATCATCCCTAACAAATTGCTGCCAAGCCTGTATTTCGACCAGATAACAGCCAAATTTCGATATTCTCCAGTCAAGAATAATTCCCCAGTAGAGCATTGGGCAACCAAAGTTCCTGAACTTTATTCCTCCAAGTAGAAATCAACACTCCCCATATAGTTTCTTCATTCAAATATCCAAAGTCAATATTCCCCAGCAGATTTCTCCTCAAGCAATAAAACAAGGATTCCCAACGGAAATATTCTAAGCAAAGTTGAAGATACACCTATTAGGGGTTCAATCTCCCAAGGTTCCCCGACATGTTGTCAAGGATTTATTTTCCTAGAAAAAGATATGTTACAATAAATGCATCACATTCATAAACCATAATGCATACATGACAAGTGAATACAACATTGTGATACAGTGTGAAAGAACTGACTGTTTTTTTGGAATGCTGGTTTGCATTTTGCGTTTGTTTCCGCAAAATGTCGCGGTAAGAAAGAGTCGCCACCGACTTTTATTTTATCCAACAAGGAAAGGAAAAAATCACAGAAAAATTCCTTTTTCGAGATGTTTCTCAGGTTCGGGGGGTAGATTATAGAAAGGGAATGTGTTAGCACCCTTTCTATCCGTGGTTATCCACGGGCTCTTAGGTACTTGCTCATATTGTTTTCAAAATTGTTTTCTTTGTGCTTGTGGGTTTGAAAAAAGTTTTTGTTTTGAAAACTTCGATTTAACTCTTGTTTCTGTTCTCAAGAGTGTAATGAAGTGTTTTTGAAAACTTTGTTCGAAACGTGTAAGTGTGAAAAAGATTTTTGTTTTTTGAAAGAGCAAGTATCTAAGAACCATCTACTTACTCGAAAAAGGAATTGTTCTATGTTATCTTCCTTTAGACAATGCTATCCTACTATTGATGAGTAGGTAGCACCGTCGTTGGAGTTTAAGGGTCAATTCGAATTTAGGGACTTACGGTCACTAAATAAGTGTTAGGACGCCTTAGCGGTAACCCTAATGTCTAAGATCATTTGTTTGAGGCAATCGTTTTGAGGCGACTATGATCTTTGGACAAGAGGGCGACCTCTAAAATTACCTATACTCAATGACCGCTTACAAAGGCAACCAAGTGGGGTGTACCCTAAGAGTGCGCATGTGCGGGTGTGTTATTTTCAGTTTTTTTATCTTTTTGCATGTTAAGGGTGACCTACGTTGATTTTAGGTTAAAACATTCAATCTTGTCATGCATCCCTATTATCAAACATCTAACAGTTATATTTTGCGAAAAATAAATTGCGGAAATTAAATTACAAGGTGTCGGGTATTTACATCGCCAAAAGCAACCCTTTGAAATTTAAATGCGGAAAAATAAATAAAGCGATAAAAACAATTAAATGGTCCTAATTATCTATTACATTCCAGGAACAAGTACAATATTGGATAAATAGATCGCGTGCGGAAAATTAAATCGAGCGCAAGTTTAGGGTTTTGACCCTTTGTTAATAAAGAAAAGATTTTTTTTTGTTTTTATTTTAAGAAAGAAACGATCCTAAATTAATTATTAAATTAATAAATAAATTAATTAATTAATAAATGAAAATAAATATTTTTGGGTTTTTGGTATTTAAAGAAAGAAAATAAAATTAATCAATGTTAGTAAAAACCTAATTAAGTCTAATTAGTTTTAACTATTTACAAAAATATATTAAAGTTATTTCTAATTAATGGCCTAAATTAATTAATAGATTTGTTTAAAAAAATAAAATACTAAAATTTAATTTAATACAGAAAAATATTTTTTGGTTTTAATTTTATAAAGAAAAATAAAATTTGATTGGTTAGTTAATTAAATATAAATAAGGCAAAATACCCTTTTTAGTCCTTTAAGTTTACCCCAATGTCCATTTTGGTCCTTTATCTAAAAAAAGTGTCAAACTGGTCCTATAATTCTTTCAAAAGGACCATAGGAGTCCTTTCCGTCCATTTTGGTACTTTTTGGTTCAGCCCATCCTTCTTTATTTCAATTTGTAACTCCATTATCTTATGTTTCAGCCCATCCTCCCTTTCCTTTAGATGATGTATCTCGATCTTTGCTCCATCAAGCTCATTTTGCAGCTTCTCCAATGAACCAAAAAGGACCAAAATGGACGGAAAGGACTCCTATGGTCCTTTTGAAAGAATTATAGGACCAGTTTGACACTTTTTTTAGATAAAGGACCAAAATGGACCTTGGGGTAAACTTAAAGGACTAAAAAGGGTATTTTGCCTATAAATAATAACTAAATAATTAAAAACAAAATAAAGAAAATATAGAGAGAGGGGTATGGGCCTGCTTTGGAGTGTTTGGGAAGCAATTATGAGGCCCATAACAAGCTGGCCTCATTTAACCTTTTGAGATCCCCTATGCGCATATTGACTTGACTCCATGGTGGATCATCAACCTGGATCACCAGATCTGGCCTTTGGCCATCTGGCACTTTGACGTGTGAAGGCACATGGTGAGCTGCAAGCCTTGATTTACACCTGATTGTATGAAAAAACAAAGGAAAATACAAACCGCTGGAGGCAAGGATCGAACCCCTGACCTCCAGCCATCAACGCCTTGGAGACAGACACGCTAACCACTGGGGCACTTTGCTTCAATTGTTAATAAAATACAAACAAAACATAATATGCTAAAACACGTTAATATGCCAGCAAATAAAAAATGCGCGAAAATTTGAAAAGGGCCAATCAGAGGAGGACACGCCATCGTCCCCTACCTCCAGCCACTGTAATATTTCCTGCGGATTTGGATCCGCAGCTAAATGCGTAGCTCGATCTAAAAATCAACTCCAGGCCATAAAAACGACCTCCAAAGGCATGGTTAGGTCCGTCTCCCTCTCCTGAGTGCAACCATGCCTTTTATAAGAATCAATTTCACCTGAAACACAAAATCCCTAAAACACAAAACGTAACCCTAGCCATGGCATTCTGAGGTTACAGTCCATATAAACCAAATTGAATATTGCCAAAAGTTCAGAAATGCTATAATGATTATGAATATGCCAAGAATTTGCTCAAATGATGTAAGAATGGTGATTTACGAATTCAAGAAAGAAGCGGATTTTTGTGACACTTACAGTGCTTTGTGATGTGCGTGGAGGCTTGCTTGGGATTGATTCTGCTTTAGTGATCTTCAAGGAATCAATTGAGATCGTTCTTGGCTTCTGAAAACACCTCTAGACACGATTTTGATTTCAAACTTTTTACCACTTTTTTCAAGTTTTGTTTTGCTTATTCTCACAGCCTCCAACCCATATTTCGTGTCCTTTTGCTTCTATATGTATCATGGAATGCATTAGGTCAAGAATCATGAATCCAATCTCTCTAAATCAATACAACCACATTTGATTTGATTCACTTTTGAAAACTTGCCAAATTTGTCAAAAACCATCTTTTTGCACATGATCTTGTGTGATACGAATTTGATGATGATATTGATGAGAATCCAATCCTGAAAATAGCAAAAAATCTCATGTAATCAAAGTTTGGGATTTTATTTGATTTAATTTGATTTAAAATGAAATAATTCAATAAAAAATCAAATAAAATAATAGAATTGATAAATAGACACATGGCTGAAGCTAGGACACGTGGACAATGATGCAAGCTTAAATCAAGTGGAAAAGAATGGACCCATTTGACAAAATTTGATGTTTTGGGGATAGTTGACTTTTGGCAATTTTGCAAAAATTCTCAACTTCAACATTGCATAACTTCTTCAATTTTGAACTTTTGGAAGTGTTCTAGGACTTTTTAGAAAGCTTGAGATGTCCTCTAAACAACCCTTTTGGTATAATCTCATTTTTATATTCCATGCTCAAGTTATAAGCTTTGGAAAAAAAGGTGTTTTTGTTGACTTTCAAAAATGACCTATAATGTCCAAATTTATAACTTCTTGTGAGTGAATTTTCTGATCTTGGGGTGTGAATATGGATTGTAGGAAATTGCATCCTATTCAAAATGAACTTTGGATGGGTAATTTATCATAAAGTATGAGAAAGTTATGCTTGGTCAAAGTTGAGTTGACTTTTCCTACAAAACCCTAATTTAGCAAACTTTGAATCTTGATGAATTTTGAGCAATCCTTGATGAATCATGATCAACCCTTGATCAAATGATGAAATGTCCTTAAAAATGAGAATGTTGACAAAAAAAACTTGATGTTTGACTGTTTGTAGGTCACAGTTGACTTTTGTCCTAACACAGTCGATCTTTGGACCCTTTGAGCAATTGACTGAGCAAACTTCCTCTGCAAGGCTTGAAACTTGACATGGATGACCTTGAGAACATATTAGGACATTGGGGAGAACTTGAGGTCATTTGGACTCAAAGATATTGATGCAACACAAAACCCTAATTTGGGGTTGACTGCCTTAGGAGATAGCTTGACTGTCCAACTCTTGAGCAATCTTGAGCCACTTGGAGATTTTTCTTGCAAGGTTTGGAGAAATATGAGAGGGAAAATTTTGGGGTACAAAAGCTGCCCCTGTTCAATCTTCTTAGACCTGAGGATGTAGATTGGCTTTCGTGCCTTTCGTGATCCAAAGGTGGAAGATGATTGAACACTAGAGTGCCCAAAAATTTGCACTCGCATGAAGTGGTATCAGCCTGGTGATGTCAGGAATGGGCTTATAGATGCCATTTGGAGATTGTTGGTAGGAGTATGGGCTTACAGATGCCATCTGCAGGAATGTCGATCGCATAAGGGATTCCTCAGCGAGAACTTGTATACCTATTGTTGTAGAAGATTCCGCTGGGGAAGTCTAACTTTTATTGATATCTAGGAACTTGCATGTACCTCAGCTGAGAGAACATCTTTGCTGAGTCTTAAGAACTTGTCCGAAATTCAACTGGGGGAAACATATTCATCAAGATCTAGGAACTGTCTGGTCTTCAACAGAGTATACCGTTGAGATTGTAGAACTCGTCCACACTATGACGGAGGAAAATTATCGAGATTGAGAACCTTATCTGAAATTTAATTAAGGATAATTCAGTTGAGATTTAAGAACCGGTCAGGTCTTCGACTGAGGGAAACATCTTCATCAAGATCTAGGAGCTGTCTGGTCTTCAACGGAGTATACTGTTGAGATTGTAGAACTCGTCCACACTATGACGGAGGAAAATTGTCGAGATTGAGAACCTTATCTGAAATTCAACCGAGGATAATTCAATTGAAATTTAAGAACCGGTCAGGTCTTCGAATGAGGGAAACATCTTCATCAAGATCTAGGAACTGTCTGGTCTTTAACAGAGTATATTGTTGAGATTGTAGAACTCGTCCACACTATGACGGAGGAAAATTTTCGAGATTGAGAACCTTATCTGAAATTCAACCGAGGATAATTCAGTTGAGATTCAAGAACCGGTCAGGTCTTCGACTGAGGGAAACATCTTCATCAAGATCTAGGAACTGTCTGGTCTTCAACAGAGTATACTGTTGAGATTGTAGAACTCGTCCACACTATGACGGAGGAAAATTGTCGAGATTGAGAACCTTATCTAAAATTCAACCGAGGATAATTCAATTGAGATTTAAGAACCGGACAGGTCTCCGATTGAGGGAAACATCTTCATCAAGATCTAGGAACTGTCTGGTCTTCAACCGATTATACTGTTGAGATTGTAGAACTCGTCCATACTATGACGGAGGAAAATTATCGAGATTGAGAACCTTATCTGAAATTCAACCGAGGATAATTCAGTTGAGATTCAAGAACCGGTCAGGTCTTTGACTGAGGGAAACATCTTTATCAAGATCTAGGAACTGTCTGGTCTTCAACAGAGTATACTGTTGAGATTGTAGAACTCGTCCACACTATGATGGAGGAAAATTGTCGAGATTAAGAACCTTATCTGAAATTCAACCGAGGATAATTCAATTGAGATTTAAGAACCGGTCAGGTCTTCGACTGAGAGAAACATCTTCATCAAGATCTAGGAACTGTCTGTTCTTCAATGGAGTATACCATTGAGATTGTAGAACTCGTCCACACTATGACGAAGGAAAACATCTTCATCAAGATCTAGGAATTGTCTGGTCTTCAATGTAGTATACCGTTGAGATTGTAGAACTCGTCCACACTATGACGGAGGAAAACATCTTCATCAAGATCTAGGAACTGTCTGGTCTTCAACGTAGTATACCGTTGAGGTTGTAGAACTCGTCCACACTATGACGGAGGAAAACATCTTCATTAAGATCTAGGAACTGTCTGGTCTTCAACGTATTATACCATTGAGATTGCAGAACTCGTCCATACTATGACGGAGGAAAACATCTTCATCAAGATCTAGGAACTGCTTAGTCTTCAACATAGTACACCGTTGAGATTATAGAACTCGTCCACACTATGACGGAGGAAAACATCTTCATCAAGATCTAGGAACTGTCTGGTCTTCAACGTAGTATACCATTGAGATTGTAGAACTCATCCACACTATGACGGAGGAAAACATCTTCATCAATATCTAGGAACTGTCTGGTCTTCAACGTAGTATATCGTTGGATTGTAGAACTCGTCCACACTATGACGGAGGAAAACATCTTCATCAGGATCTAGGAACTGTCTGGTCTTCAACGTAGTATACCGTTGAGATTGTAGAACTCGTCCACACTATGACGGAGGAAAACATCTTCATCAAGATCTAGGAACTGCCTGGTCTTCAACGTAGTACACCGTTGAGATTGTAGAACTCGTCCACATTATGACGGAGGAAAACATCTTCATCAAGATCTAGGAATTGTCTGGTCTTCAACGTAGTATACCATTGAGATTGTAGAACTCGTCCACACTTTGATGGAGGAAAACATCTTCATCAAGATCTAGGAACTGTCTGGTCTTCAACGTAGTATACCGTTGCGATTGTAGAACTCGTCCACACTTTGACGGAGGAAAACATCTTCATCAAGATCTAGGAACTGTCTGGTCTTCAACGTGGTATACCGTTGAGATTGTAGAACTCGTCCACACTATGACGGAGGAAAACATCTTCATCAAGATCTAGGAAGTGTCTGGTCTTCAACGTAGTATACCGTTGAGATTGTAGAACTCGTCCACACTATGACGGAGGAAAATTTTGGAGATTGAGAACCTTATCTGAAATTCAACCGAGGATAATTCAGTTGAGATTTAAGAACCGGTCAGGTCTTCGACTGCTGAGAACTTAATTGCATCTTTCCTGAAAGGTAAAGGTCAGTCATATGTAATGCATGATATGGATCAAGCAATGATGTTCTCAAAATAAATGAGATTGTGTTGTATGATGCGTATATGCATGTATCATGATGTATGGAAATGTAATGTTTCTAGCTGGGGAAAATAAATCCCGGATAGCTGCTGGAGAATAGAGTTGGATTCTTCGTTTCCGCTGGGGATGGTGAACGAAGATGATTGCAAGAATAAACCTGCAGGAGAAGATAACTCCATTGGGGAGTAAACTGAGGAGGAGATTACTCTGTGGGGAAGAGATGTTCTGCTGAGTATTCAACCAATAAGTTCTGCTGGGGATGAATTACCGTTGCTGGTGATACTGAATCCTGTTGGGGTTTTGAATTCTGTTTGCGAAAGGAAAGAACTCTGCTGGGGATGATCTTTCAGTTGTGACTTCACTGGGGATAACCTTTTAGACTCTTGTGGGGATAATCCTTTGAGCTTTGCTGGGGACAATCTTCCTTTGAAATCGGCTGGGGATATTTATTTTTATACTCCACCGGGGACGAACTTCTAGAGTCTACTGGGGATGATTCTTCAACTCCACTAGGAAGCTTTTTCAGAATTCGCTGGGAAAATTTTAACTCCACTAGGGATATCTTGTATTCTTCCAGGGAATATTCTTATACTCCGTTGGGGAACATTAAGACTGTCGGGGATATTAAGCCTTTTCGGTGTCGATGGTAGATAAACTCTGCTTGGGGGAGAATATTATCGATTCGGCCATTCACAGTTGCAAGTCTCAGCTGGGGAGAGTTATCATTATTGTCTTACTCTGCGGGGAGTGAATGCATCTCAGCCATGTTCTTCAGCTGAATTTACCTTGTACCTGGTGGACAGAGCAACTATACAACTTAGATAATTCTCGTTTTCCCCTGTTTCTGATATTACCAGTAATCATCTTTTTGTTTCGCATGCAAATATTTATGAGCAGCAATTAATGTCAAGTGCATATATCAAAATGAACATTGGACGTTCTTTGCAAAACAAAATAGATAAAGGAAAAACAGTTTGAAATTTCTTTGAAAATGAATTGTATTGATTTTGAAGTTTGGCCTATAAAGAGGCGTTTTTGTAAAAGAGGTTGACGTCCTAGTAGGAGAATGCCGCCGAACAAATATAATTTATACAATTTGTGAAAAGAAAACAAAACATCTATGTGAATAATCCCACTAGGTTCCAACTCTGCTATTGCCTTTATATTCTCGAGCATCTCATCACTTTGCTACTTGGTTGAAGGTAGATCAGATTGATTAGTGTCGTCCGAGCTTGATAGTCGATACCGAAGTCTGGATGCAAGGTGATCCACTGAGACATGGTATTACGCTTTAATCCCTAATTTTTGCCTAGACTTCCCTTTCGGGTTCTCAGTCCACCGGGATACCCTTTTTTTCCCAAGCCGCCTTTTCAGGTTTTCGACTTGCCAAGTGTACAGATTTTTTCATTTTCATCCCTTATTTTTGCCCGAACCCTTTTGGTTCGCCAGGAAGCCCTTATTTTTGCCTAGGCCAGTCAACCTAGCGGGTCTTTGATCATGCGTAGTATTTTTTCACTATGTCTACATTGACGGGGTGAGGAAGGTCGTCACCATCCATGGTGGTTAGAATCATAGCTCCTCCTGAGAAAATGTTCTTAACCACAAATGGCCCTTCGTAAGTAGGGGTCCATTTGCCCCTGGGATCACCTTGAGGTAAGATAATGCGCTTGATAACCAGGTCCCCAACTTGATACTCTTGTCATCTGACTTTCTTGTTAAATGCCTTGATCATCCGTTTTTGATACGTCTGGCCATGACAAATAGCAGTAAGTCTCTTTTCGTCGATTGGGTTCAGCTGATCAAGCTGGGTCTGAATCCAGTCATCTTCGCTCAAACCTGCATCCTTCATGATCCGAAGAGAGGGTATTTGAACTTCAATGGGCAAGACAACCTTCATACCATATACCAAGGAATAGGGTGTTGCCCCTGTTGACGTCCGTGCTGAGGTACGGTACCCATGAAGAGCAAATGGTAACATCTCGTGCCAGTCTTTGTACGTCACTGTCATCTTCTGCACAATCATCTTAAGGTTTTTATTAGCCGCTTCTACAGCCCCATTCATCTTCGGCCGGTAAGGAGAAGAGTTGTGATGTTGTATCTTGAACTGCTTGCAGAGCTCAGTGATTATCTTATTGTTGAGATTTGTACCATTGTCCGTAATGATCCTCTCTGGTACACCGTATCGACAAATCAGATTGTGTCGAATGAACCGTGCTACGACGTTCTTGGTTACTGTAGTAAAGGAAGCTGCTTCAACCCACTTCATGAAGTAATCAATTGCTACCAGGATGAAATGATGTCCGTTGGATGCCATAGGTCTGATCTCGCCGATCATATCGATGCCCCACATTGCAAAAGGCCAAGGTGCCGTCAAGACGTTCAGAGGAACTGGAGGTATGTGCACCTTATCATCATAGACTTGGTGTTGTACCCCAAAATTTTCCCTCTCATATTTCTCAAGACATTGCAAGAGAGATCTCTAAGTGGCTCAAGATTGTTCAAGAGTTGGACAGTCAAGTCATCTCCTAAGGCAATCAACCTCAAATTAGGGTTTTGTGTTGCATCAAGATCCTTGAATCCAAATGACCTCAAGTGCTCCCCAATGTCCTAATATACTTTCAAGATCATCCATGTCAAATTTCAAGCCTTACAGAGGAAGTTTGCCCAGTCAATTGCTCAAAGGGTCCAAAAATCGACTGTGCTAGGGCAAAAGTCAACTGTGACCCAAATACAGTCAAACTTCAAGATTTTTTGCCAACATTCTCATTTTTAAGGATATTTTATCATTTTATCAAGGGTTGATCATGATTCATCAAGGATTGCTCAAAATTCATCAAGACTCAAAAGTTGTTAAATTAGGGTTTTGTAGGAAAAGTCAACTCAAATTTGATCAAGCATAACTTTCTCATACTTTATGATAAATGACCCATCCAAAACTCATTTTGAAGAGGATTCAATTTACTACAATCCATCTTCATACCCCAGGATCAGAAAATGCACTCACAAGAAGTTATAAATTTGGACATTATAGGTCATTTTTGAAAGTCAACAAAAATACCTTTTTTTACAAAGCTTGTAACTTGAGAATGAAATATCAAAATGCGATGAGACCAAAAGGGATGGTTAGAGGACATCTCAAGATTTCTATAAAATCCAAGAACACCTCCAGAAGTTCAAAACTTAAGTTATGCATTGTTGAAGTTAGGCATTTTTGCAAAATTCCCAAAAGTCAACTATCCCCAAAACTTCAAATTTTGTCAAATGGGCCCATTCTTTTCCACTTGATTTGAACTTTCCACATTTCACACGTGTCTTAGCTTCAGCCTTGTGTCTATTTATCAATTTTATTATTTTATTTTATTTTTTATTAAATTATTTCATTTTAAATCAAATTAAATCAAATAAAATCCAAATATTGATTACTTGATCTCTCTTTGGCTATTTCAGGATTGAATCATCATCATCAAGGGTATCAAACTCGTATCAAGCATTCCATGTGAAAAAAGATTGAGTTTTGACAATTTTGGAAGGTTTAGTAATGGTGAATCAAATTAAATCCCATGGCATTGATGTGGAAAGATTCAAAGCACAATTGTTAACCTAATGCATTCTATCATACATAAGGAAGCTAGAGGGCACGTAAACAAGGCTCGAGGCTGCAAGAACCAACGAAACAAAACTTGAAAAAAGGGGTAAAAAATGTGAAACCAAAATCATACTTGGAGGCGTTTTTAGAAGCAAAACTCAATACCAATCGATTGTTGGAGGTTCACTGAGTCAGAACCAATCCCTAGCAAGCCTCCATACACGCTCAAATTCACTGTAAGTGTCACACGGTACCCCTCTGAATTTGATTTCGTATTTCAAAATCCATGCATCATTACAAGAAATCAATGGTATATTTGTAACCACCAGATAATTTCCAAGCTTTCCATATTATTTGATTTCGTTTATATGCTCTGTGGTGCAAAACGCCATTGCTAGGGTTTTTCCTCTTGGATTAGGGTTTTTCATTACAGGTAAATTAGCCCCAGTAATGGCCATGGACATGACGGGAAGGGAAAGGCAAACACAACCATGGTCTTGGGAGGAGTTTATATGGCCTGAGATGAATTTTGGGAACGACCTAGGCATTTAGCTGCGGATTCAAATCCGCAGGTAATTTCTTTACAGGCCTGAGGACAGGGACGACAACGTGTCCCCCTTTGACTGGTCCTTTCAAATTTCCGTGCACTTTTTTTATTTCTAGCACATTAACGTGTTTTATCTTATTATTTTACTTGTTTAATATATTAACAAATAGAACACATTGGCCTAGTGGCAAATCAATGATGGCAACATCCATAGGACCTGGGTTCGAATCCCAGGTCCCCCATATGCTTTGTTATATTTTTTCTTAAGGTAATCAGGTACAAATCAATGCTTGCCCTTACCATATGCCTTCACAAATCAAAGCGTCAGATGGCCCCAAGGCCAGATCTGGTGATCCAGGATGAGAGTCTACCATGGGACCAAGTCAAAAGGCGCATAGGGAATCCAGAAAGTCAGCCAGGCCAGCGCCTAATGAGCCTTGAATTTGCCATTCTGACCCCCTTTTTCAGGCCCATACCTCCTATCTCTCTCTATTTTATATTTTTGTTTTAATTATTTATTGTTATTGTTTTTATTATTTTATAACCAATCAATTTTTTTTCCTTTTACAAAATTAAAACCACAAAAATATTTTTCTTCACAAAATCAAATTTTAATTTTTATTAACAAATATTAATTTAATTAATTTAGGCCATTAATTAGGAATAACTTTAATATATTTTTTTCAATAATTAAAATCAATTAGACTTAATTAGATTTTTACTAACATTAATTAATTTTTATTTCTTTCTATAAATAACAAAAAAAACCAAAAATATTTATTTTTATTAATTAGTTTAATTAATTTAATTTAATAATTAATTTAGGATAGTTTATTTTCTTAAAAATTCAAAAATAACCAAAAAAAAACTTTTCTTTAATATCAAAGGGTCAAAACCCTAAAACTTGTGCCCGATTTAATTTCTCGCACGCGGTTTATTTTCTTTTATATCATAATGTATTTGTTCCCGGTTTGTAATAGATAATTAGGACCATTTAATTACTTTATCGCTTTATTTATTTTTCCGTATTTAAATTTCAAAAGGGTTGTTTTTGGTGATGTAAATACCCGACGCCTTGTAATTTAATTTCCACAATTTATTTTCCGCAAAATGTAACTGTTAGATGTTTGATAATAGGTATGCGTGACAGGATTGAATGTTTAAACCTAAAATCAACATAGATCACCATTAACATGTACAAAGACAAAAAATAACTGAAAACAACATACTCGCACATGCGCACTCTTAAGGTACACCCCACTTGGTTGCCTTCGTACATGGTCATTGAGTATAGGTCATTTTAGCGGTCGTTCTCTTGTCCAAAGATCATAGTTGCCTCGAAACGGTTGCCTTGGATATGATTGCCTCAAACAAATGATCTAAGACATTAGGGTTATCGCTAAGGTGTCCTAACATTGCTTTGGTAACCGTAAGTCCCTAAATTGAATTGACCCTTAAACTCCAACGGTGGTGCTACCTACTCATCAATAGTGGGATAGCATTGTCTAAAGGAAGATAGCATAGAACGATTCCTTTTTCGAGTTGGTAGATGGTTCTTAGATACTTGCTCCTTTTAAAAACAAAAACTCTTCACACTTACACTTTTTCGAACAAAGTTTTCAAAAACACTTCATACGCTCTTGAGGATAGAAGCAAGAGTTAAATCGAAGTTTTCAAATAAAAAATTTTTCAAACCCACAAGCACAAAGAAAACAATTTTTGAAAACAATATGAGCAAGTACCTAAGAGCCCGTGGATAACCACGGATAGAAAGGGTGCTAACACCTTCCCTTTCTATAATCTACCCCCCGAACCCGAGAAATATCTCGAAAAAGGAATTTCTCTGTGATTTTTTCCTTTCCTTGTTGGATAAAATAAAAGTCGGTGGAGACTCTTGCTTACCGTGAAATTTTGAGAAAACAAACGCAAAACGCAAACCAGCATTCCAAAAAACAGTCAGTTCTTTCCCACCGTATCACAGAACTGGCGACTCTGCTGGGGACGCTTAATAAGTGGGGTGTACCTTAGGATTAGATCGTTGTGTTTTCAATTGTTTGCTTTGTATGACTTATCTTTGTGGGCTTGAATTGGAGTTACTATAGATCCTAATCCAGATCTAGGGGATACCCTTTATGTAAGTAGCAATAAACTGTGAGGGAGTTGTACGGCGTAGACCGATACGGTTGAAACTGTAGCTACGTTGGTGTGACACTTTAGTTTGTACCGATATCCCTTGTGTTGGAACAAGGAGAATATGGGTCATCTAAGGGGTCATTAAGCACCAACTGACCTTAGAACCTTTAAATTGACCAACTTGGCCATAGAACAGTAGCAGTATGCTACACTCATGGAGACTAAGCTCTCGCGATGATTCCGGCCGCAAGAAAAGGTTGATAAACTGGAATTATAACCGATTGATGGTAGTCAGTGATATTGAGATCCTCTAGAACCCGGTTACTATTTTTAGGACAGGTTTAAACTAACTGAACTGAAAGAGGGTAGTACCTAGACTCCTTGCCAGCCTGAAATCTAAGGGCTCTCTGTATGACTTGTGTGCATTTACCGTGTTTGCTATTTGTGGATACTTGTGGTGTGCTTTCTATCATGACATCATGACATCATAACATTGCATACATCTTGCATTGGACTAACCTATTTCAAAGACAGGAGGGATTCATCTTTATTCTGTTTTATAGGTCATGGCACCTCTGCGTAGGAACACAATCCGGATCAACTTTGTCCAGATTCCTACTATGCTTAAAGATTTGGTTGCAAAGATGTCTGACACTACTTCCTTTATCAGAAGACATGGGCATCTTCTTAGTTTGGTCACCTCCAAATTAAACGAGCAGATGATGAGTGTCCTAGTCCATTTCGATGATCCACTGTACCATTGCTTTACTTTTCAGGACTACCAGTTGGTCCCCACCTTAGAAGAGTTCTCTGATCTGCTTGGTATCTCTATTCTGGAGCAGACCCTGTTCACAGGTTGGGAGAAGATCCTTAGGCCAGAAGAGATTGCTTCAGCCCTTCATATGACAAAGGATGAGGTAATGGCTAATTGGGAGACTAGAAGTGGAGCAAAGGGCTTTCTGACTAAGTTCTTGGTTGGTAAGGCTAATCATTTCTGGGATAGTCTAGACTTCAAGGCATTCGAAGATATTCTGGCTCTTCTAATATATGGCTTGGTCTTGTTTCCTAACTCGGACTCCTTTATTGATGTGAATGCGGTAAAAATCTTCATCTCTGGTAATCCTGTACCCACTCTCCTGGGTGACATTCTTCATCAGCTTTATGCCCGTACTTCTTGGAAGCGAGGAACCTTGATGTGATGTGCTCCATTGTTGGTAAGGTGGTTTATTTCTCACCTTCCCAAGTCAGTTTTGAAGAACAAAGAAGGCATGGGATGGGCTTATAGAGTTATGTCTCTCTCTCACAATGACATCATTTGGACCATTAAGGGTATGGACGAGGTGGCCGTTATTGATCGTTGTGGGGAATACCCCAATGTTCCATTGATAGGAACCCATGGAGGAATTACTTACAATCCATGCTTGGCCTTACGTCAGTTTGGGCGAGCCAGAAGGGAAGGACCTCATGAGTTGCTAATGCCTAGTATAATCTTTGATTTCCAAGGGGACTCTTGTACCCCAAAATTTGCCCTCTCATAATCCTCAAGACATTGCAAGAAAAATCTCCAAGTTGCTCAAGTTTGCTCAAGAGTGTGTCAGACAAATCATCTCCTAAGGCAGTCAACCCCAAATTAGGGTTTTGTGTTGCATCAAGATCGTTGGGTCCAAATGACCTCAAATTATCCCTAATGTCCTAATATGTTCTCAAGTTCATCCATGTCAAATTTCAAGCCTTGCAGAGGAAGTTTGCTCAGTCAATTGCTCAAAGGGTCCAAAATTGACTATGCTAGGTCAAAAGTCAACTGTGACCTATAAACAGTCAAACTTCAAGATTTTTTGTCAACATTCTCATTTTGAAGGATATTTCATCATTTGGTCAAGGGTTGATCATGATTCATCAAGGATTGCTCAAAATTCATCAAGACTCAAAAGTTGATAAATTAGGGTTTTGCAGGAAAAGTCAACTCAACTTTGATCAAGCATAACTTTCTCATACTTTATGATAAATGACCCATCCAAAGCTCATTTTTAATAGGATTCAATTTCCTACAATCCATATTCATACCCCGAGATCAGAAAATGCACTCATAAGAAGTTATAAATTTGGACATTATAGGTCATTTTTGAAAGTCAACAAAAATACCTTTTTTTACAAAGCTTGTAACTTGAGAATGGAATATCAAAATGCGATGAGACCAAAAGGGATGGTTAGAGGACATATCAAGCTTTCTAAAAAGTCAAAGAAAACTTCCAAAAGTTCAAAATTGAAGAAGTTATGCATTGTTGAATTTAGGCATTTTTGCAAAATTTCCAAAAGTCAACTATCCCCAAAACTTCAAATTTTGTCAAATGGGCCCATCCTTTTCCACTTGATTTGAACTTGCCACATTTTACACGTGTCCTAGCTTCAGCCTTGTGTGCATTTATCAATTTTATTATTTTATTTGATTTTTTATTGAATTATTTCATTTTAAATCAATTTAAATCAAATAAAATCCCAAAACTTGATTACATGAGATCTTTTTCTATTTTCAGGACTTAATCATCATCAATATCATCATCAAATTCGTATCACACAAAATCATGTGCAAAAAGATGGTTTTTTGACCAATTTGGCAAGTTTTCAATGGTGAATCAAATCAAATCCCATGGCATTGATGTGGAATGATTCAAAGCATATTTCTTGACCTAATACATTCTATCATACATATAGAAGGCAAAGGCACGAAATTAAGACCTAGAGGCTGCAAGAATACTGAAAACAAAACTTGCAAAATTGACAAAAAAGTGTGAAATCGAAATCATCCTTGGAGGCAAATTCAGAAGCAAAACTCAACATGAATCAATTGCTGGAGGTTCACTGAGTCAAAACCAACCCCTAGCAAGCTCTCATACACACCCAAAAGCACTGTAAGAGTCACAAAAAATCGCTTCTTTCTTGAATTCGTATATCCTTATTTTTGTATCTTTTGCCCAAACCATTTGCATATTCATAATCTTCATCAAATTTCCAAGCTTTCTATATCATCCAATTGCATTTATCTGATCTGTAACCCCATAGTCGAATCTAGGGTTTCGTGGTTGTTTTTTTGGGCGTTTCTTTTACAGGAAAAATTAACTCCATTGATGGCTATGGACGTGACCGGAAGGGAGGGACGAACTCAACCATGCGCTTGGATTTAATTTTCATGGCCTAGAATTGATTTTGGGAACGACCTGCGAATTTAGCTGCGGATCTAAATCCGTTGGTAAAGTTACGGGGTTGGAGGAAGAAGACGATGACGCGTCAATCCCCCTGTGGCCAATTCAAATCTTCGCGCACTTTTTTTAATTCTGGCATATTAACGGGTTTTCCCATATTATGTTTTATTCTTAATACATTAATAATTGAAGCGTGTTGGCCTAGTGGAAAGGGGAGTTGGCAGTCACGTACAGGACCTGGCTTCGAATCCCAGGTCCTCCAAATGCTTTATTATATTTTTTCTACAGGTTATTTAGTGAAAATCCAAGTGCATGGTACATCATACTCCCTCACTCAATCACTTGCCAGATGGCCCCAGGCCAGATCTGGTGATCCAGATGGAACGTCCACCATACTACCTAGTCAAAGTGCACACGCTGGATCTCAAAAAGTCAGCTAGGCCAACACAATTGGGCCATGGAATTTGCTTTTCAGACCTCCTAATCAGGCCCACCCCCATAACTCTTTCTATTTCTTTTTTGTTTTAATTATTTATTTTTATTATATTTTTATATTCAATTAACCAATCAAACTTTTTCTTCATAAAATTAAAACCAAAAATATATTTTATTTATTAAATTAAATTTCAGTATTTTATTTTTGTTAACAATATTAATTTAATTAATTTAGTTTTAATTAGGAATAACTTTTAATATACTTTGCAATAATTAAAATTAACTTAGACAATTAGGTTTTATTAACATTGATTAAACTTATTTTTATTTATTTAAATAACACAAAAAATCCAAAAATATTATTTTCATTAATTAATTAATTAGTTTATTAATTTAATAATTAACTTAGTTTAATTTGTTTCTTAATTCAAAAATAATCAAAAATCTTCTCTTTAATAATTAAAGGGTCAAAACCCTAAAACTTGCGCCTGATTTAATTTTTCACATGCGATCTATTTATCCAATATCGTACTTGTTCCCGAAATGTAATAGCTTAATAGGACTTTAAATATTTTTATCGCTTTATTTATTTTCCGCATTTTAATTTCAAAGGGTTGCTTTTGGCGATGTAAATACCCGACGCCTTGTAATAGTTAGTTAAATTTCCGCAATTTAATTTCTGCAACTTATAAACTATTAGATGTTTGATAATAGGGGATGCATGACAAGATTGAATGTTAAACCTAAAATCAACCTAGATCACCATTAACATGTACAAAGATAAAATTAATTGAAAACAACACACTCGCACATGCGTACTCTTAGGGTACACCCCTGTTGGTTGCCTTCGTAACGCGGTCATTGAGTATAGGTAGTTTTAGAGGTTACCCTCTTGTCCAAAGATCATAGTCGCCTCGAAACGGTTGCCTCAGATATTGTTGCCTCAAAACAAATGATCTAAGACATTAGGGTTACCGCTAAGGCGTCCTAACATTGCTTTAGTGACCGCACGTCCCTAAATTCGAATTGACTCTAAAACTTCAACAACGGTGCTACCTACTCATCAATAGTGGGATGGCATTCTCCAAAGGAAATTTGCATAGAACGATTCCTTTTTCGAGTAGGTAGATGGTTCTTAGATACTTACTCTTTCAAAACAAAACAAAATTTTCACACTTACACTCATTTTCAAACAAAGACTTTTTCAAACCCACAAACACAAAGAAAGCAAAATTTTGAAAACATTATGAGCAAGTACCTAAGAGCCCATGGATAACCACGGATAGAAAGGGTGCTAACACCTTCCCTTTCTATAATCTACCCCCCGGACCCGAGAAACATCTCGAAAAAGGAATTTTTCTGTGCTTTTTTCCTTTCCTTGTTGGATAAAATAAAAGACGGTGGCGACTCTTGCTTACCGCGACATTTTGCAAAAACAAACACAAAATGCAAACCAGCATTCCAAAAACAGTCAGTTCTCTCCCACCGTATCACAGAACTGGCGACTCTGCTGGGGACCTCTTAATAAGTGGGGTGTACCTTAGGATTAGATCATTGTGTTTTCAATTGTTTGCTTTGTATGCTTTTATATTTGTGGGCTTGTATCGGAGTTACTATAGATCCTAACCCGGATCAGGGGGATACCCTTTAGGTAAGTAGCAATAAACTGTGAGGGAATTGTACGGTGTAGACCGATACGGTTGAAGCAGTTGCTATATTGGTGTGGCACTTTAGTGTGTACCGATATCCCTTGTGTTGGAAAGAGGAGAATATGGGTCTTCTAAGGGGTCATTAAGCACCAACTGACCTTAGAACCTTTAAATTGACCAACTTGGCCATAGAACAGTAACAGTATGCTATACTCATTGAGACTAAACTCTCGCGATGATTCCGGCCGCAAGAAAAGGTTGCTAAACTGGAATTATGATCGATCGAGGGTAGTCAGTGATATTGAGATCCTCTAGAACCTGGTTAATATTTTTAGGACAGGTTTGAACCAACTGAACTGAAAGAGGGTAGTACCTAAGCTCCTTGCCAGCCTGAAATCTAAGGGCTCTCTGTGTGACTTGTGTGCCTTTACCATGTTTGCTATTTATGGATACTTGTGGTGTGCTTTCTATCATGACATCATGACATCATAACATTGCATACATCTTGCATTGGACTAACCTATTTCAAAGACAGGAGGGATTCATCTTTGTTCTGTTTTGTAGGTCATGGCACCCATGCGTAGGAACACCATCCGGATCAACTTTGTCCAGGTTCCCACTATGCTTAAATAATTGGTTGCAAAGATGTCTGATACTACCTCATTCATCAGAAGACATGGGCATCTTCTTAGTTTGGTCACCTCCAAATTGGACGAGCAGATGATGAGTGTTTTGGTCCAATTCTATGATCCACTGTACCATTGCTTTACTTTTCAGGACTACCAGCTGGTCCCCACCTTAGAAGAGTTCTATGACCTGCTTGGTATCCCTATCCGAGAGCAGACCCCGTTTACTGGTTGGGAGAAGATCCTTAGGCCAGAAGAGATTGCTTCAGCCCTTCATATGACAAAGGATGAGGTAATGGCTAATTGGGAGACTAGAAGTGGAGCAAAGGGCTTTCTGACTAAGTTCTTGGTTGGTAAGGCTAATTATTTCTGGGATAGTCTAGACTTTAAGGCATTCGAAGATATTCTGGCTCTTCTGATATATGGCTTGGTATACTCTGACTCCTTTGTTGATGTGAATGCGGTGAAAATCTTCATCTCTCGTAATCCTGTACCCACTCTCTTGGGTGACATTCTTCATCAGCTTTATGCTCGTACTGCTCGAAAGCGGGGAACCTTGATGTGTTGTGCTCCATTATTGGCGAGGTGGTTTATTTCGCACCTTCCTAAATCAATGCTGAAGAACAAAGAAGGCATGGGCTGGGCCTATAGGGTTATATCTCTCTCTCATAATGACATCATCTGGACTATCAAGGGTATGGATGAGTTGGCTATTATTGATCGATGTGGGGAATACCCCAATGTTCCACTGATAGGAACCAATGGAGGAATTTCTTACAATCCATGCTTGGCCTTACGTCAGTTTGGGCGAGGCAGAAGGGAAGGACCTCATGAGCTGTTAATGCCTAGTATCATCTTTGATTTTCAAGGGGATAGTGACGAGACACGCCGCAGATTCATAAGGGCTTGGGATAGAGTTCACAGATCTGATCCACATGAACTGGGTCCAAATACTTCTCTTTCGATGGAGCCATATCTCAGATGGGTTCGTATCCGTTCCCAAAAGTTGGGTATGCCGTATGAAGCCGTCCTGCCTATCATTGTTGAAGTTGCTAATGAATAAGGGGTTCTTCCGACCATCCTCCATCCTCATATGCCCACTGACATTGGGGCATTGAAAAGGTCTTGGATGCAGCTGAGAGAAGAGCAGGATACTTACCGAGAAAAGTTTAACGAGCAAGAGCAGAAGATTCAGAAGTTGACAAGACAGCTGGAGAGCGAGCGGATCCTCAATGACTATGTCCACACCGACAAGAAGCGACCATGGGAGCACTGATTGTCCTTTGATTATTTCCTTTCCAGTTTTTATTTCCTTTTCAGTATTTCCTTTCTTGTAACGCCTTAAGGGAAATTTGTTGAACAATTAATTTCAAAGTTTATCTAATAAAAGTGTGTTTCATTTCTTGTTTACGAATTTGAATCTCTCGATGTCTTTAAAATCATATCATACGCATTTCATCCCATGCACTTCATAACAGGTACCCTTACAGGTTTTCTCATCTTCTTCGCTGTTTATTTCAGCATCATGTCTTCTGAACTATCGACTGAACAAACAATCAAGGCTTTGCAGGCTCAAAATGCCCAATTCCAAGAGCTATTCATGAATCTAGCTAAGGGTCAGCAAGATTTGAAGACCCTTATTCTGAAAGATAAGAAGAAGAAGAAGAAGAAGAAGAAGAGGACAGTCATGTTTAACACGGGTCACGGGTTTGGAAATAGGCTACGGGACGAAGTTGATTTGACCACCTCATCTGGAGTGAAAGATAGTCAGGAAGAAAGGAGGGCTCCTAGCCCTATAGTTTCAGACAACGAGACAGACTTCGATGAAGACCAGTATCCTCCAGGTGAGGATAGATACAAGCAATTGGAAGATTGGTTGAGTGAGATGGAATTACAGAAAGTGCCTGGTCTGGACTTTGGTGATTTGGGTCTGTCATCTGGGGCGGTGATTCCCCACAAATTCAAAGCACCAGCCTTTGCTAAATATGACGGAGTTTCTTGTCCGAAGCTGCACCTCCGGTCGTATGTAAGGAAGATTCAGCCGTACGTCAATGATAAAAACCTATGGATCCACTTCTTTCAAGGCAGTCTCTCAGGGACTCATCTTGAATGGTTTTACCAGTTAGAAGGAGCCAGTATCCGCAGTTGGGAAGATTTGGCTGCTGCTTTCTACAGGCAGTACCAATACAATGCCGACCTCGCTCCCACGCGTACCCAACTCCAGGGTATGTCAATGGGCGCGGGCGAAGGTTTCAAATATTATGCTCAGAAGTGGAGGGACCTCGCTGGAAGAGTGAAACCACCCTTGGCTGATCGGGAGCTTGTGGATATGTTTCTGGGGACCTTGTCTGGTCCATATTTCAACCATCTGATTGGAAGTTCTTCATCTGGGTTTACGGAGCTGATTATGACCGGGGAAAGGATTGAGGCTGGTATTAAGTCTGGTAAAATACAGAAGGGTGCTTCATCGAGCACCGAGAGGAAGCCCTTTAAGAAGGAGTCCAGTGTTGTTTACAGTTTGAAAAGCCAGAATAGACCTGAACGCTGCCAAGCTGTTAATGCGGTTGTTATTTCAAGACCTGTTGGGACTCCTCAGCGCAACAATCAACAAAAGGCCGAGAGAGCTAGAAGGAAATTCACTCATCTCAACATGACTTTGTCTCAGATTTTGCCGCAGTTATTGAAAACCAATCTAGTAACTCCAAGGGAGGCTCCGTAGAATCCCAACACTGCATCGCCTAAGTACAATCCTAATACCCGTTGTGCTTTTCACTCATATAGCCCGGGACATGATACAGATGATTGTTGGGCTTTGAAGAACAAAATACAGGACTTAATTGATGCTAAGGAGATTGAGTTCGAGGCGCCCGAAAGACCTAATTTTGTGACTGCTCTTATGCCCAAGCATGGAGTGAATGCTGTAGAGGAAGACTCGTTTGTGGTTTTTGTGAAAGATATTTCTACTCCCTTGATGACTGTGAAAGAGAACCTTTTGTTAGCCGGTATATTTTCGGGTTGTGATGAAGGTTGCCGTATGTGTTCTGTGTTACCAACCGGTTGCTATCTTTTGAAATCAAGTGTCCAACGCCTGATGGATAGTAAAGAAATTTTGTTTGAGAAGACTGTTGTTCCTTTAGTTCATACTGAAGAAGTTGCTATAATTACCATTTTCGACAATTCTTCCAAGGCTTCCTCGAGAAAGCCTGTTAGAATTACATATGTTCCAAGAATCGCACCATTGATCATCACTGTTCCTGGGCCTATCCCCTACACATCTGATAAAGTTGTCCCTTGGCACTACGGGGCTGATGTTTATTTTCATGGAGTTAAACAAGAGTTGGATGCTGGTACTGACGTCAGCAATATTGTTGGACCTGCTAAAGTCACCCGTAGCGGAAGACTTTTCTCCCCTGACATCTCACCACCAACTGCCGGGAAACCTGTTAATATTATACCTACCAGTGTACCTACTACTATTCCTGTTCAAATTCCAATTCTTACCCCTGTTGCCGAGTCGTCTAACACTCGGGGCAAAGGGACCACTGATGAGCCTGCCCAGACGGAGGCACCAAAGACGATTACTATTGAAGCTTCTAGACAAGAGATGGAAGAGATTTTAAAGATCATCAAAAAGAGTGACTACAATGTAGTTGAACAGCTGGGGCAAACCCCGTCCAAGATTTCTATGTTATCTCTGTTGCTATGCTCAGAAGCCCATGCCAAGGCTCTAATTGCCTTCCTGAAGATTGCGCACGTACTGCAAGAAACATCAGCTGATCAGTTTAAAGATTGTGTGGCTAGTCTGACTGCTGATAATGGGTTGGGTTTCTCTAACACCGACTTGACTGCTAAAGGTAAGAATCACAATGATGCCCGACATGTCTCCATTGAATGCAGGGGTACTACTCTTGCTCATGTATTAGTGGATACTTGTTCCTCATTGAACGTCTTGCCTAAGAAAGCTCTAGACCGGTTAGATTGTGAAGAGTTAGAGCTGAAACCAAGCAACATCGTCGTCAAGGCCTTTGATGGGTCTAAGAGGATGGTGCATGGAGAAGTGGATATTTCGATTAAGGTTGGTTCTCAGGTTTTCACTTCTACATTCTATGTGATGGACATTCGGACATCTTATTCTTGTTTGTTGGGTCATCCGTGGATCCACAAGGCTGGGGCGGTGACGTCTACGCTCCACCAAAAGCTAAAATACCCATTGAAAGGGAAGATTGTGACAGTGCAAGGAGAAGAGGAGTACATGGTGAGCCACCTCAACTCTTTCCGATATGTAGAGATGGATGGGGAGTTCATTGAGACCCCGTTTCAGCATTTTGAAGAGGTTCCCCAGACGCTGGCATCAACTGAGACTGTTGTTAAAGATTCTCCTATGAAGATGGATTCCTTCAAGGATGCCCGGGCTGTTGTCGAGAAAGGTGGGTGTACGAATTGGGGCCAACCCCTTGATTTTACACAGAAGACTAACAAGTTTGGTTTGGGTTTCACTGCAGAAGCTCAAAGGGATGTTCGGAATGCACGGATCGGAAGACCTCCCCTGTTCATCAGCAATTCAGGAGTGAATTCCATTGAAGACGATGTAGAAGAGTCTGAGTTTGACAGTTGGATCTATCCTACTACTGATGGAGAACTAAGCAACTGGACAGCAAAGGACTTCATCCCTATTTCTTTTGTGACCCAGTAATGAGACTTTTTGTTTTGAATTTGTAACAGACAATGTTTTAAACTTTATGGCCCGGTGTCTTACCCGGGGCACCGTGGCCTCATTTGTGAGGGCTTTATGTGTGTCATTTAGATATATCATTAATAAAAGAATTGGACGTTTCTTGCATTTCAAATTTTGCGCTCCTTATTTTTCTTTTATTATACATTGCAAAACAGCTATTTTACACACACTCACATATACAGGTCTACATCCACTATGGATCTCACTGGTAACGACTCTGCTACTGCCAGTTATGACTTCGAAAGTCCGATCATCTTAGCCGAAGACAAAGGTGAAGATGATTGCAAAGTGTTGGGTGAACTTGCAAGATTGTTACTCCAGGAAGAGAGGGCCATACAGCCGCACGAAGAGCCGGTGGAATCAGTAAATCTGGGTACAGAAGAAGACAAGAAAGAGGTCAAGGTTGGTTTAAACCTGGAGCTTAGTGTGAAACAATGGTTGATTCAGATGCTGCGAGACTACGTTGAGATCTTTGCCTGGTCTTATGAAGATATGCCTGGGTTGGATACCGATATTGTGGTTCACCGCTTGCCTACCAAGGAAGACTGTCCTCCAGTGAAACAGAAGGTCCGCCGAATGCGCCCAGAGATGTCTGAGAAAATCAAGGTTGAAGTTATGAAACAGTTTGACGCCAGTTTTCTAGAAGTTACTTCATACCCACAGTGGGTGGCCAACGTGGTTCTCGTGCCGAAGAAGGATGGTAAGGTTCGAATGTGTGTTGATTACAGGGATCTGAACAGGACAAGTCCCAAGGATGATTTCCCTTTGCCTCATATAGATGTTCTGGTTGACAACGCCGTAAAACATAAGGTATTCTCCTTTATGGATGGTTTCTCCGGTTATAATCAAACTAAAATGGCTCCCGAAGACATGGAGAAGACAACTTTTGTTACTCAGTGGGGTACCTTTTGCTACAAGGTCATGCCTTTTGGATTGAAGAACGCTGGGGAAACGTATCAGCCTGCCATGGTTGCTTTTTTTCATGACATGATCCATCATGAGATCGAGGTATACGTCGATGACATGATTGCAAGATCCCAGACGTAGGAAGAGCACCTTGACCATCTGCAGAAGTTATTCGACAGGTTGAAGTTGTACAAGCTGAGATTAAACCCGAACAAGTGCACCTTCGGGGTAAGATCTGGTAAGCTGCTGGGTTTCATTGTAAGCGAAAAGGGTATTCAGGTGGATCTGGCAAAGGTGAAGGCCATACAAGAGATGCCAGCTCCCCAAACAGAGAAAGAAGTCAGAGGCTTTCTAGGACGTCTGAACTACATTGCCCGATTCATCTCGCACCTGACTGCTACTTGTGAACCAATCTTCAAGTTACTGAAGAAAGATCAAGTGGTATGTTGGAATGATGAATGCCAGACCGCTTTTGAAAGGATCAAAGAGTATCTCCAAGAGCCACCCATTCTGATGCCTCTAGTTGAAGGGAGACCTTTGATCTTATACTTGACAGTACTCGATAATTCAATGGGGTGTGTGTTGGGTCAACATGACGAGTATGGCCGAAAATAGCATGCTATTTATTACCTTAGCAAAAAGTTTACCGGCTGCGAGACCCGATACTCGTTGCTCGAGAAAACTTGCTGCGCTTTGGCATGGGTTGCTCGCCGGCTGAGACAGTATATGCTGACTCACACTACTTTATTGATATCAAAGATGGATCCAATCAAGTATATCTTTGAGAAGCCTGCCTTGTCCGGAAGAATAGCGAGATGGCAGATGATATTGACTGAGTATGACATCCAATACACGACTCAAAAAGCAATCAAGGGAAGTGTGTTAGCAGACCATTTGGCACATCAGGAAGTGGATGATTACCAGTCTATGAACTTTGAATTCCTGGACGAGAATATCATGTTGGTAACTGACTGTAAGAAACCTGGACCGGATGAAGGATCTGAGGAAGGATCCCGATGGTCTATGTACTTTGATGGAGCTTCGAATGCTTTGGGCAATGGCATTGGCACCATGATTATATCTCCTAAAGGCTCTCATACTCCATTTACCGCCCGACTATGCTTCAACTGCACCAACAATATGGCGGAGTATGAAGCGTGCATCATGGATCTTCGAGCAGCAATTGACCTAAGGATTAAGTTTCTAAGTGTCTTCGTAGATTCCGCTCTCGTGATCAGTCAGATCAAAGGCGAGTGGGATACGAAACACCCTAACCTTATTCCTTACAAGGAGTATATATTAACGTTGCTTCCACATTTTGAGGAGATAACCTTTGAACACTTCCCTAGAGAGGAGAGTCAGTTGGCGGACGCGCTGGCTACGATGTCTTCTATGTTCAAAGTCAATTGGGACAACGAGGCTCCCCGGATTATCATTGAAAAATTGGACGAACCTGCACATTGCTGTGACATTGAGACTGAAGAGGTAATAGAAAAGCCCTGGTTTCACAAAGTAAAAAGGTATCTTGAGGCTCAGGAATACCTCGAGGGTGCATCTGTTAATGACAAGAAGTTTCTAAGGAGGTTCGCAGCAAAGTTCTTCATCAGCAATGGCATCCTTTACAAGCGTAACCATGATTCGACCCTACTGCGATGTGTGGATAAGAACGAAGCAGAAAGGATCATGACAGAATTACATGAAGAAACTTTCGGAACTCATTCCAGTGGACACACCATGGCAAAGAAAATCCTACGGGCAGGATATTATTGGTCCACAATGGAAGTCGACTGTTATCAGCATTCTCGGACATGTTACAAGTGCCAAGTCTATGCTGATAAGGTGCACATACCTCCAGTTCCTATGAACGTCTTGACAGCTCCTTGGCCTTTTGCAATGTGGGGCATTGATATGATCGGCGAGATCAGACCTACGGCATCCAACGGGCATTGTTTCATCTTGGTAGCAATTGATTACTTTACAAAGTGGGTCGAAGCAACTTCCTTTACTACCGTAACCAAGAACGTCGTGGCACGGTTCATTCGGCATAATCTGATCTATCAATACAGTGTACCTGAGAGGATCATTATGGACAATGGTCTGAATCTTAACAATAAGATGATCACTGAGCTCTGCAAGCAATTCAAGATACAGCATCACAACTCTTCTCCCTACCGGACGAAGATGAATGGGGTTGTTGAAGCGGCTAATAAGAACATTAAGAAGATTGTGCAGAAGATGACGGTGACATACAAACACTAGCACGAAATGTTACTATTTGCTCTTCAAGGGTACCGTACCTCAGCACGGACGTCAACAGGGGCAACACCTTATTCCTTGATTTATGGCATGGAGACAGTCTTGCCCATTGAAGTTCAGATACCCTCTCTTCGGATTATGAAGGATGCAGGTTTGAGCGAAGATGACTGGATTCAGACCCGGCTTGATCAGCTGAACCTAATCGACAAAAAGAGACATACTGCTATTTGTCATGGTCAGACGTATCAAAAACGGATGATCAAGGCATTTAACAAGAAATTCATACGACAAGAGTATCAAGTTGGGAACCTGGTTATCAAGCGCATTATCTTACCTCAAGGTGATCCCAGGGGCAATTGGACCCCTACTTTTGAAGGGCCATTTGTGGTTAAGAACATTTTCTCAGGAGGAGCTATGATTCTAACCACCATGGATGGTGACGACCTTCCTCACCCCGTCAATGCAGACATAGTGAAAAGATACTACGCATAATCAAAGACCCGTTAGGTTGACTGACCTAGGAAAAAATAAGGGCTTCCCAGCGAACCAAAATGGTAAGGGCAAAAATAAGGGATGAAAATGAAAAAAAACTGTACACCCGGTAAGTTGAAAACCTGAAAAGGAGGCTTGGGCAAAAATGGGTATCCCGGTGGGCTAAAAACCCGAAAGGGCGGTCCAGGCAAAAATTAGGGATCAAAGCGTAACACTATGTCTCATTGGATCACTTTGCATCTAGACTTCGGTATCGACTATCAAGCTCGGACGGCACTAATCAATCTGATCTACCTTCAACCAACAGCAAAGTGATGAGATGCTTGAGGACATAAGGGCAATGGCAGAGTTGGAACCCAGTGGGATTATTCACATAGCTGTTTTGTTTTTCACAATTTGTGTAAATTCTATCTCTCAGCGGCGTTCTCTTACAAGGACGTCAGCCTCCTGTACAAAAACGCCTATTTACAGGCCAAACTTCAAAATCAATACAATTCATTTTCAAATAAATTTCAAACTGTTTTTTCTTTATCTGTTTTGATTTGCAAAGAACGTCCAATGTTCATTTTTGATATATGCATTTGACATTAATTGTTGCTCATAAATACTTACATGCGAAACAAAAGACGAATTACTGGTAATATTAGAAACAGGGGCAATAAGAATTATCCAAACTGTACAGTTGCTCTATCCACCAGGTACAAAGGTAGATTCAGATGAAGAATATGGCTAAGATACCTTCACCCCCCGCAGAGTAAGACAGTAATGATAGCTCTCCCCAGCTAAGACTTGCAACCGTGAATGAATCGGTAATATTCTCCCCAAGCAGAGTTTATCTACCATCATCACTAAAAAGGCTTGATATCCCCGGAAGTCTTAATATTCCCCAACGGAATATAAGAATGCTCCCCGACAGAGTACAAGATATCCCCAGTGGAGTTAAAATTTTCCCAGCGCTGTTTGAAAAAGCTTCCCCAGCGGAGTTGGGAGAATCATCCCCAATAGACTCTGGAAGTTTATCCCCAACAGAGTACAAAAATAAATCTCTCCAGCCGAGTTCAAAGGATCATTCCCAGCAGAACTCAAAGGATTATCCCCATAAGAGTCTAAAAGGTTATTCCCATAGAAGTCGCAACCGAAGATCAACCCCAGCGGATTTCTTTCCTTTCACAAACAGGAATTCAATCCCCAATAGGATTCAATATCACCAGCAATGATAATTCATCCAGGTGGAATTTATCAGTGGAATCTTCAGCAGAACATCTCTTCCCCACAGAGTAATCTCCTCATCAGTTTATTCCCCCAACGGAGTCATCCTCTCCCGCAGGTTTATTCTCTTCGTTCGCCATCCCCGGCGGAAACGAAGAATCCAGTTCTATTCTTCAACAGCTATCTGGGAGTTATTTTCCCCAGCTAGAAACATTACATTTCCATACATCATGATACAGGCATATACGCATCATACCATACAATCTCATTTTTTTTAGAACATCATTGCTTGATATATCATGCATTTCATACATCATGACATTGCATATGACTAACTCTTTACCTTTTCAGGTAAAGACGAATCAATAAACATCGTTGGCTACTTATATGACCTGGTGGTCCCCTTAAAAAATAAATCTATTTAGGGCTGTTTCAGCGGATTCCTCAGAAAGATGCTGTTGTACCCCAAAATTTGTCCTCCCATATTCCTCAAGATTTGACAAGAATAACCCTCAAATTGCTCAAGATGGCTCAAAGGTTGTACAGTCAAGTCACCTCCTAAGACAGCTGAAACTAGGGTTTTGGCTCCTTCAAGGAATTTGGGGTTTCCAATGGTTCAAACAAGTCTCATAGGCCTATATGCATTCTCAAGCACCTACATGCCAAGTTTCAAGACTCACAGTGCCAATTTGCACAATCAAAAGCCTCATTTGACCTACAGTCAACTGCAAGGGCAAAATGGTCATTTTGCAGTCAAAAGTCAGAATTTTTGGTCAACATCTTATTTTGAGGTCACAATCATCATTTGATCAAGTCTTGATCATGATTCCACAAGAGTAGCTCAAAAATCATCAAGATGCAAAAAGTTACTATTTTTGGACAGCAGAAAAGTCAACTGTATCTTGACCAGGGCATAACTTTTTCATGGTTTATCATAAAAATACCATCCAATGCTCATTTTGAAGGGGATGACATTTCCTACAATCCATCTTCACACTCCATGTCCAAGAAATGCTCTCACAAAAAGTTATCAATTTCTACATTATAGGTCAAATTCAAAAGTCAACAAAAGTACCTTTTAAGTCAAAGACCATAACTTGAGATTGGTAAATCCAAATGACATGGGACCAAAGGCATTGGTTAGAGGACTTCAAGAGCTTTCCAAAATGTCCAAGAACATGTTCGTATGATCAAAATTGAGCAAGATATGCATTGGAGAAGTTGGGAAAGTTTTATGAATTTGCAAAAGTCAACTTTGCTCAAAATATCTTATTTTTGCTAATGGGCCTCAAATCTCTTCTTGAAACTTCATCCATGGCCTATGCACGGCCCATCAAGCTTAATTGAATTTATTTTCTTATTTTTGTTAATTAATTGGATTTTTAATTAATATTAATTCATTTAATTAATTTAAATTGTAGGAAAATACAAAGATTTGATTTTTCAATCTTTTTGTGAAGCAAATATGGTCAAGATATGCAGGCAATTTCGTGTACAAATCAAAGATGCAAAAATCTCCAAATTTGGCAACTTTATTCAATCATGAAAATGCAAAAAGATGTGATTTCCAATCAAAGATTCAATCATAAATTCCATGGATTCTTGCTCAAGATTGTGACCTAATTTAATTCCTCTATATATACACAAGCAAACCCTAATCCCATACACGTGAGAAAGCTGCAGACAAAGCCATAGCCATATTGAAAATTTTCCAAGAAAACTCTAAACTGATTTCTATATTCCAGGGCGATTCAAAGCTTTTTGTTGATTCTAACATCTTGCAGGAGTTCCCAGGAGTGTGTGGCAATCAAATTCAAGCCTTGAAGCTCAAAGAATCATCCTAAACAGAACCACAGTTTGAAGCTTTTTTCCAAAATCGTAAATACTGATTCATGCATATTTAACATATTTTTGTGATTGTTTTGTGTTGCTAGAGGCCATATGAAGCTAATGATATCACTTAATTGGACTATAACTCCCTAAATCACAAGTTGCCATGGACGATTTCTAGGGTTCCTGAACTTTGAAATTGGGGATTCCTAAACCAGGAAAAATTGAGACCACTAAGGCATATGGTTGGAATCCTGAGAACCAGACGAATCCAAATCAACCATCGCGAAATATTTATATATACTGCATCTCTATTCGCTATTTTTCGTCACCATGTTTAGTGGGGGTTAAAAAACCCCGCTATCTAATGTTATATTTACAGGTACCAGCGAAGAAGACGAGGACGTGTTAATGTCCCATTGGTCAGTTCAAAAAAGGCGCGCGTGTTTTTTGTTTTTATAGCATATGGATTAATTATTTAATATAATGATTACTTGTTATTCCAATAATGAATGAAGCGTGATGGTGGAGTGGTTAAGGCATTGATTTGGAAGCATTGGGACCTGGGTTCGAACCCCAGGTCCCCCAAAATATTTGTTTCTATTTTTCTTCATATAATTACATGCAGGCTTCAGGAGGTGGTCTACCATGTACCTCAAATATCCACGCGCCAGGTGTCTTCCAGCTCACATCTAATGGCCATGAGATGATGATCATCATACTCCCAGTCATCACATGCATGGACAATCACCAAAGTCAAAAGGGCTTGCAGCGTGTTGGGCCTTCAAATTTCCAAACATACCTCCATATTGGGCCAGCACCCCCCTGGTTCATTCTTTCTTTTTTTTTCTCTTTTATAATTTCCATTTAATTATTTTACTATTAATTATTTTTATTATTATTACTTAATTAACCAAATTAACTTTTTTTTTCATAATAAAATTCATTAAAACATAAAAAACCAAAAATATTTCTTTTAATTAATTAATTAGTTTTAGGGTTAATTTAACAATTTGCAAAATAATAACAAGCTTCTTTCTTTCTCAAAAAAAGGGTCAAAACCCTAGAACTTCTCTGATTCAATTTTTGCTCGCGCGTATGTTTGTTTTATCAATTTTTGATCCATATTTATGTAATTGTTCCGAGGATGTAATAGCGTTAATTAGGACTTTTTATCGCTTTTATTTATTTTCCGCAATTTACTTTTTCAAAGGGTTTGTTTTTGGCGATGTAAATACCCGACGCCTTGTAATAGCGTAGATTTATTTTCCGCAACTATTAACTGTTAGATGTATGTTAATTAGGCTATGCATGACAAGACTTATCTCTGAAATTAAAATCAACCCGTAGCTCACCATAACATGTACAAAGATAACATTAACTGAAACCTGACACACTCGCACATGCCACTCCTAGGGTACGCCTCACTTGGTTGCCTCGAAGTGGTCATTGAGTATAGGGTGTTTTAGAGGTCACCCTCTTGTCTAAAGATCCAAGTTGCCTCGAAATGGTTGCCTCGGATAAAACGATCTAAGACATTAGGGTTACCGCTAAGGCGTCCTACTATTGCTTTGGTGACCACATGTCCCTATAATCGAATTGACCCGAAAACTCCAACGACGGTGCTACCTACTTCTCAATAGTGGGATAGTACTGTCTAAAGGACATTTACACAGCTTAATTTCTTTTGAGTAGGTAGAGGTTCTTAGATACTTGCTCTTTCAAAACAAAAATACTTTTCGCACCTACACTTTTCTGACAAAAGTTTTCAAACAAACACTTCATACACTCTTGAGGACAGATACAAGAGTTAAATCGAAGTTTTCAAACAAAACTTTTTTCAAAACCCATAAACACAAAAAAAGCAAAAACACTTTTGAAAACATAGTGAGCAAGTACCTAAGAGCCCGTGGATAACCACGGATAGAAAGGGTGCTAACACCTTCCCTTTCTATAATCTACCTCCCGAACCGAGAAACATCTCGAAAAGGAATTTTGTTGTGCTTTTGTCCTTTCCTTGTTGGAGAAAATAAAAGACAGTGGCGACTCTTGCTTACCGCGACATTTCGCGAAACAACATTCCAAAACAGTCAGTTCTATTTCCACCAATCACAGAACTGGCGACTCTGCTGGGAACATGTTTATAAGTGAGGTGTACCTTAGGATTAGATCACCATGTTTTCAATTGTATGCCTTGAATGCTTTAATATTGTGGGCTTGCATCGGAGTTTTATAGATCCTAACCCGGATCTGGGGGATACCCTTTATAAGTAGCAACAAACTGTGAGGGAACTGTGTGGGGTATACCGACATGGTTGAAGTAGTTGCTACGTTGATGTGGCACTTTAGTGAGTACCGGTAACCCTTGAGTCAAGTCAAGGAGAGTACGGGGCCGCCGCGTGGTGTCGTGAAGCATCAACTGACCTTAGAACCTTATTTGACCATCCTGGCCTCTTTAGGGGTAGTGAGATGACCGACTTTGGTGCAGTTCGAAGTTGGTAGATACTCGATACTACACTCATTGAGGGTTATTTTCTTGGAATATTTTGGTCGCCAGTTAAGTGGCTAAATCAAAACAATGAACATAGAAAACAATCCAATGATATTGAGCTCCTTAGAACCCGGTTACTATTCATAGGACAGGTTTTGAGCCAACTAACTTCAAGAGGGTAGTACCTAAACTTCATGCTGGCCTAAACTCTAAGGGTTGTCTGGTGTGACTTGTGTGCCTTTACCATGTTTGCCTTTGTGAATACTTGTGGTGTGCCTTTATCATAAAATCATAACATCATAAAGCATCATATGCATTTGCTAACCACTTCAAGGGTTCGAATCTTCATCTTTGTTCTTGTTTTGTAGGACATGGAGTCTCTCCGCAGGAAAACAATTCAGGTTAACCTTGTAAGGATCCCCCTCAGCTCAAGGAGCTTACATCCAGGATTCCCGAGAGCTCTCCCTTCAGTGAAAGACATGGTAGACTACTCAGCTTGGTCAACACCAACATTGAAGAAGATATGGTAAAAGTTCTCTTCCAGTTCTTTGACCCTCTGCACCACTGTTTTACATTCCCGGATTATCAATTGGTGGCTACTTTGGAAGAATTTTCTCAACTTCTGAAAATTCCTATTCTTAGTCAACCACCCTACAACGGTACGGAAAAGGAACCAAAACTTGAAGAGGTTGCTCAAGCATTACGTCTGCAACCATCTGACATCAAGGGGCATTGGGAAATCAAAAGTGGTATCAAGGGATTCTTGGCAAAATTCCTGTTTGAGAAGGCACAAGAATGTTGGAATTCTCTCGACCTGCAAGCCTTTGAAGAGATTGTGGCACTCCTTGTCTATGGGTTGGTGTTGTTCCCGAATCTTGATCAACTTATAGATATAAATGCTGTCAAGATTTTCATGTCCAGGAATCCCATACCTACATTGCTTAGGGACATCCTCCACTCATTTTACACTCGAACAATGAGAAAAAGAGGTGTTCTCATGTGATGCACTCCTCTCCTGGCAAGGTGGTTTATTTCGCACCTTCCACAATCAGTTCTGAAGAACGAGCGGGGTTTAAGGTGGTCACAACGATTGATGACTCTTACACATTCTGATATACATTGGTGTTCTTGGTCCAGAGAAAATGTCACTATCATTGATCGTTACGGAGAATTTCCTAATGTTCCTTTACTTGGAATTAGAGGAGGCATTACTTACAACCCCTGTCTGTCTTTGAGACAATTTGGATATGCTCGGAGGGATGGCCCTCATGATATGCTGATTCCTGACATAGTTTTTGACTTCGACAACAATGCGTAAGGACTTCGTCAAAGGTTCATCAGAGCTTAGAGGATGCCTAACAAGGTAGATAGTAAGACACTGGGGCACAAGAATTCCATCCCCCTTGAGCCTTACCTCAAGTGGGTACGAACCCGCTCCTAGAAGCTTATGATGTCATATCCTCACATTCTCCCCGTGATCAAAGAGCCCGTTATGGAAGGAGATGTTCCATACACCATTCTGCATCCTGACATGCCATCATCATGGGAAGAAATGCAAAAGAGCTGGATCCAACTCAAGGAAGAGCGGAATTCTCTTGAAGCCAGTTTACATGCCAGCGAGAAGAAGGTCTTGGAGCTCACCCGCCTAATTCACGAGGAAAAGACCCTCAACACTTATATCGCTCCAAAGAGGATGTGCATTGTCTTTTGGAATTAAGTATTTTGTAATATTTCGCCCATGAGGCACTGATGTACTAAACAACTTATTTCTTAATGTGACGTGTGTTCCTTTTTTGTCTGCAATGAATTTGAATTTTCAAACCCTTGAATGCATTGCATAAATAGCATACCATGCATCATATGCATAACAGGTACACTTTTTACAGGTCACTTATCTTCTTCGCTGTTTATTTCAGCAATCATCATGACTTCTGAACCTACCACTGAACAAGCTATCAAGGCCCTCCAGGCCCAGAATGCCCAGTTCCAAGAGTTGGTTATGAGCTTAGCCAAGGGTCAACAGGAGTTGAAGACCCTGATTCTGAAGAAGAAGAAGAAGAAGAGGATCGTCTTGTTCAATACTGGACGCAGATTTGGGAATGGACTACAAAATGAGGTTGATCTGACTGCTTCCTCTGTAGGGAAAGACAGTCCCCAAGAGAGAAGGGTTCCTAGTCTTGTGGTCTCCGACAACGAGACTGATTATGATGATGAACAGTATCTCCTGCTGAGGATAGGTATAAACAGCTGGAGGACCGCTTAAGTGCTATGGAGATACAGAATGTTCCCGGGTTGGACTTTGGAGACCTAGGCTTATCCTCTGGGGTGGTGATTCCCCATAAGTTCAAGGCACCTGCTTTTGCCAAATACGACAGAGCTTCCTGTCCTAAGATGCACCTCCGGTCGTATGTGAGGAAGATCCAACCTTATACAGCTGACAAGAATTTGTGGATCCATTTCTTCCAGGATAGTCTTTCAGGGACTCAACTCGAATGGTTCTATCAGCTGGATGGAGCCAGTATTCGTAACTGGGAGGATTTGGCCACTGCGTTCTATAAGAAGTATCAGTATAATTCTGACCTCGCTCCTACGCGTACCCAACTCCAGGGTATGTCACTAGGGACGGGTGAAGGATTTAAGGAGTATGCTCAAAAGTGGAGAGACCTTGCTGGAAGGGTGCAGCCACCTCTGACTGACCGTGAGCTTGTTGATATGTTCTTGGGGACCCTGTCTGGTCCGTTCTTCAACCATTTGATTGGAAATTCTTCTACCGGGTTTACAGACCTTATCTTGACTGGTGAGAGAATAGAAGCTGGTATCAAGTCTGGGAAGATACAGAAAGGTTCCTCCTCGAGCACTGAAAAGAAGCCCTTCAAGAAGGAATCTAGTGTTGTCTATGGTTCAAGGAGACAGAATAAACCAGAACGCCGCCAAGCTGTCAACGCGGTGGTTATTTCAAAACCTGCTACTGCTCCTCAGCATCACAACCAGCAAAGGGGTGAGAGACCCAGAAGTCAGTTTACTCGACTCAGTATGACCTTGTCCCAGATATTGCCGCAGTTACTGACAACTAACCTGGTGACTATAAAAGAAGCTCCGAAGGTTGTAAACACAACATCCCCAAAGTACAATCCTAATGCCCGCTGCGCTTATCACTCTGATAGCCCGGGGCATACTACGGATGATTGTTGGGCTCTGAAGAATAAGGTTCAGGACCTTATTGATGCTAAAGAGATAGAGTTCGAGGCGCCCGAAAGGCCCAATGTTGTGACTGCTCCCATGCCCAAGCATGGAGTGAATGATGTAGAGGAAGACCTGTATGTAGCCTCTGTGGATGATATTGTTACTCCGTTGTTGACTGTCAAGAGGAACCTATTGCTAGCCGGTTTATTTCCGGGATGTAGTGAAGGTTGCCATCTGTGTTCCGTTTCACCTACTGGTTGCCCATCTTTGAAGTCAGGTATCCAAAACCTGATGGACAATAAAGAAATCCTGTTTGAGAAGATTCTTGTTCCTGCTACCCCTACTGAAGAAGTGTCCATTGTTACTATCTTCAACAATTCTCCCAAAGCTCCCTCAAAGAAGCCTGTCAAAATTGCGCCTGTTCAGAAGATTGCACCCATCATCATCACTATTCTAGGGCCCATCCCCTATGCATCTAACAAAGTTGTCCCTTGGCACTATGGGGCAGATGTTTATGTGCTCGGAGTTAAGCAAGAGTTTGATACTAGTACCGGCGTCAGCAACATCACTGGGCCTGCCAAAGTCACCCGCAGTGGTAGACTGTTCTCACCAGATATTGCGCCACCAGCTATCCAGAGACCTCTTGTCATCACACCTGCAAGTGTGCCTATTTCCCTTCCTGATCAAGTTCCCATTTCTACCCCTGTTGCTGAGTCATCTGACGCTCGGGGCAAGGAGATCGCTACTGATATGCCTGCCCAGACGGAGGCACCAAAGATAACCACTGTTGAAGCTTCCAAGCAGGAGATGGAAGAAATTCTTAAGATTATCAAGAAGAGTGATTTTAATGTAGTTGAGCAGCTGGGGCACACCCCATCAAAAATTCCTATGCTATCACTGTTGTTGTGTTCAGAGGCCCATGCCAAGGCTCTGATTACCTTCCTGAAGACGACCCACGTGCCACAAGAGACATCAGCTGATCAGTTTACCGATTGTATGGCCAACTTAACTGCTGATAATGGTCTGGGTTTCTCCGACGCTGATCTGACTGCTAAGGGGAAGAACCATAACGATGCCCTGTATGTCTCCATTGAATGCAGGGGCACTACTCTTGCCCATGTGCTGGTTGACACTGGTTCCTCGTTGAACGTATTACCCAAGAAGGCTCTAGACAGGTTGGACTGCGCGGGGTTGGAATTAAAGCCAAGTAACATTGTTGTCCGGGCCTTTGACGGGTCTAAAAGGATGGTACATGGCGAGGTTGACATTCCAATCAGGGTTGGTTCTCAGGTCTTTGATTCTACATTCTACGTGATGGATATTCGACCATCCTATTCTTGTTTTCTGGGTCGTCCATGGATCCATAAAGTTGGAGTTGTGACCTCCACACTACATCAGAAGATGAAATACCCAGTCAGAGGGAAGATTGTGACAGTTCAGGGGGAGGAAGAGTACATGGTCAGCCACCTCAACTCGTTCCGGTACATAGAGATGGATGGGGAATTCATTGAGACTCCATTCCAGCACTTTGAAGAGGTTCCTCAGACACTGGCATCAGTTGAGACTGTGATTGAAGATTCTCCTTTGAAGATGGCTTCCTTAAAGGATGCCCGGGTTGTTGTTGAGAAGGGTGAGTGCGCAAACTGGGGCCGACTTCCTGATTTCACTCAGAATACTGACAAGTTTGGTTTGGGTTTCACTGCAGAAGCTCAGAGGGTTGTTCGTCGTGCAAGGGTTGGAAGACCTCCTGTGTTCATCAGCAACTCGGGAGTAAATGCTATTGAAGACGACGTGGAGGAATCTGAATTCGACAGCTGGATCTACCCTACGACCAACAGTGGACCAAGCAACTGGACAGCGAAAGACTTCGTCCCTATTACTTTTGTGACTCAGTAATGAACTCCTTCTTTGTTTTGAATTTGTAACAAACAATATTGCGAAACTTTATGGCCCGGTGTCTTACCCGGGGCACCGTGGCTTCATTTGTGAGGGCTTTTGTGTGTCATTTTCATATATCATGAATAAAAGCATTGGACGTTTTTTACATTTCATATCTTGCGCTCCTTGTCTTTCTTTATTATATATTGCAAAACAGCTATTTACACACACTCACATATACAGGTCCCAATCCATTCTGGATCTCACTGGTAACGACTCCGCTACTGCCAGTTATGACTTCGAAAATCCGATCAACTTAGCCGAAGACGAAGGTGAAGATGATTGCGAAGTGCCTGGTGAGCTTGCAAGACTGCTACTCCAGGAAGAGAGGGCCATTCAGCCACATGAAGAGCCAGTGGAAAGGGTAAATCTAGGTACTGAGACAGAAAGAAAGGAAGTCAAGATTGGTGCCAATCTGGAGTCCAGTGTGAAACAATGGTTGATTCAGATGCTGTATGACTACGTGGAAATCTTTGCCTGGTCTTACGAAGACATGCCTGGGTTGGACACCAACATTGTGGTTCATCACCTGCCTACCAAGGAGGAATGCCCTCCGGTAAAACAGAAGGTTCGTCGTATGCGCCCAGAGATATCCGAGAAAATCAAAGTTGAGGTTATGAAACAATTCGACGCCGGTTTTCTAGCAGTGACTTCTTACCCTCAGTGGGTTGCCAATGTGGTTCCAGTACCAAATAAAGATGGTAAGGTCCGAATGTGTGTTGACTACAGGGATTTGAACAGGGCGAGCCCTAAGGATGACTTCCCTCTGCCTCACATCGACGTTCTGGTTGACAACACTGCCCAGCATAAGGTATTCTCCTTCATGGACGGTTTCTCCGGCTACAATCAAATCAAGATGGCTCCTGAAGACATGGAGAAAACCACTTTTGTTACTCAGTGGGGCACCTTTTTCTACAAGGTCATGCCGTTTGGGATGAAAAATGCTGGGGCAATGTATCAGCGTGCCATGGTTGCTCTGTTTCATGACATGATCCATCATGAGATAGAATTATACGTCGATGATATGATTGCAAGGTCTCAAACTGAGGAAGAACACCTTGACCATCTACAGAAGCTGTTTGACCGGTTGAAGTTGTACAAGCTGAGATTAAACCCGAATAAGTGCACCTTCGGGGTGAGATCTGGAAAATTGCTAGGTTTCGTCGTGAGCGACAAAGGTATTCAAGTGGACCCTGCCAAAGTGAAAGCCATACAAGAGATGCCAGTTCCCAAGACAGAGAAAGAAGTCAAAGGATTTCTAGGACGGCTGAACTACATTGCCCGATTCATCTCACATCTAACTGCTACCTGTGAACCAATCTTCAAGCTACTGAAGAAAGATCAAGTAGTACGTCGGAATGATGAATGTCAGGCCGCTTTCGAAAGAATCAAAGAGTATCTCCAAGAGCCACCCATTCTGATGCCACCGGTTGAAGGGAGACCTCTGATCTTATACTTGATAGTACTCGACAACTCAATGGGGTGTGTGCTAGGTGAGCATGACGAGTCTGGCCGATAAGATCACGCTATTTATTACCTTAGCAAAAAGTTTACCGACTGTGAGACCCGATATTCATTGCTCGAGAAAACTTGCTGCGCTTTGGTATGGGCTGCTCGCCGGCTGAGACAGTATATGTTGACTCACACTACTCTGTTGATCTCAAAAATGGATCCAATCAAGTATATCTTTGAAAAGCCTGCCTTGTCCGGAAGAATAGCAAGATGGCAGATGATCTTGACTGAATATGACATCTAGTACACGACTGAAAAAGCAATCAAGGGGAGTGTAATGGCAGACCATTTGGCACATCAGGCAGTGGATGACTACCAGTCGATGAACTTTGAATTTCCTGACGAGAATATCAAGATAGTGACTGATTGTGAAGTACCTGGACCGGATGAAGGACCTGAGGAAGGATCCCAATGGTCTATGCACTTTGACGGAGCCTCAAACGCTTTGGGTAACGGTATTGGCGTTGTGATTATATCTCCTAAAGGCTCTCATACTCCACTTACCGCCCGACTATGTTTCAACTGCACCAACAACATGGCGGAGTATGAAGCATGCATCATGGGTCTTCGAGCTGCAATTGACCTAAGGATCAAGTTTCTGAGTGTCTTCGGAGATTCCGCTCTCGTGATCAGTCAGATCAAAGGCGAGTGGGATACGAAACACCCAAATCTTATTCCTTACAAGGAGTATGTATTGACGTTGCTTCCCCATTTCGAGGAGATAACTTTTGAACACTTCCCAAGAGAGGAGAATCAGTTGGCGGACGCGTTAGCTACGATGTCTTCTATGTTCAAAGTCAAATGGGACAACGAGGCTCCCCGGATCATTATTTGGAAATTGGATGAACCTGCATATTGCTGTGACCTTGAGACGGAAGAGGTAACAGAAAAACCTTGGTATCATGAAGTGAAGAGGTATCTTGAAGCTCAAGAATACCCCGAGGGTGCATCGGTTAATGACAAGAAGTTTCTGAGAAGATTCGCGGCAAAGTTCTTCCTCAGGAATGACATTCTTTACAAACGAAACCATGATTCAACCTTACTGCGTTGTATGGATAAAACTGAAGCAGAAAGGATCATGGCAGAGCTGCATGAAGGTACCTTCGGAACTCATTCCAGTGGACATACCATGGCAAATAAAATCCTTCGGGCAGGATATTACTGGTCCACAATGGAAGCCGACTGTTATCAGCATTCTCAGACGTGTCACAAATGCCAGATCTATGCTGATAAGGTGCATATCCCTCCAGTTCCTTTGAACGTCTTGACCGCACCTTGGCCTTTTGCAATGTGGGGCATTGATATGATCGGCGAGATCATACCTACAGGATCCAACAGGCATCGCTTCATCCTGGTGGCGATTGATTACTTTACGAAGTGGGTTGAAGCAGCTTCCTTTGCCACCGTAACCAAGAATGTCGTGGCACGGTTCATTCGGCATATCCTGATCTGTCGATACAGTGTACCTGAGAGGATCATTACGGATAATGGTACCAATCTTAACAACAAGATGATCACTGAGCTCTGCGAGCAATTCAAGATACAGCACCACAACTCTTCTCCTTACCGGCCAAAGATGAATGGGGCCGTAGAAGCAGCTAATAAAAACATTAAGAAGATTATGCAGAAGATGACAGTGACCTACAAAGATTGGCATGAGATGTTACCATTTGCTCTTCATGGGTACCGTACCTCAGCACGGACGTCAACAGGGGCAACACCCTTTTCCTTGGTATACGGCATGGAGGAAGTCTTGCCCATTGAAGTTCAGATACCCTCTCTCTGAATCATGAAAGATGCAGGCTTGAGTGAAGATGACTGGATCCAGACTCGGCTTGATCAACTGAACCCAATCGACGAAAAGAGACTCACCGCTATTTGTCATGGGCAGACGTACCAAAAACGGATGATCAAGGCATTTAACAAGAAAGTCAGACGACAAGAGTATCAAGTCGGAGACCTGGTAATCAAGCGCATCATTCTACCTCAAGGTGATCCCAGGGGCAAATGGACCCCTACGTACGAAGGGCCATTTGTGGTTAAGAATATCTTCTCAGGAGGAGCGATGATTCTAACTACCATGGATGGTGACGACCTTCCTCACCCCGCCAATGCAGACATAGTAAAAAGATACCACGCATGATTAAAGACCCGCTAGGTCGACTGGCTTAGGCAAAAATAAGGGCTTCCCGGTGAACCAAAAGGGTTCGGGCAAAAATAAGAGATGAAAATAAAAAAAATTTGTACACCCGGCAAGTCGAAAACCTGAAAAGGCGGCTTGGGCAAAAATGGGTATTCCGGTGGGCTGAAAACCCGAAAGGGCGGTCCAGGAAAAAGTTAGGGATAAGCGTAATACTATGTCTCATTGGATCACCCTGCATCCAGACTTCGGTATCGACCATCAGGCTCGGACGGCACCAATCAATCAGATTCATCTTCAACTAAGCAGCAAAGTGATGAGACGCTTGAAGACATAAAGGCGATAGCAGAGTTGGAACCCAGTGGGATATTTTTCACATAGCTGTTTTGTTTCCTTTTCACAAATTGAATAAACTCTATTTTGTTCGGCGGCGTTCTCTTACTAGGACGTCAGCCTCTTGTACAAAAACGCCTATTTACAGGCAAATTTCAAAATCAATACAAACTCACTTTTCAGACAAATTGCCAATTGTTTTTCCTTTATCTGTTTTGTTTTGCAAAGAACGTCCAATGTTCATTTTTGATATATGCATTTGACATTAATTGCCACTCATAAATATTTGCATGCGAAACAAAGGATTAATTACGGGTGACATCGGAAGCAGGGGCAATAAGAATTGTCTAAGCGATCTAGTTGCTCTGTCCACCAAGGTACCAAGGTAAGTTCAGCTGAAGAACATGACCAAGATACCTTCACTCCCCACAGAGTAAGACAAGATTCAGCAATACTCTCCCCAAGCAGAGTTGGTCTCCCATCAGCCCTAAAAAGGCACAATTCCCCAGCAACTCAGCAATACTCTCCCCCGAGCAGAGTTGGTCTACCATCAGTCCTGGAAAAGTTGGGTATCCCCAGAAGATCTTAATATTCCCTAGCAGAATATACAAATATCCTCAGCAAGCATCCCCGACAGTCTTAATATTCCTCGACAGAGATATAAGATTGTTCCCCGGCGGAATACAGACACCCCAGTGGAGCCACTTCCCCAGTGCAGTCCAAAAAGTTTCCCCAAGAGAGTTGAATCATCTTACCCAGTAGATTCTGGAAGCTTGTCCCCTACAGAGTACAAATATCTCTCCCCAGCCATATTCAAAGGTTATTCCCCACCAGAGTCTAACTGGGTTATCCTCAGCAAATTGCAACGGAAAGATCGTCCTCAGCAAAGTTCTTCCTATCCCTAGCGGAGTTCATCAAATTCCCCAACAGAGCTTATCAATGGAATCCTCAGCGGAGTTATCGTTAAAATCTCAGCAAAGCATCTCTTCCCCACAGAGTAATTCCCCGCAGAGTAATCTCTTCACCAAGTTTATCCCCCAACGGAGTCATCTTCTCCTACAGGTTTATTCTTGAAATCATCTTCGTTCATCATCCCCAGCAGCAACGAAGAACTCTACTCTTCAACATCAGCCCAGGATTTAACAAACTTCCTGGCATCTGTCAAGGATTTATTTTCCCAGACGAAAATACATTCATAAACATGTCACATTTCATACCTCTTGCTTACATACATGATAAAGTGCATACGGCACAATCTCATTCATTCTTGAGAACATCATGATATCATGCATTTCATACATCATGACATTGCATACTACTAATGTTTTGCCTTTTCAGGAAAAGGTCAATTCAAAGATGATTACCATCAACCTTTGAAGTTCCAGATCAACACCTGTAACTAGCCAGGAAATATCTGTGGACGACTGATTGTAGATCTACACCTGTAACTAGCCAGGAAAGTTATCTACATGAAGAGATTAAAGATTAACACTTGTAACAGGCCAGGAAATCATCTTTCTTTCTCAGGTCAGAGATTAATACCTGAAACCAGACAGGAAAACTATCTCCTCGACCAACTTTTCTTAAGTTCCAGATCAACACCTGTAACTAGCCAGGAAATATCTGTGGACGACTGATCGTAGATCTATACCTGTAACTAGCCAGGAAAGTTATCTATATTGAAGAGATTGAAGATTAATACCTGTAGCAAGCCAGGAAAACTATCTTTCTTTCCCAGGTCAGAGATTAATACCTGAAACTAGACAGGACAACTATCTCATTGGCCAGCCTTCTTAAGTTCTGGATCAATACCTGTAACTAGCCAGGAAATATCTGTGGACGACGGATTGTTGATTAATACCTGAAACCAGACAGGACAACTATCTACTCGACCATCATCAGGTAACCCTACACCGGTTCCTTCTCTTCCAAGATGCAGTTTTACACGGACTCATCATCAGGCAACCCTACACAGGTTCCTTCATTCAACCTACCAAGTTACAATTCAACAAACAATCTCCAGATGGCATCTATAAGCCCATCCCCGACAAGATTCTGTCACATCTCCAGATGGCATCGTTAAGCCCATCCTCCTATCCATCGTATCTCCAAATGGCATCTGTAAGCCCATTCCCGACATCACATTGCTGATACTACACCATGCGAGTGCAAATTTCTGGGCACTCTAGTGTTCAATCATCTTCCACCTTCAGATCACGAAAGGAACGCAAGCCAATCTACCTCCTTAGGTTTAAGAAGATTGAACAGGGGCAACTGTTGTACCCCAAAATTTTCCCTCCCATATTCCTCAAGATTTGACAAGAATAACCCTTAAATTGCTCAAGATGGCTCAAAGGTTGTAAAGTCAAGTCACCTCCTAAGACAGCTGAAACTAGGGTTTTGGCTCCTTCAAGGAATTTGGGGTTTCCAATGGTTCAAACAAGTCTCATAGGCCTATATGCATTCTCAAGCACCTACATGCCAAGTTTCAAGACTCACAGTGCCAATTTGCACAATCAAAAGCCTCATTTGACCTACAGTCAACTGCAAGGGGAAAATGGTCATTTTGCAGTCAAAAGTCAGAATTTTTGGTCAACATCTTATTTTGAGGTCACAATCATCATTTGATCAAGTCTTGATCATGATTCCACAAGAGTAGCTCAAAAATCATCAAGATGCAAAAAGTTACTATTTTTGGACAGTAGAAAAGTCAACTGTATCTTGACCAGGGCATAACGTTTTCATGGTTTATCAGAAAAATACCATCCAATTCTCATTTTGAAGGGGATGACATTTCCTACAATCCATCTTCACACTCCAAGTCCAAGAAATGCTCTCACAAAAATTTATCAATTTCTACATTATAGGTCAAATTCAAAAGTCAACAAAAGTACCTTTTAAGTCAAAGACCATAACTTGAGATTGGTAAATCCAAATGACATGGGACCAAAGGCATTGGTTAGAGGACCTCACGAGCTTTCCAAAATGTCCAAGAACATGTTCATATGATCAAAATTGAGCAAGATATGCATTGGAGAAGTTGGGAAAGTTTTATGAATTTGCAAAAGTCAACTTTGCTCAAAATATCTTATTTTTGCTAATGGGCCTCAAATCTCTTCTTGAAACTTCATCCATGGCCTATGCACGGCCCATCAAGCTTAATTGAATTTATTTTCTTATTTTTGTTAATTAATTGGATTTTTAATTAATATTAATTCATTTAATTAATTTAAATTGTAGGAAAATACAAAGATTTGATTTTTCAATCTTTTTGTGAAGCAAATATGGTCAAGATATGCAGGCAATTTCGTGTACAAATCAAAGATGCAAAAATCTCCAAATTTGGCAACTTTATTCAATCATGAAAATGCAAAAAGATGTGATTTCCAATCAAAGATTCAATCATAAATTCCATGGATTCTTGCTCAAGATTGTGACCTAATTTAATTCCTCTATATATACACAAGCAAACCCTAATCCCATACACGTGAGAAAGCTGCAGATAAAGCCATAGCCATATTGAAAATTTTCCAAGAAAACTCAAAACTGATTTCTATATTCCAGGGCGATTCAAAGCTTTTTGTTGATTCTAACATCTTGCAGGAGTTCCCAGGAGTGTGTGGCAATCAAATTCAAGCCTTGAAGCTCAAAGAATCATCCTAAACAGAACCACGGTTTGAAGCTTTTTTCCAAAATCGTAAATATTGATTCATGCATATTTAACATATTTTTGTGATTGTTTTGTGTTGCTAGAGGCCATATGAAGCTAATGATATCACTTAATTGGACTATAACTCCCTAAATCACAAGTTGCCATGGATGATTTCTAGGGTTCCTGAACTTTGAAATTGGGGATTCCTAAACCAGGAAAAATTGAGACCACTAAGGCATATGGTTGGAATCCTGAGAAGCAGACGAATCCAAATCAACCATCACGAAATATTTATATATACTGCATCTCTATTCGCTATTTTTCGTCACCATGTTTAGTGGGGGTTAAAAAACCCCGCTATCTAATGTTATATTTACAGGTACCAGCGAAGAAGACGAGGACGTGTTAATGTCCCATTGGTCAGTTCAAAAAAGGAGCGCGTGTTTTTTGTTTTTACAGCATATGGATTAATTATTTAATATAATGATTACTTGTTATTCCAATAATGAATGAAGCGTGATGGTGGAGTGGTTAAGGCATTGATTTGGAAGCATTGGGACCTGGGTTCGAACCCCAGGTCCCCCAAAATATTTGTTTCTATTTTTCTTCATATAATTACATGCAGGCTTCAGGAGGTGGTCTACCATGTACCTCAAATATCCACGCGCCAGGTGTCTTCCAGCTCACATCTAATGGCCATGAGATGATGATCATCATACTCCCAGTCATCACATGCATGGACAATCACCAAAGTCAAAAGGGCTTGCAGCGTGTTGGGCCTTCAAATTTCCAAACATACCTCTATATTGGGCCAGCACCCCCCTGGTTCATTCTTTTTTTTTTCTCTTTTATAATTTCCATTTAATTATTTTACTATTAATTATTTTTATTATTATTACTTAATTAACCAAATTAACTTTTTTTTTCATAATAAAATTCATTAAAACATAAAAAACCAAAAATATTTCTTTTAATTAATTAATTAGTTTTAGGGTTAATTTAACTAATTGCAAAATAATAACAAGCTTCTTTCTTTCTCAAAAAAAGGGTCAAAACCCTAGAACTTCTCTGATTCAATTTTTGCTCGCGCGTATGTTTGTTTTATCAATTTTTGATCCATATTTATGTAATTGTTCCGAGGATGTAATAACGTTAATTAGGACTTTTTATCGCTTTTATTTATTTTCCGCAATTTACTTTTTCAAAGGGTTTGTTTTTGGCGATGTAAATACCTGACGCCTTGTAATAGCGTAGATTTATTTTCCGCAACTATTAACTGTTAGATGTATGTTAATTAGGCTATGCATGACAAGACTTATCTCTGAAATTAAAATCAACCCGTAGCTCACCATAACATGTACAAAGATAACATTAACTGAAACCTGACACACTCGCACATGCCACTCCTAGGGTACACCTCACTTGGTTGCCTCGAAGTGGTCATTGAGTATAGGGTGTTTTAGAGGTCGCCCTCTTGTCTAAAGATCCAAGTTGCCTCGAAACTGTTGCCTCGGATAAAACGATCTAAGACATTAGGGTTACCGCTAAGGCGTCCTACTATTGCTTTGGTGACCACATGTCCCTATAATCGAATTGACCCGAAAACTCCAACGACGGTGCTACCTACTTCTCAATAGTGGGATAGTACTGTCTAAAGGACATTTACACAGCTTAATTTCTTTTGAGTAGGTAGAGGTTCTTAGATACTTGATCTTTCAAAACAAAAATACTTTTCACACCTACACTTTTCTGACAAAAGTTTTCAAACAAACACTTCATACACTCTTGAGGACAGATACAAGAGTTAAATCGAAGTTTTCAAACAAAACTTTTTTCAATAGTGAGCAAGTACCTAAGAGCCCGTGGATAACCACGGATAGAAAGGGTGCTAACACCTTCCCTTTCTATAATCTACCTCCCGAACCGAGAAACATCTCGAAAAGGAATTTTGTTGTGCTTTTGTCCTTTCCTTGTTGGAGAAAATAAAAGACGGTGGCGACTCTTGCTTACCGTGACATTTCGCGAACCAGCATTCCAAAACAGTCAGTTCTATTTCCACCGATCACAGATGCTCTCACAAGACTTTTGTCTGGTTCAGCTAAATCAATTCTAAGATTTTTCTGATTCTTATCCAGCCAAAGTCAATCCAAGACCTTCTCTAGTTCAGACAGATCGACATTAAGATCTCCCTGATTCTTATTCCAGTTGAAGATATTCCAAGACTTTCGTCTGGTTCAGTTAAATCGATTCTAAGATTTTTCTGATTCTTATCCAGTCAAAGTTAATCCAAGACTTTCTCTGGTTCAATCAGATCGACGCTAAGATCTCCCTGATTCTTATTCCAGTTGAAGATATTCCAAGACTTTCGTCCGGTTCAGTTAAATCGATTCTAAGATTTTTCTGATTCTTATCCAGTCAAAGTTAATCCAAGACCTTCTCTGGTTCAGTCAGATTGACACTAAGATCTCCCTCATTCTTATTCCAGTTGAAGATACTCCAAAACTTTCATCTAGTTCAGTTAAATCGATTCTAAGATTTTTCTGATTCTTATCCAGTCAAAGTTAATCCAAGACCTTCTCTAGTTCAGTCAGATCGACGTTAAGATCTCCCTGATTCTTATTCCAGTTGAAGATATTCCAAGACTTTTGTCTGGTTCAGTTAAATCGATAAGATTTTTCTGATTCTTATCCAGTCAAAGTTAATCCAAGACCTTCTCTGGTTCAGTCAGATCGACGCTAAGATCTCCCCGATTCTTATTCCAGTTGAAGATATTCCAAGACTTTCGTCTGGTTCAGTTAAATCGATTCTAAGATTTTTCTGATTCTTATCCAGTCAAAGTTAATCCAAGACCTTCTCTGGTTCAGTCAGATTGACGCGAAGATCTCCCTGATTCTTATTCCAGTTGAAGATATTGCAAGACTTTCGTCTGGTTTAGTTAAATCGATTCTAAGATTTTTCTGATTCTTATCCAGTCAAAGTTAATCCAAGACATTCTCTGGTTCAGTCAGATTGACGCTAAGATCTCCCTGATTCTTATTCCAGTTGAAGATATTCCAAGACTTTCGTCTGGTTCAGTTAAATCGATTCTAAGATTTTTCTGATTCTTATCCAGTCAAAGTTAATCCAAGACATTCTCTGGTTCAGTCATATCGACGCTAAGATCTGCCTGATTCTTATTCCAGTCGAAGACCTCCTATCAACAATCTCCAAATGGCATCTGTAATCCCATTCCCGACATCACGATGCTGATACCACTTCATGCGAGTGCAAATTTCTTGGCACTCTAGTGTTCAATCATCTTCCACCTTCGGATCACGAAAGGCACGAAAGCCAATCTACATCCTCAGGTTTAAGAATATTGAACAGGGTCAGCTGTTGTACCCCAAAATTTTCCCTCTCGTACTTCTCAAAACATTGCAATAAAAATCTCTAAGTTGATCAAGTTTGCTCAAGAGTGGGTCAAACAAATCATCTCCTAAGGCAGTCAACCCCAAATTAGGGTTTTGTGTTGCATCAAGATCCTAGTGTCCAAATGACCTAAAATTCTCCCTAATGTCCTAATATGTTCTCAATTTCATCCATGTCAAATTTCAAGCCTTGCAGAGGAAGTTTGCTCAGTCAATTGCTCAAAGGGTCCAAAATCGACTTTGCTAGGTCAAAAGTCAACTGTGACCTATAAACAGTCAAACTTCAAGATTTTTTGTCAACATTCTCATTTTGAAGGATATTTCATCATTTGATCAAGGGTTGATCATGATTCATCAAGGATTGCTCAAAATTCATCAAGACTCAAAAGTTGCTAAATTAGGGTTTTGCAGGAAAAGTCAACTCAACTTTGATCAAGCATAACTTTCTCATACTTTATGATAAATGACCCATCCAAAGCTAATTTTTAATAGGATGCAATTTCCTACAATCCATATTCATACCCCAAGATCAGAAAATGCACTCACAAGAAGTTATATATTTGGACATTATAGGTCATTTTTGAAAGTCAACAAAAATACCTTTTTTTACAAAGCTTGTAACTTGAGAATGGAATATCAAAATGCGATGAGACCAAAAGGGTTGGTTAGAGGACATATCAAGCTTTCTAAAAAGTCCAAGAACACTTTCAAAAGTTCCAAATTGAAGAAGTTATGCATTGTTGAAGTTGGGTATTTTTGCAAAATTGCCAAAAGTCAACTATCCCCAAAACTTCAAATTTTGTCAAATGGGCCCATCCTTTTCCACTTGATTTGAACTTGCCACATTGCACACGTGTCCTAGCTTCAGCCTTGTGTCCATTTATCAATTTTATTATTTTATTTGATTTTTTATTGAATTATTTCATTTTAAATTAATTTAAATCAAATAAAATCCCAAAACTTGATTACATGAGATCTTTTTCTATTTTCAGGACTTAATCATCATCAATATCATCATCAAATTCGTATCACACAAAATCATGTGCAAAAAGATAGTTTTTTGACCAATTTGGCAAGTTTTCAATGGTGAATCAAATCAAATCCCATGCCATTGATGTGGAAGGATTCAAAGCATATTTCTTGACCTAATACATTCTATCATACATATAGAAGGCAAAGGCACGAAATTGAGACCTAGAGGCTGCAAGAATACTGAAAACAAAACTTGCAAAATTGACAAAAAAGTGTGAAATCGAAATCATCCTTGGAGGAAAATTCAGAAGCAAAACTCAACATCAATCAATTGCTGGAGGTTCACTGAGTCAGAACCAACCCCTAGCAAGCTCTCATACACGCCCAAAAGCACTGTAAGAGTCATAAAAATCGCTTCTTTCTTGAATTCGTATATCCTTATTTTTGTATATTTTGCCCAAACCATTTGCATATTCATAATCCTCATCAAATTTCCAAGCTTTCTATATCATCCAATTGCATTTATCTGATCTGTAACCCCATAGCCGAATCTAGGGTTTCGTGGTTGTTTTTTTGGGCGTTTCTTTTATAGGCAAAATTAACTCCATTGATGGCCATGGACGTGACCGGAAGGGAAGGACGAACTCAACCATGCGCTTGGATTTAATTTTCATGGCCTAGAATTGATTTTCGGAACGACCTGCGAATTTAGCTGCAGATCTAAATCCGCGGGTAAAGTTACAGGGTTGGAGAAAGAAGGCGATGACGCGTCAATCCCCCTGTGGCCAATTCAAATCTTCGCGCACTTTTTTTTATTCTGGCATATTAACGTGTTTTCCTATATTATGTTTTATTCTTAATATATTAACAATTGAAGTGTGTTGCCCTAGTGGAAAGGGGAGTTGGCAATCACGTACAGGACCTGGGTTCGAATCCCAGGTCCTCCAAATGCTTTATTATATTTTTTCTATAGGTTATCTAGTGCAAATCCAAGTGCGTGGTACATCATACTCCCTCACTCAATCACTTGCCAGATGGCCCCAGGCCAGATATGGTGATCCAGATGGAACGTCCACTATACTACCTAGTCAAAGTGCACACGCTGGATCTCAAAAAGTCAGCCAGGCCAACACAATTGGGCCATGGAATTTGCTTTTCAGACCTCCTAATCAGGCCCACCCCCATAACTCTTTCTATTTCTTTTTTGTTTTAATTATTTATTTTTATTATATTTTTATATTCAATTAACCAATCAAACTTTTTCTTCATAAAATTAAAACCAAAAAAATATTTTATTTATTAAATTAAATTTCAGTATTTTATTTTTGTTAACAATATTAATTTAATTAATTTAGTTTTAATTAGGAATAACTTTTAATATATTTTGCAATAATTAAAATTAACTTAGACAATTAGGTTTTATTAACATTGATTAAATTTATTTTTATTTCTTTAAATAACACAAAAAATCCAAAAATATTATTTTCATTAATTAATTAATTAGTTTATTAATTTAATAATTAACTTAGTTTAATTTCTTTCTTAATTCAAAAATAATCAAAAATCTTTTCTTTAATAATTAAAGGGTCAAAACCCTAAAACTTGCGCCCGATTTAATTTTTCGCATGTGATCTATTTATCCAATATTGTACTTGTTCCCGGAATATAATAGCTTAATAGGACTTTAAATATTTTTATCGCTTTATTTATTTTCCGCATTTTAATTTCAAAGGGTTGCTTTTGGCGATGTAAATACCCGACGCCTTGTAATAATTAGTTAAATTTCCGCAATTTAATTTCCGCAACTTATAAACTGTTAGATGTTTGATAATAGGGGATGCATGACAAGATTGAATGTTAAACCTAAAATCAACCTAGATAACCATTAACATGTACAAAGATAAAATTAACTGAAAACAACACACTCGCACATGCGCACTCTTAGGGTACACCCCACTTGGTTGCCTTCGTAACGTGGTCATTAAGTATAGGTAGTTTTAGAGGTCGCCCTCTTGTCCAAAGATCATAGTCGCCTCGAAACGGTTGCCTCGAATATTATTGCCTCAAAAAAAATGATCTAAGACATTAGGGTTACCGCTAAGGCGTCCTAACATTGCTTTAGTGACCGCACGTCCCTAAATTCGAATTGACCCTAAAACTTCAACGACGGTGCTACCTACTCACCAATAGTGGGATGGCATTGTCCAAAGAAAAATTGCATAGAACGATTCCTTTTTCGAGTAGGTAGATGGTTCTTAGATACTTGCTCTTTCAAAACAAAACAAAATTTTCACACTTACACTCCTTTTCAAACAAAGACTTTTTCAAACCCACAAACACAAAGAAAGCAAAATTTTGAAAACATTATGAGCAAGTACCTAAGAGCCCGTGGATGACCACAGATAGAAAGGGTGCTAACACCTTCCCTTTCTATAATCTACCCCCCCCCCCCCCCCCCGGACCCGAGAAACATCTCGAAAAAGGAATTTTTCTGTGCTTTTTTCCTTTCCTTGTTGGATAAAATAAAAGACGGTGGCGACTCTTGCTTACTGCGACATTTTGCAAAAACAAACGCAAAACGCAAACCAGCATTCCAAAAACAGTCAGTTCTCTCCCACCGTATCACAGGGACAGTGACGAGCAACGCCGCAGATTCATAAGGGCTTGGGATAGAGTACACAGATCTGATCCACACGAGCTGGGTGCGAAGACTTCTCTACCAATTGAACCATATCTCTGATGGGTTCGCATACGTGCCCAAAAGCTGGGAATGCCCTATGAAGCCGTCTTGCCTATTATTGTTGAAGTTGTTGATGAGGAAGGGGTTCCTCCTACTATCTTACAACCTTACATGCCTACTGACATTGGGGCATTGAAGAGGTCCTGGATGCAGCTAAGGGAAGAGCGGGATACTTACCGAGAAAAGTATCACGAGCAAGAGCATAAGATTCAGAAGTTGACAAGGCAGTTGGAGAGGGAGCAGATCATCAATGACTATGTCAGCACTAAAGGCAAACGGCATTTGGAGCATTGATGTCCTTTGATTATTTCCAGTTTTTATTTATTTTTCAGTATTTCCTTCCTTGTAACGCCTTAAGGGAAATTTGTGGAACAATTAAATTTCAAGTTTATCTAATAAAAGTGTGTTTCATTTCTTGTTTACGAATTTGAATCTCTCGATGTCTTTGAAATCATAGCATACACATTTCATTCCATGCACCTCATAACAGGTACCCTTGCAGGTTTTTCTCATCTTCTTCGCTGTTTATTTCTCATCATGTCTTTTGAACCATCAACTGAACAAGCAATCAAGGCTCTGCAGGCTCAAAACGCCCAGTTTCAAGAATTGTTCATGAACTTGGCTAAGGGTCAGCAAGATCTGAAGGCCCTTATCCTGAAAGATAAGAAGAAGAAGAAGAAGAGGACAGTCCTATTTAACACAGGTCACAGGTTTGGAAACAGGCTACGAGATGAAGTTGATTTGACCATCTCATCTAGAGGGAAAGATAGCCAGGAAGAAAGGAGGGCTCCTAGCCCTGTGGTTTCAGGCAACGAGACGGACTTCGACGAAGACCAGTATCCTCCGGCTGAGGATAGATATAAGCAACTGGAAGACCGGTTGAGTGCGATGGAAGTTTAGAAGGTATCTGGTCTGGACTTTGGTGATTTAGGTATGTCATTTGGGGTGGTGATTCCCCACAAGTTCAAAGCACTAGCCTTTGCTAAGTACGACGGGGTTTCTTGCCCAAAACTGCACCTCCATTCGTATGTTAGGAAGATTCTGCCGTACACCGCTGACAAGAACCTTTGGATCCACTTCTTTCAAGACAGTCTCTCAGGGACTCAGATTGAATGCTTTTACCAGTTGGAAGGAGCCAGTATCTGCAGTTGGGATGATCTGGCTACTGCTTTCTAGAGGCAGTACCAATACAATACCGACCTCGCTCCCACGCGTACCCAACTCCAGGGTATGTCAATGGGAACGGGTGAAGGTTTCAAAGATTATGCTCAGAAGTGGAGGGACCTTGCTGGAAGAGTGCAGCCACCCTTGGCTAATCGGGAGCTTGTTGATATGTTTCTGGGGACCTTGTCTGGTCCATATTTCAACCATCTGATTGGAAGTTCTTCGTCCGGGTTTACGGAGCTGATCATGACCGGGGAAAGGATTGAGGCTGGTATTAAGTCTGGTAAAATACAGAAGGGTGCTTCATCAGGCACTGAGAATAAGCCTTTTAAGAAGGAGTCCAGTGTTGTTTACAGTTCGAAAAGCCAGAATAGACCTGAACGCCGCCAAGCTGTTAATGCGGTTGTTATTTCAAGACCTGCTGGTGCTCCTCAGCGCAACAATCAACCAAAGGCCGAGAGACCGCGAAGACAATTCACTCAGCTCAACATGACTTTATCCCAGATTCTGCCGCAGTTATTAAAGACCAACCTGGTGACTCCGAGGGAGGCCCCACAGAATCCAAATACAACATCACCAAAGTACAACCCTAATGCCCGCTGTGCTTTTCACTCTGATAGCCCGGGGCATGATACGGATGATTGTTGGGTTTTGAAGAATAAAGTACAGGACTTAATTGATGCGAAAGAGATTGAGTTCGAAGCACCTGAAAGACCTAATGTTGTGACTGCTCCTATGCCCAAGCATGGAGTAAATGCTATAGATGAGGACTCGTTTATGGTTTCTGTGAATGACATTGTTACCCCTTTGATGACTGTGAAGAAGAACCTTTTGTTAGCCTGTTTATTTCCGGGCTGTGACGAAGTTTGCCGTATGTGTTCTGTCCTACCTACCGGTTGCCATTTTTTGAAGTTAGGTGTCCAACGCCTGATGGATAATAAAGAAATTCTGTTCGAGAAGACTCTTGTTCCTTTGATCCCTGCTGAAGAAGTTGCTATTATCACCATTTTCGACAATTCTTCCAAGGTTTCCTCGAGAAAGCCTGTTAGAATTACATTTATTCCAAGAATCGCGTCGTTGATCATCACTGTTCCAGGGCCTATCCCCTATACATCTGATAAAGCTGTCCCTTGGCACTACGGGGCTGATGTTTATTATCACGGAGTGAAACAAGATTTTGATGTTGATACTGACGTCGGCAATATTGTTGGACCTGCCAAAGTCACCCGCAGCGGAAGACTTTTCTCCCCTGATATCTCTCCACCAACTGCCCGGAGAGCTGTTGTTATTACACCTGCCAATGTACCTGCTACTATTCCTGTACAAGTTCCCATTCTTACCTCTGTTTCCGAGTCCTCTAACGCTCGGGGAAAAGGGACCATTGATGAGCCTGCCCAGACGGAGGCACCAAAAACAATCAATGTTGAAGCCTCTAGACAAGAGATGGAGGAAATTTTGAAGATCATCAAAAAGAGCGACTATAATATAGTCGAGCAGCTGGGGCAAACCCCATCCAAGATCTCTATGTTGTCACTGTTGTTATGCTCAGAAGCCCATGCCAAGGCTCTGATTGCTTTCCTGAAGACTGCACACGTACCATAAGAAACATCAGTTGATCAGTTTAAAGATTGCGTGGCTAGTCTGACTGCTGATAATGGGTTGGGTTTCTCTGACGCCGACTTGCTGCTAAAGGGAAAAATCACAATGATGCCCTGCATGTCTCCATTGAATGCAGGGGCACTACTCTTGCTCATGTATTAGTGGATATTGGTTCCTCATTAAACGTTTTGCCTAAGAAAGCACTAGACCGGTTAGACTGTGAAGGGTTGGAGCTGAAGCCGAGTAACATTGTAGTCAGGGCCTTTGATGGGTCCAAAAGAATGGTACACGGTGAAGTGGATGTTCTAACCAAGGTTGGTTCCCAGGTTTTTTCATCTACATTCTATGTGATGGACACTCGGCAATCTTATTCTTGTTTGCTGGGTCGCCCGTGGATCCACAAAGCTGGGGCAGTGACGTCTACGCTCCACCAGAAGCTAAAGTACCTGGTAAAAGGGAAAATTGTGACAGTGTAGGGAGAAGAGGAGTACATGGTGAGCCATATCAACTCTTTCTAATATGTGGAAATGGACGGGGAGTTCATTGAAACCCCATTTCAACATTTTGAAGAGGTTCCCCAGATGTTGGCGTCAACTGAGACTGTTGTTGAAGATCCTCCTATGAAGATGGCTTCCTTCAAGGATGCTCGGGCTGTTGTTGAGAAAGGTGGGTGTGCAAATTGGGGACAACTCTCTGATTTTGCACATAAGACTAACAAGTTTGGTTTGGGTTTCACCGCAGAAGCTCAAAAGGCTGTTTGGAATGCACGGATCAGAAGACCTCCCTTGTTCATCAGTAATTCGGGAGTGAATTCCATTGAAGACGATGTGGAAGAGTCTGAATTCGACAGCTGGATCTATCATACTACTGATGGTGGGCTAGGTAACTGGACAGCAAAGGACTTCATCCCAATTTCTTTTGTTACCCAGTAATGAGACTTTTTGTTTTGAATTTGTAACAGACAATGTTTTAAACTTAATGGCCCGGTGTCTTACCCGGGGCACTGTGGCTTCATTTGTGAGGGCTTTATGTGTGCCATTTTCATATATCATTAATAAAAGCATTGGACGTTTTCTTGCATTTCAAATTTTGCGCTCCTTGTTTTTCTTTTATTACATATTGCAAAACAGCTATTTTACACACACTCACATATACAGGTCTACATCCACTCTGGATCTCACTAGTAACGACTCTGCTACCGCCAGTTATGACTTCGAAGGTCTGATCAACTTAGCCGAAGACGAAGGTGGAGATGATTGTGAAGTTCTTGGTGAACTTGCTAGGATGCTACTCCAGGAAGAGAGGGCCATACAGCCGCACGAAGAGCCCGTGGAATCAATAAATCTTGGTACAGATATAGACAAGAAAGAGGTCAAGATTGGGGAAAATCTGGAGCTCAGTGTGAAGCAACGGTTGATTCAGATGTTGCGTGACTATGTTGAGATCTTTGCCTGGTCTTATGAAGATATGCCTGGGTTAGATACCGATATTGTGGTTCACCGATTGCCTACCAAGGAAGATTGCCCTTCAATGAAACAGAAATTCCGTCGAATGCGCCCGGATATGTCTGAGAAAATCAAGGCTGAAGTGATGAAATAGTTTGACGCCAGTTTTCTAGCAGTTACTTCTTACCCGCAGTGGGTGTCCAATGTGGTCCCTGTGCCGAAGAAGGATGGTAAGGTTCGAATGTGTGTCGACTATAGGGATCTGAACAGGGCAAGTCCCAAGGATGATTTCCCTCTTCCTCATATCGATGTTCTGGTTGACAACACCACACAGCATAAGGTCTTCTTATTTATGGATGGTTTCTCTATTTATAATCAGATTTAAATGGCTCCCGAAGACATGGAGAAGACAACCTTCGTCACTCAATGGGGTACCTTTTGTTACAAGGTCATGCCTTTTGGATTGAAGAATGTTGGGGCAACGTATCAGCATGCCATGGTTGCTTTGTTTCATGACATGATCCATCATGAGATTGAGGTATACGTCGACGATATGATTGCAAGATCTCAGACTGAAGAAGAACATCTTGACCACCTTCAGAAGCTATTTGACAGGTTGAAGTTGTACAAGCTAAGGTTAAACCCGAACAAGTGCACCTTCGGGGTGAGATCTGGTAAGCTTTTGGGTTTCTTCGTAAGTGATAAAGGTATTCAAGTGGACCATGCAAAGGTGAAAGCTATACAGGAAATGCCAGTTCCCCAAACAGAGAAAGAAGTCAGAGGCTTTATGGGACGTCTGAACTATATTGCCCGATTCATCTTGCACCTGACTGCTACTTGTGAACCAATCTTCAAGTTGCTGAAGAAAGATCAAATGGTACGATGGAATGATGAATGTCAGGCTGCTTTCGAAAGGATCAAGGAGTATCTCCAAGAGCCACCCATTCTGATGTCTCCAGTTGAAGGGAGACTTTTGATCTTATACTTGACAATACTCGACAACTCAATGGGGTGTGTGTTGGGGCAGCATGACGAGTCTGGATGAAAAGAGCATGCTATTTATTACCTTAGCAAAAAGTTTACCGACTGCGAGACCCGATACTCGTTGCTCGAGAAAACTTGTTGCGCTTTGGCATGGGATGCTCGCCGGCTGAGACAGTATATGCTGACCCACACTACTTTATTGATTTCAAAGATGGATCCAATCAAGTATATCTTCGAAAAGCCTGCCTTATCCGAAAGAATAGCAAGATGGCAGATGATCTTGACTGAGTATAACATCCAGTATACGACCCAAAAGGCAATCAAGGGAAGTGTGTTGGCAGATCACTTGGCACATCAGGCAGTGGATGATTACCAGTCTATGAACTTTGAATTTCTGGATGAGAATATCATGATAGTAATTGACTGTGAGGAACCTGGACCGGATGAAGGGCCTGAGGAAGGATCCCGATGGTCTATGTACTTTGATGGAGCTTCGAACGCTTTGGGCAATGGCATTGGCGCCGTGATCATATCTCCTAAAGGCTCTCATACTCCGTTTACCGCCCGACTATGTTTCAACTGCACCAACAACATGGCGGAGTATGAAGCATGCATCATGGGTCTTGGAGCAGCAATTGACCTAAGGATTAAGTTTCTAAGTGTTTTCGGAGATTCCGCTCTCGTGATCAGTCAGATCAAAGGCGAGTGGGATACGAAACACCCAAATCTTATTCCTTACAAGGAGTGTGTGTTGACTTTACTTCCACACTTTGAGGAGATAACCTTTGAACACTTCCTGAGAGAGGAGAATCAGTTAGCGGACACGCTGGCTACGATGTCTTCTATGTTCAAAGTCAATTGGGATAACGAAGCTCCCCGGATTATCATTAAAAGATTGGACGAACCTGCACATTGTTATGACATTGAGACTAAAGAGGTAGTAGATAAACCCTGGTTTCATGAGGTGAAGATATATCCCGAGGCTCAGGAATACCCTGAGGGTGCATCTGTTAACGACCAGAAGTTTCTGAGGAGGTTCACAGCAAAGTTCTTCATCAGCAATGGCATTCTCTACAAGTGTAACCATGATTCAACCTTACTGTGATGTGTGGATAAGAATGAAGCAGAAAGGATCATGGCAGATTTACATGAAGGTACTTTCGGAAATCACTCCAGTGGACACACCATGGCAAAGAAAATCCTGCGGGCAGGATATTATTGGTCCACAATGGAAGCCGACTGTTATCAGCATTCTCGGACATGTGACAAGTGCCAAGTCTAAGTTGATAAGGTGCACATACCTCCAGTTCTTCTGAACGCCTTGACGGCACCTTGGCATTTTGCAATGTGGGGCATTGATATGATCGGCGAGATCAGACCTACAGCATCCAACGGGCATCGTTTCATCCTGGTAGCTATTGATTACTTTATGAAGTGGGTTGAAGCAGCTTCCTTCGCTACAGTAACCAAGAACGTCGTGGCACGGTTCATTTGGCACAATCTGATTTGTCGATATGGTGTACCAGAGAGGATCATTACGGACAATGGTACAAATCTCAATAATAAGATGATCACTGAGCTCTACAAGCAGTTCAAGATACAACATCACAACTCTTCTCCCTACCGGTCGAAGATGAATGGGGCTGTTGAAGCGGCTAATAAGAATATTAAGAAGATCTTGCAAAAGATGACAGTGACATATAAAGACTGGCACGAGATGTTACCATTTGCTCTTCATGGGTACCGTACCTCAGTGCGGACGTCAACAGGGGCAACACCCTATTCCTTGGTATATGGTATAGAGGCAGTCTTACCCATTGAAGTTCAGATACCCTCTTTTCGGATCATGAAGGATGCAGGTTTGAGCGAAGATGACTGGATTCAGACCCGGCTTGATCAGCTGAACTTAATCGACGAAAAAAGACTTATTGCTATTTGTCATGGTCAGACATATCAAAAACGGATGTGTGATCGGTGGATCTGGAACTGACTGTTTAACGCTGGTTTCGCGAAATGTCGCGGAAGCAAGAGTCGCCACCGTCTTTTATTTTCTCCAACATGGAAAGGACAAAAGCACAGGAAAAATTCCTTATTGAGATTAGTTCTCGGTTCGGGAGGTAGATTTATAGAAAGGGAAGGTGTTAACACCCTTTCTATCCGTGGTTATCCACGGGCTCTTAGATACTTGCTCATTTGTGTTTTCAAAATGTTTGCTTTTCAATTGTGAGTGGGTTTGAAAAAGTTTCGTTTAAAGGTTTCAGATCAACTCTTGTATCAGTCCTCAAGAGTGTTTGAAAAATTGTTTTGAAAGCTTTTTGAAAGTGTCGGTGTGAAAAGAGTTTTGATTTGTTTTTTTAGAGCAAGTATCTATGAGTCATCTACCTACCCTAAGGAATTAGGTTGTGTAAATGTCCTTAAGGTAGTGCCATCCCACCATTGAGAGGTAGGTAGCACCACCGTTGGAGGTGTTCAGGTCAATTCGAGTGTAGGGACAGTGTGGTCACCAGAGCAACGGTAGGACACCTTAGAAGCTACCCTTATGCCATTGATCCTTTTTAATTCGAGGCAACTTTTCTGAGGCAACTTATTTTGAGGCATATGGATCAACGGACATAAGGACTTACTAAAACGTCCTATACTCGACGACCACGTTTCGAAGGTAAGGCAACAGTGAGGCGTACCCTAAGAGTGGTGTGTGAATTTGTGTGTTATTTTCATGTTATGTTTTATCTTGTACATGCATCATGGTGATCTACGCTTGTTTTTAATTTAGGCCATTCATTCTTTCATGCAAGTTAGCAATTTAAAAGTGCGGAAATTTAAATGCGGAAAGATAAATCCTACGCTATTACAAGGCGCGGGTCTATACATCGTCAAATTAACAAAGACCCGTTTTGGTAAAAAAATGCGGAAAATAAATAAATTCCTAATTACTATTACATGGCTTGAGCAATTACATAATATTCACAAAGAAAAATAAGAATAAAGGCGCGAAAGAATTAAAGTTGCACGTTCGAGGGCGTTGGACCCTTTTGAAATTAAATTGAAATAAGAAAGTTAATTATTTATTTTATTAAAGAAAAGAAATGTTTTTTTTTAGGTTTTTGTATTTAATGAGATAAGAAAAGAATTAAAATTAGAAGGAAACCCTAGTTCTAAATGGTTTTTAATTATTCATGAAAAATATTAAAGTTTAACCTAATTTACTCTAATTAATTATTTTACATATTTATTTACAAAATAATTAATAATTAATAATAATAATAATGATGAGAAAATTATTTAAAAGAAAAGGTGAGAAAATATCAAAACCCTAATTCTACCTATTTTAATTTATTAAGAAAAACATTAAAGTTTTAAAACCTAATTTACTAAATTAATGGTTAAAATTTATTTACAAAAAAAAAATAATGATGAATTAAATATTACTTAAACATATTTTTAGTTTTTTGATTTTCTGGTTTTATATTATGAAAATTAATTTATGAAATTAAAGAAAATAATTAAAAACAATTAAAAGAATAAAAAGAAAAATCAAATAAAAAATAAAAATGATGCAAACCGTAGGGGCTGTCTGACCCCAAAAGGAGGTTTTTTGTGAGAAATCTGGCCCATTAGACAAAAAGCCTTGTTTGACTTTCTGGCATCACGTGCGTGTTCATTGACTCCTGAGTACCGTGGTCTGCATTCTTTGACCATGGGATTGGGTTTCATGGCCATTTGTGTTCTGGCTGTTGGCCATTTGTGTTCTGGCTGTTGGCCATTTGTGTTCTGTCTTCAACGTTCCTTAATCTTCTCAGGATGTCTGTCTCGCCATGTATTGGTGTCATGCATAAGTTGTTCTTTTGGCCATTTGGCTTTTGGCTTTTGGCTTTTGGCCATTTGGCTTTTGGCCTCAACGTTCCTTAATGAACCTGCATGGGATTCTGTCTAAATCTGCAGTGTTGAATCTCATGAACACATTAAATAAAATCATAAAATGCAAATAAAGCCAATATATGAAGAAATTTAATGTTTAGGCACAATATGGCATGTATGAATGATTATACCCTTTTGATCATGGAGATCAAATCAATCGTACCCTTACTGGAAAATTAGTGACCTGAATGCTTTTATGCTCTTTGGATCATGGAGATCAAGTCAGCCTTATCCTTACTGAAGAAGTAGTGAGGTGTTGGTTTGTAACTGTGATGACTTGTTTGTAGTGAGAGAGGGATTTGTAATAAGGATTTCAAGGTTTTAAGGTTCTTGAAAGAATTTGATATTCTAACAGTGTTATGGCAAGGTTTTTTCTCTCTTTTTTCTCCTCCTCCCTGGTTTGTGTGAAAAGAAGGTGATTATATAATGGAAATTAGGGTAAAGAAAATGGGCTTTGAATGTGCAATTGGGCCTCCAATGTTCACTTGAGTTCGTCACTTTCCAGGCTAAATCGCAGGGACTTAAATTCAATTTTTGAAGTTGAAATGTGAAAACAAAATGTAGCCGACATCGATAACTAACTCCTGTCCGAAAATCGGCTCAATCGGATAAACGGTGAATTAGTTATGAATTTTTGAAGTTTCAACTCAGACAAACTTATTTTGGGCTCCAGTGTCGACTCTGACACGTTCTTCAATAAAAAACTGGTATTGATCGGAGCATAATCCGGTCTCGACTTTTGAAGAAAAGTTGTAGATCTATGAGTCAGTGACCTTGTGTAAAAATATGAGCCCAATCCGATAAAAATTGACCGAGTTATGAATTTTTGAAGTTTCGGCCCAGATGAAATAATATTCAACATTCAGGATTTTCAGCGTGTCACGCACTCTGAGCTAAAAACGAAGGCCTTTTGAATACCGTTTGAACTCAATACCTTCTGTGAAAATGTAGCCAACTCAATTTGTGAAATTTTGGCGCTGGAACCAGCTCGATACGATGAAAATCGACCAAGTTATGATTTTCTGAACATGACGCAAATAAACTTCTGTCGCAAATTTTATGTACGAAAATACTTGATAAATCCACATTTTTGAAGACCTTCTGATCAAAATTGGCTTCCAGCCGTGAGAGATGAAAACATAGATAATGTCAAGACGGAATTTTGGCCACTGGAACGGGTTCAAAACGAGTCGCGATCTTCAAGTTATGAATTTTTTAGCGCATAAAAACTGCACTTTCAGCACACTTTTTCACCATATTTCTTCGAGAAAACTCACACATTCGGATACCTTCTTTAAAGAATTGACTCTTGAGCCGAACCTGAATTTGAGAATATGTTATCAGAGATATCTTGGCGAAAGAATACCTGAATATGACGCGCCGGGTTGGACTTGTGAATTTTTCTTGAAATATTTTGAGAAATATGGGAGGGCAAATTTTGGGGTACAACAGTTGCCCCTGTTCAATCTTCTTAAACCTGAGGATGTAGATTGGCTTGCGTGCCTTTCGTGATCCAAAGGTGGGAGATGATTGAACACTAAAGTGCCCAGAAATTTGCGCTCACATAGAGTGTGTTAGCAGTATGATGTAGGGAATGGGCTTACAGATGCCATTTGGAGATCGTTGGTATGTGGATGGGCTTATAGATGCCATCTAGGTGTCGATCGCGTAAGAGATTCCTTAGCGAGAACTTGCGTTCCTGAGAAAAGAAAATAATCACCTGGCCTGTTACAGGAGTTGATCTTCAAACTCTTTGTGTAGATGTGCCCTGGCTGGATACAGGAATCGAATCTTTAAACTCTTTAGACGTACCCTGGCAAGATACAGGAATCGAGTCCGGAGAATATAGTCATCAACAGATACACCCTGGCAAGATACAGGAATCAGATCTTCGAACTCTTCAGACGTGCCCTGGCAAGATACAGGAATCGAGTCTGGAATTAGTCGTCAACAGATACACCCTGGCAAGATACAGGAATCGGATCTTCGAACTCTTCAGACGTGCCCTGGCAAGATACAGGAATCGAGTCTGATAATGTTAGTCGTCAACAGATACACCCTGGCAAGATACAGGAATTGGATCTTTGAACTCTTCAGACGTGCCCTGACAGGATACAGGAATCGAGTCTGGAATATAGTAAGGTTGGTGAGTTGTCTCTACTGACAGGTTATCCTCATGGACGAGTGGTCTTTAACGACGAGTGTCTATAACGACGAGTGTCTATAACGACGAGTGTCTATAACGACGAGTGTCTATAACGACGAGTGTCTATAACGACGAGTGTCTATAACGACGAGTGTCTATAACGACGAATGTCTATAACGACGAGTGTCTATAACGACGAGTGTCTATAATGACGAGTGTCTATAACGACGAGTGTCTATAACGACGACTGTCTATAACGACGAGTGTCTATAACGACGACTGTCTATAACGAAGGGTGTCTATGACGACGAGTGTCTATAACGACGAGTGTCTATAACGACGAGTGTCTATGACGACGAGTGTCTATAACAACGAGTGTCTATAACAACGAGTGTCTATGACGACGAGTGTCTATAACGACGAGTGTCTATAACGACGAGTGTCTATAACGACGGGTGTCTATGACGACGAGTGTCTATAACGACGAGTGTCTATGACGACGAGTAGAAGTAATTTTAAACTGGACTTGTCTTCTTTTGACTGGATTTGTCTACTTTGACTGAATTTGTCTTTTTTGACATAGCTGATCATTTAACTGTATCCTTCCTGAAAGGTAAAGGTTAGTCATATGCAATGCATGGTACGGATCAAGCGGTGATATTCTCAGCATAAATGAGATTATGTGATATGATGCATGCATGCCATAATGTATGAATATGCGATGTTTATGAATGTATTCTTGTTTAGGAAAGTAAATCCTTGACGGATGCCGGGAGCTTGTTGAATCCTGGGCTGATGTTGCAAGAATACCGGTAGGAGAAGATGACTCCGTTGGGGAACAAACTTGGCGAATAAATTACTCTGCGGGGAGTGAACTCTGTGGGGAAAGTGAGGTACTTCGCTGAGGTTTGATGATAACTCCGCTGGGGATACCGTTGTTGAGCTCTATTAGAAGATTGGATGAACCCTACTGGGGATAGGAAGACTTTGTCGGGGATGATCTTTTCGTGGCAATTGGCTGAGGATAACCCAATTATATCCTGGTGGGGAAATAACCTTTGAATAAATCCGGGGGAGCGTTCGTACTGTGCGGATGACAAGCTTCCGGAATCTACTGGGGATAAGCTTCTTGCTGGGGAGTTTGATTAAGTTCTCCTGGGGAAATTTTGAGATGTATTGGGGAAGTGGCTCCACTGAATGTCTGGTATACCACCGGGGAACAATCTTAGATCAAGACTGTCGGGGATGCTTGTTAGGAATGTTTTGTATACTGCGCTGAGGGATGTTGAGATCTGCTGGGGATACCCAACTTCCTTAAGGCTGACTGAGTAGGCTAACTCTACTTGGGGGAGAATGTTCGTTGACTTGCTGGAGATATGGTGCCTTGTTCAGGACTGATTGGAGACCAACTGCTTGGGAGAGAATCATTGAATCTTGGCTCACTCTCTGGGGAATTAAGATATCTTGGTTACATTCTTTGGTCGAACCTATCTTGGTACCTTGGTGGACAGAGAAACTAGATTGCTTAGACAACTTATTACTGCCCCTGTTTCTGTGGGAGAAGATACTGGTGGAGGCGCTTGAGGACTGCCGATTGACAACTCTTCTTCCGGTAGGCAAGTGACGAGATGCTGGGACATAGTCGTACGCTTTGATCCCTAACTTTTGCCTGGATCGCCCTTTCGGGTTTTCAGTCCACCGGGATACCCATTTTTGCCCAAGCCGCCTTTTCAGGTTTTCGACTTGCCGGGTGTACAAATTTTTTCATTTTCATCCCTTATTTTGCCCGAACCCTTTTGGTTCGCCGGGAAGCCCTTATTTTTGCCTAGGCCAGTCGACCTAGCGGGTCTTTGATTTTGCGTAGTATTTTTTCGACTATGCCCGTACTCTTAGCATGTAAGGAGTTGCCCATGTTGGTAGTGTTGCCATGCTACCAGAAGATCTTCGTTTGATCATGCAAGATTCGTCGCGGGAGTTCACGTCCAATGCCCCAGTTGATTCAGATGGAGATTTGCCCCAGGCTATTTGGCATTTGAGAGATTCTCTGAATCTTGACTTAACTGCCCCAGATGACGGACAATGATTATGTCATGCCCCTTGATTGGAAGTGCTTTTGTTCCCAAGATATTCTTCGTGCGAATTTCTTTGTTGTTCGAACAACAAGTCATATGCAAACGAAGTTATGTTAAAATGCAAAGCTTATGTCTGTCTTGAAGATTTTTAAAAATGCATTTTTCAGTAAAACAAGTAAGCTTTGTAAAATGTGATGTCAACTTAAGATTTTACAGCGAGCCTTAAGGAGTCAGGATACCTTTCGTAACAGTATGCCTTCGAACTAACTCACGCTTCAGCTAGGACTTTTGAGGGTTATAACGTGGCCTGGTTCACGGTTTACGAAACAAAGGATAAAGGCTCAAATTATTTGTACCCACCCGCTCTTCGTGATGTTCTTCGAACCTAAACTCAGTTGATCGTGCGTTAGACCTTGTTCGAGTCTTTGCTTTGATGCTCCAGTGATGGTTCAGATGTTGACAGTTTATTTTGAATGGGCAGTCATTTCCTTTTTTGTTGAGGGTTTGTATGACCTCTTTTTCTTTCTTGATTTTGTTGTCCCTGTTTTTTGCCTGAGCTGTTTCCTTTTTGGAATTACAGTCAGCGGGATGCCCCAGTTTTCTAAGTCTCCTTCATAGGTTTTGACTTAATGGGTTTTTATTTTGAGAAGTAATGACTGCCTGTCTTTATTGATTATTCGAAACCATCACTGTCTTTATTTGTTTTGTAAGGACCTTTTTGGTGCCATTTGTTATGCACTTGGATCAACTGAGAGAACTACCCTGCCCCAGGTTATGATTAAGGGTTTTAAATTTCGAAAAGAAAAACTCCTACTTCTTTGGCTCAGAGGGGTTGACGAGGGATTATCTTCCTTATAACTCCAGTGTTTAGGGATTGAAACAATGCCTGTACCTTATCGGCGGGGTCTGTTCAAAAGCATACTGTAAAGATAGCGGTATCGTTTTCGTCATCCTCCCTCAAGAGGCTTAGAATTTTCAATCAAGAGTTGATCATCACAAAAATATGAAAACAGTTTGCATATAGTGAATACGAAATAATTACTTCAAAACAGACATGTGTAATGCATTAATGAAATAACCAAGTTTGACATGAAATAAAATGTTTGAACAATCAAAGAAAATTACAATCTGAACATTCAAATGAACAAAAGTTTCCAATCCTAGCCATGTTTGGGCAGGGGAGCAGTGGTCACATTGGGAGCCTCTGGAGAGTCGAGCTGGACTTCCTTTGCGTCAATCAGATCCTGAACCTTGTTTCTCAAAGTCCAACAATCATCTGTAGCATGCCCCGGGCTGTCAGAATGATAAGCGCAGCGAACATTGGGGTTATACCTTGAAGGCGTCCTGTTGGGATTCTTTGGAGGGTCCATGAGAGTTACCAACTTGGTTTCCAACAACTGTGGCAATATCTGTGACAAGGTCATGCCGAGGGGAGTGAACTGCCTTTTGGGTCTCTCTTCCCTTTGCTGATTGTGACGCTGAGGAGCGCTGGTCGGTTTTGTAATAACCACCGCGTTGACATCTTGGCGGTGTTCGGACCTATTCTGCCCTCTTGAGCCATAGACAGCACTAGATTCTCTCTTGGATGGTTTCTTCTCAATGTTCGAGGAGTCACCATTCTGTATTTTCCCCGACTTGATGCCAGCTTCTATTCTTTCCCCGATCAAGATCAGATTTGTAAACCCAGCAGCAGAATTCCCAATCAGGTGGTTGAAGAATGGACCAGACAGGGTCCCCAAGAACATGTCGACGAGCTCGCGGTCAGTCAGAGGTGGTTGTACCCTTCCAGCAAGGTCCCTCCATTTTTGAGCATATTCTTTGAAACCTTCGCCTGTACCCATAGACATCCCCTGAAGCTGAGTACGCGTGGGAGCAAGGTCGGCATTATACTGGTATTGCTTGTAGAATGCAGTGGCCAAGTCCTCCCATCTGCGGATGTTGGCTCCATTCAGTTGATAGAACCAATCGAGTTGAGTTCCCAACAGACTATCCTGAAAAAAAGTGAATCCACAAATTCTTGTCAGCCGTGTAGGGTTGGATCCTCCTTATGTAAGACCTGAGATGCAGCTTAGGACAGGATGCCCCGTCGTACTTGGCAAAGGCAGGTGCCTTGAATTTGCGCGGGATTACTACCCCAGAAGACAGACCTAGATCCTCGAAGTCCAGGCCGGGCACCTTTTGTATCTCCATGGCACTTAGCCGGTCTTCCAACTGTTTATACCTATCCTCATCCGGAGGGTACTGCTCATCATTGTAATCGGTCTCGTTGTCGGAGACCACTGGACTAGGAACCTCCCTTTCTTGGGGACTGTCTTTCCCAACAGATGGGGTAGTCTGCTCAACTTCATTTCGTGATCCATTCCCAGATTTGCGTCTAGGGTTGAACAGCACTGTCCTCTTCTTCTTCTTTTTCAAAAGCAGGGTCTTCAGATCTTGTTGCCCCTGGGCCAAACTCATGATCAACTCTTGGAACTGGGCGTTCTGAGCCTGGAGAGCCTTGATGGATTGCTCAGTAGATGATTCAGGATTCATGATGGCGAGCTGAAATAAACAGCGAAGAAGGTAAGCAACCTGTAAAAGGGATACCTGTAATGCAATGATATGTATGTATGCATGCAATATTTTCAAGGATCTCGCGGGGTAAACAAGAAACCGTTAGAGTTTGAATTTTGTAGCTTGATTGAAGGAACTTCATGTTGTTGAGAGTCTTTCTTCGAGGGTCAAAGCTCACCATATCGAGTGGGTCATAGCCCCTGACAACCTTGGCTAGAGGAAAATAAATCCCCTTTTGCCCCTTGCTAGACAGTTGGTTCATCATGACCTGCATCACAAGCCCTTGAGATCCTTGAAACGGGTTAGTCTTTATGCAAGATGCATGCAATGGTATGATGTTATGCCATGCATAGGGTAATGTAGGTAAACCCTGTTATGAGTCCAGATTAAGGACTATAAACAAAACCTGCAAGAAACTCAAGTGTCAGATAACAAGCATGCAAGTAGTCAAGTATGAAAGCACACAAGTCACACCACAACCCTTAGAGTTTAGGCCAGCATGGGGTCTGGGTATTACCCTCTTGAAGTTGGTGGGCTCAACCTGTCCTATCAGAAGTAACCGGGTTCTAAGGGTCCCAATATCACTGGACTGTTTTCATTGTTCATCGTTTCGATTTAGCCACTGAACTGGCGACCGAAATATTCCAGGAAAACAACCCTCAATTGAGTGTAGTATCGAGTATCAACCAACCTCGGACTGCACCAAAGTCAGTTATCTCACTACCCTAAAAAGGCCAAGATGGTTCAATTAAGGTTCCTAAGGTCAGTTGATGCTTCACGACACCATGCGGAGGCCCCGTACTCTCCTTGACTGAACTCAAGGGTTACCGGTACACACCAAAGTGCCACATCAATGTAGCAGACTGCTTCAACCATGTCGGTATACCCCGCACAGTTCCCTCACAGCCTTGTTGCTACTTTCTAAGAAGGTATCCCCAGATCCGGGTTAGGATCTATTAGAACTCCCAAGACAGGCCCACAATAATAAAGCAAACAATTCAGACAATTGAAAACACAAGTGATCTTAGTCCTAAGGTACACCTCACTTTATAAGAATCCCCAGCAGAGTCGCCAGTTCTGTGATCGGTGGATCTGGAACTGACTGTTTAACGCTGGTTTCGCGAAATGTCGCGGAAGCAAGAGTCGCCACCGTCTTTTATTTTCTCCAACATGGAAAGGACAAAAGCACAGAAAAATTCCTTATTGAGATTAGTTCTCGGTTCGGGAGGTAGATTTATAGAAAGGGAAGGTGTTAGCACCCTTTCTATCCGTGGTTATCCACGGGCTCTTAGATACTTGCTCATTTGTGTTTTCAAAATGTTTGCTTTTCAATTGTGAGTGGGTTTGAAAAAGTTTCGTTTAAAGGTTTCAGATCAACTCTTGTATCAGTCCTCAAGAGTGTTTGAAAAATTGTTTTGAAAGCTTTTTAAAAGTGTCGGTGTGAAATGAGTTTTGATTTGTTTTTTTAGAGCAAGTATCTATGAGTCATCTACCTACCCTAAGGAATTAGACTGTGTAAATGTCCTTAAGGTAGTGCCATCCCACCATTGAGAGGTAGGTAGCACCACCGTTGGAGGTGTTCGGGTCAATTCGAGTGTAGGGACAGTGTGGTCACCAGAGCAACGGTAGGACACTTTAGAAGCTACCCTTATGCCATTGATCCTTTTTAATTCGAGGCAACTTTTCTGAGGCAACTTGTTTTGAGGCATATGGATCAACGGACATAAGGACTTACTAAAACGTCCTATACTCGACGACCACGTTTCGAAGGTAAGGCAACAGTGAGGCGTACTCTAAGAGTGGTGTGTGAATTTGTGTGTTATTTTCATGTTATGTTTTATCTTGTACATGCATCATGGTGATCTACGCTTGTTTTTAATTTTGGCCATTCATTCTTTCATGCAAGTTAGCAGTTTAAAAGTGCGGAAATTTAAAATGCGGAAAGATAAATCCTACGCTATTACAAGGCGCGGGTCTATACATCGCCAAATTAACAAAGACCCGTTTTGATAAAAAAAATGCGGAAAATAAATAAATTCCTAATTACTATTACATGGCTTGAGCAATTACATAATATTCACAAAGAAAAATAAGAATAAAGGCGCGAAAGAATTAAAGTTGCACGTTCGAGGGCGTTGGACCCTTTTGAAATTAAATTGAAATAAGAAAGTTAATTATTTATTTTATTAAAGAAAAGAAATGTTTTTTTTTAGGTTTTTGTATTTAATGAGATAAGAAAAGAATTAAAATTAGAAGGAAACCCTAGTTCTAAATGGTTTTTAATTATTCATGAAAAATATTAAAGTTTAACCTAATTTACTCTAATTAATTATTTTACATATTTATTTACAAAATAATTAATAATTAATAATAATAATAATGATGAGAAAATTATTTAAAAGAAAAGGTGAGAAAATATCAAAACCCTAATTCTACCTATTTTAATTTATTAAGAAAAACATTAAAGTTTTAAAACCTAATTTACTAAATTAATGGTTAAAATTTATTTACAAAAAAAAATAATGATGAATTAAATATTACTTAAACATATTTTTAGTTTTTTGATTTTCTGGTTTTATATTATGAAAATTAATTTATGAAATTAAAGAAAATAATTAAAAACAATTAAAAGAATAAAAAGAAAAATCAAATAAAAAATAAAAATGATGCAAACCGTAGGGGCTGTCTGGCCCCAAAAGGAGGTTTTTTGTGAGAAATCTGGCCCATTAGACAAAAAGCCTTGTTTGACTTTCTGGCATCACGTGCGTGTTCATTGACTCCTGAGTACCGTGGTCTGCATTCTTTGGCCATGGGATTGGATTTCATAGCCATTTGTGTTCTGGCTGTTCGCCATGTATTGGTGTCATGCATAAGTTGTTCTTTTGGCCTTTTGGTTTTTGGCTTTTGGCTTTTGGCTTTTGGCCATTTGGCTTTTGGCTTTTGGCCATTTGGCTTTTGGCCTCAACGTTCCTTAATGAACCTGCATGGGATCCTGTCTAAATCTGCAGTGTTGAATCTCATGAACACATTAAATAAAATCATAAAATACAAATAAAGCCAATATATGAAGAAATTTAATGTTTAGGCACAATATGGCATGTATGAATGATTATACCCTTTTGATCATGGAGATCAAATCAATCGTACCCTTACTGGAAAATTAGTAACCTGAATGCTTTTATGCCCTTTGGATCATGGAGATCAAGCCAGCCTTATCCTTACTGAAGAAGTAGTGAGGTGTTGGTTTGTAACTGTGATGGCTTGTTTGTAGTGAGAGAGGAATTTGTAAGAAGGATTTCAAGGTTTTAGGGTTCTTGAAAGAATTTGATATTCTAACAGTGTTGTGGCAAGGTTTTTTCTCTCTTTTTCTCCTCCTCCCTGGTTTGTGTGAAAAGAAGGTGATTATATAATGGAAATTAGGTTAAAGAAAATGGGCTTTGAATGTGCAATTGGGCCTCCAATGTTCACTTGAGTTCGTCACTTTCCAGGCTAAATCGCAGGGACTTAAGTGCAATTTTTGAAGTTGAAATGTGAAAACAAAATGTAGCCGACATCGATAACTAACTCCTGTCCGAAAATCGGCTCAATCGGATAAACGGTGAATTAGTTATGAATTTTTGAAGTTTCAGCTCAGACAAACTTATTTTGGGCTCCAGTGTCGACTCTGACACGTTCTTCAATAAAAAACTGGTATTGATCGGAGCATAATCCGGTCTCGACTTTTGAAGAAAAGTTGTAGATCTATGAGTCAGTGACCTTGTGTAAAAATATGAGCCAAATCCGATAAAAATTGACCGAGTTATGAATTTTCGAAGTTTCGGCCCAGATGAAATAATATTCAACATTCAGGATTTTCAGCATGTCACGCACTCTGAGCTAAAAACGAAGGCCTTTTGCATACCATTTGAACTCAATACCTTCTGTGAAAATGTAGCCAACTCAATTTGTGAAATTTTGGCGCCGGAACCAGCTCGATACGATGAAAATTGACCAAGTTATGATTTTCTGAACATGACGCAAATAAACTTCTGTCGCAAATTTTCTGTATGAAAATACTTGATAAATCCACATTTTTGAAGACCTTCTGATCGAAATTGGCTTCCAGCCGTGAGAGATGAAAACATAGATAATGTCAAGACGGAATTTTGGCCACCGGAACGAGTTCAAAACGAGTCGCGATCTTCAAGTTATGAATTTTTTAGCGCATAAAAACTGCACTTTCAGCACACTTTTTCACCATATTTCTTCGAGAAAACTCACACATTCGGATACCTTCTTTAAAGAATTGACTCTTGAGCCGAACCTGAATTTAAGAATATGTTATCAGAGATATCTTGGCGAAAGAATACCTGAATATGACGCGCCGGGTTGGACTTGTGAATTTTTCTTGAAATATTTTGAGAAATATGGGAGGGCAAATTTTGGGGTACAACAGGATGATCAAGGCATTTAACAAGAAATTTAGACGACAAGAGTATCAAGTTGGGGACCTGGTTATCAAGCGCATTATCCTACCTCAAGGTGATCCCAGGGGCAAATGGACCTCTACTTACGAAGGGCCATTTGTGGTTAAGAACATCTTCTCAGGAGGAGCCATGATTCTAACCAGCATGGATGGTGACGACCTTCCTCACCCTGTCAATGCAGACATAGTGAAAAGATACTACGCATAATAAAAGACCCGCTAGGTTGACTGGCCTAGGCAAAAATGAGAGATTAAAATTAAAAAAAAACTGTACACCCGGCAAGTCGAAAATCTGAAAAGGTAGCTTGGGCAAAAAAGGGTATCCCGGTGGACTGAAAACCCGAAAGGACGGTCCAGGCAAAAATTAGGGATTAAAGCGTAACACTATGTCTCATTTGATCACCTGCAACCAAACTTCGGTATCGACTATCAAGCTAGGACGACGCTAATTAATCTGATCTACCTTCAACCAATAGCAAAGTGATGAGATGCTCGAGGACATAAAGGCAATAGCAAAGTTGGAACCCGGTAGGGTTATTCACATAGCTGTTTTGTTTAAGTTTTTCACAAATTTGTGTAAACTCTATATGTTCGGCGGCGTTCCCTTACTAGGACGTCAACCTCTTGTACAAAAACGCCTATTTACAGGCCAAACTTCAAAATCAATACAATTCATTTTCAAAGAAATTTTAAACTGTTTTTCCTTTATCTGTTTTGTTTTGCAAAGAACGTCCGATGTTCATTTTTGATATATGCACTTGACATTAATTGCCGCTCATAAATATTTGCATGCGAAACAAAAATATGATTTCTTGTAATATCAGAAACAGGGGCAAATAAGAATTGTCCAAGCTGTACAGTTGCTCTGTCCATAAGGTACAAGGTAGATTCAGCTGAAGAATATGACCAAGGTACTTTCACTCCCCGCAGAGAAAGACATTAATGATTGGCTCTCCCCAGTTAAGACTTGCAACTGTAAAGGAATCGGTAATATTCTCCCCCAAGCAGAGTTTGTCTACCATCAGCGCTAAAAAGTTTAATATCCCCGGCAGTCTTAATATTCCCCAACGGAGTATAAGAATATTCCCCGGCAGAATACAAGATATTCCCGGTGGATTTAAAATTTTCCCAGCGCAGTCTGAAAAAGCTTCCCTAGTGAAGTTGAATAATCATCCCCAGTAGACTCTGGAAGTTCGTCCCCAGCGGAGTATAAAAATAATATCCCCTGCCGAGTTCAAAGGAAGATTGTCCCCAGCAAAGCTCAAAGGATTATCCCCATTAGAGTCTAACAGGTTATCCCCAGTGAAGCCGCAACTGAAAGATCATCCCCAACGGAGTTCTTTCCTTTCACAAACAGGAATTCAATCCCCAACAAGATTCAGTATCACCAGCAACAGTAGTTCATCCCCAGTGGAACTTTTTGGTTGAATCCTCAGCAGAATATCTCTTCCCCACAGAGTAATCTCCTCATCAGCTTATTCCCCAACGGAGTCATCTTATCCTACAGGTTTATTCTCGCAATCATTTTCGTTGGCCATCCCCAGCGGAAACGAAGAATCCAACTATATTCTCCAGCAGCTATTCGGGATTTATTTTCCCCGGCTAAAACATTACATTTCCATATATCATGATACATACATATACGCATCATACAACACAATCTCATTTATTTTGAGAACATCATTGCTTGATCCATATCATGCATTGCATATGACTGACCCCTACCTTTCAGGAAAGATGCAGTTAAGTTCTCAGCAGTCGAAGACCTGACCGGTTCTTAAATCTCAACTGAATTATCCTCGATTGAATTTCAGATAAGGTTCTCAATCTCGACAATTTTCCTTCGTCATAGTGTGGACGAGTTCTATAATATCAACGGTATACTACGTTGAATACTAGACAGTTCCTAGATCTTGATGAAGATGTTTCCCTATGTCATAGTGTGGATGAGTTCTATAATCTCAACGGTATACTACGTTGAAGACCAGACAGTTCCTAGATCTTGATGTTTTCCTCCGTCATAGTGTGGACGAGTTCTATAATCTAAATGGTATACTACGTTGAAGACCAGACAGTTCCTAGATCTTGATGTTTTCCTCCGTCATAGTGTGGACGAGTTCTATAATCTCAACGGCATATTACGTTGAAGACTAGACAGTTCCCAAATCTCAACAAAAACCAGGCTTCCCCAGCGGAATCTTCTACAAACAACAGGTATGCAAGTTCTCGCTAAGGAATCTCTTATGCGATCGACGCTCCTGCAGATGGCATCTGTAAGCCCATCCTCCTACCAACAATCTCCAAATGGCATCTGTAAGTCCATTCCCGACATCACCAGGCTGATACCACTTCATGCGAGTGAAAATTTCTGGGCACTCTAGTGTCCAATCATCTTCCACCTTCGGATCACGAAAGCCAATCTACATCCTCAGGTTTAAGAAGATTGAACAGGGGCAGCTGTTGTACCCCAAAATTTTCACTCTCATATTTCTCAAGAAATTGCAAGAGAGATCTCCAAGTGGCTCAAGATTGTTCAAGAGTTGGACAGTCAAGTCATCTCCTAAGGCAGTCAACCTCAAATTAGGGTTTTGTGTTACATCAAGATACTTGAATCCAAATGACCTCAAGTTCTCCCCAATGTCCTAATATACTCTCAAGATCATCCATGTCAAATTTCAAGCCTTGCAGAGGAAGTTTGCCCAGTCAATTGCTCAAAGGGTCCAAAAATCGACTGTGCTAGGGCAAAAGTCAACTGTGACCCAAATACAGTCAAACTTGAAGATTTTTTGCCAACATTCTCATTTTGAAGGATATTTCATCATTTGATCAAGGGTTGATCATGATTCATCAAGTATTGCTCAAAATTCATCAAGACTCAAGTTGCTAAATTAGGGTTTTGTAGGAAAAGTCAACTCAACTTTGACCAAGCATAACTTTCTCATACTTTATGAGAAATGACCCATCCAAAGCTCATTTTGAAGAGGATGAAATTTCCTATAATCCATATTCATACCCCAAGATCAGAAAATGCACTCACAAGAAGTTATAAATTTGGACATTATAGGTCATTTTTGAAAGTCAACAAAAATACCTTTTTTCCAAAGCTTGTAACCTGATCATGGAATATCAAAATGAGATGAGACCAAAAGGGATGGTTAGAGGACATCTCAATATTTCTAGAAAGTCCAAGAACACCTCCAAAAGTTCAAAATTGAAGAAGTTATGCATTGTTGAAGTTAGGCATTTTTGCAAAATTGCCAAAAGTCAACTATCCCCAAAACTTCAAATTTTGTCAAATGGGCCCATTCTTTTCCACTTGATTTGAACTTTCCACATTTCACACGTGTCCTAGCTTCAGCCTTGTGTCTATTTATGAATTTTATTATTTTATTTAATTTTTTATTAAATTATTTCATTTTAAATCAAATTAAATCAAATAAAATCCAAATATTGATTACTTGATCTCTTTTTGGCTATTTCTGGACTGAATCATCATCATCAAGGGTATCAAACTCGTATCAAGCATTCCATGTGCAAAAAGATTGAGTTTTGACAATTTTGGAAGGTTTAGTAATGGTGAATCAAATCAAATCCCATGGCATTTATGTGGAAAGATTCAAAGCACAATTGTTAACCTAATGCATTCTATCATACATAAGGAAGCTAGAGGGCACGAAAACAAGGCTGGAGGCTGCAAGAACCAATGAAACAAAACTTGAAAAAAGGGGTAAAAAGTGTGAAACCAAAATCATACTTGGAGGCATTTTTAGAAGCAAAACTCAATACCAATTGATTGCTGGAGGTTTACTGAGTCAGAACCAATCCCTAGCAAGCATCCATACACGCTTAAACGCACTGTAAGTGTCACACGGTACCCCTCTGAATTTGATTTCGTATTTCAAAATCCATGCATCATTATAAGAAATCAATGGTATATTTGTAACCACCAGATAATTTCCAAGCTTTCCATATTATTTGATTTCGTTTATCTGCTTTGTGGTGCAAAACGCCATTGCTAGGGTTTTTCCTCTTGGATTAGGGTTTCATTACAGGTAAAATTAGCCCCAATAATGGCCATGGACATGACCGGAAGGGAAAGGCGAACGCAACCATGGTCTTGGGAGGAGTTTATATGGCCTGAGATGAATTTTGGGAACGACCTAGGCATTTAGCTGCAGATTCAAATCTGCAGGTAATTTCTTTACAGGCCTGAGGACAGGGACGACAACGTGTCCCCGTTTGACTGGTCCTTTCAAATTTTCGCGCACTTTTTTTTTATTTTTGGCACATTAACGCGTTTTCTCTTATTATTTTACTTGTTTAATATATTAACAAATAGAACACATTGGCCTAGTGGCAAATCAGTGCTGGCAACATCCATAGGACCTGGGTTCGAATCCCAGGTCCCCCATATGCTTTGTTATATTTTTTCTTAAGGTAATCAGGTACAAATCAATGCTTGCCCTTACCATATGCCTTCACAAATCAAAGCGTCAGATTGCCCCAAGGCCAGATCTAGTGATCCAGGATGAGAGTCTACCATGGGACCAAGTCAAAAGGCGCATAGGAAATCCAGAAAGTTAGCCAGGCCAGCGCCTAATGGGCCTTCAATTTTCCATTCTGATCCCCTTTTTCAGACCCATACCTCCTATCTCTCTCTATTTTATATTTTTGTTTTAATTATTTATTGTTATTGTTTTTATTATTTAATAACCAGTCAATTTTTTTTCCTTTTACAAAATTAAAACCACAAAATTATTTTTCTTCACAAAATCAAATTTTAATTTTTATTAACAAATATTAATTTAATTAATTTAGGCCATTAATTAGGAATAACTTTAATATATTTTTTTCAATAATTAAAATCAATTAGACTTAATTAGATTTTTACTAACATTAATTAATTTTTATTTCTTTCTTTAAATAACAAAAAAAACCAAAAATATTTATTTTTATTAATTAGTTTAATTAATTTAATTTAATAATTAATTTAGGATAGTTTATTTTCTTAAAAATTCAAAAATATCCAAAAAAAATCTTTTCTTTAATATCAAAGGGTCAAAACCATAAAACTTGCGCCCGATTTAATTTCTCGCACGCGATTTATTTTCTTTTATATCATAATGTATTTGTTCTCGGTTTGTAATAGATAATTAGGACCATTTAATTACTTTATCGCTTTATTTATTTTTCCGCATTTAAATTTCAAAAGGGTTATTTTTGGCGATGTAAGTACCCGACGCCTTGTAATTTAATTTCCGCAATTTATTTTCCGCAAAATATAACTGTTAGATGTTTGATAATAGTATGCGTGACAGGATTGAATGTTTAAACCTAAAATCAACATAGATCACCATTAACATATACAAAGACAAAAAATAATTGAAAACAACATACTCGCACATGCGCACTCTTAGGGTACACCCCACTTGGTTGCCTTAGTACACGGTCATTGAGTATAGGTCATTTTAGTGGTCGTCCTCTTGTCCAAAGATCATAGTTGCCTCGAAACGGTTGTCTCGGATATGATTTCCTCAAATAAATGATTTAAGACATTAGGGTTACCGCTAAGGCGTCCTAACATTGCTTTGGTGACCGTAAGTCCCTAAATCGAATTGACCCTTAAACTCCAACAACGGTGCTACCTACTAATCAATAGTGGGATAGCATTGTCTAAAGGAAGATAGCATAGAACGATTCCTTTTTCGAGTAGGTAGATGGTTCTTAGATACTTGCTCCTTTTAAAAACAAAAACTCTTCACACTTACACTTTTTCGAACAAAGTTTTCAAAAACACTTCATACGCTCTTGAGGACAGAAGCAAGAGTTAAATCGAAGTTTTCAAATAAAAACTTTTTCAAACCCACAAGCACAAAGAAAACAATTTTTGAAAACAATATGAGCAAGTACCTAAGAGCCCATGGATAACCACGAATAGAAAGGGTGCTAACACCTTCCCTTTCTATAATCTACCCCCCGAACCCGAGAAATATCTTGAAAAAGGAATTTTTCTGTGCTTTTTTCCTTTCCTTGTTGGATAAAATAAAAGTCGGTGGCGACTCTTGCTTATCGTGACATTTTGCGAAAACAAACGCAAAACGTGAACCAACATTCCAAAAAACAGTCAGTTCTTTCCCACCGTATCACACTTGGCACTTGTGACAGGTCCGAGAATGATGATGACAGTCGGCTTCCATTGTGGACCAATAATATCCTACCCGAAGGATTTTCTTTGCCATGGTGTGTCCACTGGAATGAGTTCCGAAAGTACCTTCGTGTAAATCTTCCATGATCCTTCCTGCTTCATTCTTATCCACACAACGCAGTAAGGTCAAATCATGGTTACGCTTTTAAAGAATGCCATTGTTGATGAAGAACTTTGCCGCGAACCTCCTCAGAAACTTCTTATCATTAACAGATGCACCCTCGGGGTATTCCTGAGCCTCAAGGTTCCTCTTCACCTCATGAAACCAGAGCTTTTTTGTTACCTCTTCAGCCTCAATATAACAGCAATGTGCAGGTTCGTCCAACCTTTCAATGATAATCCGGGGAGATTCGTTGTCCCAATTGACTTTGAACATAGAAGACATCGTAGTTAGCGCGTCCGCCAACTGATTCTCCTCTCTTGGGAAGTGTTCAAAGGTTATCTCTTCGAAATGGGGAAGCAATGTCAATACATACTCCTTGTAAGGAATAAGATTCGGGTGTTTCGTATCCCACTCGCCTTTGATCTGATTGATCACGAGAGCAGAATCTCCGAAAACTCTCAAGAACTTAATCCTTAGGTCAATTGCTGCTCGAAGACCCATGATGCACGCTTCATACTCCGCCATGTTGTTGGTGCAGTTGAAACATAGTCGTGCGGTAAACGGAGTATGAGAGCCTTTAGGAGATATGATCACGAAGACAATGCCATTGCCCAAAGAGTTTGAAGCTCCATCAAAGTACATAGACCATCGGGATCCTTCCTCAGGTCCTTCATCCGGTCCAGGTGTCTCACAGTCAGTCACTATCATGATATTCTCGTCCGGGAATTCAAAGTTCATAGACTGGTAATCATCCACTGCCTGGTGTGCCAAATGGTCTGCCAACACACTTCCCTTAATTGCCTTTTGGGTCGTGTACTGGATGTCATACTCAGTCAAGATCATCTGCCATCTTGCTATTCTTCCGGATAAAGCAGGCTTTTCGAAGATATACTTGATTGGATCCATCTTTGATATCAATAGAGTAGTGTAAGTCAGCATATACTGTCTCATCCGGCGAGCAGCCCATGCCAAAGCGCAACAAGTTTTCTCGAGCAACGAATATCGGGTCTCGCAGTCGGTAAACTTTTTTCTAAGGTAATAAATAACATGCTCTTTTCGGACAGACTCATCATGCTGCCCCAGCACGCACCCCATTGAGTTGTCAAGTACTGTCAAGTATAAGATCAAAGGTCTCCCTTAAACTGGAGGCATCAGAATGGGTGGCTCTTGGAGATACTCTTTGATCCTTTTGAAAGCGGCCTGACATTCATCGTTCCATCTTACCACTTGATCTTTCTTCAGTAACTTGAAGATTGGCTCACAAGTAGTAGTTAGGTGTGAGATGAATCGGGCAATATAGTTCAAACGTCCCGGAAAGCCTCTGACTTCTTTTTCTGTTCTGGGAGCTGGCATTTCGTGTATAGCCTTCACTTTGGCAGGATCCACTTGAATACCTTTATCGCTTACAACGAAACCCAGCAGCTTACCAGATCTCACCCCGAAGGTGCACTTGTTCGGGTTTAACCTCAGCTTGTACAATTTCAACCTGTCAAATAACTTTTGAAGGTGGTCAAGATGCTCTTCTTCAGTCTGAGATCTTGCAATCATGTCGTCGATGTATACCTCAATCTCATGATGGATCATATCATGGAACAAAGCAACCATGGCACGCTGATACGTTGCCCCAGAATTCTTCAGTCCAAAAGGCATGACCGTGTAGCAAAAGGTACCCCATTGAGTAACGAAGGTTGTCTTCTCCATGTCCTCGGGAGCCATTTTAATCTGATTATAACCGGAGAAACCATCCATAAAAGAGAATACCTTATGCTGTGCGGTGTTGTCAACCAGAACGTCGATATGAGGCAGAGGGAAATCATCCTTGGGACTTGCCCTGTTCAGATCCCTATAGTCGACACACATTCGAACCTTACCATCCTTCTTCGGAACAGGAACCACATTGGCCACCCACTGCGGGTAAGAAGTAACTGCTAGAAAACCGGCGTCAAACTGTTTCATCACTTTAGCCTTGATTTTCTCATACATATACGGGCGCATTCGACGGACTTTCTGTTTCACTAGAAGACAATCTTCCTTGGTAGGCAATCGGTGAACCACAATATCGGTATCCAACCCAGGCATATCTTCATAAGACCAGGCAAAGATCTCAACATAGTCATGCAGCATCTGAACCAACCGTTGCTTCACACTAAGCTCCAGATTTGCCCCGGTCTTGACCTTTTTCTTGTCCTCTTCTGTACCAAGATTTACTGACTCCATCGGCTCTTCGTGCGGCTGAATAACCCTCTCTTCCTAGAGTAGCAATCTAGCAAGTTCACCAGGCACTCCGCAATCATCTTCACCTTTGTCTTCGGCTAAGTTGATCGGACTTTCAAAGTCATAACTGGCGGTAGCAGAGTCGTTACCAGTGAGATCCAGAGTGGATGTAGACCTGTATATATGAGTGTGTATAAAATAGTTGTTTTGCAATGTATAATAAAAGAAAAACAAGGAGCGCCAGATTTGAAATGCAAGAAACGTCCAATGCTTTTATTAATGATATATGAAAATGACACACATAAAGCCCTCACAAACGAAGCCATGGTTCCCCGAGTAAGACACCGGGCCATAGAGTTTAAAACATTGTCTGTTACAAATTCAAAATAAAAGTCTCATTACTGGGTAACAAAAGAAATTGGGATGAAGTCCTTTGCGGTCTAGTTTCTTAGTCCTCCATCAGTAGTAGGATAGATCCAATTGTCGAACTCAAACTCTTCAACATCGTCTTCAATGGCATTCACTCCTGAATTGCTGATGAACAAGAGAGGTCTTCTGATCCGTGCATTCCAAATAGCCTTCTGAGCTTCTGCAGTGAAACCCAAACCAAACTTGTTAGTCTTCTATGCAAAATCAGGGAGTTGTCCCCAGTTTGCACACCCACCTTTCTCAATAACAGCCCGGGCATCCTTGAAGGAAGCCATCTTCATAGGAGGATCTTCAACAACAGTCTCAGTTGACGCCAGTGTCTGGGGAACCTCTTCAAAATGTTGGAACGGGGTCTCAATGAACTCCCCATCTATCTCTACATATCAGAAAGAGTTGAGGTGACTCACCATGTACTCCTCTTCTCCTTGCACTGTCACAATCTTCCCTTTCACCGGGTACTTTAACTTCTGGTGGAGCGTAGACGTCACTGCCCCAGCTTTGTGGATCCATGGGCGACCCAGCAAACAAGAATAAGATGGCCGAATGTCCATCACATAGAATGTAGATGCAAAAACCTGAGAACCAACCTTGATCGGAATATCCACTTCACCGTGTACCATTCTTTTGGACCCATCAAAGGCCCTAACAACAATGTTACTTGGTTTCAACTCTATCCCTTCACAGTCTAAACGGTCTAGAGCTTTCTTAGGCAAAACGTTCAATGAGGAACTAGTATCCACTAATACATGAGCAAGAGTGGTGCCCCTGTATTCAATGGAGACATGCAGGGCATCATTGTGATTCTTCCCCTTAACAATCAAATGCGTCAGAGAAACCCAACCCATTATCAACAGTCAGACTAGCCACACAATCTTTAAACTGATCAACTGATGTTTCTTGTGGTACGTGTGCAGTCTTCAGGAAAGCAATCAGAGCCTTGGCATGGGCTTCTGAGCAAAGTAACAAAGACAACATAGAGATTTTGGATGGGGTTTGCCCCAGCTGCTCGACTACATTGTAGTCGCTTTTTTTGATGATCTTCAAAATTTCTTCCATCTCTTGTCTAGAGGCTTCAACAGTAATTTTCTTCGGAGCCTCCATCTGGGCAGGCTCATCAGTGGTCCCTTTGCCCCGAGTGTCGGACGACTCGGCAACAAGGGTAAGAATGGGAACTGGAACAGGAATAGTAGCAGGTACACTGGCAGGTGTGATAATAATAGGCTTCCGGGAAGTTGGTGGAGAGATATCAAGGGAGAAAAGTCTTCCGCTGCGGGTGACTTTGGCAGGTCCAACAATATTGCTGACATCAGTATCAGCGCCCAAATCTTGTTTAACTCCATGATAATAAACATCAGCCCCGTAGTGCCAAGGGACAGCTTTATCAGATGTATAGGGGATAGGCCCTGGAACAGTGATGATCAATGGTGCGATTCTTGGAACAGATGTAATTCTAATAGGCTTTCTCGAGGAAGCCTTGGAAGAATTGTCGAAAATGGTGATAATAGCAACTTCTTCAGTAGGAACCAAAAGAACAAGAGTCTTCTCAAACAAAATTTCTTTATTATCCATCAGGCGTTGGACACCTGACTTCAAAAGACAGCAACCGGTAGGTAGGACATAACACATACGGAAATCTTTGTCACAGCCCAGAAATAAACCGGCTAACAAAAGGTTCTTCTTCACAGTCATCAAAGGGGTAACAATGTCTTTCACAGAAACCACAAACGAGTCTTCATCTATAGCATTCACTCCATGCTTGGGCATAGGAGCAGTCACAACATTAGGTCTTTCAGGTGCTTCGAACTCAATCTCCTTAGCATCAATTAAGTCTTGTACCTTATTCTTCAAAACCCAACAATCTTATGTATCATGCCCCGGGCTGGCAGAGTGAAAAGCACAGCGGGCATTAGGGTTGTACTTTGGTGATATGGTGTTGGGATTCTGCGAGGCCTCCCTTGGGGTCACTAGATTGGTTTTCAATAGCTGTGGCAGAATCTGAGATAAAGTCATGTTGAGCTAAGTGAATTGTCTTCGAGGTTTTTCGGTCCTTAGCTGATTGTTGCGCTGAGGAGCACTAGCAGGTCTTGATATAACCACCGCATTAACAGCTTGGCGGCGTTCAGGTCTATTTTGGCTTTTTGAACTGTAAACAGCACTGGGCTCCTTCTTAAAAGGCTTCTTCTCGGTGCCTGATGAAGCACCCTTCTGTATTTTACCGGACTTGATGCCAGCCTCAATTCTTTCCCCGGTCATAATCAGCTCCGTAAACCCGGATGATGAACTTCCAATCAGATGGTTGAAATACAGACCAGACAAGGTCCCCAGAAACATATCCACTAGCTCTCTATCAGCCAAGGGTGGTTGCACTCTTCCAGCGAGGTCCCTCCACTTCTGAGCATAATCTTTGAAACCTTCGCCCACACCCATTGACATACCCTGGAGTTGGGTATGCGTGGGAGCGAGGTCGGCATTGTATTGGTACTGCTTGTAGAAAGCAGCATCCAAATCTTCCCAACTACGGATACTGGATCCTTCTAGATGGTAAAACCATTCAAGTTGAGTCCCTGAGAGACTGTCTTGAAAGAAGTGGATCCATAGGTTCTTGTCAGCGGTGTATGGCTGAATCTTCCTAACATACAACTGGAGGTGCAGTTTTGGGAAAGAAACTTCGTCGTACTTAGCAAAGGTTGGTGCTTTAAACTTGTGGGGAATCACCACCCCAGATGACAAACCCAGATCACCAAAGTCCAGACTAGGCACCTTCTAAACTTCCATCGCACTCAACCGGTCTTCCAGTTGTTTGTATATATCCTCAGCCGGAGGATACTGGTCTTCGTCGAAGTCCATCTCGTTGTCTGAAACCATAGGGCTGGGAGCCCTCCTTTCTTCTTGACTATCTTTCCCTCCAGATGAGGTGGTCAAATCAACTTCATCTTGTAGTCGGTTTCCAAACCTGTGGCCCATGTTAAACAGGACCATCTTCTTCTTCTTCTTCTTCTTCTCTTTCAAGATAAGGGCCTTTAGATCTTGTTGACCCTTAGCTAGATTCATGAACAATTCTTAGAATTGAGCATTTTAAGCCTGTAGAGCCTTGATTGCTTGTTCAGTTGATGGTTCAGAAGACATGATGCTGAAATAAACAGAGAAGAAGATAAGAGACCTGTAAGGGTACCTGTTATGAGGTGCATGGAATGAAATACGTATGCTATGATTTCAAATACATCGAGAGATTCAAATTCGTAAACAAGAAATGAAACACACTTTTATTAGATAGACCTGAAATTCAATTGTTCAACAAATTCCCTTAAGGAGTTACAAGAAAGGAAATACTGAAAAGTAAATAAAAACTGGGAGTAATCAAAGGACATCAGCGCTCCCATGGTCGTTTGCCTTTAGTGCTGACATAGTCGTTGATGATCTGCTCCCTCTCCAGCTGCCTAGTCAACTTCTGGATCTTCCGCTCTTGCTCGTGATACTTTTCTCTATAAGTATCCCGTTCTTCCCTTAGCTGCATCCAGGACCTCTTCAATCCCCCATTATCAGTAGGCATGTAAGGGTGTAAGATAGTAAGAGGAACCCCTTCCTCATCAGCAACTTCAACAATGATAGGCAAGACGGCTTCATAGGGCATTCCCAGCTTTTGGGCACGGATACGAACCCATCGGAGATATGGCTCCATTGGTAGAGAAGTCTTTGCACCCAACTCGTGCGGATCAGACCTGTGTACTCTATCCCAAGCTCTTATGAATCTGTGACGTTGCTCGTCACTATCCCCTTGGAAATCAAAGACAATACTAGACATTAGCAACTCATGAGGTCCTTCTCTTCTGGCTCGCCCAAACTGACGCAAGGCCAAGCATGGATTATAAGTGATTCCTTCATTGGTTCCTATCAGTGGATTATTGGGGTATTCCCCACAACGATCAATAATGGCCACCTCATCTGTAAGTACGAAGTGCGCCTAAGAGGGGGGGGGGGGTGAATTAGGTACTTTTAAAATTCTGGTTTTTAGTGATGATGGTTCTTATTTTTCTGGTTATAAGTGAGTTTAGGAAAGCTTAAAAATGCAGAAAAATAAAGAGACACGGGCGATATATCCTGGTTCCCCTCACAGTCCGAGAGTACTCCAGTCCCCTTTCAACATGAAAGAGATTTCCTTATTGTGGCAAACTTACATAAGAACTACCAACCAAACCAAGAACAATCCTCTTGGACCAAGAACAATCCTCTTGGATTTTCACTAAGTTACCTATGAGAACAATCCTCTCAATGTAACTACACTTGTATCCAACAACTTGGAAAGACAAGATTTCAACAAAAAAACTTAAACTTAATTCCAACAATCCTGGAAAATAAGTAAGTAAAACAATTTGTGAGTTTGAGTGAGTAGAGTATATTGATCACTTAAGAGTGATTTTGACAATGTATAATCTTCTTCTTTCAATAATAATATTGTACAAAGACTCAATATATATTTGCTCAAAGTTTTCTGTTTAAAGTATGAAAATAAATGCAGAAAACTTATGTATGAAAATGAAGAATGCTTGAGTTTGTATTTTGAAAATTCAGAAAAATATTATGAAAGAAGGTGTTTGATATGAATTTGAAATTGGATATTTATATGCTCATAACACCCTTTTGAAACATCATGAAGATTTGGAAATGTATCATGAACAAATGCCAAGTTTGAGTGAAAAGATGTAATGAAAAGGAATGATCAAAAGGCATGAACAAGGCTGTTATTTTTCAAATTCGTGTAGTGTGTAATCGATTGCACCTTTAGTGGAATCGATTGCACAAGGTTTTCAACAGCTATATTTTCAAAATTTTAAGAGTCCAATCGATTGCATCAACAATGTAGTCGATTGCAGGCTAAGTCAGTAGCAAAATTTAACTGAGTGCAATCGATTGCACCAACTATGTAATCGATTGCATGCTAAGACAGAATCAAATGTTTTGAAAATTTTAAGTGTGCAATCGATTTCATAAACTATTTAATCGATTGCATGCAGAAACAGAAGTAAAAGATTTGGAATTTTTGAAGAGTGCAATCGATTGCACTAAGATGTAAATCGATTGCATGCATATGAAAAGTGAAATTTTATCTTTGAAAAGCTTGAGAATGATTCTTAAACTATTTCTTTTTCATTTTTGAGCATCTATATCTTAATATCAAAGTAGATAATATTATTGTACCTTTAAAGTTCTTGAGAGCTTTGATTGAGGATATTATCCTTAGATGCTTAGATGCTTGACCAAAGTCTTTGCCTTCTTTTGTAAGCCATGGTTTGTCTTCATCAAAACAAAAGCTTTATTTGATAAGCTTGATTTCACATTCTCCCCCTTTTTGATGATGACAAACAATCTTTCTTTATGCGAAGTACTTTCCGGAAGAGCTTCTCCCCCTAAGATGCAAAACTCCCCCTATGTAGGAGAGGGTTGGAATCCTTGCAATTCTTCATCTTCAATGGAGAGTACCTTGAAAAAATAAGACATGGAAGATACAAGCATAAAGTACCATACATCTTTCTCCCCTTTGACATTATCAAAAAGAAGGGAAAGATGCTTCAAGCAAATAAAAATCGAGCAATATTTTGACAAACTAATTATAGAATTAAAAACATTAACAAACATTGTTTAAGAGTTACACACATTGAACAATGAAACATTGAAATATCAAGATAATAAGATAACAGAAAAAACAATATTCAGCCAGAATATTTTAGGGGTGATGAACGTCTGGATGTTTGTAGGACCAGCCTTGGTTTGGGAATTGTTGTTGTAGTGGTGGTTCTGAGTAATGAGGAGGAGGAGCAGCTGGGTTGTTTGGGTCGTATGGTGGGATATGCAGGTGAGAGTAAAGGTATGAGAATTGTTGGTTCACATCCGAGCGAAAATCATTTATCCGGGTTGTAGTGGAGTCATTTATTGCACTCCATTGACTGTTGATGTTGGTGTTCATAGAAGCAAACTGTTGAGCCATGTAGTCCATGAGATCTTGGTTGCTTGGACCAGAGGGAGCAGTAGGAGGAGGAGGCATAGCTTCATCGCCTTCAGCTTCTTAGTCATCATCTTTGTTGCCAACAACATCTTCACCAATATAGGTGATCGTCTTTGTTTCCGGATTAAAGTGTACGCCCATCCTTGAATCAACATTCTTAATTGAAATTATGTTTAAGATCGGATCCATATCCACCTTTTCAAAACCGCGAAAATCTACACCAAAATCCTCCATAATTAAGGTGACAAAATAAGCATAAGGAAGGAATTTTGATTTTTCATCCACTCTCAACATATGCATCATCATCATTCTTGCCCAGTTTACATTAATCCCTTTCTTCCTTGCATAAATAAGCTGCATCTCGAAGTCGGTAACCGTGCAATGGTTTCCAGCCCTTGGGAAAAGTATATAGACCAAGAAATAATGAAATAAACGATCGTATATATAGAGATTACCTGCACTCCAAGAATCTCTGGAAGGAATTGCTCCTCCAAGACCACGTATCCGTTTGGCGCGAAATTCAGCTTCACTTAACCGCCCAATGCTGTAAAAGAATCCCTTTTTCGTATAGCCATCCCATATCTCGTCTTCAGGATCATATAGGACGCTTCTGGTGAAAGGAATATGCAAGATCTCACCAACAACCTAAGGAGTTAGAGAGATACGAGTGCCCAGCACATATGTGACAATCTTTTCCTTGTAGGGGGTTAGATTACTGAAAAACATTCTTACCAGATCCGGGTAGTATGGACCATACGAAGAAATCAATCGTTCCAGACCATAAGCAGCTAGATCATTCTGAAATGAAAAGCATTCTTCAGGGAAGGAGGAGAGAATACCATACTTAGGGTTGGAAACAATTTTCCTTTGGACGTCTTTGATAAATTTGACTTCTTGTTGCTCAGTGAGAGTTGACAGCAGTGGATTGGATGATGAGTCAATCTTCTTTTTCCCTTTATCAGAAGCTGATACCTTTCTCTTGGTTCTTGAAGCCATGAAAATGGTGTTTTAGATTTTGTGTTTTTAGGGTTTATGTGAGAGAGAGAAAGTTTTTGGGAAAGAGAAAGCTTTTGTGATTTTGGTAGGTATGAAGTGAGTTATTTGAATTGAAGTGTATTTGTCTTGGGAAGATGAGAGATAAATTCTGACCAATATTAATTTTTCGTCATAAAAGCAACTTTCAGTGCGTGCCATCGATTGCATTACCTTGTGCAATCGATTTGCACACAAACAGAACCAAAAATTAAAGCAAAAAACACATAGTGCAATCGATTGCAGTAAAGGTGCAATCGATTTGCACATGAAACAGAAAGGACAAAACTGGAAAATTTCTTTGTGCAATCGATTACACTCTTTGTGCAATCGATTTGCACCAACAAAAAATTGTCCAAAACCAAATTTTTCTTGAAAATATAAGTATCACATAGCATAAAAACATATATGGCAAATATAAAAGCATATATAAGAGAAATATCAAGGGTAGAATGCATTTTATACGCCGCGTTCGTCAAGAATGCCGAGCTCTCGCTGAATTTTATAGAATGGTTCTTTTGCCAAAGGTTTGGTGAAGATATCGACAAGTTGATTATGAGTATCTACAAAGGTTACCTCGACATCTCCTTGAAGAACATGGTCACGGAGAAAATGATGTCGAATGTCTATATGTTTGGTCCTTGAATGCATGACGGGATTCTTTATGATGTTGATTGCACTTGTGTTGTCGCATCTTAGAGGAATGCACCCTAGATCGAGTCCGTAGTCACGAAGTTGTTGTTTTAGCCACAAAATTTGAGCGCAACTACTACCCGCTGCAATATATTCAGCTTCGGTCGTGCTTAGAGCAACACGTGCTTGTTTCTTGCAGGCCCAAGATACTAATGGATTACCAAGAATGTGACAAGTTCCACTTGTGCTCTTTCTATTTGTTTTACATCCTGCATAATCCGCGTCAGAATAACCAATTAAGTTGCAGATACTACCTTTTGGATACCATAATCCGACATTTGTTGTCCCTTTGAGATACTTCATGATCCTCTTTACCGCCGTGAGATGAGATTCCTCTGGGTTAGCTTGAAAGTGGGCACAGAGACAAACACTGAACATTATGTCAGGACGGCTTGCCGTCAAATATAATAAAGAGACAATCATACCTCGATATTTAGTGATGTCGATGGAAACGCCTGATTCATCTTGATCAACATAAGAACCAGAACCCATAGGTGTAGACATTTCTTTGCAACTATCCATGTCAAACCTTTTCAAGAGTTCTTTGCAATATTTGGATTGGTTAATGAAGATGCCATCTTTAAGTTGTTTGATTTGAAGTCCAAGAAAATAGTTCATTTTTCCCATCATGGACATTTCAAATTCTCCTTGCATCATTGATGAGAACTCTTCACACATTTCTTGATTTGAAGAACCGAAGATGATGTCATCAACGTAGACTTGTGCTAGCAAAGAGTCGCCTTTGATTTTCTTGATAAATAGAGTCTTGTCAACTTTGCCTTTTTCGAAACCCTTTTCGTATAAGAAGTTGCTTAAACGATCGTACCATGCCCTTGGTGCTTGTTTCAGTCCATAGAGAGATTTTCTTAATTTAAATACATGAGATGGATTCTTGAAGTCTTCGAAACCCGGGGTTTGCTTGACGAATACTTCTTCAGTGATATATCCATTCAAGAATGCGCTTTTGACGTCCATTTGGAAAAGCTGGAAATTTAATGAACAAGCATAGGCAAGTAAGAGACGAATAGCTTCTAACCTTGCAACTGGAGCGAGAGTTTCTTCAAAGTCTATTCCTTCTTCTTGATTATATCCTTGTTCTACCAATCTTGCTTTGTTGCGAACAATTATTCCATTCTCGTCAAGTTTGTTTTTGAACACCCATCTTATTCCTATAATGTGTTTGTTGCTTGGCCTAGGAACGAGTTCCCAAACTTGATTCCTTTCAAATTGGTTCAATTCCTCTTGCATAGCTATGATCCATTGGTCATCGCCTAAAGCTTCATCAACTTTGGAGGGTTCAATTTGAGAGACAAACGCCATGTTTAGGCAAGCATCCTTGAGATTTAATCTTGTAGACACGCCTTGACTTATATCACCAATTACTTTATCAATAGGATGATCTCTATGAGTTCTCTATTCTTTTGGTAGATCATTGAGATTCGATTCTTGTTGAGGTGATTTTTCTAGTTGAATGGATTGATCCTTGGAAGAATTTTCTTGAGGACCTTCTAAAATTTCATCATCATTATCACAAACAATATTATCCTCCTTGGAGGGGTTAGTTTCATCAAACGAAACATGCATAGATTCTTCAATAGTCAAAGTTCTTTTGTTGTAAATTCTATATGCTTTACTAGAAAGTGAGTAACCAAGGAATATACCTTCATCGGATTTCTCATCAAACTTACCCAAATTATCTTTGTCATTGTTAAGGACAAAGCATTTACACCCAAAGATATGAAAGAAAGCAATATTTGGTTTTCTCCCTTTGAAAAGTTCATATGGAGTTTTCTTTAAGATTGGTCCAATGTTAACTCTATTGCTAACAAAACATGCCGTGCTCACCACATCTGCCCAAAAGTATTTTGGAAGATTTGAGTCGCTAAACATGGTTCTAGCAAGTTCCACAAGAGACCTATTCTTTCTTTCAACCACTTCATTTTGTTGTGGGGTCCTTGGTGCCGAGAAGTTGTGAGATATTCCATGTTCTCCACAGAATTCTTCAAATAGAGCATTTTGGAATTCTCCGCCATGGTCACTTCTTATTGAGGCAATTGTTAAAGACTTCTCATTCTGAATTTGTTTAGCATACTTCTTGAACGCCTTGAATGCATCACTTTTCTGCACTAAAAAGAATGTCCAAGTATATCTAGAGAAATCGTCAACAATAACCAAAGCATATACATTACCTCCGAAACTCCTTGTTCTCGATGGACCAAATAGATCCATATGTAACAATTGTAGTGGCCTTGTAGTGGACACCACATTCTTAGATTTGAAAGTTGATCTAGTTTGTTTCCCTTTTTGACAAGCATCGCATAGTCTATCTCTAACGAAATTTCTTAGGCAATCCAATGATAAGATCATGCTTGATTAATTTATTCAAGTGTTCCATATGAATATGGGCAATTCTTTTGTGCCAAATCCATGAATCATCGTTGTTCGCCATGAGACATTTAACCTTCAAAGATGGATCATCAAGGGAAATCATAAATATATTATTGATTCTTTTACCTTTAAGTATAACCTTATGAGTGACTTCGTCTTCTATCAAACATTCATCCTTGGTGAACTTGATTTTGAAGCCTTTGTCACAAAGTTGGCTAATACTAAGAAGATTATGCTTTAGTCCTTCAACATAAAGAACATCTTCAATGGATGTGAAAGGTGGAGCACCAACTTTGCCTTTTCCTAGGATTCTTCCCTTATTATTGTCTCCATAAGTGACAAAACCCTTGGCCTTTAGCGCTAGATGTGAAAATTGGTTTATGTCTCCTGCCATATGCTTTGAACAACCACTATCAAGATACCAAAGATTGCATGTGGTCTTCAAGCATACCTGCAAAACAAATTAGGTTTTGTTAGGTACCCAATGTGCTTTGGGTCCTTCATAATTAGTGCCTTTATTTACCCATATATAATGCCCACTTGCCACACTGAAGTTTCTAACATAGCAAGCATTAGGTGTATGGCCTTTAATACCACAATAAAAACAAGTAGGTTCAAATTTACTTATATATCTAGAAGGATAAGATTTCTTCTTAGGAAATGTTTTCTTTTTCGGATAGTGACGAACTATTTTAGGTTTGTTCACTTTCTATTTGGAAGATTGATCACTTGCCTTAACAAAGATAGTTTTGTTAGAACTTGGTTTTGAGAACTTTGAATATCCAAGTCCACTTTTATCATTGGAGTATCTTTGTTGGCTAAGAACACCTTCCAATCCAATTTTACCTTTTTCATATCTTTCAATGACTCTTTTTAATTGGACAATTTGGAAAGAGAGTGAATCATAATTTTTGCATACAAAATTCTGTTTTTGTTCATCACTTGATTTTTGTTTTTCTTCTTTGAAATCTTTTTCCATTGAAACATATTTTTCTTCTAGAGATGAAATTTGTTTCTTTTGTGATGAAATGGTTTTATACAGAATTTTGCATTCATTCAATAGTTCATCTATAGCACCTTGTGCATCACTATCAAAAAGAGAAAATTCATTACTAACCTCATTGTCTTCATCATCGGAATGGTGTGAGGCCATCAATACTAGATTTGCACTTTCATCACTATCGGAACCAGATGAGGAACTTATTTCATTGTCCTATCATGCTACATAAGCCTTTTTGTTCTTGAATCCCCTCTTGCTTTTGAAGCCACCTTTCTTGGAGAGTTTTGGAAAATCTGGCTTGATATGACCTTTCTTTTGTCCTATCATTCATAACATGTGATTTCTTGTGTTGATGTGGAGCCTTCCTTTTTTTGAAAATTTTTCTTTCCTTTTGAATGAGAAAAAGGTTTGTCATTTCTACTGAAGAACTTACCAAGCCTTTTAACAAGAAGCATGAAGTTTTCATCTTCTTCTGGATTGTTTTCCTTTTCCTTGGAGTCTATCTTCAAAGCAATATTCTTGGATTTCTTCTCTTGATTTTCATGCTTTTCGAGTATTCCGAGTTCCGTTTCGTATTCTTGAAGTTTTCCAAATAGAGTTGCGGATGTCATGTTGGAGAGACTTTTCTTTTCTGAAATTGCCGTTACCTTTGGTTGCCATTCCCTTGTTAAGGACCTAAGTACTTTCAGATTCAATTCATCATTTGTCAAAGTTTTACCAAGAGCACTTAGATGATTTATCAAGTGCACAAATCTCTTTTATAAGTCAAGAATGGATTCTTCGGGCTGCATTCGAAAAAGTTCGTACTCTTGACTTAGGGTATTTAGCCTTGATCTTTTTACTTCAGTCGTTCCTTCATGAGTTTGTACCAAGGTATCCCATATTTCCTTTGTTGTTTTGCATGTCGACACACGGAAGAATTCGTCCATACTAAGTGCACATTGAAGAAGGTTTATTGCCTTTTTGTCATAGAGAACTTTCTTTTTATCATCATCGTCCCATGCAGTTTTAGGCTTTGAAGAGCCAACACCATTGATTACCGTTATAGGGATAAATGGACCATTTTCGACGGCAACCCAAATTTATTCTCCTTGTGCTTCTAGATGCGCCTTCATGCGTATTTTCCAGAAGTCAAAATATTCACCACAGAATAGAGGAGGTTTGTTGTTACTACCACCATCTCTGAAAACGGGATTATGATTTGCGGAAGCCATTCTGGATCTTTTAGGAGCAGGTTACCTATAACCTGCTCTGATACCAATTGTAAGTACGAAGTGCGCCTAAGACGGGGGGTGAATTAGGTACTTTTAAAATTCTGGTTTTTAGTGATGATGGTTCTTATTTTTCTGGTTATAAGTGAGTTTAGGAAAGCTTAAAAATGCAGAAAAATAAAGAGACACGGGCAATATATCCTGGTTCCCCTCACAGCCCGAGAGTACTCCAGTCCCCTTTCAACATGAAAGAGATTTCCTTATTGTGGCAAACTTACATAAGAACTACCAACCAAACCAAGAACAATCCTCTTGGACCAAGAACAATCCTCTTGGATTTTCACTAAGTTACCTATGAGAACAATCCTCTCAATGTAACTACACTTGTATCCAACAACTTGTAAAGACAAGATTTCAATAAAACACTTAAACTTAATTCCAACAATCCTGGAAAATAAGTAAGTAAAACAATTTGTGAGTTTGAGTGAGTAGAGTATATTGATCACTTAAGAGTGATTTTGACAATGTATAATCTTCTTCTTTCAATAATAATATTGTACAAAGACTCAAGATATATTTTCTCAAAGTTTTCTGTTTAAAGTATGAAAATAAATGCAGAAAACTTATGTATGAAATGAAGAATGCTTGAGTTTGTATTTTGAAAATTCAAAAAAATATTATGAAAGAAGGTGTTTGATATGAATTTGAAATTGGATATTTATATGTTCATAACACCCTTTTGAAACATCATGAAGATCTGGAAATGTATCATGAACAAATGCCAAGTTTGAGTGAAAAGATGTAATGAAAAGGCATGATCAAAAGGCATGAACAAGGCTGTTATTTTTCAAATTCGTGCAGTGTGTAATCGATTGCACCTTTAGTGTAATCGATTGCACAAGGTTTTCAACAGCTATATTTTCAAAATTTTAAGAGTGCAATCGATTGCATCAACAATGTAGTCGATTGCAGGCTAAGTCAGTAGCAAAATTTAACTGAGTGCAATCGATTGCACCAACTATGTAATCGATTGCATGCTAAGACATAATCAAATGTTTTGAAAATTTTAAGTGTGCAATCAATTTCACAAACTATGTAATCGATTGCATGCAGAAACAGAAGCAAAAGATTTGGAATTTTTGAAGAGTGCAATCGATTGCACTAAGATGTAAATCGATTGCATGCATATGAAAAGTAAAATTTTATCTTTGAAAAGCTTGAGAATGATTCTTAAACTATTTCTTTTTCATTTTTGAGCATCTATACTTAAGATCAAAGTAGATAATATTATTGTACCTTTAAAGTTCTTGAGAGCTTTGATTGAGGATATTATCCTTAGATGCTTAGATGCTTGACCAAAGTCTTTGCCTTCTTTTGTAAGCCATGGTTTGTCTTCATCAAAACAAAAGCTTTATTTGAGAATCTTGATTTCACATCATCCATACCCTTAATAGTCCAAATGATGTCATTGTGAGAGAGAGACATAACTCTATAAGCCCAGCCCATGCCTTCCTTGTTCTTTAAAACTGATTTGGGTAGGTGAGAGATAAACCACCTCGCCAATAACGGAGCACAGCACATCAAGGTTCCCCGCCTCCGAGCAGTACGGGCATAAAGCTGATGAAGAATATCACCCAAGAGAGTGAGTACATGATTACTAGAGATGAAGATTTTTACCGCATTCACATCAACAAAGGAGTCAGAGTTAGGAAACAATACCAAGCCATATATCAGAAGAGCCATAATATCTTTGAATTCCTGGAAGTATAGACTATCCCAGAAATGATTAGCCTTACCAACCAAGAACTTCGTCAAAAAGCCCTTTGCTCCACTTCTAGTCTCTCAATTAGCCATTACCTCATCCTTTGTCATATGAAGGGCTGAAGCAATCTCTTCTGGCCTAAGGATCTTCTCCCAACCTGTAAACGGGGTTTGCTCCAGAATAGAGATACCGAGCAGATCAGAGAACTCTTCCAAGGTATGGACCAACTGGTAGTCCTAAAAAGTAAAGTAATGGTACAGTGGATCAAAGAACTGGACTAGGACACGCATCATCTGCTCGTCCAATTTGGAAGTGACCAAACCAAGGAGATGCCCATGTCTTCTGAAGAAGGAGGTAGTATCTGGAATCTTTGTAACCAACTCTTTAAGCATAGTGGGAACCTGGACAAAGTTGATCTGGATGGTGTTCCTACGCATATGTGCCATGACCTACAAAACAGAACAAAGATGAATCCCTCTTGTCTTTGAAATAGGTTAGTCCAATGTAAGATGTATGCAATGTTATGATGTCATGATGTCATGATAGAAAGCACACCACAAGTATCCACAAATGGCAAACATGGTAAAGGCACCCAAGTCACACAGAAAGCCCTTAGATTTCAGGCTGGCAAGGAGTCTAAGTACTACCCTCTTTCAGTTCAGTTGGTTTAAACCTATCCTAAAAATAGTAACTGAGTTCTAGAGGATCTCAATATCACTGACTACCCTCAATCGGTCATAATTCCAGTTTAGCAACCTTTTCTTGCGGCCGGAATCATCACGAGAGTTTAGTCTCAATGAGTGTAGCATACTGCTACTGTTCTACGGCCAAGTTGGTCAATTTAAAGGTTCTAAGGTCAGTTGGTGCTTAATGACCCCTTAGCAGACCCATATTCTCCTCGTTACGTCATAAGGGATATCGGTACATACTAAAGTGCCACACCAATGTAGCTACTGTTTCAACTGTATCGTTCTACGCAGTACAGTTTGCTCACAGTTTATTGCTACTTACCTAAAAGGGTATCCTCAGATCCGGGTTAGGATCTATAGTAACTCCGATTCAAGCCCAAAAAGGTAAATCATACAAGTCAAGCAATTGAAAACATTATGAACTATTCTTAAGGTACACCCCACTTATAAGCGTCCCCAGCAGAGTCGCTAGTTCTGTGATACGGTGGGAAAGAACTGACTGTTTTTTTGGAATGCTGGTTTGCGTTTTGCGTTTGTTTCCACAAAATGTCGCGGTAAGCAAGAGTTGCCACCGACTTTTATTTTATCCAACAAGGAAAGGAAAAAAACACAGAAAAATTCCTTTTTCGAGATGTTTCTCGGGTTCGGGGGGTAGATTATAGAAAGGGAAGGTGTTAGCACCCTTTCTATCCGTGGTTATCCACGGGCCCTTAGGTACTTACTCATATTGTTTTCAAAATTGTTTTCTTTGTGCTTGTGGGTTTGAAAAATGTTTTTGTTTTGAAAACTTCGATTTAACTCTTGTTTCTGTCCTTAAGAGTGTAATGAAGTGTTTTTGAAAACTTTGTTCGAAACGTGTAAGTGTGAAAAAGATTTTTGTTTTTTGAAAGAGCAAGTATCTAAGAACCATCTACCTACTCGAAAAAGGAATCGTTCTATGTTATCTTCCTTTAGACAATGCTATCCTACTATTGATGAGTAGGTAGCACCGTCGTTGGAGTTTAAGGGTCAATTCGAATTTAGGGACTTACGGTCACTAAAGCAATGTTAGGACGCCTTAGCGGTAACCCTAATGTCTTAGATCATTTGTTTGAGGCAACAATATCCAAGGCAACCGTTTCGAGGCGACTATGATCTTTGGACAAGAGGGTGACCTCTAAAACTACCTATACTCAATGATCGCGTACGAAGGCAACCAAGTGGAGTGTACCCTAAGAGTGCGCATGTGCGGGTGTGTTATTTTTAGTTATTTTTTGTCTTCTTGCATGTTAAGGGTGATCTAAGTTGATTTTAGGTTAAAACATTCAATCTTGTCATGCATCCCTATTATCAAACATCTAACAGTTATATTTTGCGAAAAATAAATTGCGGAAATTAAATTACAAGGCGTCGGGTATTTACATCGCCAAAAGCAACCCTTTGAAATTTAAATGCGGAAAAATAAATAAAGCGAGAAAAACAATTAAATGGTCCTAATTATCTATTACATTCTGGGAACAAGTACAATATTAGATAAATAGATCGCGTGCGGAAAATTAAATCGAGCGCAAGTTTAGGGTTTTGACCCTTTGTTAATAAAGAAAAGATTTTTTTGTTGTTTTTATTTTAAGAAAGAAACTATCCCAAATTAATTATTAAATTAATAAATTAATTAATTAATTAATGAAAATAAATATTTTTGGGTTTTTGGTATTTAAAGAAAGAAAATAAAATTAATCAATGTTAGTAAAAACCTAATTAAGTCTAATTAGTTTTAATTACTTACAAAAATATATTAAAGTTATTTCTAATTAATGGCCTAAATTAATTAATAGATTTGTTAAAAAAAAATACTAAAATTTAATTTAATATAGAAAAATATTTTTTGGTTTTAATTTTATAAAGAAAAATAAAATTTGATTGGTTAGTTAATTAAATAGAAATAATAACTAAATAATTAAAAACAAAATAAAGAATATATATATATATATATATATATATATATATATATATATATATATATATATATATATATATATATATATATATATATATATATATATATATATATATATATATATATATATATATATATATATATATATATATATATATATATATATATATATATATATATATATATATATATATATATATATATATATATATATATATATAGAGAGAGAGAGAGAGAGAGAGGGGTATGGGCCTGCTTTGGAGTGTTTGGGAAGCAATTCTGAGGCCCATAACAAGCTGGCCTCGTTTGACCTTTTGAGATCCCCTATGCGCATATTGACTTGACTCCATGGTGGACCATCAACCTGGATCACCAGATCTGGCCTTTGGCCATCTGGCACTTTGACGTGTGAAGGCACATGGTGAGCTGCAAGCCTTGATTTACACTTGATTGTATGAAAAAACAAAGGAAAATACAAGGCGCTGGAGGCAGGGATCGAACCCCTGACCTCCAGCCATCAACGCCTTGGAGACAGACACGCTAACCACTGGGGCACTTTGCTTCAATTGTTAATAAAATACAAACAAAACATAATATGCTAAAACACGTTAATATGCCAGCAAATAAAAAAATGCGCGAAAATTTGAAAAGGGCCAATCAGAGGAGGACACGTCATCGTCCCCTACCTCCAGCCACTGTAATATTTCCTGCGGATTTGGATCCGCAGCTAAATGCGTAGCTCGATCCAAAAATCAACTCCAGGCCATAAAAACGACCTCCAAAGGCATGGTTAGGTTTGTCTCCCTCTCCTAGTGCAACCATGCCTTTTATAAGAATCAATTTCACCTGAAATACAAAATCCCTAAAACACAAAATGTAACCCTAGCCATGGCATTCTGAGGTTACAGTCCATATAAACCAAATTGAATATTGCCAAAAGTTCAGAAATGCTATAATGATTATGAATATGCCAAGAATTTGCTCAAATGAAGTAAGAATGGTGATTTAAGAATTCAAGAAAGAAGCGGATTTTTGTGACACTTACAGTGCTTTATGATGTGCGTAGAGGCTTGCTTGGGATTGGTTCTGCTTCAGTGATCGTCAAGGAATCGATTGAGATCGTTCTTGGCTTCTGAAAACACCTCTAGACACGGTTTTAATTTCAAACTTTTTACCACTTTTTTCAAGTTTTGTTTTGCTTATTCTCAAAGCCTCCAACCCATATTTCATGTCCTTTTGCTTCTATATGTATCATGGAATGCATTAGGTCAAGAATCATGAATCCAATCTCTCTAAATTAATGCACCCATATTTGATTTGATTCACTTTTGAAAACTTGCCAAATTTGTCAAAAACCATCTTTTTGCACATGATCTTGTGTGATACGAATTTGATGATGATATTGGTGAGAATCCAATCCTGAAAATAGCAAAAAATCTCATGTAATCAAAGTTTGGGATTTTATTTGATTTAATTTGATTTAAAATGAAATAATTTAATAAAAAATCAAATAAAATAATAAAATTGATAAATGGACACATGGCTGAAGCTAGGACACGTGGAAAATGATGCAAGCTCAAATCAAGTGGAAAACAATGGGCCCATTTGACAAAACTTGATGTTTTGGGGATAGTTGACTTTTGACAATTTTGCAAAAATGCCTAACTTCAACAATGCATAACTTCTTCAATTTTGAACTTTTGGAAGTGTTATTGGACTTTTTAGAAATGTTGAGATGTTATCTAACCAACCCTTTTGGTCTCATCTAATTTTGATATTCCATGCTCAAGTTATAAGCTTTGGAAAAAAAGGTGTTTTTGTTGACTGTCAAAAATGACCTATAATGTCCAAATTTATAACTTCTTGTGAGTACATTTTCTGATCTTGGTGTGTGAAGATGGATTGTATAAAATTGAATCCTCTTAAAAATGAGATTTGGATGGGTCATTTCTCATAAAGTATGAGAAAGTTATGCTTGGTCAAAGTTGAGTTGACTTTTCCTACAAAACCCTAATTTAGCAACTTTTGAATCTTGATGAATTTTGAGCAATCCTTGATGAGTCATGATAAACCCTTGATCAACTGATGAAATGTACTTAAAAATAATAATGTTGACAAAAAATCTTGAAGTTTGACTGTTTGTAGGTCACAGTTGACTTTTGTCCTAGCACAGTCGATCTTTGGACCCTTTGAGCAATTGACTGAGCAAACTTCCTCTGCAAGGCTTGAAACTTGACATGGATGACCTTGAGAACATATTAGGACAATGGGGATAACTTGAGGTCATTTGGACTCAAATATCTTGATGCAACACAAAACCCTAATTTGGGGTTGACTGTCTTAGGAGATAGCTTGACTGTCCAACTCTTGAGCAATCTTGAGCCACTTGGAGATTTTTCTTGCAAGGTTTGGAGAAATATGAGAGGGAAAATTTTGGGGTACAACAAACATAATCTCATTTATTTTGAGAACGTCATTACACCATGCATACATCTGCATGCAACTAATCCTCTCCATTGCAGGAAAATCAACAGGAAAAAGACATCTACTATTTCAGTGTAAATCAACCAAAAAAATTATCCTGATACCTTCCCCAGTCACTCTGAATGGAATCTCTAAGCCAATTCCCTACACAGTCAACTAACACATCATCGAGTGTAAATTTCTGGGCACTTTAGTGTTCAATCATCTTCCACCTTCAAGTCACGAATGGCGGACTCGCCAAACTAACTCTTCAGATTCAAGAAGATTGAACAGGGGCAACTGTTGTACCCCAAAATTTGCCCTCTCACTTCTCAATAATTTCCTCCCAAAATCTCCCATGACATCAAGTTTGCAGCTCTAATACATCAATTTAAGTTTGGAATTGGCACAAGGGCAAAATGGTCAAAATGCACACTGAAAAGTCAAACTTTGACTTTGGGATCAAAATCAAGTTTTAAGAATCATATTTCATCAAGACATGATAGAATATGAAGTATGTTTCATCAACAATATCAAAAGTCAAATTTGCTTTGGAAAAGTCAAAATTCTGAACACTTAGAAATTTTTCTAAGTGTTAAGAAAATATGATAAGTTCATAACTTCTGGCCAGATTTTCATCATAATGCAAGATGATTCAGGAAGAACTTCTGATACAAGAGTTGTAGATCTCAACGAGATCTAAAACATTGCAGAACATAACTTCTCATAAAAATGTTGGGGTTTTCAAGTTATAAATTCCTGAGGACACGCCCATAAAACTAAGGCACTTAGTAAATTCTGAGCATTTTCAAGTCAGAATTTGGCTAGAACTTCTGGGCCAGTTTTCACGTAGATTCAATCAGAGTTTGCAAAAGTGATTCAAAGAGGGTTTACAAAGCATGTTACAAGCTTTCTGAAAAGTCCGAGAACTCCTTCAGATCATGCTGGAACAGGAAGATTTAAAGATCAGAAGTTGGACATTTATTCTTAATTTAAGTTATGTTTATGTTGAACTTCCAATCCAATTTCAAGCTATGATGCATAATCTCATGTTGCAGGTTTTCTGGTTTGTTAAATCTCATTATCATTTAATGCTCACACCTACTTTTGAGTCTTTATCCAAAGTATTTTCCCCACGTGTGGCATAGAAGTACCATTACTGTCCTTGGAAAGTAAACTTTTGTATAAAGTTTATGTTGGTCCCATTCCTTACTTTTGCTTCTGAATGTACTTCTCCATAAATCATGCCAACAAAATCAGATTAGGCACGGCTAAAAGCTGCTAACCACTCTATTTTGCCTTGAACCATACTTGTCCAAACTTGCTTCAAGAACAAGTCAGTGCCATAACACATGATGGATGTACTCTTGACTTCTCCAAGCTCCTAAATCCTTTGCCTATAAATTGAACTTCATTTGCAACTATTAAATAGGTCGAAGATTTGAGAAAAAGTCTTGAAAATTTGCTGAAAATTCCCAAGAACTTGAAACTGCAAACATAAACACGAAACCTGCTAGTTCTTGATTTCTGCATTCAAACTCTAAACTTTCTTGTGTGTTCCCTGACCAAATCATCCATATAGTTTCTAGAATACACATAGAAGCTTTCCCAACTTCTATTTTCAAATTGTAAAAATAGTATTCACCACTCTCTGTTTCAAAAACCAGCATTTTTCACTTTGACTGCACCAGAACTTTCTCACCATTCATAGCTCAAGTTAAGGGTTGTCTCAGCTTTCTGAGAACTTGAGGAAGCTGACCAGAATATCACAAAAATCTGAATCACGCTCTAATTCACAGAACAATTTCCAGCTGCAAGGTAAACTTCTTCTGACTTTTACCTCATTACTTAGACACTGTTAGGCTTGCATTTTCAAATATACAATGTAGATATCATGGCTCTGATTCTGTGCATATTTTTAGACTTCATTTATATGGCCTAAGTAAAGAGAATTTCAGATCATAACTTCTTGAGGAAATTAGGTTTTCAGAATTAGAATTAGCCAAATTCATGTTTGTTATATTTACAGTTCTGATGCTATATATTTATGAAAACATGATGAAATTTGTCATAACTGCTATATTTGTATTTTCCATTTTTTCTGAGAAATAACTAAGTTGCAGATACTCTGACTGGCATGGAGAAGGAGATGAAGTTCATCATCAGAGCTTACTTTGTAATATATGTTTATGTTTTTGCTTCTAATACCGGATGTATAGCCACCCCGATGATAGTGAGCGCGCGCATAAAAAATTAGTGTTAAGGGTCCTGAGTTCTAGCCCCAGAAACACCTTTTTATGTTTATTTCTTGACATTTTCCCCCATTATTTGTCAAACATTGATCCTGGACCAGAACTTCTAGGTAAACCCCCTTTAGTTGTTTGTCAAAATAGTGACCCTGGACTAGAACTTCTAGATATTCACATCCAACAGCATTGACACCTCACGGATCCATCATTAGAACTTCTAGCTTGTCAGTAATATTAAAACTTCTAGGTTCTCAGCTGCATTAGAACTTCCAGGCTCCCTCAGCAACCAGAGCTTCTAACCTTCCAGTGACACTAGAATTTCTAGGTTTCCAGTTGCATCCGAATTTATAGGCTCTTTCAAGCAATCAGAACTTCTAGGCCTTCCTTTGTTCCCGACAACCCCATAACTTCAGTGCACCCGGATCCAAAACTTTTGGCCTTCCCCATTTCTGCTAACATTTTCTTTCTGATTTGCAGCGCACCAGAGTCAGAAATTCTACTCTGTATTTCTATCCCTTCAGCAATACGCTGATTCTGATTCTTTTTTCTCTTGTTATTTTTATCATCACTTTTATTTTCATTAATCAAAAATACCAAAAAAAACTTTATATTCATACACTTTGCTTTATTTCTTTTAAAAAACTAAAAGACTAAAAATATTTTTCTTAAGAAAATTTACTTCTCTTCTTCTTAACAAAAACAAAACAAGTCTATTTTACATTTCTTATACATCCTTTCAATATGGTTGTAATAGATAATTAGGACTTCAATTTCTTATAATCCCCATTTGTAAATTTTACACCCCATCCCCCTAATAATTGTAATAGCGTAGAATATTTACTTTCCGCAATTTATCGCTTTCATATAAATGCTAGTAATTAGGATTTGTATGGGAAGATAAAATCAATGCTTAGAAAAACACTAATCAAAGACTAAATGCATGCAAATCAAGCACACTATTCACACATGCACCCCTAGGATTAACTCTACTTGTTGCCTTATGAAAATGGTCATGTTATGCATGTGAGACATCTTATTAAAAACAATCAAAATACAAGATCATAGTCCCTCGATGACGCTTCGAATGTTGCCTTACAAGTGATCTTAGTCCCTCAAGAGAAACGCTAATATATCTCACAACATTGCTATCATGGCTATACGATGATCCACGTCCGTCCCTTTACATTCAAAGATAAGGCTTCTTACCAATCAATGATAAGATAGCAATATCAAAGGAGGAAAAGAACAAAGACTTTTGAGTAGGTAGAAATGTTCTTATTTGCTTGCTCATTTTCAAAACAAACACCTTTTCAAATACACCAACACTTTCCATGAAATATTTTCAAAAGTTCAACACTTTGTATACATTCTTATAGAAACGAGAATCATTACAAAGTTTGTCTAAACGAATGCGTTTTTCAAAAATACTTTCAAAAATCATCACAAAGCATATTTTCAAACAAAAGCAAGTGATCTAGCAAGCAACTAAGAGCCCATAGATAATTATGGATGGAAAGGGTGCTAACACTTTCCCTTTTCATAATCTACCCCCCGAACTCAAGAAAATAATCTCAAAGGTCTTTCCTGTTCTTTTCACTCTTTCCTTTATTTGGATAAAAGAAAAGTCGGTGGCGACTCTTGCTATCCATAACAATTGTGATCAAACGCAAAACATCCCAAGTCAGTTCTCACACCGTGTTACACAACTCAACACCACCAACCCACTAAGCAGCTAGAAAATTCTTGTACATCAAGAGATTATTTCCTTCATCAACGCCAATTCACACCGTAATATTAAAACAAAATATGCATAAATCAATATTAAATTATAAAGTTGTAAATCATCTTAAAATTTTAAAAACAAACACAACACTGCATACATCATACAAAACAAAAAGCATAAACAAAACCAATATATAAAAAATTCACATATTGAACACCTTCAATGATTCTACATCGAAGCCCATAAAATTAAAAAGCATAAACAAAACCCTAAACATCAAAAAGCAAGATTCAAAAAGCACAATTCTTCATCAAAACCATAAAATCAAAAGGCATAAACTGAACCGTTAATGCACCATAGAAGCATCAATGAATGCATTTTGCTCATCCAATATCTCCTGAATCCTCACTATTTCTTCCTTCATATCCTTCCATATCCATATAGAGATTCAAAAGAAAAACTCTAAGAAAACTAGATTAAAAAAATTTAGAAGCAAAATGTGGAAGAACAAACGTTGGTGTTATTTAACTCATTTTGCGTGGGAAGAAGATTGGTGAAGAACCAACCTTGAGAAGCGAATGGAAAAAACTTTGAGAAGATGATTCTTGAAACCGAAATAGAGAAAAGAAAAAAGAATAGAAAGAAAAATATGAATATGGAAGTGAGAGAAGTGAAAGAAAAGGGAAGTAAAAAGTGAGAGAAAAGAGAAAAGGTAAAAGTGATGTGATTTGATATTGGTAAATGAGAAATTTTGAAAAAGTTAAATTGGATAAGTTTATTTTGAACCAAATGCATTAAAACCAGTTCTCATTGTGTGAAAAGTGATAGAAAGTATAAAAAATACTCCTTCCAACCATTATTATAAACAAATATTATCTTTTTAGGTTCATTGAGTAATATATGTATCTTTGCTTATAATAATGGTCTGAGTAATTTTTTTAAAGATAATACTAACATGTGTCATTAGGAACACATGTTAAGAAATCTACATTTAAAAAGTTTGTCTAAAATAAAATAAAATATAAAATTAATCATATATTTGTAATAAATTCAATACACAATTTTCAAGATAAAGTTTTTTTATTTAGTTTTTAACATGTGCCCTAAAAGAACATGTTAGCATTACCTATTCTTTTATACTATTTCATATTTTTCAATTATTTAAATAATTTATCTATATTTTTTTGAGAAAAATCTATCTACATTTTTTAAATATTCAGATAACTGTAAGTTCTATTAGATATCACAATATACCCTAAATTAAATTATAAGGATATTTTTAATCCAATTTTTAGTTAAAGAATATTGGAATATGTGAAGTAACACTTTTTTCTTATCGATATTCATGCTCTTAGTTCAATATGGTAATTTGGTTGAAAATAAATAAATTTTAGACAAAAAATACTTTCAATGATGAGGTGGTAAGACTAAGGGTATGTTTGGTTCTAAAGAGAAGTGGTAAAGAGAGAAATATGTAAGAGAGATTAGAAGAAGAGAGAAATGTGAAAGAAGTTGAATAGATTTAATGTATTATTTATTATAGGAGAAATTTGTGTTACGCACATTTGAACTCAAAAATAAATTTAAATCAAAATAAAATATTTAATAATAATTAATATATTATATAAAAGTATATAATATAGTTAAAATATAATAAATAAAAAAATTAACGGTGACACTAACTTTTATAAATACTACTTCAATAAATGTTTTCATAAAACTAATATACTTTCTTTATAAAAACATTAATATACCTTTTTTATTATAACTTTTATAAATAATGACACTGACTTTTAAAAATGTCATTATTTTCAATGGTTATTAAAAAAATTGAATGCGTAATTAATTGAAAAATATTTTTACTAGTAACTTCGTACTCTCATTAATATTCAATATTTTTATCAGTAATTTTATGTTTTCGTTAATATTCAATAGTTTAATCATCTTTTTTTATGTTTCTATTAATATTTAATATTTTGATCAGTAATTTCATGTTCTCGTTAATATTCAATATTTTGATCAATAATTTTATATTCTCATTAATATTCAATAGTTTGACCACTAACTTCATGTTTATGTTAATATTCAATATTTTGATCAGTAACTTGATGTTTTCATTAATATTCAATATTTTGTTCAATAACTTCATGTTCTCGTTAATATTAAATTTTTTGATCAATAATTTCACGTTTTCATTAATATTCAATAGTTTAACAAATAACTTCATGTTTCCTTTGCCGTGAATATTCAATACTTTGATCAATAACTTCATATTTCCGTTAATATTAAAATATTTGATCAATAATTTCATGTTTCCATTAATATTCAATATTTTGATCAGTAGCTTCATATTCATATTAATATAACTCCATGTTTCCGTTAATATTCAATAATTTGGTCAATAACTTCATGTTCATGTTAATTATCAATATTTTGATCGATAACTTCATATTCTCGTTAATATTCAATAATTTGATAAATAACTTCACGTACCAGTATGATACGCGCATTTGATCATAAAATATAATAAAAATAAAATGAAATAAAAATTAAAGTATTCAACCAAAAAAACTTATTATTTTTAAAAGATATAATATATCAGTGCCTATATTTCTTTCAATACATAAAAATATTTAAATCAATAATATATATATATATATATATATATATATATATATATATATATATATATATATATATATATATATATATATATATATATATATATATATATATATATATATATATATATATATATATATATATATATAAAATATTTTGTCAGTAATTTAATGTTCCCTTTCATATTTAATAGTTTGATCAATAGCTTCATGTTCCCGTTAATATTCAATAGTTTGTTCAATAATTTCATGTTTCTGTTAATATCTAATATTTTGATCAATAATTTCATGTTTTCATTAATATTTAATATTTTGATCGGTAATTTTATGTTGCCGTTATAATTTATTATTTTTAAGAAATATAATAAATCGGTTTCTATAATTTTTCACGTATATAAAAATATTTGAATTAACTATATATATATATATATATATATATATATATATATATATATATATATATATATATATATATATATATATATATATATATATATATATATATATATATATATATATATATATATATATATATATATATATATATATATATATATATATATATTTGTTTAGGATTTATTTATAAAGATATTTAAATCAGTACTAAATTATTCTTGTTATTATTCAATATTTAAATCAATAACTTAATATCAATATCATATGCGTGTACCATATCAGTATCTGTGTTTTAAAAAATAATAAATTAGGATTTTAATCAATAATATATTTTTTCCCGTCTATAAAAATAATAAATATTATTTTTGTTTTAATATTATTTAAAAATATATATGAATCAATAGTAAATTTAGCCCCGTTTATAAAAATAAATTTGTTTAAAAATATTTGATGATAATAAAAATATTTTATAATAATAAAATTCTTAAATTCACAAATTATAGTGAAAAATATTCAAACAAATTATATGATTCAATTAATAATAAATATTTAATATAATTAATTAAAATCAATTTATAAATCAAATATATTAAAAATTATTGAATATAATTTTCATTTTCATTAAATTTAAGGGAATTGAAAACAGAGACTTTTAATTTCTCTCTATTTTTTTTAGTGGACACAAACAAAATTTAATAAAATATTTTACATTTTATCTCTCATCTGTTTCATCAAAATCTTGTATCATTTTATCATTTATGAAAATATTATTAGTCCAAATTCTATAATATGATAGCAATTATGTTATTCAATAGCTTTAAAAAGTAATATTAATTTTTCATTAAATGGCTTTAAAGAGTACAATTAATATTAAAAAAATCACAAATAGCTTTAAAGAGATATTAATTAACAAAATCAAAGCACATTGAATTAACATTAAAAATAGAAAAGAAAAGTTGAACAAATGATTATTTTCATCATAGTAATGAGTCTTCAAAACAAAATTAAATAAATTTGAATTGATAAAGGAGACCTATACACAAAAATAAAATCTCATGTGAGAAAAACAAATAAAAATAAGAGAAATAGATTTACCTTTCTTTTAATTTTTTTTTTCTGAGAAATACACTTCTCCAAGAAAATTAATTTCAAGAAAAAAACATTATATATAATTTTACAATATTGTTATTTAGCAATTAAAAAATAAAATAATTAAAAGAAAATATAATATAAAAAAAATTATTAATGATGCATTAAATTGTAAAGTGATTTATAATTTAAAATAATTTTGTTGCAAAATAACTCATAATTTTTGCTTAGAATAATGCGCTTGCATTGATTGTCTTGCTCCAATATGTTTCAAGATTATATTTGATTTTTCCATTAAGTTCTCAAATAATCAAAGCAACAGGAGTGGATACAAAGACTGCTTGGGCAGAGGCTGCATATAATGTGCTATTGTACATGTTGGCTAGCCATGTTTTAGGGGCATCCTGTTGACCGATATACTACTTATTGGAAATCTTTATGCAAAAAGGAAGATAACCTTCATAATTTTTTTCTCTACCTAGATTGCACTTCTTTGAACAATGGTATGTGTAAGATATGGGCAAATAGTACAAATGTGTTTAGTAGTTTTGACCCCAACAATGACATTCAGTTCAAGTATGGATTATTCCAAAATACAATAACAAAGCATGTTTTCTCTTATATCAAAATACTTATATTGTTTACGGCAGGGGTTGAAGCAATTAAAATCTTATGGACAAAACCTAGACACAAGCACATTTATTGGAGAGACATCTAAGCTTAATTGCGATTGCCATCTTAAATCTTGTATTATTTGCATATTTAATTGGGAACATGCAGACATATTTATAATTAATTACTATAAGGCTTGAGGAGTGGAGGCTAAAACGAAGAGACACAAAGGAGTGCATGGGACATCGCCAACTCTCTGGAGATTTGAGATTTCGTGTTAGACGATTTGTTCAATATAAATGACTTGCAACCCGCGTGGTGTTGATGAAGAAACCATTCTACGTTTGTTGCCAACCGATCTTCGTCGTGACATCCAACGCCACCTATGCTTAGACCTTGTTAAACGAGTTCCCTTCTTTTCACAAATGAATGATCAGCTTCTTGACGCCATATGTGAGCGGCTGGTATCTTCTCTAAGCACTCTAGGCACCTACATTGTTCACGAGGGTGACCTTGTAATTTAAATATTGTTTATTATTAGAGGCGGATTAGATATTTCTACGATAAATGATGGTCGAACTGGTTTCTTTAACTCAAATATATTGAGACTTGGATATTTTTGCAGCGAGGAACTACTTTCTTGGGCACTACTTCCAAAATCAACCATGAATTTGTCGTCTTCGACCAGGACAGTTAAAGCCCTGAGTGAGGTTGAAGCTTTTGCTCTTCGAGCTGAAGACCTAAAGCAATATTACTTGCCTGTCAAGTAACACAAATTACTTTAGTTGCTTAGAAATCATAGACAAAAGACAATGATTTTTTTCCAAAGATGAAATCATTACTTGGATCCACTCGAAACCGAGGTAGAGAGCCAATAGTCCTTTCAGAAGTGGTGAATAGATTTTCCTCACTTGTCTTTTCTCATACCAGGCTCCAAACCAAAATGAAATGGATTATCAAGTTGATGTATCACAAGCACAAAAATGTGCAAGTATCAAGATAATAAATATAATTACTCAGACTTTATTTTACATATAACACAATTCTATGGATGAAGAACTAGAACATAGATATGAAGTGAAAATAATATTCAACAGTTTGAGAGAAAATAATATAACCTTCAAAGAGCTTTTTCAAATCTTGACGACTTGCGCAAGATTGTAAAATCGACACAACAATATAGGTAGGATCTGTAAGAGCGCGAGAAAAAAGATGGTTATTATTAATCAGGCTGAGAGCAAACTTGAAAAAAAAATAGCTACATAGTACCGACGATAATTCATTATACAAAAATACATTAATACTCATTTCTAATTGTTGGCTGAAGATTTTGATAATGTTATTGGAAGCCAAATGAATTAAACGTTTTGATCAAAATGAGGTAAAGCGTCATGTTTCGAAGTAGCAGAAGCAGTGTTTCGAATAAGTATGTCAAAGCTTGGAGCTTCGAGTGGCAATTATGGGAGCATATCTAAAGAAGTCTCGAAATAACAACAAAGCTGTGTCTGGGAAGAACGTTCGAAACGGAGAAGTACCAAAGCATTTGAAATTCAAATGGAAGCGGGACTTTCGAAGTTTGAAAGTTATGTGCTGGAGCATTTGGGGACACGTGGAAAGACGAAAGAGGCGTTGTCCTGCATGTTCTAAACGTGGCATAATCCTATAGCAAGACCGTTATGGTCGAATTAGTATAAATAGAAGTCTTAGTATTAGGATTTTGTGTGTCATATCTATTATACAAAATACTCAGTAACATTCAAACTACCACATGGCAAGGGAAACGAATGCAAGAGAAATGTATGTATGATAGCACCATGTATTTCTGATTTAATGAAAACCTTTTACCATTTCCAGCACTTTCCTTTATCCTTTTGTCAAATAACATTTACAAGTTTTTCTCATTTACAGTCTTTTCACTTCGAAATTTCTTCTTCAAAGTTTCACATTTTAATGTTGTCTTCATATTTCAAGCACTTTATAGTTCAGAAAACTGTCATATTTTCCATACCTTTACCTTCAAGTCTTATCCTTCGAATGCATATTTTTACTTAAAGTCATTTAAATATTTCTTGCATTAAACGCTTTCTCCATATTTCAAACCTTTTACGTTCCAGAAATCCTTTATATTAACTGTTTTGTAAGTCGAAACCATTTACTTCACTTTTATGCAATTTTACATGTCTTTACAATTAGCATTTATTCATGTAACTTAGTTTTCACACACACATTTTGATTACATCTTTAGACCTTTAGAGAGAGAAATCGAAATAAGCCAAACACATATACAATATCAACCATGAATATCTGTTCGATCGTGAGAGTAACCTTAATATCCAAGGAGTCCTAGGATCAATCTAGTCGATCCTGTGAGTTACCAGAGGAATTGAATAACAATCAAAAAGATTATTCGATAGTTTGGAAGACTAGCGGTTGTTTACCAGAAATCACTGGAAACAAATTGGCACACCCTGTGGGACCAATAATTGGATATTAGAAATAAGGATTGTTGAGAGATAACCATTACAAAAACGTTGGAACCTAAGAAGTTTGCTGTTTTATGAACCTGAGAAGTGGTAAGATAACCAACAGCAACCAACCTTTATCCAGAAGAAAACGTTTGGACAAAATGTCTAATTCAGACAATCAACAAGGGGACCAAAATGGCCCACATACCACGGGCACTAATGCGTCCACTTCGATCGGAACATCTAATGTAATCCCTTCGAATGCACAGTCTGTTGCATCTTCGACCAGTAACATAGCCACCAATGGAGTAAGTGGCATATCAACTAATAGTTCGATCTTAGGAAATACTGGAACCATTGGCTACCCTGGGGGATTCGTTCCACCATCAGGGACACAATCCCATTTCGCCACTCCATTAACTAGACCACCCGGTTTCGATGGGAATAGAACCAGAAATTCCTCTTATGGAATGCCAACATCTTTTATGGCAGGTTTACACAATTCCACATCGAATTCATCTCCACAACTAGGGTCTGGGTCTGGGGCGAATCAGTTTATGACAAATAACCAAGGGTCGGTGGGTTATAGCACAATGCCTATCTTAACCACAGACAACCAGTTGGCTTTTAGGCAATTGATGGATGACAGTAACCATAATATGATAGGGGTGTTAGCACAAACCATGCAGGAGATATTTGCCCCAATAGTGCAAAATGTGACTGTGACAAACAGGGAAAACGCTGACAATATGAGTCGAATAGCAGATTTCTTTGCCCCCCCCCAGAAAGGCGTAGGCAGAATCAGGCGGGATTTCGAGCAAACATGCCTGTTATAGAACAAATTGCTAACAACCCAATTTATAGACCACCCAGAGAAGAAGTTAACTTAGGGGCCAGGGCACCAAGGTTAGAAGCCCCAATAATCCCGGGCCCACAAAGGGAAATTATGGAACCAGGGGCAAGGGTCGAAAGGCTAGAAGCCCCAGAGTTTCGAGAAGAACAACCTAGGGGAGTTGTTTTGGTTGGTCGAAATCAAGATGCCGATGCTGTCGTTCATAGAATTCGAAACGATAACATCTTGGCAGAAAACAACCTAACCACCATGATAGAGAGAGTCATGGCCCAGAATGGCCTCAACACAGGAATGAGAAGGCCAAATTACGCTTCTCCTATATTGGATTGCATAATGCATACTGATTTACCAAGGGGATATAAAGTCCCTAAATTTACAAAGTTCGCTGGGGATACCAATGAGTCAACAGTCGAACACATAGCGAGATATCTAACCGAAGCGGGAGATATAGCCAATAATGAAGATCTCAGGATCAAATACTTCCCAAGTTCCTTGACAAAAAACGCCTTCACATGGTTTACCACTTTGCCTCCTGGGTCCATTGACACTTGGGCTCTCTTAGAAAGATTATTCCATGAACAATTTTACATGGGACAATCGAAAATAAGTTTGAAGGAATTGGCCAGTGTTAAGAGAAAGTTCACCGAACCCATAGATGATTATTTGAATAGGTTTAGGCTTTTGAAATCCAGATGTTACACAGTAGTGCCTGAACATGAGTTAGTCGAAATGGCCGCTGGTGGCTTGGATTATTCTATTCGAAAGAAACTATACACTCAGTATTTGAGGGATATGGCTCAGTTAGCCGATAGGGTTCGACAGGTCGAAAGACTAAAGGCCGAAAAAGCCAGAGTCTTTAAGAATAGCAAGAAAGAAAGGATTTCCTATGTTGGGACTGAGGAAGCAGAAGAATATCCTGAATTCGAATTCGAAGAGGTCGAAATCGACCTCGCTGAATTGAAACAGGCCCCGCCTTGTTCCTGCAAATTGTTAGTTCCCACAAAAGGGAAAGACATTGTTGAAAATGAAAAAAGTGACAAATTTCCAAAGAAGGTTTATACCTTCGATGTCACCAAATGTGACGAGATTTTTGACTTACTTGTCAAAGATGGCCAACTAATTGTGCCATCAAATGTCAAAATACCTCCTTTGGATCAGAGAAAGAAGAGAGGATTTTGCAAATATCATAGTTTCCTAGGCCACAAAACCTCACAATGTTTTCTTTTCAGGGACCTGATTCAAAACGCGATCAAAGATGGCAGACTAAAGTTTGCTGATAAGGTGAAGATGAAAGTGGACGAAGATCCTTTGGACGTCGCAGACACCAACTACTCCGAGCCTGCATGCATTGGAGAGGTCAACATGGTGGAAACTGATCAAAGCGACGCCCTAACAGGAGAGAAGCGTACTGGAGTTGAAAACTGGGTGATGGTCGAAGTCAGCGAGGAGGTCACTGAAGACATCCAGAATACGCCAGAGACTCTGATTGCCACACCTATAGCTGTTGCAAGAGAAACCCAGGCTACTGAAGGCCAGGGAAATCAAAACCAAGAATTAACGCAAGTCACTGAAGGCTTGAGGCTGGAATTGGAGAAAGTCCAAATCACGCAGCCCATTTCCCTTCAGAAGGAAATATGGGACACTCTAGGGGAACCCAGTGGAAAATTTGACTATTTGGTCAAATATTCTGCCCCAGAGAGTTCGAAGGTTCAGATTGAGGATATAAAGCCCACAGGATGGGGTGATGATGAAGCTAAAGGGGGAGATGTTGAAATAAATATGGTGGACATGGAAAGACCTCGCTCTGAGATGGAGGAAGTGGAAAAATACTTAGAAAAAGAAAAGTATAGAATGGGGGATAATCACACGGGAGATGCTAGTCTCAAGGATTATCTCATGACATGCCACAAAGGAGATTCAGGCATGATATTGTGCCCTAGGTGCAGCATCCTCTGCAATCAAAGAATCGCTGCGAATTTCGAAAGGGTACAGAGGACTCGAACTGGCAACAATTGGCGCCAGGATAACCAGCTTTTTAGGTGTTATCCCAAGGCTGGAGAAAGTTTGCTGGAATTTGTGTTTCGCTGCTACAAAGGGGCAACCAAGTGCTTGATTTGCCCAAGGTGTTCTGCTGTGTATGACCAGAGCATGGCCAGGGCCTTCGAAACGATTCCCTTCGCCCCTTGCTGGAACCATCAAGAAACTGCCCAAATGGGCCCACGTTTCGACAGCAGACACAAATAGCGAAGGCCTGATAGCCCTCACCCCAAGGCCGCTCGAAGAGTGACTTTCAAACTCCCTGCTGAAGTGCCAACCGATAGATGGTTACAGGTCAGAAATGACAAAGGCAAAGATAGATGGAGAAACGCTGAACGAAATGCACGCCATGCTGTGACATACAGGAGGCAATTCAACACAGCAAAAAGGGAGGAGGTGAGATTAGAAAATTATAAAGGAAGGAACCCCATGTCGAGATCCCAGTGGCGCAGACAGCAAAGGATTCGAAAGGCTGAGAGAGAAGCTGTGGCAAACGAAGGGGTTACTTCAACAAAAAACCAAGGTGAATCTAGCACCAACAAACCAAAAAATCAAACTGAAGACAAACCTCCAGTCAATAGGAGGCTCTTCTCTGAAGAACAACACGATGAACCAAAGGAATACACTCCAGGCCCGGAAGAGGACGAAGATATGATAACAGATAACTTAGAATCGGAGGGGGAGTCTTCATTTAATTTGAACTGTAACGTGGTGTCTGTGCTTCCCTGCGAATTTGGGCAGGAAACCGAAATCAATGAATATGAGGAGGAAGGCACTACAGATTTGATGAAACATAGGCCCGTGTGCTATTATGTGATGGACAATGGGGCTGTTGAGGAACAAAATGCGTTCTTCGAACGTCCAGAACCTGCAATGAAGAACCATCTCAAGCCACTTTTCATTCGGGCGAAAGTTGGTGTCCATGGTGTGAACAAAGTTCTAGTAGATGGGGGTGCTGCAGTCAATTTGATACCCCATTTCATGCTAAAAAGATTAGAGATCCGCGAAGGAGACATCAAGCCCCATAATATGGTTCTGTCCAATTATGAGGGAAAAGTGGGCAAAACACTGGGAGTGGTCCAGTTAGAATTGACAATAGGCTCGAGCTGTAGGCCCACCATGTTTATGGTGATCGAAGCCAAGGCCAACTATAACTTACTGCTGGGAAGAGAGTGGATCCATGGCGTGGGGGCAGTTCCTTCGTCAATGCATCAGCGACTAGTTCTGTGGAGAGATGATGGAATCGTGGAAAACATCGAAGCAGACCAGAGTTACTTTATGTCAACTGTCAATTTAGTTGACAAGAGGGATTATGATAAAAATCTGGCAAAGATTGCTCCGTGTGTTCCAAATGATGAGATTAATGAAACTAGAAACGCCCACTACTACATGACCCTTCGTCATGATGGCCTTTACTGGGATAGAACAATAATCAGTGAAGAAGAAGGAGTCGAAAGCACTATACAAAAACGGCCACCAGGCTGGGACTTCGACAACCTTAGCCATGACTGAGTCTACCTTTTTCGAAAGGATTTCGGCCTATATGGCTGAGAACGAATCAAAAGCGGCCTTAGAGGCTGAAATAAATAAATCAACTATAAAGACGGACGAAGTAAGTGGGAATGGTTCGAAATGCTCGCCCTTCAAAGAGTTTGAGATGGATCAAAGGTTGGATGCCATCTATGATAAAGAACCCTTAGGCTTCGAAAGGGACCCCATAAACTCAGGTGCCAAAATGCTGGCACAGGATCCACTCGAAGAAGTCAACTTAGGGGATGAAAAAACGAAAAGAATAACCTACATAAGTGCTAAACTTAGTCCAGGCCTCAAGAAGGAAGTGATCGAAGTCCTTAAGGAAAACAAAGATTGCTTCGCTTGGGATTATGACGAGATGCCTGGTTTAAAGAGGGAGTTGGTCGAACACAGACTGCCAATCAAAGATGGCAAGAGGCCCATCAAACAAACTCCCAGAAGATTCGCACCAGCGGTTCTCACAAAAATTAAAGCTGAGATCGAAAGGTTGCTGCGTTGCAAATTCATCAGAACAACAAGGTGTATATTGACGATATAGTCATCAAATCTATATCTGCAGAAACACATTTGCATCATTTAAGCCAATCATTCGAGCGAATAAGAAAACATGGCTTAAAGATGAATCCCCTTAAATGTGCATTTTTTGTGCAGGCTGGAGATTTTCTTGGTTTTGTGGTTCACAAGAAAGGAATCGAAATCAACCAGAACAAAACCAAAGCCATAATGGAGACGAAAGCACCTGCGTCAAAAAGGGAGTTGCAATCTCTGCTAGGGAAAATTAACTTCCTCAGAAGATTCATCTCGAACCTAAGTGGAAGAACCCAAGCTTTCTCTTCGTTACTTCGTCTAAAGCAAGGTCAATCCTTCGAATGGAACGAAGCTCACCAGGAGGCGTTTGACAGAATAAAATAATACCTTTCTCAGCCTCCTATTTTGTCTCCACCTTCATGGGGGAAGCCCATGAGATTGTACATATCTGCCTCTGAAGTTAGTATAGGTAGTATGCTAGCACAAGAAGATAGCAATGGCGTCGAAAGAGCCATATACTATTTAAGTAGAGTGCTAAATGATGCAGAGACCAGATATAGCAATTTAGAAAAGCTATGTCTCTGTTTGTATTTCTCTTGTATGAAACTCAAGTATTATATAAAACCTGTTGATGTTTATGTTTCATCTCATTTCGATGTCATTAAACATATGCTTTCAAAACCAATAATGCATAGCAGAGTTGGCAAGTGGGCTTTAGCCTTAACAGAATATTCATTGAATTTCATGCCTTTAAAAGCTATGAAAGGTCAAGTGATTCCTGACTTCATTGTGGACCATTCTTTGGTTGAGCAGACGGTCATGAGTTACGTCGAAATGCAACCATGGAAATTGTACTTTGATGGTTCAACCCACAGGAATGGAAGTGGTGTTGGAGTCCTTCTGATTTCTCCTGAAGGAATTCCAACAAAATTCAAGTATAAATTAGATGGTCCTCGTTGTTCTAACAACGAAGCTGAGTATGAAGCGCTCATTGTTGGACTTGAAGCTTTGTTGGAATTGGGGGCAACCAGAGTCGAAATTAAAGGAGACTCTGAATTAGTGGTCAAACAAATCACAAAGGAATACAAGTGCATAAAGGAAAATTTAATGGTATACTTCGTCATAGTCAATAGGCTATTGAGGAAATTTGAATACATGGATATTCAACACATACCAAGAATAGAGAACCAAGAAGCAAATGACTTAGCGCAGTTGGCTTCAGGTTATAAAGTGTCTACCAAGAACTTCAAGGATTTGGTCGAATTAAGGGGAAGAGTTATGGCTACTAGATTCACACCATCGGATCTGGAAAATATGAGATTGGGATATGCTGAGAAACAGGGATTCGAAATATTAGCCATAAATACTTTGTCAGATGCAGATTGGCGAAGTCCATTGAAAAGTTATTTAGCAGACCCAACTCTAAAGGTGGATCGAAAAACAAAATATAGAGCATTGTCATATCTCCTCATGGGGAACGAATTGTTTAAAAAGACCCAAGAGGGTGTATTATTGAAATGCCTAGGAGAAAGTGAGGCATACTTAGCATTGTCTGAAGTCCATAATGGGGCATGTGGGGCACATCAAGCAGGCCATAAAATGAAATGGTTGTTATTTCGATACGGCTTGTATTGGCCTAGCATGCTCAAAGATTGTATAGACTTTGCTAAAGGATGTGAGGAATGTCAGAAACATGCAGGAATTCAACATGCCCCTGCAAGTGAGTTGCATTCGATCATCAAACCATGGCCATTTAGAGGATGGGCATTGGATTTGATAGGAGAAATAAATCCTGCTTCGTCCAAAGGACAGAAATACATCTTGGTGGGAATAGATTATTTTACCAAATGGATCGAAGCTATACCACTGATAGTTGCTGATCAAGAGGCTATTATTGAATTCATACAAAAGCACATTATCTATAGGTTCGGATTGCCAGAGAGCATAACTACAGACCAAGGCTCTGTGTTTACTGGTAGAAAGATGCAAGGATTTGCCCAAGAAATGGGGTTTAGATTGCTAACATCAACGCCATATTATGCTCAAGCAAACGGACAAGTCGAAGCAGCAAATAAAGTAATAATAGGATTAATCAAGAAGCATATTGGCAAAAAGCCAAGAAACTGGCACAAAACTCTGGACCAAATATTATGGGCTTGTAGAACATCTCCTAAGGAAGCTACTAACACTACGCCTTTCCAACTCACATTTGGTCATGATGCAGTGTTGCCAGTAGAAATTCATCTACAATCAGTTCGAATTCAGAGACAAAACGAAATCCCAACTGCATTATATTGGGAAATGATGATGAATGAATTAGTTGAGTTGGACGAAATTAGATTACATGCATTGGAAATTTTGATGAGGCAAAAAGAAAGAGTGGCCAGAACATACAATAAAAGGGTGAAGAAAAAAGTATTCATTATTAATGACTTGGTTTGGAGAGTCATATTGCCTATGGACAAGAAGAATAAAGCGTTAGGTAAATGGTCACCTCATTGGGAAGGACCTTTTCGAATATTAAAAGTATTCTCAAACAATGCATACGAAATCGAAGAACTCATGGATGATAAACGCATCCTAAAGGTTAATGGGAAATATTTAAAGAAATATAAGCCAAGCCTGCAGGAGATTCGAATAGTAACAACGTAAACAAGATGTTATAAAAAGCCAAGATGGCAAGATAAAATGCCAAAATGGCGTTGTTCGAATATTACATGTAAGAAACCAAAATTATAGTCAAATAAACATCAAAATCTAGAAGTAAGAATTATTTTTCAATCGATTAAAAGTGCTTCGAAATGATTCAAGTTTCTGCTGAGCGAAACGCCTGGCTCCTTCCAAGGTTGCCACTTCTCCTTTAAGTTGTTCTGTAGTCTCCATTTCCACAAGCCCCTGGTTGAGAAGCTCTTCGAATTGGTTACCAGCAGAATTGGTTTCGAAGGCTATTTGTTGTTCTTTAGCCTCCTTAACCTTCTGTTGAAGTTCCAGAATCTGCCTTTCCCAAAGAAGGATGGACTCAGCTCGAGCCTCATAATCAGTTTTCGCCTGCTTCAGATGCATAGCTTGATCCTCAGCTTCTTGAGAGAGTTTCGAAGCTTATTCATAAGCGGCATCCATGGCAATGCGTTTCTCTTGAACCTTCTTGGCAGCAGATTCGTCTTGGAGAAGGTAACCAGTTACGTTGTCCAGCAAATTCTGAAGATCGAACAAGAGAGTACTAACTGGCAAGGAGCAGGTGGAAAGATTGACCTTTGTGAGCAGCTCCTTCATAGTATAGCAAGCAGTACTATCTTGCTTAAGCACTTCGAATATATCCACATTGAGAATGGTTTTCCTAATTTTATTAAGAAGAACAATTCTTTCATCTGTGGGAAGAGGATAACTGGTCGAACTTGTGCCATCCCTAGCAAGTGGGACGTCCCTCTGAGCCAACCTGGCCTTCATGTACCCAATAGGGTCATTTCGTCTCAGAAGTGCCAGTTCCTCGTCAGTCATTCGAGACAGAGAGGATTGAGGGAGTTCCACACGTAGGGGAGCCACGTCCATTTCAACCTCTATGGGTTCGTTGGTTGCATTACCATCCCCTTCATTCGTTTCGTGCTCTTGGTCTTCTTCATCCTCATCCAAGTCCACCACTTCGATACCATCCCTTTCACTGCTATTTGCGTTGGACTCTGTCCCAACAGTCGAACCGTCATTGGCATTCTCCTCCTCAGATTCTTCGTCTGCAGATTCTTTGGCTCTTTGCCCAGAATCAGCTTTCTCTTCTTCAGTTTGAGTGTCCTTTGGGTCCTCTTGAAGAGTTTCAAGAGGGGACTTTTGAAGAGAAGCCCTTTGCAAATCCTCTGCAGACGTTTGAAGCGTTGTTTCGTTTATCTCTTTCAGAGGAATGGAGGTACCTTGATCATCCTGCTGTTCAGAAGTTCCAGCCAGAACCGCCATATTGGAGGAACCTTTATTTTGAACCAGGTTGCTGGAATCTCCTTGAGGAGAGGAGTTGAGCGGAGCAGCAGCTCTGGATGGTGAGTTCGAAATAGTGGAAGTTGGATTCAAGATGTTCTGCAAGGAACAACAGAATGTTAAGAAAAAACATTCACCAAGGTAACAAGAAGTTAGTATTGTAAAAATTTTAAAGGTTCAATTTACCTGTGGACTCTCAGAGGAGAGGTTACTAGCTATACGTTCCAACGTTGGGTTGGAGGTCGAAGGTGGATTTTTGGATTTGGGTGAGGGAGCAGCATCCCTGGAATCAAGTCCAGAGACACTAGTTGGAACGGTGCTTTTCGGAATATCTTTCTTTGGTTTCTTCTTCGAAGCAGTATTTAAGTTTCCTCCAGCCTTGGGGTCTTCCCCAGTGGTGCTTGATTTCCGCTTCTTGGGAGTAGTAGGAGGAAGCTTGTTGGTCTGAAAGAATTTTAAACGAAGAGTTAGATGCAAACCATAAAGCATGAGTGAATTCGAAACATCAAGGCTAAGTGATTACCGTTGGAATTGGAACACTGGTTGTTGTTGGTATTATTGTTGGTGTTATGGTTGCAGCAATAGTGGTTGTTTCGGGTGGAGTCACTTTGTCAGTAGTTTCGATGGAGGTTTGAGAGGCACTCCCTTCTTTCGACTTCGAGGCAGCTGTCTTTATCCTGATGGCTGAAAATCGAAACAATTAAAGCAAAGGTTAAAGATATGGAAAATAAAAGACATTTGGGATTTTCCCAAGCATTCGCACCTGTGCCTTGATCAGATTTAATTGACATGGCAGAAAGGTCGTATCGAAGGTGTCCTGGGAAATCATGAAGCCAGTATCGAGCCCATGTCACAGTCTCAGATGGCTTTGGTTTCCTTTGAAGATATTTGAACATCTCTTTGCAAGTAAACCACCATGGATATGGGGGAAACCAAGCCAGAGCCAGTTCTGAGGTAGGTAATCTGGGAAATTTAGGTGGATGCATTTCGAATGCCAACCTATACCTATCCTCAGGTGACAGCCCTGAAGGAAGTTTTAACTTAGAAACTTTTTGTTTAAATTTTTCCTTCAAGGTCTCAACTGCTTGATGCACAGTGGAGTCCAAGCGCGTGGGGTCATAAGTAGTTTCAAAATAATTTTGGAAAGCTTTAATCTCTTTGGCATGAGTAAACATACCTTTCTTTGTTGGTACCTGCACATCAAAGGCATCAATTAGTTTCTGTTGAATTGTAAGTGTATCGAACATATAAGTTTGATAAAACTTGGTCCACCATTCCAGAAATCCTTTAGCCGTGAGATGGGTAGGTTCGAAGGTTATCAGCTCAAATTGGGCAAAGCCTTGATATTGTTCTTGCTGTATTTTGGCTTCCCGTGCCTTGAAAGTTCGTCCAGAAGTGATGGCGCTCTCAGTGTGAAATAAAGGTTCAGGAATCAGTTGGCATAAGCCAAACTGCCTCGAAACGAAGTTTGGTTGGTAGGAAAAGAGGAAAATTTGGTTCTTGGCTGGGGTTATTCTTGAAGAAATGAGTCTAGGCAGCAGGAAAGCTCTCCATACATCTTGAATCTCCTTGCTCTTGATAGCTTCTGAGAGAGCCATGGTGAACCAAGAAGGTCCATGGGCCCTCGAAGCAAAAGGCGCCATGCTCTCTTCGAACTTGTGCCTTTTGGAGAATATCATGATGTACTTTGAGAATTGAACTTTGAAGTCATCTTTGTCGTCATTGGGAGTTAATCTTCGAAGCCTAGTGCCTTCGACTATCCTATCATTTATCTCAGAATCTTGCTCATCAATGGTGTTGGCGGTTGATAAGGAAGGTTCGAACATGGCATTTAGCCATAGTTGGAGTAACCAAAAAGGGCCAGCCAATAGAATATTTTTGGTGGTGTGGGATTTGAGGCTCGAAACAACTGACCTCAGGCTTTCATAGAGGTCAACTAAGAGCAGTTCACTTAGGCACACTTTTCGATTTTCATGCAAGTCCCTAGCTAGAGGAATGAACCTACTAGCTACCTGTAGGGATCTACTGCAGAAAACGTATTTTGACAGCCACAGGGTTAAGAAAGCAATGTGCTCTACGTCAGACACATTGTCCCCCTCAGCATGGTAATGACTAATAAATTTGGAAAAACTGGCTAGCTTGACTTCGAAGTCAATTATGCTTGAGTGCTCTTCGTTGTCGGGTATATAAGTTTCTCCCACTGGCGATAGCCCAGTGATGGCCGCTATGTCGAAGAAGGTTGGGGTGATCATTCCACCTGGGAGATGGAAAGTGTTATAGGTACTGTCCCAGAAGTAAAGGTACGCGAATAGCAGAGGGTGGCTGTAGGTGAAACCAGGCTTCGATAGCTTAATCAGGTTATAGATGCCTAATTCTTCCCATTGCTGGGATTTCTTAGCTTCTACTTTCTTGAACCAATTTTGATAAGCAATATCAGAGGTGGGGCAAGATCGAAATGGCTTAAAATTACTTTTTACATAATCCAAAACAAATGGGTCCTTAGGAGGAACAGTTGGGGTTTCTATGGTATTTGAACTAGGAGATTCTACTGCCTTAGGGGCGTCCATTTTGTTAAATAAGGGTTTGAAGCTATAACAAACTGGGAAAATCGTCCTGGTGTCTTTTAATATTTCAAAAACCGTAAGAGGGCCATTTAAAGCCAACCTCTTACCAGCAACGTTGGTAGGAATGAGTACCTGTGACGCATACAACATTTCTTTTTCTTTGGAAATCATCTGAGGGGCAAGAAAGGATTTACCTTGGTGAGTGATGATTTTACTTTCCATGGTAGCTCCTGCAGTTTTTCCTTTCTTCTTGGAGACTTTCTTGAGTTGGGATGAAGTAGAAGAAGACATTTTGAAAGATGTTGAAAGCTTGGATTTTTTTTTACGAGAGAAGGAGGGTAAAAGATTTAGAGTGTGAAAAGAAAAGAAAAAGATGAAGTTGGTGATGTTTTATAATGGGGAAGTTTAAGCATCCACCGAATAAAGGTGTGATATGTGGAGATCATGGGTTGGTGTGATGAAGAGGTGGCGTAAAGTTAACATGGGTAATAGGCGTGATTTAAAGATAATCATTATTTGTAACTGCACCATGCTGTGAAGTGGCTCCAGGCGGTTAAGGAATCCAAAAGGTGTTATGATTGACGTGACTGGAGTCAAATGCATTAAATGTTACGATGATTCGAAAGTCCCATCAAAATCTTGTATAGGTGTTTAAAATAGGTATTTCTCAGAGGAATCGAAATACATATTTTAAAGGGGCAATTTGTTGGTTGAAGATTTTGATAATGTTATTGGAAGCCAAATGAATTAAACGTTTTGATCGAAATGAGGTAAAGCGTCATGTTTCGAAGTAGCAGAAGCAGTGTTTCGAATAAGTATGTCAAAGCTTGGAGCTTCGAGTGGCAATTATGGGAGCATATCTAAAGAAGTCTCGAAATAACAACAAAGCTGTGTCTGGGAAGAACGTTCGAAACGGAGAAGTACCAAAGCATTTGAAATTCAAATGGAAGCGGGACTTTCGAAGTTTGAAAGTTATGTGCTGGAGCATTTGGGGACACGTGGAAAGACGAAAGAGGCGTTGTCCTGCATGTTCTAAACGTGGCATAATCCTATAGCAAGACCGTTATGGTCGAATTAGTATAAATAGAAGTCTTAGTATTAGGATTTTGTGTGTCATATCTATTATACAAAATACTCAGTAACATTCTGTGATCAGTGGATCTGGAACTGACTGTTTAACGCTGGTTCGCGAAATGTCGCGGAAGCAAGAGTCGCCACCGTCTTTTATTTTCTCCAAATGGAAAGGACAAAAGCACAGAAAAATTCCTTATAGAGATTGCTCTCGGTTCGGGAGGTAGATTATAGAAAGGGAAGGTATTAGCACCCTTTCTATCCATGGTTATCCATGGGCTCTTAGATACTTGCTCATTTGTGTTTTCAAAAATGTTTTGTCTGCTTTTCAATTGTGGGTTTTAAAAAAAGTTTCTTTGAAAATTCCAGTTCGACTCTTGTATCGGTCCTCAAGAGTGTTTGAAAAATTGCTTTCGAAAGCTTTTTTTGAAAAGGTGTCGGTGTGAAAAGTATTTTTGATTTGTTTTGTTTTGAATTAGAGCAAGTATCCACGAGTTGTCTACCTACCCTAAGGAATTCGTCTGTGTAGATGTCCTTTAAAGTAGTGCCATCCCACCATTGAGAGGTAGGTAGCACCACCGTTGGAGGTATTCGGGTCAATTCGGGGTTTGGGACATGGTGATCACCAGAGCAATAGGAAGACACCTTAGAAGCTACCCTCATGCCAGGTTCCCGGATCATGAGGACTTACTAAGACATCCTCTACTCGACGATCACCTTTCGAGGCAAGGCAACAGTGAGGCGTACCCTAGGGGTGGTGTGTGTGAATTGTGTGTCGTTTTCATTTGTATTTGTCTTGTCATGTTATTGGTGTTCTACGCTTGATTTTATTTAAGGCCATTCATTCTTGCATGCTTTGTTTAACAGTTAAAAGTTGCGGGGAAAAGTAAATCTAAAGCTATTACAAATGGCGCGGGTCCACATCGCCAAAATTAACCAGGACCCGATTTGACAGAAAAAGTAAAGAAATTAAAAGAATTAAAAGTGCGAGAGGTATTTACAAGGCTTCGGGAGAGATACATAATTATTTAAGCAAAATAAATAAATATGCGAAATTAAACAATTAAGTCGAAAGGAGGGCGTTGGACCCTTTTTGCAAAACATTAAAGTTACATGAATTAATTAATTTAAGAAAAGAAATTGTTTTTGTTTTTTGGTATTTTTATGTATTTTAGGATTTAATAGAAAAGGAATTAATTAAAATTAAAATAAACACTAAACCTAATTCTAATTATTTTTAAGTAATTAAGAAAAATATTGAAGTTTTTTAACCTAAATTAAACCCTAATTAATTTCATGCAAATTTAATTATAAAAATAAATAAAATAAATAATACTATTGTGAAAAAAGAAAAATTAAAAGGAATAAAACAATTTAAACCTAGTTCTATATTTTTTTAGATTTTTATTATGAAAATAATTAAAATTAAAACCCTAATTTAAATTAATTAATTTACATGCAATTTGTTTATGAAAATAATTAAAATAAAGTATTTATTATATTTTTTATCTTTTCTGATTTTTATGCATTTTTATATTTTATGAAAAATAATTAATTAACTGGATAAATAATAATTAAGAGAAAATAAAAAATAATTGAAAATAAAACAATAAGGAAAAATATAAAGAATTGCAAACCAGGGGGGGTAGTCCCCAAATAGGAGGTTTTGATCCAAGAATTCTGGCCCAACAACCTGCAAATTCGTTGACTTTTCCAGGTAGCATGCTAGCGCTTTGACCAGGCTTATGATGCACTTCCAATCTCAGCCCTTGATTTGATCTCCAGGGACACATGGATGTGAGATATTTGAAGACATATGGTACGTCTGCAGCCTTGAAGCGCATGGGATTTGTTAATGAAAAATAATATGGAAATATGTAAGACCTGGGGTTCGAACCCAGGTCACATACCTTGCCAATCAACACGTTTGCCACTGAAGCGCCTTGTTTATCTGTATATCAATATAACAACTCAATATTATAAAAGAAAATGGTCAGTGGCCTTGGAAACGCGCGCGAATTTCAAACTGACCAACCAATGCACGCCACGAATTCATCTTCTTCATCATCCCTGAAATACAAAAACAAAAGCAACGGTTTTCTATGCGTTTCATTAGGCCGGCTATGGGAAAATAGCGATTAGGCCTGTGTCATTCAGAAGTTTGGCGCGATGGTTGGTTCTTGTTCGTCCAAGCGCAATGATTCGAATGATGGTGGTCACAAGCCTTAATTTTTCCTTGGTCAAAAACCCCTAATCTGAAGCTCTGCAAACCCTAAGAATCAATCATGGCATATTTGTATATAACGCATAAAAACGCAATTAAATCACATGGCAAGCACCAGAATGCATCATTGAATAAGAATACATAAACTAAATGTCATGGAAATGCCTTAAAATCAAGATACGAGTATGCAATTTTATGAGAAAATTTTGGATTCTGTACAGCGATTCTTGAGGTCTGGGTGACTGTTTTTGATTGAGACACGTTCAATGGACCTTGTGGAGGCTAATGGGAGAAGTCTTGAGACCTGAATCGCCTTGCAAAGGTGTTTTCAGAATTTGAGTTTCTTGAGAAAAATTCAAGTTTGTCAATGGCCTTTGAGCGCAGCTTTTTGTGTTCTTTACATTAGGGTTGTGATTATGCTTATGTACTGAGTGCATTAGGTCAACAATATTGATCAAAATCTCTTGAATTAATGGTTTTTGAAGATTTGATTTTCAAGCTTTTTAACCAAATATTTTCCATGCTATTTTTGCACAAATCATATCCAATCACCCCAAATCTTTCCTAATTTGAATGTGCACGAATTATTGAGTCTAAAACATGTACAAAAAGGTTTGTTAGGTTAGGTTAAATATTTTTCACATATTTAAATGATTTAAATGAATTAATATAAATAAAAATTCAAATAAATAAATAAAAAAATGAGAAAATACTTCCCTTTGGGCCAAGTAGTCGTGCACATGCTTGGAATGATGAATCATGGAAGAAAAATGGGCCCATTAGCAATTTTAGGTCATTTGAGTCAATGTTGACTTTTCAAAATATCCAAAACTTTCCCAACTTCCACAAGGCATAACTTGCTCAATTTTTAATCTTTTCTCATGTTCTTGGACATTTTGGAAAGGTCTTTGAGTCCTCTAACCAATGTCTTTGGTCCCATGTCATTTTGATTTACCAATCGCAAGTTATGGCCTTTGACTTAAAGTCCGTTTTTGTTGACTTTTGAAAATGACCTATAATGTTGAAATTGATAACTTTTTGTGAGAGCATTTCTTGGACTTGAAGTATGAAGATGAGTTGTAGGAAATGTCTTTCTCTTCAAAATGAGCTTTGGATGGAATTTTTCTGATAATCCATGTGAAAGTTATGCCCTGGTCAATTTCAGTTGACTTTTTTCAACTGTCCAAATAAGGAAACTTTTGCATCTTGATGATTTTTTAGCCAAATTTTGGGAATCATGATCAAGCATTGATCAAATGATGTTTGTGGCTTCAAAATGATATGTTGACCAAAAATTTGAACTTTTGACTGTCAAATGACCATTTTGCCCCTACAGTTGACTGTAGTGCAATTAGGGTTTTGACTGTGCAATTTTGTGCTGAATGCCTTGAAACTTGATATGAGGATCCTTGACCATATTTGTAGGCATATGGGACTTGATTAGGCCTTTGAAAACTTTATTTCCTTGATCAGAACACAAACCCTAGTTTTGACTGTATAGGAGATCTTTGACTGTGCAACCCTTGGGGAAATTTTGCAGTTTGACTTGGCAAATCTTTGAAGAATATGGGAGGGAAAATTTTGGGGTATAACAGTTGCCCCTGTTCAATCTTCTTAGACTTGAGGATGCAGATTGGCTGACGTGCCTTTCGTAATCCGAGGGTGGAAGATGATTGAACACTAGAGTGCCCAGAAATTTGCGCTCGCATAGTAGCGGTGATGATGGAATGGGCTTACAGATGCCATTTGGGGATTGATGAATAGGGTGATGGGCTTATAGATGCCATCTGGATGTTGATCGCATAAGAGATTCCTTAGCGAGAACCTGCATATCTGCAAAAGAAAAATGAGTACCTGACACGTTGCAGGAGTTGATTTCAGATGCTTGATATAGATATGTCCTGACTGGTTACAGGAGCTGAGTCTGGATCTTCAAACGGTGATGAATGAACCAGGGATGGTTACTACCTTAGCATGAATGGTAAGAGAACCTTGGGTGACTTTAACTTCAACAGCGCTCGTTGAGAAAATCTTGGTGGGAATTACCATCTTTTGCAATATCGGGGAGAGAACCATAGGCAATTATAATCTGAAAGGGAATCGTCACCTCACTCACCATCGGAGAGGGAACTATAGGAGAAGGAATTATCACCTCACTCACCGTCGGAGAGGGGACCATAGGAGACTATCACCTCACTCACCGTCGGAGAGGGAAACGTCTGAAAAGGAATTACCACCTCACTCACCGTCGGAGAGGGGACCATAGGAGACTATCACCTCACTCACCGTCGGAGAGGGAAACATCTGAAAAGGAATTACCACCTCACTCACTGTCAGAGAGGGAACCCTTAGGAATTTATAATCTGGGATAACTTCTACTGAGTCTTTATCAGAAAAATCTGTTGGGAGTCGATTTAGCTGGACTAGAGAAGGCCTTGAAATATGTTTGAGAATTTAACTGCATCTTTCCTGAAAGGTAAAGGTCAGTCATATGCAATGCATGATATGGATCAAGCAATGATGTTCTCAATATAAATGAGATTTGTAAGATATGATGCGTCTATGCATGCTATAATGATGTATGGAAGTGCGATGTTTATGAATGTATTTTTCGTCTAGGAAAGTAAATCTTTGACGGGTGCCGGGAAGTCACTCCTGGGCTGATGTTGGAGAATAGATTTTGCTTCCGCTGGGGATGATAACTGCAAGAATACCGGTAGGAGAAGATGACTCCGTTGCGGAATAAACTTGGCAAATGGAAGATTCTGTGGGGAGAAAAGATACTCTGGTGATCATGCTGGGAAGAAATACTCTGTGGGGAGAGAGATACTTCGTTGAATTGTTGATAATAATTTGCTGGGGATGTCTTTGTTGTTGGGAAAGTGTTGATAGACTTCGCTGGGGTAAGAAGACTCTGTCGACGACGGTCTTTCCGTGGCTTTTGGCTGAGGATAACCCAGTTATATCCTGTTAAGGAAATAACTCTTTAAATCAAGCTGGACGACGCGTTCGTGCTCTGCTAGGGGATAAGCTTCCAGAATCTACTGGGGATAAGCTTAATGCTTGGGGGTATGAATCCCAAATTTCCTGGGGAACTAGATTGAATTCTCTTGGGGAAGTTTTGAACTGTCATTTTGTAAGTTGAAGGAGGGAACATATGTAAGGTTGCCTGCTGATGAGCTCGTGTAAAACCGCGTCTGAAATGGAGAAGGAACCTGGGTAGGGTTACTTTGACGATGAGTTCGTATAAAACTTCGTTCTTGGAAAGGGAGAACCTGTGTAGGGTTTCTGGGTGACGAGTCCATGTAACACTGCATCTTTGAAGAGAGGGAACCGGTGTAGGGTTGCTTGGTGAGGTAAGTTCATGTAAAACTTCTTGATGAACCGGGGTGAGGTTATCTTGAGCTAAATCCATGTAAGACTTATGGGGGGGAACCGGGGTTAGGTTGCCGCAGGATAAGTTCGTGTAAAAACGTCTTGATGAACCGGGGTTAGGTCATCTTGAGATAGGTCCATGTAAGACTTCTGGGGGAACCGGGGTTAGGTTACTTGGATAAGTTTGTGTAAAAACTTCTTGATGAACCGGGGTTAGGTCATCTTGAGATAGGTCCATGTAAGACTTCTGGAGGAACCGGGGTTAGGTTACTTGGATAGGTTTGTGTAAAAACTTCTTGATGAACCGGGGTTAGGTCATCTTGAGATAGGTCCATGTAAGACTTCTGGAGGAACCGGGGTTAGGTTACCTTGGAATAAATCCATGTAAGATTTCTAGGAGGAACCGGGGTAAGGTCGCTTCGGGATAAGTTCGTGTAAAACTTCTTGACGAACCGGGGTAAGGTTACTTGTGGGATAAGTTCGTGTAAAACTTGAGATAAATCCGTGTAAGACTTCTGGAGAAACCGGGGTAAGGCTACCTGGAGGTAAGTTCGTGTAAAACTTGAGATAAATCCGTGTAAGACTTCTGGAGGAACCGGGGTAAGGCTACCTGATTTTTACTGGCTTGTTATCAATGTTGGTCTGGGATTTGTAGAGGTAGATGGTAATCATCTTTATATTGACCTTAGTGTTTTGGTTGACAGAGCAACTGGATCGCCTGGACGACTCATTATTGCCCCTGTTTCTGAAGTGAAGGGAGAAGATACCTTGGTGGTCATTTGACAAATCTTCTGGCAGACAAGTGACGAGATGCCGGGACATAGTTGTACGCTTAAATCCCTAACTTTTGCCTGGACCGCCCTTTCGGGTTTTCAGTCCACCGGGATACCCATTTTTGCCCAAGCCGCCTTTTCAGGTTTTCGACTTGCCGGGTGTACAGATTTTTTCGTTTCATCCCTTATTTTTGCCTAGGCATGTCAGCCTAGCGGGTCTTTGATTATGCATAGTATTTTTCCGACTATGTCCGTGCTCTTAGAATGTAAGGAGTTGCCCCTGTTGGAAGTATTTTGTCATGCCCCAGATAATGGGCAATACTCCTACCGTGCCCCTTGATTGGAGGTACTTCTGTTCACAAGGTGTTCATCGTGCGAATTTCCCTGCTGTTCAAACAAATAGTTATATGCAAACAAGGTTATTTTAAGAATGCAAAAGCCTATGTCTGTCTTGAATTTTGCAAATGCATTTTTTTTATAAAACATGTGAATGTTTGTAAAACATGATGTCAACTTTGTATTTACCGTAGCCTTAAGGAGTCAGGATACCTTTCGTAACAGTATGCTTTCGAACTAACCCATGCTTCAGCTAGGACTTTTAAGGGTTATAACGTGGCCTGGTTCACGGTTTAAGAAACAAAGGATAAAGACTCAAATTTATTTGTACCCACCCGCTCTTCGTGATGTTCTCCAAACCTAAACTCAGTTGATCATACGTTAGACCTTGTTGAGTCTTTGCTTTGATGTTCCAGTGATGGTTCGGATGTTGATAACTTAATTTGAATAGGCCGTCATTCCTTTTTGTTGAGGGTTTATAAGACCTCTTTCTTTGTTATCCCTGTTTTTTTTTCTTTTGCCTGAGCTGTTTCCTTTTTGGAATTACAGTCAGCGGGATGCCCCAGTTTCGTAAGTCTCCTTTTTCAGGTTTTGACTTAATGGGCTTTTTTTTATTTTGGTAATGACTGCCTTTCTTTATTGATTATTCGGAACCATCACTGTCTCTCTTTGCTTTGTAAGGACCTTTTTGGTGCCATTTGTTATGCACTTGGATCAACTGAGAGACTACCCTGCCCCAGGTTATGATTAAGGGTTTTAAATTTCGAAAAGAAAAACTTCTACTTCTTTGGCTCAAAGGGGTTGACAAGGGATTATCTTCCTTATAACTCCAGTGTTTGGGGATTGAAACAATGCCTGTACCTCATAAGCGGGGTCTGTTCAAAAGCATACTGTAATGATCGCGGTATCGTTTTCGTCATCCTCCCTCAAGAGGTTTAGAATTTTCGATTAAGAGTTGACCATCGCAAAAATATGAAAGCAGTTTTAAGCATAGTAAGCATAATTAATTCAAGACAGACATGTGTAATGCATTCATGAAATAAAAGAGTTTAACATGATAATTGTTTGTTTGAACACAAAAAAAGAAAAATACAACTTGAATTCAAATGAACAAAAATCTAGCCATGCTTTGGCGAGGGAGCAGTGATCACGTTGGGGGTCTCGGCAGGTTCGAATTCAATCTCTTTAGCATCAATCATGTTCTGAATCTTGTATTTCAGCGCCCAACAATCCTCGGTATCGTGCCCCGGGCTATCAGAATGATAAGCACACCTTGCTTCTGGGTTGTAGCTTGGAGAAGAGGTCTTGGGGTTTGCAGGAGGGTTGATTACTGCAATCAGGTTCATCTTCAACATGTGTTGCAGAGCTTGTGACCATGGCATGTTAATGTTGGAGAATTGTCTTTTAGGCTCGTCCGGCCTTCGCTGGTTTCCCTTTTGTGGTTGGCGGCGTGGTGCAGAACCAGAGATCATGACTGCCCCTGCATGTTGGTCACGGCGACTCTTATGGCTGTACGCAGCATTAGACTCTTTCTTTCCCGTATAAGGCTTTTTGTGAGTGTCAGAAGATGTGGCCTCTTGAATTTTCCCACTCTTGATACCAGCTTCAATTCTTTCGCCAGTCAGGATGAGGTCGGTAAATCCAGCAGATGAATTACCAATGAGGTGATTGAAGAACGGCCCGGATAGGGTCCCCAAGAACATATCAACGAGCTCCCGGTCAGTTAAAGGAGGCTGCACCCTTCCAGCAAGGTCTCTCCATCTTTGTGCGTACTCCTTGAAACCTTCACTTGATCCCAACGACATACCCTGGAGTTGGGTACGTGTAGGAGCAAGGTCGGCATTATATTGATACTGCTTATAGAAAGCAGTTGCCAACTCCTCCCAGTTACGAACCTTGGTCCCATCCAGCTGATAGAACCAATCGAGATGAGTCCCTGAAAGACTCTCCTGGAAGAAGTGGATCCATAAATTCTTATCCACAGAGTACGGTTGCATCTTCCGGACATAGGACCTGAGATGTAGCTTGGGACAAGACGCCCCGTCATACTTAGAAAAGGATGGTGCTTTGAACTTGTGAGGGATAATCACACCAGTTGACAGACCCAGATCTCCGAAATCCAGCCCAGATACCTGTTGTATTTCCATAGCCTTCAACCTGTCCTCCAGTTGCTTGTATCGGTCTTCTGCAGGAGGGTATTACTCTTCATCAAAATCAGTCTCGTTGTCGGAGACTACCGGACTAGGAACCCTTTCCTCTTGATGACTGCCTTTCCCAACAGATGGAGTAGTCCTCTCAGCTTCATCCCGCAGGGTGTTCCCAGATTTGCGTCTAGGGCTGAACAAAACAGTCCTCCTCTTCTTCTTTTCCTTCTTCAAGAGCAAAGCTTTCAGGTCTTGTTGCCCCTGGGTCAAATTCATGATCAGCCCTTGGAACTGGGCGTTCTGAGCCTGGAGGGCCTTGATAGTGTGCTCGATTGAGGATTCAGGATTCATGACGAGACTGCTGAAATAAACAGCGAAGAAGGTAAGTAACCTGCAGAGAAAGGGTACCTGTTATGCAATGATATGTATGATATGCATGCAATGATTTCAAGGACCTCGCGGGGTAAACAGAGAAACTTGTTAGAGTTTGGAAACTGGTAACTTGATTGAAGGTACTTCATGTTGTTGAGAGTCCTTCGTCAAGGGTCAAAGGCTCACCATATCCAGTGGGTCATAGCCCCTGACAACTTTGGCTAGAGGAAAATAAATCCTCTTTGCCCCTTGCTAGATGTTTGATTCATCATGACCTGCATCACAAGCCCTTGAAATCCTTGAAATGGGTTAGGATGTATGCAATGGTATGATGTTATGGTATGCATGGGGTAATGTGAGTAACCCTGTTATGAGTCCTGATTAAGGACTGCAAACCAAAACCTGCAAGAAACTTAGTATACCCTGTTATGAGTCCCTATTAAGGACTATAAACAAAAACCTGCAAGAAACTCAAGTGTCAGACAACAAGCATGCAAATAGTCAGGTACGAAGGCACACAAGTCACACAAGAGAAGCCCTTAGAGTTTAGGCCAGCATGAGGTCTAGGTATTACCCTCTTGAAGTTGGTGGGTTCAACCTGTCCTATTAGAAGTAACCGGGTTCTAAGGGTCCCAATATCACGGGATTGCTTTCATTGTTCATCGTTTCGATTTAGCCACTGAACTGGCGACCGAAATATTCCAGGAAAGCAACCCTCAATTGAGTGTAGTATCGAGTATCAACCAACCTCGGACTGCACCAAAGTCAGTTATCTCACTACCCTAAAGAGGCCAAGATAGTTCAATTAAGGTTCCTAAGGTCTGTTGATGCTTCATGACACCACGCGGAGGCCCCGTACTCTCCTTGACTGAACTCAAGGGTTACCGGTACACACCAAAGTGCCACATCAACGTAGCAGACTGTTTCAACCATGTCGGTATACCCCGCACAGTTCCCTCACAGCCTTGTTGCTACTTTCTAAGAAGGTATCCCCCAGATCCGGGTTTAGGATCTATAGAACTCCCAAGCAACCCACAAATTTAAAGCAGACAAGTCAATACAATTGAAAACACAGTTATGAACTAACCCTAAGGTACACCTCACTTTAAGTTAACTCCCCAGCAGAGTCGCCAGTTCTGTGATCGGTGGATCTGGAACTGACTGTTTAACGCTGGTTCGCGAAATGTCGCGGAAGCAAGAGTCGCCACCGTCTTTTATTTTCTCCAAATGGAAAGGACAAAAGCACAGAAAAATTCCTTATAGAGATTGCTCTCGGTTCGGGAGGTAGATTATAGAAAGGGAAGGTATTAGCACCCTTTCTATCCATGGTTATCCATGGGCTCTTAGATACTTGCTCATTTGTGTTTTCAAAAATGTTTTGTTTGCTTTTCAATTGTGGGTTTTAAAAAAAGTTTCTTTGAAAATTCCAGTTCGACTCTTGTATCGGTCCTCAAGAGTGTTTGAAAAATTGCTTTCGAAAGCTTTTTTTGAAAAGGTGTCGGTGTGAAAAGTATTTTTGATTTGTTTTGTTTTGAATTAGAACAAGTATCCACGAGTTGTCTACCTACCCTAAGGAATTCGTCTGTGTAGATGTCCTTTAAAGTAGTGCCATCCCACCATTGAGAGGTAGGTAGCACCACCGTTGGAGGTATTCGGGTCAATTCGGGGTTTGGGACATGGTGATCACCAGAGCAATAGGAAGACACCTTAGAAGCTACCCTCATGCCAGGTTCCCGGATCATGAGGACTTACTAAGACATCCTCTACTCGACGATCACCTTTCGAGGCAAGGCAACAGTGAGGCGTACCCTAGGGGTGGTGTGTGTGAATTGTGTGTCGTTTTCATTTGTATTTGTCTTGTCATGTTATTGGTGTTCTACGCTTGATTTTATTTAAGGCCATTCATTCTTGCATGCTTTGTTTAACAGTTAAAAGTTGCGGGGAAAAGTAAATCTAAAGCTATTACAAATGGCGCGGGTCCACATCGCCAAAATTAACCAGGACCCGATTTGACAGAAAAAGTAAAGAAATTAAAAGAATTAAAAGTGCGAGAGGTATTTACAAGGCTTCGGGAGAGATACATAATTATTTAAGCAAAATAAATAAATATGCGAAATTAAACAATTAAGTCGAAAGGAGGGCGTTGGACCCTTTTTGCAAAACATTAAAGTTACATGAATTAATTAATTTAAGAAAAGAAATTGTTTTTATTTTTTGGTATTTTTATGTATTTTAGGATTTAATAGAAAAGGAATTAATTAAAATTAAAATAAACACTAAACCTAATTCTAATTATTTTTAAGTAATTAAGAAAAATATTGAAGTTTTTTAACCTAAATTAAACCCTAATTAATTTCATGCAAATTTAATTATAAAAATAAATAAAATAAATAATACTATTGTGAAAAAAGAAAAATTAAAAGGAATAAAACAATTTAAACCTAGTTCTATATTTTTTTAGATTTTTATTATGAAAATAATTAAAATTAAAACCCTAATTTAAATTAATTAATTTACATGCAATTTGTTTATGAAAATAATTAAAATAAAGTATTTATTATATTTTTTATCTTTTCTGATTTTTATGCATTTTTATATTTTATGAAAAATAATTAATTAACTGGATAAATAATAATTAAGAGAAAATAAAAAATAATTGAAAATAAAACAATAAGGAAAAATATAAAGAATTGCAAACCAGGGGGGGTAGTCCCCAAATAGGAGGTTTTGATCCAAGAATTCTGGCCCAACAACCTGCAAATTCGTTGACTTTTCCAGGTAGCATGCTAGCGCTTTGACCAGGCTTATGATGCACTTCCAATCTCAGCCCTTGATTTGATCTCCAGGGACACATGGATGTGAGATATTTGAAGACATATGGTACGTCTGCAGCCTTGAAGCGCATGGGATTTGTTAATGAAAAATAATATGGAAATATGTAAGACCTGGGGTTCGAACCCAGGTCACATACCTTGCCAATCAACACGTTTGCCACTGAAGCGCCTTGTTTATCTGTATATCAATATAACAACTCAATATTATAAAAGAAAATGGTCAGTGGCCTTGGAAACGCGCGCGAATTTCAAACTGACCAACCAATGCACGCCACGAATTCATCTTCTTCATCATCCCTGAAATACAAAAACAAAAGCAACGGTTTTCTATGCGTTTCATTAGGCCGGCTATGGGAAAATAGCGATTAGGCCTGTGTCATTCAGAAATTTGGCGCGATGGTTGGTTCTTGTTCGTCCAAGCGCAATGATTCGAATGATGGTGGTCACAAGCCTTAATTTTTCTTTGGTCAAAAACCCCTAATCTGAAGCTCTGCAAACCCTAAGAATCAATCATGGCATATTTGTATATAACGCATAAAAACGCAATTAAATCACATGGCAAGCACCAGAATGCATCATTGAATAAGAATACATAAACTAAATGTCATGGAAATGCCTTAAAATCAAGATACGAGTATGCAATTTTATGAGAAAATTTTGGATTCTGTACAGCGATTCTTGAGGTCTGGGTGACTGTTTTTGATTGAGACACGTTCAATGGACCTTGTGGAGGCTAATGGGAGAAGTCTTGAGACCTGAATCACCTTGCAAAGGTGTTTTCAGAATTTGAGTTTCTTGAGAAAAATTCAAGTTTGTCAATGGCCTTTGAGCGCAGCTTTTTGTGTTCTTTACATTAGGGTTGTGATTATGCTTATGTACTGAGTGCATTAGGTCAACAATATTGATCAAAATCTCTTGAATTAATGGTTTTTGAAGATTTGATTTTCAAGCTTTTTAACCAAATATTTTCCATGCTATTTTTGCACAAATCATATCCAATCACCCCAAATCTTTCCTAATTTGAATGTGCACGAATTATTGAGTCTAAAACATGTACAAAAAGGTTTGTTAGGTTAGGTTAAATATTTTTCACATATTTAAATGATTTAAATGAATTAATATAAATAAAAATTCAAATAAATAAATAAAAAAATGAGAAAATACTTCCCTTTGGGCCAAGTAGTCGTGCACATGCTTGGAATGATGAATCATGGAAGAAAAATGGGCCCATTAGCAATTTTAGGTCATTTGAGTCAATGTTGACTTTTCAAAATATCCAAAAATTTCCCAACTTCCACAAGGCATAACTTGCTCAATTTTTAAGCTTTTCTCATGTTCTTGGACATTTTGGAAAGGTCTTTGAGTCCTCTAACCAATGTCTTTGGTCCCATGTCATTTTGATTTACCAATCTCAAGTTATGGCCTTTGACTTAAAGTCCCTTTTGTTGACTTTTGAAAATGACCTATAATGTTGAAATTGATAACTTTTTGTGAGAGCATTTCTTGGACTTTAAGTATGAAGATGAGTTGTAGGAAATGTCTTTCTCTTCAAAATGAGCTTTGGATGGAATTTTTCTGATAATCCATGTGAAAGTTATGCCCTGGTCAATTTCAGTTGACTTTTTTCAACTGTCCAAATAAGGAAACTTTTGCATCTTGATGATTTTTGAGCCAAATTTTGGGAATCATGATCAAGCATTGATCAAATGATGTTTGTGGCTTCAAAATGATATGTTGACCAAAAATTTGAACTTTTGACTATCAAATGACCATTTTGCCCCTACAGTTGACTGTAGTGCAATTAGGGTTTTGACTGTGCAATTTTGTGCGAATGCCTTGAAACTTGATATGAGGATGCTTGACCATATTTGTAGGCATATGGGACTTGATTGGGCCTTTGAAAACTTTATTTCCTTGATCAGAACACAAACCCTAGTTTTGACTGTATAGGAGATCTTTGACTGTGCAACCCTTGGGGAAATTTTGCAGTTTGACTTGGCAAATCTTTGAAGAATATGGGAGGGCAAATTTTGGGGTACAACACATTCAAACTACCACATGGCAAGGGAAACGAATGCAAGAGAAATGTATGTATGATAGCACCGTGTATTTCTGATTTAATGAAAACCTTTTACCATTTCCAGCACTTTCCTTTATCCTTTTGTCAAATAACATTTACAAGTTTTCTCATTTACAGTCTTTTCACTTCGAAATTTCTTCTTCAAAGTTTCACATTTTAATGTTGTCTTCATATTTCAAGCACTTTATAGTTCAGAAAACTGTCATATTTTCCATACCTTTACCTTCAAGTCTTATCCTTCGAATGCATATTTTTACTTAAAGTCATTTAAAGATTTCTTGCATTAAACGCTTTCTCCATATTTCAAACCTTTTACGTTCCAGAAATCCTTTATATTAACTGTTTTGTAAGTCGAAACCATTTACTTCACTTTTATGCAATTTTACATGTCTTTACAATTAGCATTTATTCATGTAACTTAGTTTTCACACACACATTTTGATTACATCTTTAGACCTTTAGAGAGAGAAATCGAAATAAGCCAAACACATATACAATATCAACCATGAATATCTATTCGATCGTGAGAGTAACCTTAATATCCAAGGAGTCCTAGGATCAATCTAGTCGATCCTGTGAGTTACCAGAGGAATTGAATAACAGTCAGAAAGATTATTCGATAGTTTGGAAGACTAGCGGTTGTTTACCAGAAATCACTGGAAACACTAATACATCGCAAACTAACACTCAGCTATTAAACTTTCACATTGCCAATATAGTACCGCCAAATATTCGTCCTGCTGAAAAAGTTGGTCAAATACTCTTCTTTTCCTGAAATACGAAAAACATCTTGAGTTCAATTAAAATTTCATATAGAAAACTTATTTTAGTAAGCAGGCATCTAAAACAATAATATAATTTTATTTTGAGAACCGTGTCAGGCTTCTATTTAGCAAAATCAATTGCCAACGTGATTATTTTTGTTTGGTCCTATAAATAGTAAATTAATAATAGACACACATTTTACTTGCACTTTAAAGAAACATTAAGGATTATTTGGTTGTTACCGCCATTTTATTCTTCAATCACAAAATGAATAAAATAGGAGTATTTCGAAGTGAACTTCAAACTTGGAAAATTTTGCTAAATTTTTTAATCTTTCAAGTACTTTCTCTTACAGTATATTCTCCGTCCGAAGACCAAACAATACATCAGAGTCTTATACGTTGACCCATTACTCATACCATACAGAACAAAGAAAGTGAGATATACAATTCATTCATAACCAAACCATTCTCTCTTTTTCTTTGGAATGAATTTACAATTTAATAGTAAAGTACCTAAGCTGGATTTAACTGTACTTTGCCTTCTCTAAAACTTCTTTGAGAACCAATGCAATTCTCTCTGACATATGGTGCTCCAGAAACCTCTCTTTCACTCTCTCGTATCATTTATTTCCCATAGTCAATTTCTTCTTTGGTGAGTTGCCAATTTCACAATGTTATGTGCAAGAGGTGTTACACCTACCTTGCTAGCAGGATGGAGCAAACCGATTGTCCCATTTACCACAATCTCCACAGTGCCTCCAGTTGCAGTGCCCTGCAAATATTTTTATGGAGACAAAAAACAATACATGATAAACAAAAGTAGATAGATATAATTTATAAACATGTTTGCAAATAGATTTCCAAATTGCAATAACAAAATTGAAAAAACAACAAGAAACAAATAATCTACCATGTGTGCGCTGAAAATTTCAAATAAAAATATTTATCCTTGCCTCATTTGTAATTAAATATCAAACATACTTTTCTCTCCTGATTCAATGTATCTCTATAATCATGAAAGAATATCTTTAAAACAACTAAGATAAATTGACAGAGAAGGTGGGGGACGAGTAAAGGAAGGAGGAAAATTAGTGAATCGAGGTTGACATATTTAACAAAAGAATAGTACAATTTTGAATTTGAAGTTGTTGAACAGTTTGTCTCATTTCTTACAAAAATATAGCTAAGAGAAAATTCAAGTGCCTAAACCTAAGTTCGATCCGCACATTAGTAATAATTTAGTTACATAGAGTTGTAATCAATGCACATGCATAAGAAAGAAATAAAAGAGAGAGAGAAGTGTTGATTAACTATAAAAATTACTAAACTATCATTGATTAAAGTATTTATTAAAAATTAAATTAAATTTATTTATTAGTTAAATGTTAATTAAAAATATTAATGAAGCTACCATTAAAATAAATGGATTATTTAATTAAATTAATTAATTATTAAATCTCCAAACAAACTATTTTTTTAATAGTAGTTTTTAGAATTATTTTTAGAAATAATAGTGTAATATAATATGAAAAAACATATGAATAGAGGGTATTTATGAAAATAGCAATGTGTCTACTCCTTTCTTCGCTAGTTTGAGGAGAGTTAAAAAACTGGTGAGTCCCATATGTTTTATCCTCTCTTTCGCAGCAAACTCTCGCCTACTAATCAAACCCTGAGAGAAAGGGCAATAAAGTGTTTAGCAGAACAACCAATTTTTAAAAATGTCATTCATGTCATCAACACCACCAGTAACTAGACAGAAAAAAGATTCTCAAGTGTTGTACTATAGTTTATAAAACTGCTCAGGATTTGTCTGAATACTGAAATCCAGATTCACCCCTTCATTACAAAATGCACACCAAACAATACTTAGAGTACAATTTATTTAAGGTAGACTCACAACACACACATAACAAAGATACTGTAATATAATACCAACGATACTTTTTCTTCCAATTAATCAGTCTCAACACCTAATCCATACAACTCACCAGAATACTTCTCCGTTTCACCGTTGAAGAAAGTATCCCTCAATTTTCTAAATGCACAAGCAGTGAGTAAACTATCGGATCCAGCTTGATGGTCAACACCAAGCCTTTCAACTTCCAACAATTCCGCAAGCTTGTTCAAATCACCATGTAAACTGTTACGGAATTTCATCAGATATTTTATATCACAAAGCATTGGAAAATAAAGGTTGATCAAATCAAAGAACCCCGATTGCGTATCGGGCAAAGTTCTGCAAGTCAAAAGCTTCAGCAGATAACCAAAACCATATCCACCGTAAAAAGTAATCCATTTTATGTTATCATTCAACACAATTCCCGAAGACAGAAGAAGCGTGCTGAACTGGTCCCTGTCGATCCCAGGGACGTCGTCGATCCCAGCGATGTCTTTGCGGAAATTGAACTGCCAGATACAAGGATTCCCAGTGTCACAAGTAGGTAGGTTTCCGTTCTCATCAGAGAAAGTGAGACCTAACTGAATCAGGTTCGACATATCAACATTATCCTTCAAAGTCTGGTAGTTATAATCGGTGATGTGCTTGAAAACCCCTATAGGACGGAGAACAACACCAGGAAACTCTGTATCCATAGCTACATAGTTGAAATAATCAACAACTTCACGGATCAACTCGAATTCCTTTTCGAGATTATTGTTCCAAACCTCTCTGATTTGAACCGAATCGCCTTTGGATGATAAATCCGACATTTCAAGAGAATTGATAACCGATCGAATCAAATCTGCAAACAAAAACACCTTCAGATCTCAAAACCTAACAAATCAAAAGCGACAAAATCAAAACAGCAAGTAAATTAACCTGAAGAGGAATCGAATAGAGTGATTTGAGCTACGAATCGAGAGCTTCAGGTAGAGGATCTGAAACGAAAACAAGCGTAAATTGAATCGATTTAGATGAACTAGGGTTTGAGGTTTGGACTAGACTTAAAAGTTTGAACAGAGTGAGAGCAAAAAGTGAGAAGTGGGGTAGTTTTGTTGAGAAATATGGACACGGAATGTCGTTTCCAAGTGATATGCGACCATCTATAATCTATTTATAATAATATAAAAAAATTAAATGTTCTGAAAAACACATTAATACCCAAAACACATATTCATCTATTTTTTTCAAATGCATCTTTGTTACTTTCACAACTAAGAGAAACAAAAGATAAATACCCAAAACAAATTGAAAACAGAAAAATGGAAAGAGATAGAATCGGAATTTATCGGCGGCAGGATGTGATAAGGTGGTTTCCGACGAAGATAAACTATGCATTTCTCAGTTTCTTACTCTTATGTTATTCTTCTCCTTGATGTTGTTGTTTCAAGTACTAACAAGGTCTTACGCAGGTTGAGAAGGCACGCAAGGGAGACAACATCAAGTGAGGTTGATTTGTTGAAACTCATGAAATGTATTTATCTCACCGTTTAAATTTTTTTTGTGATTGTTTTATTTTTGCAGATTATTAGGTTATGGTTTTTCTGTGATTGTTTTATTAATTAACAAAAATATTAATAATTTGTAAATGAAGGTGGGAGAATTGTTTCCAGGTTCTAGAAGTTAGCTGCAAAAAAGATATGAATGATATGATTTCAATCTTTATTTTATGTCTGAGTTACAAGAAAGTTTTCTCTTTTTGGGTCTATTATTTTTTAATTAGCATATAATACAAATTTGGGGAAAGTATTTTAAAACATGTGTTAGTATATTGAAATCAGAGTAGTATATTGAAACATGTGTAGGGAATATTTGTAGAGACCCATATCATGAAATAAGAGTATACCATATTAGACTATTAGCTATTACTTTCATTTCATCTAATCCTCATGTTTTAGCATAACTGAACTTTTCTGTCTCGGTGGGTGGAGGGTGCAAAAGCGCATTTAATATGTTTAAACCACCAAGATTTGGGATTAGGTTTGATGATCTTGTGGGTATCACTAAGGCTATGAAGGATCATACTTTAAAGTAGATTTACATTTTTTTTCTAGAACTCCTGATTATGAATTACCAGTTTTAAAATATTGGGTTTTGTAGGAATCTACTTATCATATGAAATGTTCAATTGAAACCAAAGATAGGATGATTAGTATCCTCACAGAAAATATAAATTCTCATTTAAACTATTATATGATTCTATAGAGAAGGAGATGTTTTATACCAAGCAAGTTCTAGAGAAATCCCAAAACATTGTCAAAGATAAATATTTTACTTAAAGATAACATGTTTTGTATGCAGAGTTTCCTGTTTGGCTAAAGTATGTACTAGGTGTTACTTTCAGAACAGACAGCGAGTCGTTCAAGGTTTGAGCTTTTTCAATTTTGGAGTTTCATTAATTTAATTCTAATGATTTGTTTGATTGATTATGGATATTTAATTTTTTTTAATTAATTTTCTAACGAACCATTCGAATATTGTTATGATGTTTAGGCAGCAAAATAGTACAAGCCTGATGTACTTGAATTCAATCAGGTTCATTTTCTTTCTTCTTTACACTTCAATTGATATTGTCGAGAATCACACTTAAATATGGTTTATGCACAATAATTGTTTGTATTAATGTCGCGAAGATGTCAAAAATGATAATTATGATGTTGGTGCTTAAATCACAATCATAATGTTAAACTTTACAAGCTTCTCCATAATATATTATCGCTTGAGGCTCAAACTGCTTTCTGCCATTATTTCTAGGTCGGAGAAATTGAGTTTTTAACGATGATTATGACAATTGCTAATCGAATACACTTTTTAATTTAACTGACAGTCAATATATCTTTAGGTTGCAGCAAAAAAAAAAAAAGAGGGCTAGAAGACAACTTTATGATTATTTGAAATTCAAACCAATCTTACTAAGTTGTGTCATCCAGCCTTGTCGGACACCAGAAACACTTTCAATCTAAATTTTTATACTTTCATATAGCTTGCAGTACCTTTAGAATTTCAAAAATAATTGTTAGTTGGTTTTGCTTGCAAATCACTTTGACATGTTGTATTGTATTTTCCAAGACTTCAAAGTTGATTAGTATTTTGATAACATGAGCCAACATTCATATAGTAGTTGTTTGTTTCCTTTTTTCTAAGACTTCAAAGCTTATGAGTATTTTTTGATAATGTGTGAAAGCTCAGCATGCATTAGATCTAGGGGTGGAAAAATGGGTCCGGCCTATTGGGCATGCCCGTTTTACCTGTCAATTAGTGTGGGCTGAGTCTGGATTTCAAACCCGCATTTTTTAGTAAGCCTGCCCTGCCCCGTACCGCAAAAAAATGGGTCGGGCGTGAGGCAGACGCGTGTATGGTTAAAAAAGTTAAATTATTTATTTTTTTTGGGCCACACCCACACACTATTCTGTCTATTCATATTACTGCATCATACACACATTCCAAACAAAATTTAACTCATTAATTAAAAAAAATATAAGTTAAAAGATTAGGTTTTCCAAATTTTCTTCTCATTTGCTTGTTGCTGTCGTCCCGTCTCCCTGCCACCATCTCTCTCATCTGCTTCTATAAAGCTCAAGTTGCTGTTAGGAATAAATTAAGGTACTCTAAATCTGAAATTTATTCTATTATTTTTGTTTTCTTCATAATCTGAAGTTTGGAAAATTGTATCTTCCATCATGTTCAAAAACCTAGCCATTTTAATAATCTGAACTTACTCTTTATAGATATGTACTTTACAATTGTACCACTAAGCTTGCAATTGTAACTCAGTGTTCTCTCTAGGAGACAATTATTAAGGAATTAACTAATGAAAAACTAGTATTAGGATACCAATGAAATTAGGTTCTTTTTGGTGGAACTATGCATATTACAGCACATGATATCAATATACTAGTACTAGTTTAGAATAGTTAAAAGAGAGTAATTATTATAGAATATGACTGATTCATATTGATTGAAATTCAATGAGACACATGTGCAACACTTAGTGATATCAATATTAGAGAGAAGAAAGAAACAATACTTGATGGTGTTGGTGTCTGCTTTAACTAGATGGGGTTTATGTAATGTAATGTAATGTTGGAGATTCATTTATTTCTTTTTTTGTTACTATTATTTCTTGTCTTTGCTTGTATTTTTTAATTCAAGTTGGAAAAAACAGAAACTAGTGCAGTTTTGTTTTACTGTATTGTTTTTCATTATTAATGATGCTTTTCATGGATGTAGTCATCTTTATTTGACATAATAGTTGGAAACGTTAACCCAAGTGTAAATATTTTCATCAATTCTTGTTGTGTATATATAGTATGGTGAAAATGTTAAATGTTGCATTGTTTTGTGGTGTTATAGATTGATCATGTTTTCCTATGTAAATGAATGCAAGAAGCTAGAATGGGACAAGAAATGAGTGATGTTAGGATATTATAGATATTTCTTTATAAAAATTTCTGAAAGTAGATGTAGATTGAATAATTGGGTCATAATTCTAAAATATGGTCCCTATGCATGTGGGACTATTTGATATTTTAACTTCAGTAATTCATATTATCCTTATATTTGTTTTAATTGGTTTTATTTGGATACATAAGTTATAACTTGAAATGGAATTACAAAGAGTTGCACATGAAATTGTAGATGAAGTGAATGTGGTTGATTTGATCCATGAGAATGAAACTATTCAAGGTGAAAATGAAAGTAAATCTGGAGATGATGTTACACCTAAGTCTAAAAAGGAAAAAACATCAAATGCGGATTGTTGGAAAGTGTTTACTAAAATTGGGAAGGATAAAGATGGAATTCCAAGGGTTAAGTGTAATGGTTGTTCAAAGATTTTGAAGGGCGGCGATAGGAATTATGGTACCACGAGTTTGAATCGTCATATGAAAAAGTGCACTAAAATCAAATATGCTGATGTAGGTCAAGTGATGGTTGACTTGTAAGGTAGACTCAAGAATCTTGCGATAGATAAAAAGGTTTCTAGATCAATGTGTGCTAGAGAAATCATTGCACATGATTTGCCGTATAATTTTGTGGAGTTTTAATTTATTAGGGATTGGTTGAAATATTTGAACCCTGATTTTTCACCTATTTCACGGAATACTGTTAAGGCTGATGTTGAACAACTATTCAAGATGGAGAAAGAAACACTTAAGAAGGAATTAGCTAACATTCCCTCTAGAATTTCATTAACTTCTGATTTGTGGACAACTTGTACTACCGAGGGTTATATTTGCTTGACTTCCCATTATGTTGATTCTAATTGGAATTTGAAGAGTAGGATTCTTAACTTTTGTCGCGTGCCTCCCCCACATACGGGATCTGAGTTGTCGAAAAAGATTCTTGAATTTTTATCTGATCGGGGAATTGAGAAGAATATTTTTTTTCATCACATCAGATAATGCTTCAGCTAATGACATGATGTAAGCTCACTTGAAAAAGACAACTTACCTTGCAAAAATGGTTGTTATCTGATGGAAAGTTCTTTCATATTCGTTGTTCTGCACATGTTTTAAATTTTATTGTTCAAGAGGGTTTGGAAGTACTTGATGATACGTTGGAAAAAATTAGAGAAAGTGTCAAATATGTGAAGGGCTCAGATGGTAGAATTAAAAAATTCAAGGAACGCATTGAACTCATTGGTGGTGTTGAAATTTCGGCTGGTTTGTCTTATGATGTTTCCACTAGATGGAACTCTACTTATTTGATGCTTCAAAGTGCATTGAAGTATCAATGTGTATTTGGAAGTCTTAGTTTTCATGATGATATAAGGTTTTCCCTTCAGAAGAAGATTGGGAAAGAGGAGATAATATATGCACATTATTGTTGCCATTTTATGAGACCACAAACTTAATTTCTGAAACGTCTTATCCTACTTCTAATTTTTATTTTTTGCAAATTTGGAAAATTCAGTGTGTTTTGATGGAAAGCATCAAAGATAAAGACACTCTTATTAGAGACGTGGCTAAAAAAATGATGATCAAATTTGATAAGTATTGGAGTAATTATAGTGTGGTTCTTGCTTTAGGAGCAGTTCTTAACCCGAGGATTAAGCTTACCTCTTTGGAATATATGTATGAAAAAGTTGATCCACTTACCTCAAATCTTAAAACAGAGGAAATAAAGCAGAAGTTGTACACTCTTTTTGAGATGTATCGTTCCCTTCACACTTCATCTTTAACAACTTCTCAAACTCCATCTTCCAACGCTATAGGAGAATCAAGTTCTCACGCGTTCACTAAAGGTTTATTCAATGTAAGTAGCTTGTTTTATTATATTATTTTATGCTTGCTTTAATTTGAAACTTGTTTGTACATTTTGTTAAGTGTTGTTAAGTGCTTGTACATTCTATTAAGTGCTGTTAAATATTGTGGTAAGTGTTGTGAATTGTAAAATAGGTGTTGTAAAAAGTTGTTTGTACATTCTGTTAAGTGCTGTTAAATATTGTGTTAAGGGCTGCAAATTGCAAAGTAGATGCTGTGAAAGACTGTTTTCACATTCTGTTAAGTGCTATTAAATATTGTGTTGAGTGCTGAGAATTGCAAAACATGTGCTGTGAAAGGTTGTTTATCCATTCTGTTAAGTGTTGTTAAACATGTGTTGTGAAAGGCTGTTTGCACATGTTGTTAAATGTTAAAGTGTTGTGTTTATGCTGTTAAATGTTGTGTTAAGTGTTTTTGTTTGCTATAAAGTGTTGTTAAATACCGTTCTAATATATTTTCAAATATATCTTGATTTCTAACACGCTGTGACATATTGTTTTAACATAATAGGATTTGAAAATACACAAACAATAACTTGCAACAGAAACTGGGAAGTCTCAACTTAATATTTATTTGGAGGAGGCAAGTGTGGATTTAAGTTATCAAAATTTTAATGACTTGAATGTTCTTCAATGGTGGAAGGAGAATTGGAATAGATTTAAAGAATTATCTGTAATGGCTCGTGATTTATTAGGCATCCATATTACTACAGTTGTATCTTAATCTGCTTTCAGCATTGATTCAATAATTCTAAACAAATATAGAAGTCGCTTGTTGTCAAAGAATGTAGAGACATTGATTTGTACACATAATTGACTTCATGGTTTTAATAGTTTTTGTAAATAATCAAATATAAAAAATTCTCTCAATACTTTGTGATATTTTTAATATTTTGTTATTTTAATTACTCACACTTACATTTTTTATAGGTGTATTGGATGATGATGAAGATAAGGAATATGGAAGTTTGGAAAAAAGAATTACAACAGAAGCGTCTTTTATTTATGACTTAGATGAAGATTGATTATTGAATATTTTCTGACTTGTTTTGTAATTTATGTTGACTTGTTTGATGGTCTAAGTTGTAAGGTTTTGAACTTTTATTGATATTTTGAATTTGTAAGGTGTTGAATTTGTAAGGTTTTGTAAGGTGTTGAATTATCTTGGTGTTGAATTTGTTTGATTTTAAATTTGGAAGGTGTTGAACTTGTAAGATTGTGTAAGGTGTTGAACCTTTTACTTGCATTTTCATTAGTGGTGTATTTTTTTAAAGAAATTCTATAATATGAGTGAAAAAAAGTTTTTTAGTTGTTTTTTTTTAAAGTAGTTGAGAGGGCATGCCCGCATACCCGCATGCCCATCATTAAACGGAGTGGGTCTAGTAATTGAACCCGCGCTTTCAAAAATGTCTGCCCTGCCCCGTCCCATTTTTTGCGGGCTTTTGCGGGGCGGACTAAACGGGCGCGAACATGTTCGTTAGCCACCCCTAATTAGATCTATTGACCACCATGAAAACTCGATTTGTTGAACTTTGAAAAGGAAAACGCCCTTATCCACATATAAGTTCTACACCGGTAATCCAAGGATCCACAGTCACTAAAATCCAATTGATACATATTGGTAATATTCTAAGGTTGCAGTTATGAGCTGGTACAACTTCTTAATTTTCAATTTCAACTATTGTTTATGCTTACAAATCATGTACTATTAATTATTCAGAATCAATTTAACATATGAATTCATGATTGAGTGGAGTCGTATATCGATGCACAATGTATGGCTGGACATGATGTGAGGCTATTACAGTACAGTTCTTCAACTGTAACTGTAGTTTTCTTATATTATTTTTAATATAGGCTAATGGATATTCATGTTAACTTCATTGTATTTGCAGTCCATTAACGAAAGTGTGCACATCACCAGTAAAATATGAAGACATGTTGCATGTACTTGGTCAACACAAGCAATGTGTCCACTAATTGGATCTAAAAAACTACAAACAAACTAATCGTAAATTAAACTAAAACTCCAATGGATACTATAACTCCGGTGAAATTGATCATGCTGAAGCATTTAGTGCATCTTCTAATTTTGATTTGACCATAGGTTCAACATGGCTCAGTAGTATGTGCAAGTGAATGTGATGCAGTTTTAAATTGGCAAAACAACCATCAACTTCACACTTAATCTGAAGATGGGCATGAAATAATTAGTTTATGATGTTGAATACTATTGTTATGTGTTACTTTGTCTTTGATTGAAGCTAAACAACATTGAGTTCAACAAGATTCATTTCAATCTCAAAGAAATGGTTATATTGTTCTCTTGCAACCACTATCGTTGCTCCTGTTAATCAGGAAATAATCAAACGCGTTTATTGTGAATAATTTACATTCATAGAATAGGAAATTAGTTATTATAAGTTGTAATTAGTTATTATGAATTGTAATTACCTGTAATTACCGACACTATTACATATATAGTATCAAATGCAATGAGAAAAGCATGAAGTCAGAAATTGTGACATGGTATCAGAAGGTTCGATCTAACCTGTGAATCTTGTTATCTTAGTTGAATAGTGACACCCCACTGGGTCACTCTTGAAATCGTGTTTCTTGTTTGTATTTATCGAAATCGCGTTTCTCAATTGAAATCTTTCAATTGTCGTTTCGTGATTTCTTTATCGTTATTACTTCGTGATCTTGATTCTGTGTTTATCGCAAGTTGTTTCGGTGATTGTTAATCAATTGGTGCTGCTAGCATAATGTGATTTGCGATTATGTTTCTCGGTAATTCTACTTCTCGGTGATTCTGCTTGGTGATTGTTATTCTTGGTGATTTTGTTCGGTGATTGTGGTTTTATTGTTGGATTGTTGGCGATTCTCGATCGTGGTTTCATTATTGTCTTGTTGGTGTTTCTCGATCGTGATTTCATTGTTGATATTCCTCCTCTAATGCCAAGTAATGGAACATTAGGGAACTCACCACAGTGATCGATAAGGATGAAATTTTCTCTGGACCGAGAACACCAATGTACATCAGAGTGTGTGAGGGTCATCAACGGTTGTGACCACCTTAAGCCTTGTTCATTCTTCAAAACAGATTGTGGAAGGTGAGAAATAAACCACCTTGCAAGGAGAGGAGTACAGCACATGAGAACACCTCTCTTTCTCATTGTTCGTGTGTAAAATGAGTGGAGGATGTCCCCAAGAAATGTAGGTATGGGATTCCTGGACAGGAAAATCTTGACAGCGTTGACATCTATAAGTTGGTCAGGATTTGGGAACAAGACCAACCCATAAATGAGGAGTGCCACAATTTCTTCAAAGACTTGTAGATCCAATGAATTCCAACACTCTTGTGCCTTCTCAAACAAGAATTTTTCCAAGAAGCCTTTGACACCACTTCTAGTTTCCCAATGCCCCTTGATGTCAGATGGTTGCAAGTGTAATGCTTGAGCAACATCTTCAGGCTTTGGTTCTTTTTCCGTACCGTTGTAGGGTAGTTGATTAAGAATAGGAATTCTCAGGAGTTGAGAAAATTCCTCCAAAGTGGGCACCAATTGGTAGTCGGGGAATGTAAAACAGTGATGAAGGGGGTCAAAGAACTGGAACAACACTTTCACCATGTCTTCTTCAATGATGGTGTTGACTAGGCTGAGCAGTCTACCATGTCTTTCACTGAAGAGAGAGCTTTCTGGAATTCTGGATGTGAGCTCCTTGAGTTGAGTAGGGATCCTCACAAGGTTGACTTGGATAGTTTTCCTGCGAAGAATTTCCATGACCTACAAAACAAGAACAAAGATGAAGATCCAAACCCTTGAAATGGTTAGTGGATGCATATGATGCTTTATGATGTTCATGATGTATGCACAAACATATGTACAAGCAAATCACACAAAACTCTAGTTTCAGGGTTGCATGAGGTTTCATAGGTAAGTACCCTCTTGAGTGAAGTTGGCTTAAAAACCTGTCCTATAAATAGTAACCGGGTTCTAAGGAGCTCAATATCATTGGATTGTTTTCCATGTTCATTGTTTTGGTTTAGCCACTTAACTAGCGACCAAAATATTCCAAGAAAACAACCCTCAATGAGTGTAGTATCGAGTATCTACCAACTTTGGACTGCACCAAAGCCGGTCATCTCACTACCCCTAATAAAAGGCCAAGATGGTCAAGTAAGGTTCTAGGTCATTAGTGCTTAGTGACATCACTCAGCGGCCCCGTACTCTCCTTGATTGAACTCAAGGGTTACCGGTACTCACAAATATGTCGCACTAATATAGCTATTGCTTTAACCGTGTCGGTATACCCCGCACAGTCTCCATAATGTATTGCTATCTATGAATGTTTCCCAAATCCGAGTGTAGGATTTCAAGCCCAAACAAGAGAACCAAGATGTAAAGCAATCAAAGCAAACAATTAGTCATGCAAAAGGGTGATCTAAGCCCTAAGGTTACTCCACTTTTAAAATATTTCCCCAGCAGAGTCGCCAGTTCTGTGATACGGTGGGAGAACTGACTTGAGGTTTTGCGTTTGTTTTCGCAAATGTTTCGGTTTAGCAAGAGTCGCCACCGACTTTTTATTTTATCCTAAGGAAAGGTTAAAAAGCACAGGAAAAACCTTTGAGATGTTTTCTTGGGTTCGGGGAGTAGATTATAGAAAGGGAAGGTATTAGCACCCTTTCTATCCATGGTTATCCATGGGCTCTTAGTTACTTGCTTAGATCACTTGCCTTGCATTTTCAATTGTTTGAAATTGTGCTTTCAATTGTTTGAAATGGTGCTTTGTGTGTGGTTTTTGAAAATGTTTTGAAAAAGATGCCTTGTCTAGGCAACCATTGTAACAATTCTTTACTCGAATGTTTTACAAAGGTGTTTGTCTTTTTGAAAATATGTTTCAATGCTTTTTTGAAAGTTGTTTTGGAAGTTGTGTTGTGGAGTGTGCTTTGAAAGTAGGCAAGTGTGTTTTGCAAGTTTGATCAAGTAACTAAGAGTTGTCTACCCCTAAATTTCTCAAAGATCTTTCCTATGTTTTAACCCTTTTAACAGTATTGTTCCACCATTGTATTTGGTGGACAATCTTGTGTTAGGATGTTAACGGGATGGACGCGGGTCATCGTTTAGACCATGAATGCAATAGTGCCAAGTGTCTTTAGCAATTTTTCCTTTAAGGGACTTGATCATTTTTTAGGCAACTTGAGAAAGCGTCATCGAGGGACTATGATCATTTGGTTTGTTTTTGTTTTGCCAAACACACTCAACATGCAACATGGCCCATCTTTGAAGGCAACAAGTGGAGTAACCCTAAGGGTGCAAGTGTGCATTGTGTTGTCCATTTTCATGCTTTTTTGTCTTTGCATTAGTCAAGCTATTTGTTATTTTTGATTTGCATACAAACCCTAGGTCTATCATGGCATAATTTGAAAGCTTTTAAATACGGAAATTTAAAGTCCTAAATTATTACAACATGATTATGGGGATGGGGGTACAAATGTTTGAATGGGGGGATATTTGGCAAGAAATTAAATCTAAAACTATTACATCCATATCGAATATACAAATTATTTAATTGTACAATATTAAGACAAATAAATATGCAAAAATGTATTATGCACAAAAATGATTTTTTATGTATGTGAAAGTGTTTTTCAATGTAAAATATAAACAAAAATAAAAAGGTCAAATTTTGAATATTTTTTATGGTTTAGGGCAAAACCCTAGTTTTCTAAATAAATAGTATTTATTTATTAATTATATACAATATTTGTTAATTCTATACAAAAATAAAAAAAAGAAGTATATTGTAAAAAAAGTATTTTTTAGTGTCATATATTAATAAAAATAAAAATGTATTATTTTCATATTTTATCCTAAGTATTCTAATAAATATATACAAGTATTTATATTATATATTGAATATATTAAATATATACAAGAGTAAAATATTAATTATTTACAAAAAAGTATATTTTTAGAAAATGTTTTCAAAAGGTAAACAAAAAATAATAACTGAAAAATATTTATTTTTGTATTATTTTCTAGGGTTTTAAATAAAAAGTATATATATTTATTTACATGTATATGCTAAATAAAACAAATAAATGCCAAATAAATGCAAAAATGTATGGAAAAATATTTTTGATATTTTTTTATATTTGAGCAAAAAATAATAAGTCAGAAACAAAAAGAAAAATGCAAAAATGATCAATATATCACACAATGGGCAAAAGGGGTGTGAATTGGAAAAGGGGATGCAAAAAGCAGGACTGACTCAGGCCCAGCCCAAGCCAATCATCTTCAACCTTCAGCAATGTTTGAACATAAAAAATGCACGCTTCTTGTACAACAACTAACTCCTGATTCCTTGACTTTTAACAAAAACTCATAACACAAACATTATAGAGCATCAAGAGACGAATTCATACATATAAAACACTTGACCTAACTCTAAGAAACGAAGGAGAATTTCTTCATCCCCAATTTCTGACCTAATTTTTCTTCAATGTTCATGGCCAAAATTCTCACAGTACACTCAATATAAATGAAAAGTAACTACATGAATGGCTTCAGGGCTATGAGGAGAACATGTTTCATTCACAAACCTAAGCCTAACTCTTCCTATATTGAGAGATAGAAGTTCATGTTTTTACCTGCTTCAACTTGATTCGTATACAGCAATGGGGCCAACTTCAATGGAGTTTGAGCTTTGGTACAACTTGCCTGAAATCCAAGGATGCTTCTCCAACACCTAGCTTGCTTTGAATCTCTCTGAATCGTGCTATGGAAGTCCACCTGCAAAACTGAAAACTGAAAATGGCAAGTGATGTTAGGGATGTTACAGCTTGGATTTAATGCTTGGGATAGTTTGTGTGGATGATATGGAATGTGTTTGAACAAGCTTTGGCTAAAACGCACGAGTGGAATAGATTGTGGAACTCAATCTGCAGCAGGCACTCTGTTTTGCAGAAAAACTGTGATTTTGGGTATGAGGATGGATTGAGGATGAAGGAATCGTGTTTTAGGTCAGTTAGGGTGTATGTAAGATGAGAACAAAGTTTACTTAGTGTGATCGGTGGAAATAGAACTGACTATTTTTAAGCTGGTTCGCGAAATGTCGCGGTAAGCAAGAGTCGCCACCGTCTTTTATGTTCTCCAACATGGAAAGGACAAAAGCACAGCAAAATTCCTTCTTTGAGAATGTTTCTCGGTTCGGGAGGTAGATTTATAGAAAGGGAAGGTGTTAGCACCCTTTCTATCCGTGGTTATCCACGGGCTCTTAGGTACTTGCTCTTATGTTTTCAAAAAATGTTTGCTTTTCAAATATGAGTGAGTTTGAAAAAAGTTTCGTTTTGAAAGATTTCTAAGTGACTCTTGTATCTGTCCTCAAGAGTGTATGAAAAATTTGTTTTGAAAACTTTTGAAAGTGTCAGTGTGAAAAGATGTTTTGTTTGTTTTTTTGAAGAAAGTAAGTACCCATGAGTCATCTATCTACCCTAAGGAATTAGGCTGTGTAAGAGTCCTTAAGATAGTGTCATCCCACCATTGAGGGGTAGGTAGCACCACCGTTGGAGGTGTTCGGGTCAATTCGATTAAGGGACAGTGTGGTCACCAAAGCAATGGTAGGACGCCTTAGCGGTAACCCTAATGTCCTAGATCCTTTTTATCCGAGGCAACCGTTTCGAGGCAACTGGATCTTTAGACAGGAGGGCGACCTCTAAAACACCCTATACTTAATGACCACGTTCGAGGCAACCAGTGAGGCGTACTCTAGGAGTGGCATGTGCATGTGTGTTGTTTCAGTTTATGTTTATCTTTGAACATGCATTTTTGTGAGCTACGGATTGATTTTATTTGTTAAGCAAGTCTTGTCATGCATAATTAACAGTTAATAGTTGTGCGGGAAGTAAATTGCGGGAAATTAAATCTAAGCTATTACAAGGCGTCGGGTATTTACATCGCCAAAAACAAACCCTTTAATTTAAATTGCGGAAAGTAAAATAAAGCGGTAAATAATTAAAGTCCTAATTAAAAGCTATTACATTCCGGAAGCAAGTACAATAATATGGAAAAATGGATCGCGTGTGGGAAATTAAATCGGATGCGAGTTTTTTGGGTTTTGACCCTTTTTTTGAAAGAAAGTGATTTTTTTGGTTATTTTTGAATTAAATGGAATTAAATTAAATGAAAAATTAAATTAATAAACTAATTAATTAATTAAAATATTTTTGGATTTTTGAGTTTTTAAAGAAATAAACTAAATTGAATTAATGCTAATAAAAACCTAATATTCTAAATTGATTTTAAATATTGCAAAAAATATTAAAAGTTAAATCTAATTAAAGCTAAATTGATTAAATTAATTTATTTACAAAAATAAAAGTGATGAAGTTAATTTTAATAAATAAAATATTTTTTGTGTTTTTGATTTTATTAGGAAAAAATGTTAATTGGTTAGTGATTAATAAAAAGAATAACGATTAATTAATTAAAGGAACATAATACAAATAGAGAGAAAGTTTAGGAGTATACGGGCCTGATTGGAGAGGTGAAACAGCTGTTGGCGTCATGTGTAAACTGTTTTGTTTTGGCCATTTGTGTTTTGGCTTTTGGTCATTTGTGCTCTGGCCTCAACGTTCCTTAACCTTCTCAGGATGTCTGTCTCGCCATGTATTGGTGTCATGTGTAAACTGTTCTGTTTTGGCCATTTGGCTTTTGGCTTTTGGCCATTTGTGTTTTGGCCTCAACGTTCTTTAATGAACCTGCATGGAATCCTGTCTAAAATCTGCAGTGTTGAATCTCATGAACACATTAAATAAAATCATAAAATGCAAATAAAGCCAATATATGAAGAAATTTAATGTTTAGGCACAATATGGCATGTATGAATGATTATACCCTTTTGATCATGGAGATCAAGCCAACCTTACCCTTACTGAAGAAGTAGTAAGATGTTGGTTTGTAACTGAGATGACTTGTTTGTAGTGAGAGAGGGATTTGTAATAAGGATTTCAAGGTTTTAAGGTTCTTGAAAGAATTTGATATTCTGATAGTGTTGTGGCAATGTTTTTTTCTCTCTTCTCCTTTTGGTTTGCGTGAAAAGAATGTGATTATATAATGAAAATTAAGGTAAAGAAAATGTGCTTTGAATGTGCAATTGGGCCTCCAATGTTCACTTGAGTTCGTCACTTTCCAGGCTAAATCGCAGGGACTTAAGTGCAATTTTTTAAGTTGAAATGTGAAAACAAAATGTAGCCGACATCGAGAACTAACTCCTGTCCGAAAATCGGCTCAATCAGATAAACGGTAAATTAGTTATGAATTTTTGAAGTTTCAGCTCAGACAAACTTATTTTGGGCTCAGTGTCGACTCTGACACGTTCTTCAATAAAAAACTGGTACTGATCGGAGCATAATCCGGTCTCGACTTTTGAAGCAAAGTTGTAGATCTATGAGTCAGTGACCTTGTGTAAAAATATGAGCCCAATCCGATAAAAATTGACCGAGTTATGAATTTTCGAAGTTTCGGCCCAGATGAAATAATATTCAGCATTCAGGATTTTCAGCGTGTCATGCACTCTGAGCAAAAAACGAAAGCCTTTTGAATACTGTTTGAACTCAGTACCTTCTGTGAAAATGTAGTCAACTCAATTTGTGAAATTTTGGCGCCGGAACCAGCTCGATACGATGAAAATCGACCAAGTTATGATTTTCTGAACATGACGCAAATAAACTTCTGTCACAAATTTTCTGTACGAAAATACTTGATAAATCTACATTTTTGAAGACATTCTGATCGAAATTGGCTTCCAGCCGTGAGAGATGAAAACGTAGATAATGTCAAGACGGAATTTTGGCCACCGGAACGGGTTCAAAATGAGCCACGATCTTCAAGTTATGAATTTTTTAGCGCGTAAAAACTGCACTTTCAGCACACTTTTTTCACCATATTTCTTCGAGAAAACTCACACAGTCGGATACCTTCTGAATTTGAGCATACGTTATCAGAGATATCTTGGTGAAAGAACACCTGAATATGACGCGTCGGGTTGGACTTGTGAATTTTTCTTGAAATGTTTTGGGAAATATGGGAGGGCAAATTTTGGGGTACAACAGTTGCCCCTGTTCAATCTTCTTAACCTGAGGATATAGATTGGCTTTCGGGCCTTTCGTGATCCGAAGGTGGAAGATGATTGAACACTAAAGTGCCCAGAAATTTGCACTCGTATGGTGTAGTATCAGCATGGTGATGTCGGGAATAGGCTTACAGATGCCATTTGGAGATATGATGGATAGGAGGATGGACTTATAGATGCCATCTGGAGATGTGACAGAACCTTGTCGGGAATGGGCTTATAGATGCCATTTGGAAATGTAATGGATAGTTGAATCTGAATAAGAAATAGAATAGCTTCCATGTCTGGAGCATATCTAGTCTATATCTAATTGCTGACGTCTGAAAAAATAGTAGAATGACCGCCGCGTCTGGGGTATATCCATACTGTGTTTGAATGAGTGACAGAATGTCATCCGAATCTGGATCATATCTGGACTGTCTTTTGAATGAATCTGGACTAAACAATAGAATGGCATCCGGGTCTAGAGCATCTCTAAGTTGTCTTTAGAAGTTTGAATCTGAATAAGCAATAGAATAGCGTTCAGGTCAGGAGCATCTCTGAGCTATCTCTGAAAGGAAATCTGAATAAGTATCAGAATGTCACCATGTCTGGGTTGCATCTGAACTATCTCTGGACGGAATCTGGAATAAGTATCAGAATGTCGCCATGCCTGGGTTGCATCTGAACTATCTCTAGAAGGAAATCTGAATAAGCAATAGAATAGCATCCGGATCTGGAGCATCTCTAAGCCATCTCTGAAAAGAACTCTGAATAAGCAAAAGAATAGCGTCCATATCTGGAGCATTTCCTAGCTATATCTGAAAGGAAACTCTGAATAAGCGATAGAATAGCATCCATATCTGGAGCATTTCCAAGCTATCTCTGAGAAGAAATCTGGAATAAGTATCAGAATGTAGCCATATCTGGATCGCATCTGAACATCTCCAGAAGGGATCTGAATAAGCAATAGAACAACATCCGTGTCCGGAGCATCTCTAAGCTATCTCTAGAAGGAAGTTTGAATAAGCAAAAGAATAGCATCCATGTCTGGAGCATTTCCAAGCTATCTCTGAAGAGAAAATCTGAATAAGCAAAAGAACAGCATCCATATCTGGAGCATTTCCCAGCTATATCTGAAAGGAAACTCTGAATAAGCGATAGAATAGCATCCATATCTGGAGCATTTCCAAGCTATCTATGAGAAGAAATCTGGAATAAGTATCATAATGTAGCCATATCTGGATCGCATCTGAACCATCTCTAGAAGGGATCTGAATAAGCAATAGAACAGCATCCGTGTCCGGAGCATCTCTAAGCTATCTCTAGAAGGAAGTTTGAATAAGCAAAAGAATAGCATCCATGTCTGGAGCATTTCCAAGCTATCTCTGAAGAGAAAATCTGAATAAGCAAAAGAACAACATCCATATCTGGAGCATTTCCCAGCTATCTCTTTAATCTCTTTAATGTAGATATGCCCTGGCTAGATACAGGTATTAAATCTACAATCAATTGCTCACAGATATGCCCTGGCTAGATACAGGTATCGAATCTGGAACTGGTCGTCTACAGATATGCCCTGGCTGGATACAGGAATCGAATCTCTAAACTCTTCATGCAGATATGCCCTGGCTGGATACAGGTATCGAATCCACAATCAATCGCTCACAGATATGCCCTGGCTAGATACAGGTATCGAATCTGGAACTGCGACGGTTGATAGTAATTATCATTGGATTGACCTTTTTCCTGAAAAGGCAAAACATCAGTTGTATGTAATGTCATGATGTATGAAATGCATGATGTCATGATGTTCTCAAAACGAGATCGTGTCGTATGCACTTTATCATGTATATAAGCAGGATGTATGAAATGTGAAATGTCTATGGATGTATTTTCGTCTGGGAAAATAAATCCTTGACGAATGCCGGGAGTTTGTTGAATCCTGGGCTGATGCTGAAGAGTAGAGTTCTTCGTTTCCGCTGGGGATGATGGTTGCAAGAATAAACCGGTAGGAGAAGATGACTCCGATGGGGAATAAACTTGTTGGAGAGATTACTCTGCGGGGAATTACTCTGTGGGAAGAGATACTTCGCTGAGATTTTAATGAGAACTCCGCTGGGGATTCCATTGATAAGTTATGTTGGGGAATTTGATGAACTCCGCTGGGGGATAGGAAGAACTTCGTCGAGGACGGTCTTTCTGTAGTAATTAGCTGAGGATAACCCATTTATAAGCTCTAGTGGGGAATAACCTTTGAATAAAGCTGGGGAGATGCGTTCGCACTCTGCAGGGGATAAGCTTCCAGAATCTACTGAGGAGATTGATTCAACTCTCCTGGGGAATCTTTTTTGGACTGTACTGGGGAATGGCTCCACTGGGGTGTTTGGTATTCCGCCGGGGAACAATCTTATATTAAGACTGCCAGGGATGCTTGCTTAGGAACCTCTGTATACTCCGCTGGGGAATGTTGAGATCTTCTGGGGATACCCAACTTCCTTAAGGCTGACAATAGACTAACTCTGCTTGGGGAGAGTATCACTGACTTGCTGGAGATACTGTGCCTTTTTAGGGCTGCTGGGAGATCAACTCTGCTCGGGGGAGAGTATTGTTGATTTGTCTTACTCTGCGGAGTGAAGGTATCTTGGTTACATTCTTCAGCCGAACTTACCTTGGTACCTTGGAGGACAGAATAGCTAGATCGCTTAGACAATTCTTATTGCCCCAGTTTCTGCGGGAGAAGGTACCTGTGGAGGTGTTGATAACTGTCGATTGACAAATCTTCTTCTGGTAGGCAAGTGATGAGATGACGGGACATAGTCATACGCTTTTGATCCCTAACTTTTGCCTGGACCGCCCTTTCGGGTTTTCAGTCCACCGGGATACCCATTTTTGCCCAAGCCGCCTTTTCAGGTTTTCGACTTGCCGGGTGTACGGATTTTTTCATTTTCATCCCTTGTTTTGCCCGAACCCTTTTGGTTCACCGGGAAGCCCGTATTTTTGCCTAGGTGTGTCAACCTAGCGGGTCTTTGATTATGTGTAGTATTTTTCCGACTATGTCCATACTCTCAGGATGTAGGGAGTTGTCACTGTCAGTAGCGTTGTGTTGCCATACTACCAGAAGATCTTCGTTTGATCGTCCAATGCCCCAAGTGATCTAGATGGAGATTTTCCCCAAGTTGGTTGGCCTTTTGAGAGATTCTCCGAATCTTGACTTAACTGCCCCAGATGATGGACCATGATCATGCCGTTCCCCTTGGTTGGAAGTGCTTTTGTTCATCAGATATTCTTCGTGCGAATTTCTATGCTGTTCAAACAAATAGTCACATGCAAGCAATGTTATATTAAAAATGCAAAGCTTATGTCTGTCTTGAAGTTTTTGAAAATGCAGTTTTTCATAAAAACAAGTGAATTTTGTAACTGTGATGTCAACTCGTTATTTTACCGCAAGCCTTAAGGAGTCAGGATACCTTTGTAACAGTATGCTTTCGAACTAACCCATGTTTCAGCTAGGACTTTTAAGGGTTGTAACGTGGCCTGGTTCACGGTTCAATAAACAAAGGATAAAGGCTCAAGTTTATTTGTACCCACCTGCTCTTCGTGATGTTCTTCAAACCTAAACTCAGCTGATCGTGCGTTAGACCTTGTTTGAATCCTTGCTCTGATATTCCGGTGATGGTTTGGATACTGACAATTTATTTTGAATAGGCAGTCATTTCCTTTTTTGGTTGAGGGTTTGTATGACCTCTTTCTTTTTGATTTTGTTATCCCTGTTTTTTGCCTGAACTGTTCCTTTTGTTATTACAGTCAGCGGGATGCCCCAGTTTTGTAAGTCTCCTTCATAGGTTTTGACTTGTTGGGCTTTTGTTTTTGAAATAATGACTGCCCGTTCTTATGATTATTCAGAACCATCGTCATCTTTTGTTTTGTAAGGACTTCTTTGGTGCTATTCGTTGTGCACTCAGATCAACTGAGAGAACTACCCTGCCCCAGGTTATGATTAAGGGTTTTAATTTTCGAAAAGAAAAACTCCTACTTCTTTGGGTCAAAGGGGTTGACGAGGGATTATCTTCCTTATAACTCCAGTGTTTAGGAATTGAAACAATGCTTGTACCTCATCAGCGGGGTCTGTTCAAAATCATACTGTAGATTGTGGTATTGTTTTCGTCATCCTCCCTCAAGAGGCTTAGACTTATTAATCGAGAGTTGATCATCACAGAAAAATGAAAGCAATTTTGAATAAAATGAATATGAATAGATTAATTCAAACAGACATATGCGATGCATTAATGGAATAAACAAGTTTGCTATGACATTAATTGTTTATATAAGCAAAGAAAAATACAGTTTGGAAATTCAAATAAAACAAAAGCCTTCAATGATTTGGCAAAGGAGCAGTGATTATGTTTGGAGTCTCTGGAGCTTCAAACTGGACTTCCTTGGCGTCAATCATGTCTTGGACCTTGTTCTTCAGAGCCCAACAGTTGTCCGTAGTATGCCCCGGGCTATCAGAGTGGTATGCGCACCTTTCGTTGGGATGATAGTTAGGAGCAGAAGTGTTTGGATTCCGGAGAGGAGCCCTTAAGGTAATCAGCCCTGCCCTCAACAATTGCTGTAATGCTTGATCCAGTGACATGTTGATCTTAGTGAACTGTCATTTGGGTGCGACCTCCTTACGTTGCTGCCCTTGTCTTTGCTGAGCAGGCATAGGATTAGAGATCTGGGTTGCCCCCACATGTTGATCATGACGGCCTTTTTTACCATGCACAGCGTTGGACTCTTTCTTCCTGTGGTAAGGCTTTTTATGAGCATCAGAAGGCGTAGCTTCCTGAATCTTCCCGCTTTTAATGCCAGCTTCAATTCTCTCCCCAGTCAAGATCAGATCTGTAAACCCAGCAGAAGAATTCCCAATCATGTGGTTGAAGAATGGACCAGACAGGGTCCCCAGAAACATGTCCACGAGCTCACGGTTGGTCAAAGGTGGCTGCACCCTTCCAGCAAGGTCTCTCCACTTTTGGGCGTACTATTTAAATCCTTCACCCGTCCCTAGTGACATACCCTTGAGTTGGGTACGCGTAGGAGCGAGGTCGGAATTATATTAATACTGCTTATAGAACGCAGTAGCCAAGTCTTCCCAGGTACGGATACTGGCTCCATCCAGCTGATAGAACCACTCGAGTCCCTGCCAGACTATCCTGAAAGAAGTGAATCAACAATTTCTTGTCGGCCGTGTAGGGATGGATCTTCCTTATGTATGAACGGAGGTGCAACTTAGGACAGGAGGCTCCGTCATACTTTGCAAAGGCAGGTGCCTTGAACTTGTGTGGGATCATCACCCCGGAGGATAGACCTAGATCTTCGAAGTCTAGGCCGGGCACTTTCTGTATCTCCATAGCACTTAGCCGGTCTTCTAGCTGTTTATACCTGTCCTCAGCTGGAGGGTACTGTTCATCATTGTAATCGGTCTCGTTGTCGGAGACCACTAGACTAGGAACCTCTCCCTCTTGGGGACTGTCTTTCCCAACAGATGGGGTAGTCAGCTCAGCTTCATTTTGTGAGCCATTCCCAGATTTGCGTCTAGGGTTGAACAACACAATCCTCTTCTTCTTCTTCTTCTTCATAAGCAGATTCTTCAATTCCTGTTGACCTTGGGCTAAGCTCATAACCATCTCTTGGAACTGGGCATTCTGGGCCTGGAGGGTTTTGATAGCTTGTTCATTGGATGATTCAGGATTCATGATGATTGCTGAAATAAACAGCGAAGAAGATAAGTGACCTGTCAAAAAGGGTACCTGTAATGCAATGACATGTATGTATGCATGCGATGTTTTCAAGGATCTCGCGGGGTAAACAAGAAAATTGTTAGAATTCGCATCTGGTTGCTTGATTGAAGGAACTTCATGTTGTTGAGAGTCCTTCTTCAAGAGTCAAGGCTCACCATATCGAGTGGGTCATAGCCCCTGACTCAAGTCATCAACCTTGGCCAGAGGAAAATAAATCCCCTTTGCCCCTTGCTAGACAGTTGATTCATCATGACCTGCATCACAAGCCCTTGAGATCCTTGAAATGGATTAGTCCTTATGCAGGATGCATGCAATGATATGATGTTATGCTATGCATGGAGTGATATAAGTAGACCCTGTTATGAGCCCAGATTAAGGACTGTAAACAAAACCTGCAAGAAACTTGTGTGTCAGATAACAAGTATGCAAGTAGTCAAGTTTGAAGGCACACAAGTCACACAAGAGAGCCCTTAGAGTTTAGGCCAGCATGAAGTTTGGGGTACTACCCTCTTGAAGTTGGTGGGCTCAAAAACCTGTCCTATCAAAAGTAACCGGGTTCTAAGGAGCTCAATATCATAGGGTTGTTTTCTGTGTTCATTGTTTTGATTTAGCCACTGAACTGGCGATCAAAATATTCCAAGAAAACAACCCTCAATGAGTGTAGTATCGAGTATCTACCAACTTCGGACTGCACCAAAGTTGGTCATCTCACTACCCCTAAAGAGGCCAGGATGGTCAAGTAAGGTTCCTAAGGTCAGTTGATGTTTCACGACACCACGCGGCGACCCCGTACTCTCCTTGACTTGACTCAAGGGTTACCGGTACTCACCAAAGTGCCACATCAACGTAGCAACTGCTTCAACCGTGTCGGTATACCCCGCACAGTTCCCTCACAGTTTGTTGCTACCTAAAAGGTATCCCCCAGATCCGGGTTAGGATCTATGAAACTCCCAAAACAGGCCCACAATATTAAAGCAATCAAAACAGGCAATTGAAAACATAAGAGTGGTCTAATCCTAAGGTACACCTCACTTTTATAAGTTTCCCCAACAGAGTCGCCAGTTCTGTGATCGGTGGAAATAGAACTGACTGTTTTTAAGCTAGTTCGCGAAATGTCGCGGTAAGCAAGAGTCGCCACCGTCTTTTATGTTCTCCAACATGGAAAGGACAAAAGCACAGCAAAATTCCTTCTTTGAGAATGTTTCTCGGTTCGGGAGGTAGATTTATAGAAAGGGAAGGTGTTAGCACCCTTTCTATCTGTGGTTATCCACGGGCTCTTAGGTACTTGCTCTTATGTTTTCAAAAAATGTTTGCTTTTCAAATATGAGTGAGTTTGAAAAAAGTTTCGTTTTGAAAGATTTCTAAGTGACTCTTGTATCTGTCCTCAAGAGTGTATGAAAAATTTGTTTTGAAAACTTTTGAAAGTGTCAGTGTGAAAAGATGTTTTGTTTGTTTTTTTGAAGAGAGCAAGTACCCATGAGTCATCTACCTACCCTAAGGAATTAGGCTGTGTAAGAGTCCTTAAGATAGTGCCATCCCACCATTGAGGGGTAGGTAGCACCACCGTTGGAGGTGTTCGGGTCAATTCGATTAAGGGACAGTGTGGTCACCAAAGCAATGGTAGGACGCCTTAGCGGTAACCCTAATGTCCTAGATCCTTTTTATCCGAGGCAACCGTTTCGAGGCAACTGGATCTTTAGACAGGAGGGCGACCTCTAAAACACCCTATACTTAATGACCACGTTCGAGGCAACCAGTGAGGCGTACTCTAGGAGTGGCATGTGCATGTGTGTTGTTTCAGTTTATGTTTATCTTTGAACATGCATTTTTGTGAGCCACGGATTGATTTTATTTGTCAAGCAAGTCTTGTCATGCATAATTAACAGTTAATAGTTGTGCGGGAAGTAAATTGCGGGAAATTAAATCTAAGCTATTACAAGGCGTCGGGTATTTACATCGCCAAAAACAAACCCTTTAATTTAAATTGCGGAAAGTAAAATAAAGCGGTAAATAATTAAAGTCCTAATTAAAAGCTATTACATTCCGGAATCAAGTACAATAATATGGAAAAATGGATCGCGTGCGGGAAATTAAATCGGATGCGAGTTTTTTGGGTTTTGGCCCTTTTTTTGAAAGAAAGTGATTTTTTTGGTTATTTTTGAATTAAATGGAATTAAATTAAATGAAAAATTAAATTAATAAACTAATTAATTAATTAAAATATTTTTGGATTTTTGAGTTTTTAAAGAAATAAAATAAATTGAATTAATGCTAATAAAAACCTAATATTCTAAATTGATTTTAAATATTACAAAAAATATTAAAAGTTAAATCTAATTAAAGCTAAATTGATTAAATTAATTTATTTACAAAAATAAAAGTGATGAAGTTAATTTTAATAAATAAAATATTTTTTGTGTTTTTGATTTTATTAGGAAAAAATGTTAATTGGTTAGTGATTAATAAAAAGAATAACGATTAATTAATTAAAGGAACATAATACAAATAGAGAGAAAGTTTAGGAGTATACGGGCCTGATTAGAGGGGTGAAACAGCTGTTGGCGTCAAACTGTTTTGTTTTGGCCATTTGTGTTTTGGCTTTTGGCCATTTGTGCTTTGGCCTCAACGTTCCTTAACCTTCTCAGGATGTCTGTCTCGCCATGTATTGGTGTCATGTGTAAACTGTTCTGTTTTGGCCATTTGGCTTTTGGCCATCTGTGTTTTGGCCTCAACGTTCTTTAATGAACCTGCATGGGATCCTGTCTAAAATCTGCAATGTTGAATCTCATGAACACATTAAATAAAATCATAAAATGCAAATAAAGCCAATATATGAAGAAATTTAATGTTTAGGCACAATATGACATGTATGAATGATTATACCCTTTTGATCATGGAGATCAAGCCAACCTTACCCTTACTGAAGAAGTAGTAAGATGTTGGTTTGTAACTGAGATGACTTGTTTGTAGTGAGAGAGGGATTTGTAATAAGGATTTCAAGGTTTTAAGGTTCTTGAAAGAATTTGATATTCTGATAGTGTTGTGGCAAGATTTTTTTCTCTCTTCTCCTTTTGGTTTGTGTGAAAAGAATGGAATTATATAATGGAAATTAGGGTAAAGAAAATGTGCTTTGAATGTGCAATTAGGCCTCCAATGTTCACTTGAGTTCGTCACTTTCCAGGCTAAATCGCAGGGACTTAAGTGCAATTTTTTAAGTTGAAATGTGAAAACAAAATGTAGCCGACATCGAGAACTAACTCCTGTCCGAAAATCGGCTCAATCAGATAAACGGTAAATTAGTTATGAATTTTTGAAGTTTCAGCTCAGACAAACTTATTTTGGGCTCCAGTGTCGACTCTGACACGTTCTTCAATAAAAAACTGGTATTGATCGGAGCATAATCCGGTCTCGACTTTTGAAGCAAAGTTGTAAATCTATGAGTCAGTGACCTTGTGTAAAAATATGAGCCCAATCCGATAAAAATTGACCGAGTTATGAATTTTCGAAGTTTCGGCCCAGATGAAATAATATTCAGCATTCAGGATTTTCAGCATGTCACGCACTCTGAGCAAAAAACGAAGGCCTTTTGAATACTGTTTGAACTCAGTACCTTCTGTGAAAATGTAGTCAACTCAATTTGTGAAATTTTGGCACCGGAACCAGCTCGATACGATGAAAATCGACCAAGTTATGATTTTCTGAACATGATGCAAATAAACTTCTGTCACAAATTTTCTGTACGAAAATACTTGATAAATCTACATTTTTGAAGACCTTCTGATCGAAATTGGCTTCCAGCCGTGAGAGATGAAAACGTAGATAATGTCAAGACGGAATTTTGGCCACCGAACCGGGTTCAAAACGAGCCACGATCTTCAAGTTATGAATTTTTTAGCGCGTAAAAACTGCACTTTCAGCACACTTTTTTCACCATATTTCTTCGAGAAAACTCACACAGTCGGATACCTTCTGAATTTGAGCATACGTTATCAAAGATATCTTGGTGAAAGAACACCTGAATATGACGCGCCGGGTTGGACTTGTGAATTTTTCTTGAAATGTTTTGGGAAATATGGGAGGGTAAATTTTGGAGTACAACACTTAGGCTTATGCTTGCAGGAAGTGAGTGTTGTATATCTTTTGCACACTTGCTTGTTTTTGAAGTAAGAAGGTTCAAGTCCTTATGCAGGCCTGTATAACTTCTCTATCTATACTGCACACTTTTTTCTTGATCAGTGAGATTTGCTTACAAACTCTTGCCTCAAAGATTTGGCTTGTACTTCAAAGATTCAGAATTTGACATAAAGCATTACTTTTCAAAAATGGCAAAGTTGCTTTTTCTAATTATGGATTAGTTCTTTGTGTAATGACTAAATGCACAAAACAATGCTTGAACACAAAGGTTAGGCATTTAATTATGGAGTGAAAACTTGGTTTAGAGGCCTTCAAACAAGTACCAAGCATGCTGATTTCAAAATGGAACTTGTATGAACATGCAATTGGTTATGAAGAAAAGTGGATTTTGCTCAACTTTGCAAATTCGATTCTCCCTAACCACAAGGGTATTTGAGAAGTTCTTGGACAATTTGGAAAGCTTGGAATGTGTACTACAATCCCTCTTTGTAATGAAAATTGAAACTCCAAGTGGAACCATGTGAAAAATGACCATGAAGTTGGACAAAAATCCTGCCTAGAATAGGTCAAAATTTCTCTAAGTTGAAAATGTTTTGCACCCTTGTTCCAAAAATCATAACTTGAGATACAAGCTTACTTTGAGAAAACTTTGTGAATCAAAGTTGTAGATTTTGCAATGGACTACAACTTGCATGTTTTGAGTTTTGTTTGAATCCATTTGTATCTTGATGAAACAATGGGACAAAGTTAGGAAAAAATAAGGAAGTTTCATAACTTAGAAAAAAATTCTAAGTTATGAATTTTTCTCATTTAAAACCCTAATTTGCAAATTTGGATTTCTTGATGAACAAGTTTCATAATTTGACATGTCTTGATGAAAAATGAATCTTGTCACTTGATTTTGACCAAAAAGTCAAAGTTTGACTTTTCAGTATACAGTCAAATTTTGATCAGTTGACTGGAAAATTCATCTGTCAATCCTATGCATTTGAGATATTTTAAACTTGTTGAATGTGTCAAGACAATGCCATTGGGTCCTTGAGTCCATATGTGAACTTGGTTTGCCATTGGTTAGGTCAAACAGTCAAAAATTGTCTTTGTGCAGTCAAAACCCTAAAAATGACCATTTTGCCCTTTTGGTGATCTGATCAAATTTCTTGTGGAATTGTGATCCAAACTTGACCAAATGGTTCATATGAGTTCATTATGTTGATGTGGGTCAAAAATTATGAAGTTTGACTGTCAATTGGCCACAATTGACTTTTTCCCCAATACATCTGATTCCTAGGTCAACTGTCCAATTGACTGGGCATAGATTAGAATCAAGGCTTGAAACTTGGTATGGATAAACTTGTGAGTCCAACATGAAGCATGCAAGTCACTTTGGGCATTTTAGGTCAAAACATCTTTGTGCAAACTCAAACCCTAATTTGGGTCAACAGTGCAAGGAAGAGTCTTGAGCAGAGCAAACCCTAACTTGATTTTGAGCTCCAAGGGTCTTGTGGTGAGAAAAATGTTGATGAAATGAGAGGGCAAATTTTGGGGTACAACAGTTGACCCTGTTCAATCTTCTTGAACCTGAAGAGTTAGATTGGCAAGTTTGCCTTTCACATCTCGAAGGTAAAAGAAGATTGGACACTAGAGTGCCCGTAAATTTGCACTCATCAAGACATGGATGCGGGAATGAGCTTAGAGATGCCATTTGGAGATGGGCTTAGAGATGCCATTTGGAGATGGGCTTAAAGATGCCATCTGGAAAGTGACAGAATCTTGTCGGGGGATGGGCTTAAAAGATGCCATCTGGAATGTATGTTGTAGGTGAAAGACATGAGTATCAGAAAGGTGTCCATGTTTTGGAACATCTCTGAACTGGGGGGGTCTGAACAAGCAATAGATTGACATCCATGTTTGGAGAATCCGTAAACTGTTTTAAGAAGTCTTGGATCTGAACAAGCGATAGGTTAACATCCGTGTTTGGAGAACCCGTAAACTGTTTTCAGAAGTTTTGAAGTTGAATAAGCAATAGATCAGCATCCATGTTGGGAAGCGTCCGTAAACTGTTTTCAAAAGTTGAGTCTGAACAAGCGATAGATTAATATCCGTGTTTGGAGAATCCGTAAACTGTTTTCAGAAGTTGAAGAATCTGAACAAGCGATAGGTTAACATCCGTAACTGGAGAACCCGTGAACTGTTTTCAGAATTCTTGAAGTTGAATAAGCAATAGATCAACATCCATGTTGGGAAGCGTCCGTAAACTGTTTTCAAAAGTTGAGTCTGAACAAGCGATAGATTAACATCCGTGTTTGGAGAATCCGTAAACTGTTTTCAGAAGTTGAAGAATCTGAACAAGCGATAGGTTAACATCCATAACTGGAGAACCCGTGAACTGTTTTCAGAAGTCTTGAAGTTGAATAAGCAATAGATCAGCATCCATGTTGGGAAGCGTCCGTAAACTGTTTTCAAAAGTTGAGTCTGAACAAGCGATGGATTAACATCCGTGTTTGCAGAATCCGTAAACTGTTTTCAGAAGTTGAAGAATCTGAACAAAGTGATAGGTTAACATCCGTAACTGGAGAACCCGTGAACTGTTTTCAGGAGTCTTAAAGTTGAATAAGCAATAGATCAGCATCCATGTTGGGAAGCGTCCGTAAACTGTTTTCAAAAGTTGAGTCTGAACAAGCGATAGATTAACATCCGTGTTTGGAGAATCCGTAAACTATTTTCAGAAGTTGAAGAATCTGAACAAGCGATAGGTTAACATCTGTAACTGGAGACCTGTGAACTATTTTCAGAAGTCTTGAAGCTTATTAATCTTATCCTGAAAAAGGTAAAATATTAGCTGAAATACAAAGTTATGTTGCATGAAATGTATGATGCAATATATGTTATATCAATGTTTATGATATGAATGTAATGAATGCGCATGTAAGCTGATGAGTTGTCTTGCTGAGGATAGATGAATCCTGGATAGCCGGAGACAATAGAATCTTGACTGCTGCCAGGGAAAGTGAATTCTTGCTGCTGCAGGGGAGTGCAAGAATCTTCGATTGCTGAAGATGAGACATCCTTGTTGACTGCTGACTACTTGGGGAATGCAAGATCTTCAATTGTTGGGGGATCTTAGAACCACTGCTGGGGATTGAAACTCCTTGGTGACTTGCGGGGCAAGAGAATTCTGATGATCTCTACTGGGGAGTCCAGAACCGGGTAGACTTATGATGGAGGAGTAAAATTGAGAATCTTCAATCTGGTGGGAAGTATCTTTGTGGGGAGAATGTTCACTAGTCTGGTTCTGATGGGGATTGATGGTTGGAAGTTTTAGCTCCGCTGGGGATTAACAGCTTTGACTTCAACTGGGGATAGGATTTTCAGATTTTTAGGACTCCACTGGGGCTACTGAAACTTAAATCTGAGGGGAATTGAGTTCTGGAAGGCTCTCTGGCTGGGGAAATTAGCTTTGAGAAAGCTTTTGTTCTACTGAGGATCCTGAAGTTTAACTTTGTTTGGGGAATTAAGTTCTGGATTTTAACCTTGTTAAGGAATTTGGAGTTTAACTCCGCTGGGGATTTCCTCTGAAAGGGCATCAAGATATCTATCTGTACCTTCAATCTATCAGCAATCATCTTTCTTGATTTGTAAGGAAATGATTATGTTCGAATGCATATGCCTATTTAACAAAACATTGGACGTTTTTCAAATAAAACATAAGTGTAAAAAGCAAAAGGAAGACAAAGCAAATTTCTGTATTTGGAAAAGTATTTGTATTAACTTTCTATGAGTATCTTTGTACAAAGGAGACAAGCATCCTAGTAAGAGGATGTTCTCGTAAAATATTGAAAAATTTATACAAAATAAAGATAGCTATGTGTAATAATTCCATGGGAATCCTATTCTGTTATAGCCTTCACAACTCCAAATATCTTGCCCATTTACTGCTTCGTTCGCCGATGATTGGATTGATCAGAAACTCGGAGCTTGTTGATGAAGAGATTGTTCTTTAAAGTGATCCGATGAGGCATAGTCATACGCTTTAATTCCCTAAATTTTGCCTGAATCGCCCTTTCGGGTTTTCGATCCACCGGGAAACCCTTTTTTGCCCAAGTCGCCCTTTCGGGTTTTCAACTTGCCGGGTGTACATATTTTTTTGTTTTATCCCTAATTTTTGCCTGAACCGCCCTTTCGGGTTTTCGGTTCACCGGGTTGCCCATTTTTGCCCAAGTCGCCCTTTCGGGTTTTCAACTTGTCGGGTTTGTTTCATGCGTAGTATTTTTTGACTATGTCTGCGTTCGCAGGGTGCGGCAAATCGTCGCCGTCCATGGTGGTCAGAATCATTGCACCACCAGAAAATATGCTCTTGATTACAAATGGTCCTTCGTAAGTAGGAGTCCATTTGCCCCTGGGATCACTTTGCGGCAAGATGATCCGCTTGATTACAAGATCTCCGACTTGATATACTTGACGTCTGACTTTCTTATTGAAAGCCTTGATCATCCGTTTTTGGTACGTCTGACCATGGCAAACAGTAGTGAGTCGCTTCTCATCGATCAAATTGAGTTGATCAAGTCAGGTCTGAATCCAATCGTCTTCATTCAAACCAGCGTCCTTCATAATCCTTAAAGAAGGAATCTGAACTTCCATGGGTAGAACAACTTCCATGCCATATACCAAAGAAAATGGGGATGCCCCTGTTGAAGCACGTGTCGTGGTACGGTATCCATGCAGAGCAAACGGTAACATCTCATGCCAGTCCTTGTAGGTGACTGTCATTTTCTGAATGATCTTCTTGATGTTTTTGTTTGCAGCTTCAACAACACCGTTCATCTTCGGCCGATAGGGAGATGAATTGTGATGATAAATCTTGAACTGTTCGCATAGAGCAGTGATCATAGTATTATTCAGATTTGTACCGTTTTCTATGATGATCCTGTCGGGGACACCATACCGGCATATGAGGTTCTGCTTGATGAAGCGGGCAACCACATTTTTTGTAACAGAGGCGAAGGAAGCTTCTTCGACCCATTTGGTAAAATAGTCAATGGCGACTAGGATGAAGCGATATCCATTGGACGTTGTGGGCTTGATCTCTCCAATCATGTCAATACCCCACATTGCAAATGGCCAAGGAGCTGTCAGAACGTTGAGAGGAACAAGAGGAATATGAATCTTGTCAGCGTAGACTTGACATTTGTGGCAAGTACGGGAATGTTGATGGCAATCAGCTTCCATGGTAGACCAGTAATAGCCTGCCCTTAGAATCTTCTTAGCCATCATATGTCCGCTTAAGTGGGTGCCAAATGTGCCATTGTGTATCTCAGTCATGATTAACTCTGCTTTAGCTTTGTCTACACATCAGATTAAAACACAATCATGGCTGCATTTATAGAGGATGGCGTTGCTCAGGAAGAACTTGGCAACAAATTTCCTTAGGAACTTTTTGTCATTTACGGAAGCTCCTTCAGGATATTCTCTAGTCTGGAGATACCTTTTGATTTCGTGAAACCAGGGTTGTTCCACTACTTCTTCGGTATTAATCTCATGACAATGCACAGGTTCATCCATTCGCTCGATGGTGATTTAGGGAGCCTCGTTATCCCAGTTGAGTTTAAACATGGAAGACATTGTAGCCAGAGCATCTGCTAGCTGATTCTCTTCTCGCGGGAAATGCTCGAAGGTGATTTGCTAGAAATGAGGCAACAATGTCAGGACATGTTCTTTGTATGGGATAAGGTTAGGATGCTTGGTATCCCATTCTCCTTTGATTTGATTGATAACCAAAGCCGAGTCCCCAAATACGATCAAAGATTTGATCCCCAGGTCTATAGCAGCCTTGAGACCAAAAATGCAGGCTTCATATTCAACCATGTTATTGGTACAACTGAAACAAAGTCGGGCCGTGAAAGGTGTATGGCAACCTTCCGGGGAAATGAGTACCGCACCGATACCGTTTCCAAGTGCGTTTGAAGCACCATCAAAGTACAGGGTCCATCAGGATCCATTTTCAGGTCCGTCATACGGTCCGTTACCTTCAATGTTGTCCAATGTCATGATGTCCTTGTTCGGGAAGTCGAATCTCATGGATTGATAATCTTCGATAGCTTGATGAGCTAGATGGTCAGCTAGTACACTCCCTTTTATAGCTTTTTGGGTAGTATATTGGATGTCATACTCAGTCAGGATCATCTGCCATCTAGCGATTCTTCCGGATAAAGCAGGCTTCTTGAAGATATACTTGATAGGATCCATTTTGGAAATCAACAAAGTGGTATGAGTCAACATATACTGCCATAGTCGGCGAGCAGCCCATACCAAAGCGCAGCAAGTTTTCTCGAGCAGTGAGTAGCGAGTCTCACAGTCGGTAAACTTTTTGCTAAGGTAATAAATGGAATGCTCTTTTCGACCAGACTCGTCATGCTGGCCCAGTACGCACCCCATTGAGTTATCCAAAACGGTCAGATACATGATCAGCGGCCTTCCTTCGACGGGTGGCATCAGAATAGGAGGTTCTAGCAAATACTCCTTGATTTTATCAAAAGCAGTTTGGCAATCGTCGTTCCATTCGACTACCTGATCTTTCTTCAATAGTTTGAAAATTGGCTCACAGGTAGACGTCAGATGAGAGATGAATCTGGCAATATAGTTCAAGTGCCCCAAGAACCCTCTAACCTCCTTTTCAGTACGGGGGGCAGGCATTTCTTGTATAGCCTTCACTTTTGCTGGATCGACCTCAATGCCTTTGTTGCTGACAATAAATCCTAGAAGTTTACCAGACCTAACTCCAAAAGTGCACTTACTTGGATTCAGCCTGAGCTTGTACTCCTTCAACCTGGCAAACAGCTTCTGCAAATGTTCAAGGTGTTCCTCCTCTGTTTGTGATCGAGTTATCATGTCGTCTACGTAAACCGAGATCTCATGATGTATCATATCATGAAACAAAGCTACCATGACGCGTTGATAAGTTTCCCCTGCGTTCTTCAGTCCGAACGACATCACCTTGTAGCAGAAGGTACCCCATTGTGTAACAAAGGTTGTTTTCTCCATGTCCTCGGGGGCCATTTTGATCTGGTTGTAGCCTAAGAATCTATCCATGAAGGAAAACACCTTGTCCTGAGCTGTGTTGTCAATCAAAATGCCGATATGCGGTAGCAGAAAATCATCTTTAGGGTTGGCCCTGTTCAAATCCCGGTAGTCCACACACATTCTGACCTTGCCGTCTTTTTTAGGTACTGGCACAATGTTAGCAACCCATTGTGGATAGGATGTAACAGCCAGAAAGCCAACGTTGAATTGCTTCATTACTTCAGCTTTACTCTTCTCAGACATGTCGGGCCTCATCCGGCGGACTTTTTGCTTGATCGGTGGACAATCCTCTCTTGTAGGGAGACGGTGAACGACGATATCTGTGTCTAAACCCGACATGTCTTCATAAGACCAGGTGAAGATTTCAACGTATTCATTCAGCAGCTGTATCAAGCGCTCCTTGACACTTGGTTCCAGATTGGCACCCAATTGTACTTCTTTCCTGTCTTCCTCTGTTCCTAAGTTGACAGTTTCCAACAACTCTTCGTGAGGCAAGATGGCCCTTTCTTCTTACTGTAGAAGTCTGGCTAGCTCTCCTGGTACTTCACAATCTTCGTCATCTTCATACTCAGCCTGATTGACCAAATCTTCATAATTATTGAAGGATACAACAGAATAGTCACCCATAAAATCCAGAGTGGATGGGTACCTGCATTTGTGAGTGTGGGTGTGTGTAAGGGATAACCATCCTTAAACAAACAAAAATGCAAAAAGAAAGAAAATGAACACAGCAGTTTATAAATGAAAAACGTCCAATGATTCATTAAACATGGCATATGAATATGAAGAGAATCAAAACCCTTACAAATGGACCTACATGCCCCGGGCAAGGCATGAGGTGAAAAATAGTGTGCAGATTGTTTTAGTAGTTATTACAGACCAACAGGAAATGTTCGAAAGATAAATTACTGATTAACAAAAGTAATGGGAACGAAGTCTTTCGCCTCCCAGTTGTGCAGTCCCCCTCCGATGGTTGGGAAGATCCAATCTTCAATGTTGGCCTCTTCGTCTTCGTCTTCCAAAGCATTGACTCCATGAGGAGAAATCTTGATGGGTGTTCTTTCAATTTTTGAGCGACGCATAGCTTTTTGCCCCGCCGCGGTAAATCCCAATCCAAACTTGTCTGTCTTGTGAGGGAAGTCAAGCAACTGACCCCATGTTGAGCTCTTACCCTCCTTCAATGCAGCCTTTGTGTCTTTCAGAGATGCCATCCTGGCCACCTGCTTGGGTACCTCAGCTACTGCCTTTGCTACTGCAACCTCGGGAGCAATTTCCTCGAAGTGTTGGAATGGTGTTTCAATGAATTCGCCCTCCACTTCCACATACCTAAAGGAGTTCAGATGACTGATCATGTACTCCTCTTCACCGTGTACAATTATGATTTTTCCCTTAACAGGGTATTTCAGCATCTGATGTAGAGAGGAAGTGACTGCCCCAGCATTATGTATCCATGGTCTTCTTAGAAAGCAAGAGTATGACGGACGGATGTCCATCACATAGAAAGTTGAGTGGAATACTTCAGTGCCTACCTTTATGGGAATGTCGACCTCCCCATGCACCATTCTTTTAGACCCATCGAAGGCCCTGACGATGATATTACTTGGTTTTAGCTCCAAGCCTTCACAATCCAATCGGTCCAGAGCTTTCTTAGGCAGCACGTTCAGAGAGGAACCAGTGTCGACCAAAACATGGGCAAGAGTAGTTCCTCGGCATTCAACTGACACATGCAATGCATCATTGTGCTTTCTTCCCTTCGGAGTCAGGTCAGCATCCGAGAAACCCAGACCGTTGTTGGCGGTAAGGCTGGCTACACAATCTTGGAATTGATCGGCTGAGGTTTCTTGGGGCACATGGGCTGTCTTTAGAAATCTTATCAATGCTTTGGCATGCGCCTCTGAACAAAGCAGTAATGCTAACATGGAGATCTTCGAGGGGGTTTGCCCCAGTTGCTCTACCACATCATAATCACTCTTCTTTATTATTTTCAGAATCTCCTCCATTTCTTTCTTAGAGGTTTCGGGGATGACCAATGGCTGAGCCCTCGTCCTGACGAGCTCATCTTGGATCCCTTTCCCCTTATCAGCTGAAGTAGGAGGGACAACCACAAGAGTAACAGCTTCTTCAATCAACGAAGTTTTTGCAGAAAGTTTTATCGGTGCAGGAGTAACCTTGGCAGCAGCTGAGGGTCCAAAGATTGCCTTTGGAGGGGCAATCTCTGGAGAGAAAATTCTCCCACTTCGGGTAATCTTACTCGTACCGGCAATGTTTCCAATGTCGGTAGTTTCTTCGTCATAGCTTTCTTCAGTTATCTCAATTTGTTTAACACCATGGTAGTAGATTTCTCCACCATAATTCCATGGTATTGATTTATCAGATTTGTAGGGGACAGGCCCATGCATGGTTATTTTCAGAGGAACAATCTTCGTAGCGGATGTAATCTTAATAGGCTTTTTAGGGACCTTGGAAAGATTGGTGGAAATGGTGATTATTGAAACATCTTTGATAGGGGTTGGAGTAGCAGGAATCTTTTCGAAAAGAATTTGTTGGCTGTCCATTAGGCCTTGGATGCCTATCTTCAGCAATGGACAGTCGATTGGTAGGGAGGAACAACAGAAGCAGTCTTCTTTACATCCTGGGAAAATCCCAGCTTTTAACAGATTCAACTTGATTGTCAGTAATGGAGTTACCAGATCATCAACAGCAGCAACATACAGATCTTCTTCAATAGCATGGACATTGCGACCATGCTTTGGCATTGGAGCGGATATTACGTTTGGCTTCTCTGGAGTGTCGAACTCAACCTCTTTTGCATCTATCAAGTCTTGAATTTTATGCTTAAGCGCCCAGCAATCGTTGGTGTCATGCCCGATACTGTCAGAATGATAGGCACATTTAGCATTGGGATGATAATGCGGGGAAGTTGTATTCACATTTTTTGGTGCCTCTTTGATAGTGGTGAGATTCAGCTTCAACAAATGGGGAAGAACTTGGGCAGGGGTCATGTTGATGCGGGTGAACTACCGTTGTGGCCGTTCTCCCCATTGCTGTTTAGGTCTGGACTGATTGTTACGAGGCTGATCATTTGATGAATTTTGAATCATCACGGCCCCCACAGTCGGCCGGCGCTCAGTTCTTCCCGATCCTTTCTGAGAGTACACAACAGCCGCTTCCTTCTTGGTCGGAAATGATTTCTTAACAGTTGTAGATGCAGAGGCATCCCTTTGAATCTTCCCACTCTTAATACCAGCTTCCACCCGCTCGCCAGTTAGAATCAATTCAGTAAACCCTGCGGAAGAGCTCCCTATCAAATGGTTGAAGAACGGGCCAAATAGGGTCCCCAAGAACATATCAACTAGTTCCTTATCTGAAAGAGGTGGCTGCACTCTTCCGGCCAAGTCGCGCCATTTCTGGGCGTATTCTTTGAATCCCTCATTTGAGGCCATCCCCATACTCTGTAGCTGAGTACGGGTTGGCGCCAAGTCAGCGTTATATTGATATTGGCGATAAAAGGCAGCTGCGAAGTCTTCCCAGTTATGCACTTCTGACCTTTCAAGCTGGTAAAACCAGTCTAGCTGTGTACCAGATAAACTGTCCTGAAAGAAGTGTACCCAAAGATTTCTGTCGGATGTATGAGGTTGAATTCTTCTGACATATGACCTTAGGTGCATCTTCAGGCAAGACAGCCCATCATATTTTGCGAAAATTGGTACTTTAAACTTTGGAGGGATCACTATCCCAGCAATCAATCCCAATTCTTCAAAATCTAACCCAGGAACCCTTTGCAGCTCCATGGCTGCCAATCTGTCCTCCAGGTTTTTGTATTTTTCGTCCGCTGGCGGGTATTGCTGCTCTGAATAATCTTCATCTTCCTCAACCTCTTCCTCTTCAGCCTCGGACTCAGAAGGTAATGCAACTCCTTTTCCTTTACCGGTCCCCTCATCATATGTGGAGGGGAATTCAAGAACTCTCCTAGCTTCATTCTCAAATCTTCTTCCCAGTGTTGCTACCCCTACTCTTTTCTTCTTCTTTTTTCCTTTTTCTTACTCTTTGTTCCCTAACAGTGCTTTAAGATCCTCCTGACCCTTTGCTAAGGTCATTAGGAGCTGTTGAAACTGCGAGTTTTGTGCCTGCAGATCTTTGACCGTCTGTTCGAGATCTATCTTACTGAAATAAACAGTAGAAAGATAAGGAAACCTGGTGTGGAGACCTGTTTATGCATATGATGAATGATATGTTTATTCATGCAATGCATTCAAGGATTTAGAAATTCAAAATTGTTGCAAACAAAAAGAACACACGTCATATTAATAAGAAGAAATTTTGTCAGTACATAAATGCCCCCCTGGGCCAGATATTACAAAAACTTCTTAAGGTAAAAAGACGTTGCGCATCCTCTTTGGTGCGATGTAAGTGTTGAGGGTCTCCTCCTCGTGAAGTCGGCGGGTAAGCTCCAAAACCTTCTTCTCACTGGCGTAGAAGCTGGCTTCAAAAGTATCCCTTTATTCCTTGAGTTGGATCCAACTCTTCTGCATTTCCTCCCATGATGTTGGCATGTCAGGATGTAGGATGGTGTAGGGAACCTCTCCTTCCTTAACAGGCTCTTTAATCAAAGGGAGAATATGAGGGTAAGGCATCATAAGACTCTGGGCTTGGGTTCTTACCCACTTGAGATAAGGCTCAAGAGGGATGGAGTTCTTGTGCCCCAGTGTCTTACTATCTACCTTGTTAGGCATCCTCCCAGCTCTGATGAATCTTTGGCGAAGTCCTTGCACATCGTTGTCGAAGTCAAAAACTAGGTCAGGAATCAGCATGTCATGAGGGCCATCCCTCCGTGCATATCCAAATTGTCTCAAAGCTAGACAAGGGTTGTAGGTAATTCCTCCTCTAATGCCAAGTAATGGAACATTAGGGAACTCACCACAGCGATCGATGATGATGACATTTTCTCTGGACCGAGAACACTAATGTACATCAGAGTGTGTGAGGGTCATCAACGGTTGTGACCACCTTAAGCCTTGTTCATTCTTCAAAACAGATTGTGGAAGGTGAGAAATAAACCACCTTGCAAGGAGAGGAGTACAGCACATGAGAACACCTCTCTTTCTCATTGTTCGTGTGTAAAATGAGTGGAGGATGTCCCAAAGCAATGTAGGTATGGGATTCCTGGACAGGAAAATCTTGACAGCGTTGACATCTATAAGTTGGTCAGGATTTGGGAACAAGACCAACCCATAAATGAGGAGTGCCACAATTTCTTCAAAGGCTTGTAGATCCAATGAATTCCAACACTCTTGTGCCTTCTCAAACAAGAATTTTGCCAAGAAGCCTTTGACACCACTTCTAGTTTCCCAATGCCCCTTGATGTCAGATGGTTGCAAGTGTAGTGCTTGAGCAACATCTTCAGGCTTTGGTTCTTTTTCCGTACCATTGTAGGGTAGTTGATTAAGAATAGGAATTCTCAAGAGTTGAGAAAATTCCTCCAAAGTGGGCACCAATTGGTAGTCGGGGAATGTAAAACAGTGATGAAGGGGGTCAAAGAACTGGAACAACACTTTCACCATGTCTTCTTCAATGATGGTGTTGACTAGGCTGAGCAGTCTACCATGTCTTTAACTGAAGAGAGAGCTTTCTGGAATTCTGGATGTGAGCTCCTTGAGTTGAGTAGGGATCCTCACAAGGTTGACTTGGATAGTTTTCCTGCGAAGAATTTCCATGACCTACAAAACAAGAACAAAGATGAAGATCCAAACCCTTGAAATGGTTAGTGGATGCATATGATGCTTTATGATGTTCATGATGTATGCACAGACATATGTACAAGCAAATCACACAAAACCCTAGTTTCAAGGTTGCATGAGGTTTCATAGGTAAGTACCCTCTTGAGTGAAGTTGGCTTAAAAACCTGTCCTATAAATAGTAACCGGGTTCTAAGGAGCTCAATATCATTGGATTGTTTTCCATGTTCATTGTTTTGGTTTAGCCACTTAACTAGCGACCAAAATATTCCAAGAAAACAACCCTCAATGAGTGTAGTATCGAGTATCTACCAACTTCGGACTGCACCAAAGCCGGTCATCTCACTACCCTTAATAAAAGGCCAAGATGGTCAAGTAAGGTTCTAGGTCATTAGTGCTTAGTGACATCACTCAGCGGCCCCGTACTCTCCTTGATTGAACTCAAGGGTTACCGGTACTCACAAATATGTCGCACTAATATAGCTATTGCTTTAACCGTGTCGGTATACCCCGCACAGTCTCCACAATGTATTGCTATCTATGAATGTTTCCCAAATTCGGGTGTAGGATTTCAAGCCCAAACAAGAGAACCAAGATGTAAAGCAATCAAAGCAAACAATTAGTCATGCAAAAGGGTGATCTAATCCCTAAGGTTACTCCACTTTTAAAATATTTCCCCAGCAGAGTCGCCAGTTCTGTGATACAGTGGGAGAACTGACTTGAGGTTTTGCGTTTGTTTTCGCAAATGTTTCAGTTTAGCAAGAGTCGCCACCGACTTTTTATTTTATCCTAAGGAAAGGTTAAAAAGCACAGGAAAAACCTTTGAGATGTTTTCTTGGGTTCGGGGAGTAGATTATAGAAAGGGAAGGTATTAGCACCCTTTATATCCATGGTTATCCATGAGCTCTTAGTTACTTGCTTAGATCACTTGCCTTGCATTTTCAATTGTTTGAAATGGTGCTTTCAATTGTTTGAAATGGTGCTTTGTGTGTGGTTTTTGAAAATGTTTTGAAAAAGATGCCTTGTCTAGGCAACCATTGTAACAATTCTTTACTCGAATGTTTTACAAAGGTGTTTGTCTTTTTGAAAAGATGTTTCAATGTTTTTTTGAAAGTTGTTTTGGAAGTTGTGTTGTGGAGTGTGCTTTGAAAGTATGCAAGTGTATTTTGCAAGTTTGATCAAGTAACTAAGAGTTGTCTACCCCTAAATTTCTCAAAGATCTTTCCTATGTTTTAACCCTTTTAACAGTATTGTTCCACCATTGTATTTGATGGACAATCTTGTGTTAGGATGTTAACGGGATGGGCGTGGGTCATCGTTTAGACCATGAATGCAATAGTGCGAAGTGTCTTTGGCAATTTTTCCTTTAAGGGACTTGATCATTTTTTAGACAACTTGAGAAAGCGTCATCGAGGGACTATGATCATTTGGTTTGTTTTTGTTTTGCCAAACACACTCAACATGCAACATGGCCCATCTTTGAAGGAAACAAGTGGAGTAACCCTAAGGATGCAAGTGTGCATTGTGTTGTCCATTTTCATGCTTTTTTGTCTTTGCATTAGTCAAGCTATTTGTTATTTTTGATTTGCATACAAACCCTAGGTCTATCATGGCATAATTTGAAAGCTTTTAAATGCGGAAATTTAAAGTCCTAAATTATTACAACATGATTATGGGGATGGGGGTACAAATGTTTGAATGGGGGGATATTTGGCAAGAAATTAAATCTAAAGCTATTACATCCATATCGAATATACAAATTATTTAATTGTACAATATTAAGACAAATAAATATGCAAAAATGTATTATGCATAAAAATGATTTTTTATGTATGTGAAAGTGTTTTTCAATGTAAAATATAAACAAAAATAAAAAGGTCAAATTTTGAATATTTTTTATGGTTTAGGGCAAAACCCTAGTTTTCTAAATAAATAGTATTTATTTATTAATTATATACAATATTTGTTAATTCTATACAAAAATAAAAAAAAGAAGTATATTGTAAAAAAAGTATTTTTTAGTGTCATATATTAATAAAAATAAAAATGTATTATTTTCATATTTTATCCTAAGTATTCTAATAAATATATACAAGTATTTATATTATATATTGAATATATTAAATATATACAAGAGTAAAATATTAATTATTTACAAAAAAGTATATTTTTAGAAAATGTTTTCAAAAGGTAAACAAAAAATAATAACTGAAAAATATTTATTTTTGTATTATTTTCTAGGGTTTTAAATAAAAAGTATATATATTTATTTACATGTATATGCTAAATAAAACAAATAAATGCCAAATAAATGCAAAAATGTATGGAAAAATATTTTTGATATTTTTTTATATTTGAGCAAAAAATAATAAGTCAGAAACAAAAAGAAAAATGCAAAAATGATCAATATATCACAAATGGGCAAAAGGGGTGTGAATTGGAAAAGGGGGTGCAAAAAGCAGGACTGACTCAGGCCCAGCCCAAGCCAGTCATCTTCAACCTTCAGCAATGTTTGAACATAAAAAATGCGCGCTTCTTGTACAACAACTAACTCCTGATTCCTTGACTTTTAACAAAAACTCATAACACAAACATTATAGAGCATCAAGAGACGAATTCATACATATAAAACACTTGACCTAACTCTAAGAAACGAAGGAGAATTTCTTCATCCCCAATTTCTGACCTAATTTTTCTTCAATGTTCATGGCCAAAATTCTCACAGTACACTCAATATAAATGAAAAGTAACTACATGGATGGCTTCAGGGCTATGAGGAGAACATGTTTCATTCACAAACCTAAGCCTAACTCTTCCTATATTGAGAGATAGAAGTTCATGTTTTTACCTGCTTCAGCTTGATTCGTATACAGCAATGGGGCCAACTTCAATGCTTTGGTACAACTTGCCTGAAATCCAAGGATGCTTCTCCAACACCTAGCTTGCTTTGAATCTCTCTGAATCGTGCTATGGAAGTCCACCTGCAAAACTGAAAACTGAAAATGGAAAGTGATGTTAGGGATGTTACAGCTTGGATTTAATGCTTGGGATAATTTGTGTGGATGATATGGAATGTGTTTGAACAAGCTTTGGCCAAAACGCACGAGTGGAATAGATTGTGGAACTCAATCTGCAACAGGCACTCTGTTTTGCAGAAAAACTGTGATTTTGGGTATGAGGATGGATTGAGGATGAAGGAATCGTGTTTTAGGTCAGTTTGGGTGTATGTAAGATGAGAACAAAGTTTGCTTAGGCTTATGCTTGCAGGAAGTGAGTGTTGTATATCTTTTGCACACTTGCTTGTTTTTGAAGTAAGAAGGTTCAAGTCCTTATGCAGGCCTGTATAACCTCTCTATCTATGCTGCACACTTTGTTCTTGATCAGTGGGATTTGCTTACAAACTCTTGCCTCAAAGATTTGGCTTGTACTTCAAAGATTCAGAATTTGACATAAATCATTACTTTTCAAAAATGGCAAAGTTGCTTTTTCTAATTATGGATTAGTTCTTTGTGTAATGACTAAATGCATAAAACAATGCTTGAACACAAAGGTTAGGCATTTAATTATGGAGTGAAAACTTGGTTTAGAGGCCTGCAAACAAGTACCAAGCATGCTGATTTCAAAATGGAACTTGTATGAACATGCATTTGGTTATGAACAAAAGTGGATTTTGCCCAACTTTGCAAATTCGATTCTCCCTAACCACAAGGGTGTTTGAGAAGTTCTTGGACAATTTGGAAAGCTTGGAATGTGTACTACAATCCCTCTTTGTAATGAAAATTGAAACTCCAAGTGGAACCATGTGAAAAATGGCCATGAAGTTGGACAAAAATCCTGCCTAGAATAGGTCAAAATTTCTCTAAGTTGAAAATGTTTTGCACCCTTGTTCCAAAAATCATTACTTGAGATAAAAGCTTCCTTTGAGAAAACTTTGTGAATCAAAGTTGTAGATTTTGCAATGGACTACAACTTTCATGTTTTGAGTTTTGTTTGAATCCATTTGTATCTTGATGAAACAATGGGACAAAGTTAGGAAAAAATAAGGAAGTTTCATAACTTAGAAAAAATAAGTTATGAATTTTTCTCATTTTAAACCCTAATTTGCAAATTTGGATTTCTTGATGAACAAGTTTCATAATTTGACATGTCTTGATGAAAAATGAATCTTGGCACTTGATTTTGACCAAAAAGTCAAAGTTTGACTTTTCAGTATACAGTCAAATTTTGATCAGTTGACTGGAAAATTCATCTGTCAATCCTATGCATTTGAGATCTTTTGAACTTGTTGAATGTGTCAAGACAATTCCATTGGGTCCTTGAGTCCATATGTGAACTTGGTTTTCCATTGGTTAGGTCAAACAGTCAAAAATTGCCTTTGTGCAGTCAAAACCCTAAAAATGACCATTTTGCCCTTTTGGTGATCTGATCAAATTTCTTGTGGAATTGTGATCCAAAATTGACCAAATGGTTCATATGAGTTCATTATGTTGATGTGGGTCAAAAATTATGAATTTTGACTGTCAATTGGCCACAGTTGACTTTTTCCCCAATACAACTGATTCCTAGGTCAACTGTCCAATTGACTGGGCAAAGATTGGAATCAAGGCTTGAAACTTGGTATGGATAAACTTGTGAGTCCAACATGAAGCATGAAAGTCACTTTGGGCATTTTAGGTCAAAACATATTTGTGCAAACTCAAGCCCTAATTTGGGTCAACAGTGCAAGGAGGAGTCTTGAGCAGAGCAAACCCTAACTTGATTTTGAGCTCCAAGGGTCTTGTGGTGAGAAAAATGTTGATGAAATGAGAGGGAAAATTTTGGGGTACAACAGTTAGCTACTAAGTGGGGTTTCCTGGGGTTATAATATCATGGCTATGGAAAATGAAAAGAATTTTTGTGTCCGTTTTACCGACAAGAATTATTCCGCATGAGAATTTCAGTTCAAGATATATGTTAAAGGAAAGGGATTATGGAATCATCTAGATGATGTTTCTAATGAACCGACGGAGAAAACTTCTTTAGATGCCTGGGAAACTAAAGATGCTCTAATCATCACTTGGATTCTCAACATTATTGATCCTTAGACGATCAATAATTTACGCTCTTTTTCAACTGCTCAAGAAATGTGGAATTATTTGAAGCGCATTTACAACCAGGACAATTCAGCAAAACGTTTTTAGTTGGAGTTAGAAATAGCCAACTACAAACAAGGTGATTTGTCTATTCAAGAATACTATTCTGGTTTTTTAAATCTCTGGGTAGAACACTCTGCTATTATACATGCTAATGTTCCCAAAACCTCTCTAGCGGTTATTCAAGAGGTTTACAACACAAGTGGACGAGATTAATTTCTCATGAAATTACGTCCAGAATTTGAAGTTGCCAGAGGTGCCTTGCTGAATAGGAACTTGTTCCTTCTTTAGATACACGTGTTGGAGAACTTCTAAGGTAAGAACAACGTCTTATTACTCAAGGATCCATGTCTCATTATGCTACCATTTCCGAGTCTGTGACGGTTGCATATGCTGCTCAAAGTAAAGGTAAAAGTCGTGATATGAGACAGGTTTAGTGCTTTTCTTGCAAACAATTTGGTCATATTGCTTGTAGCTGCAATAAGAAGTTTTGTAAATACTGCAAGCAACAAGGTCATATTATCTCTAAGTGTCCCACACGTCCTTCACAACCAACATAATGTTCAGCACAAGCATTCCATGCAACTACAAATCATGTGGTCGGTCCTTCCACTAATGGCGCATCAAACAATAGTGTTATACAACCTGAATTGATTCAACAAATGGTACTCTCTGCTCTTTCAACCTTAGGAAGGGTAAGTCTTCTAATGTTTATCGCCCATGGTTTCTTGATTCGGGTGCATCCAATCACATGATAGGTTCTTCAGAGTATTTGCACAATTTACACTCTTATCATGGTAATCAAAAAATTCAAATAGCTGATGGTAATACTTTATATATTACTGATATTGGCGACATAAATGCTGATTCTCGGGACGTGCTTGTATCGCCTGGACTTGCGTCTAATTTATTATTTGTTGGTCAATTGGTAGATAAAAATTATGATGTTAACTTTTCTCGTGATGGTTGTCTTGTGCAGGAGCAGGTATCAGGGAAGGTGATCGCGAAGGGGCCTAAAGCGGGAAGACTGTTTCCACTCCAGTTTATTTCTAATCATATATCTCTTGCTTGTAATAATGTTTTAAACTCTTATGAGGATTGGCATAGAAAATTAGGTCATCCAAACTCTGCTGTTTTGTCCCATTTATTAAAAAATGGTTTGTTGGGAAATAAAAATGTTTCTAATGCCTCTATTTCATGTTCTGTTTGTAAATTGGCTAAGAGTAAAACACTTCCTTTTTCCATCTGTTGCTTATCGTGCTTCCACTTGTTTCAAAATGGTTCATAGTGATGTATGGGGTATGTCTCCTGTAATTTCTCATTCTCACTATAAATATTTTGTCACATTTATTGATGATTATAGTCGTTTTGTTTGGATATATTTCCTTCGGTCTAAATCTGAAGTGTTTTTTATGTTTAAGAAATTTCTGACATATGTTGAAACTCAATTTCAAGCAAGTGTGAAATTTTTTTGCTCTGACTCTGGTGGTGAGTACATGTCTCACGTGTTTAAGGAATACCTTCAACCTAAAGGCGTCTTGTCGCAACGATCTTTTCCCAATACCCCTCAATAAAATGGTATGGCAGAACGTAAGAGTCGTCATTTGCTTGATGTAACACACACATTGCTTCTCCAAGCTTCTGTACCATCCCGATTTTAGGTAGAGGCTATTTCTACCGTTTTCTTCTTGATCAATCTTCTTCTTTCTATGGTTATTAAACTTGATTCTCCTTTCTTTTGTTTTTTTAAAATTCATCCAGATTATAGTGCTTTACATACTTTTGGGTGTGTGTGTGTTTTGTTCACTTAGCTCCTTTTGAAAGGCATAAGCTTAGAGCACATTCCGTTCAATGTGCATTTATGAGATATAGTCACTCTCATAAGGGATTTGTGTGTTATGATGTCACTAACCATCATTTTCGTATTTCTAGAAATGTGACATTTTTTGATAATCAGTTTATCTTTCCCTGTGTTTCTCCTGCCATTAATGATATTTTTACTCTTCCTAAGTTTTCTATTATTCCTAAATCTATAGAACTTTATAAACCAAGTCATGTATATGTCAGAAAATACATGCAGCAGGTTCCCACACCCCTTCCCGACATTGAACCGTCACCTGATCCTGTACCGGCTAACCCACGGCGTTTTGGTCGAATATGTCGCGCACCAGATAGACATTCACCAGACAGGTATGATTCTTCACATACTTCTCCGACCGCCACACTCTCTAGCATATCTATTCCTACTTGTTACTCACAAACTGTTAAGGAGGTGCGGTGGATAAAAGCAATGAATGAAGAGCTTCAAGCTCTTCAAGAGAATTTCACATGGGATATTGTCTCTGGCCCTCCTGATGTAAAACCTATAGGTTGCAAATGGGTGTATTATGTGAAATTGAATTCTGATGGGTCTCTCAACCGTTACAAGGCTCATTTGGTTGTATTAGGAAACAAGCAGGAATATGGAATTGATTATGATGAGACATTTGCACCAGTTGCTAAAATGACAATTGTCTGCATGATCATCTGTATAGCTGCTTCTAACGGGTGGACTCTACATCAAATGGATGTGAAGAATGCTTTTCTTCATGGTCACCTGACAAGATATTTATATGACTCCACCTCAAGGCTTATTCTCTTCATCTGAAGGCGTGTGTAAGCTCAAACGCTCCGTATATGGTTTGAAAAAGGCACCTAGAGCATGGTACAAGAAATTCCACTCCACTCTACTTGGATTCTCCTTTACTCATAGTCAGTATGATTCATCTTTATTTATTCATAGCACATTTACGGGTATTATATTCTACTTCTTTTGTATGTTGATGATATGGTTATTATTGATTCGAATCCTACTTCCATCCAGCGACTTAAGCAACAATTACAAGCCTCGTTTCACAAGAAAGATCTGGGTAATCTACATTATTTTCTTGGTCTTGAGGTTCATTCTACATCCAAGGGCATCTTTCTCAATCAACACGAGTATGCTACATATTTGATTTCTACGGCCGGTCTTGAATCGGCTAATCTGGTAGATACTCCTCTTGAGGTTAATGTTAAATATCATCGTGATGATGGTGATCTTTTGCCTGATCCCTTATTGTATCCACAACTTGTGGATAGCCTTAACTACTTGACTATTACTCCCCCTGACATATATTTTGCTATTCAACAAGTAAGTCAATTCATGCATTCTCCTCGCCATCTTCACTTGGCTGCGGTCCGTCATATAATTCGCTACTTAAAGGGAACCTCTCACCGCGGATTATTCTTTTTCATTAGAATTTCTCTTCAGTTAAGTGCTGCTGATTGGGCAGGGTTTCTTGATACTCGTTGATTTGTTACCGGTTGGTGCATGTTTCTTGGTTCTTTATTGATCTCTTGGAAAAGTAAGAAGCAAGCAAGAGTTTCTAAATCTTCTACTGAACCAGAGTATTGTGCCATGTCTGCTGCTTGTTCATAAATACTTTGACTTCGTTGTCTGTTGGCTGAACTTGGATTTCCCCAAACAGATCCAACTTCCCTTTATGCTGACAATACAAGTGCCATTCACATTGTTGCAAATCCCGTTTTTCATGAACGCACCAAACATATCAAAGTTGATTGTCATTCAATACGTGACTCCTACGATGATCAAATAATATCACTTCCTCACGTCAGTACTCAGTTGCAGGTTGCAGATATTCTTACCAAAGTTGTTCCACGCCCACGACATCAGTTTCTTGTTAGCAAATTGATGCTCCTTGACCAGCCGCATCAATTTGAGGGGGGTGTTAATCAGAAAATAATCAAACGCATTTATTGTGAATAATTTACATTCATAGAATAGGAAATTGTTATTATGAATTGTAATTAGTCATTATGAATTGTAATTACCTGTAATTACTGACACTATTATATATAGTATCAAATGCAATGAGAAGAGCATGAAGCCAGAATTTGTGACAACTCATAATGCGTTTCATTTTTTGTTTGTTTTTGAAGGGTTTTTTTATTGTTGTTTTTGAAAAATAAATTCTTAGTTGAAATTAATTAAAGGTTATTATGATGTTGAGATGTGTTTATATCCTACCCATTTTGTTGTTTCATTGCCAAATAAGTTTTTCTAATGTCTTTTCTCTGCTTATAATTATCCAATCAATATATCTTTTATTTGATTGGATCTTTTAGGATGGATAAAATGGCAGGGATATAACTGGGAAAGTTTTTCTATTTTTTTGTATTCATCAAGGCACTTCATGCATTCATACTACAACTCCATCTCCTCAGTAGTATTGGACAATAAGGAAAAGGGAAATATATATATATATAATTCACTTCAAACTATACACTGGTTGTTGTTACTGTCACTGTTGAGTCATAAAATATCCAATACCTATTTCACTTTTCTAAATGTTTATATGCAGCAACTGGGATATTCTTCATAAGGCTGATGTTAATAATGAAAAAGGAGTTTTTTGCATACAAAAAATCATTTGATGATATGGAGGTAGTAAAATATAAGGTGAGTAATGTGAGGGAAGCTTTTTTTATTAACTTATTCTGGTAGATATGATCTTTTTAAGTTTTGAACTTTGGGTTATTGTTGTGGAATATTTTTTCCGTTGTTGAACCAATTTTTATTGTTTATGACAGATATGGTGCAATATCGACAAACTCCAGTGCAAAGTTATAATAATATTCTAAGTATGTGCTCATCTCATTTTATGCAATTTTTTACTTCAAATTTTATGGTTGATAATTAGCAGTTTGTTATAGCATTCTATGAAGAGGTAACCAAAATTTCTTGCTTTGCTAGGAGATACTTTTTGAAGAGGTTTAGGAAATCTCAGTGTCCTATTGTTGAGAGAATGACAAACTCACTCATGATGATGCACGAGAGGAACAATGGGATAAAGCTCAAGGTTGTTGGTATCATCAAGCATGCTATGGAGATTATCCATTTTCTCACTGACCAGAACCCATTCAGGTTATTGTTGATGTTTTCGTCAACGGTTATGCTTCAGTTCATGCGATGAATTAAGATCTATTTTTGGTTTATTCATAATTTGGCGTGAGTGGCTCGTGATTTAACTCGAGCATGGTATGATTTCTGTATATTGTTGTGAATCCATGTGGTTCTAAAGAAGGAATTCCGGTTTAGCAAATACGACTGAGACCATAAGTCGGTGGTTCGATGATTACAAGCCAGTGTATTGATGATGTTATCCTATTGTTATAAGAATATTGCACTTGTAGCGGTATGTTTATGACGAGTATGACGATATATTACGGTCCTCACAGTGTCAAAAATTACTAACACATTAGTTTATGTGTTGGTGATTAAGAAAAGCATACAAGTGCTAAGTTTGGATTTCTTAGAGTCTTGCTAATATACGACACATTTGGTAGCACCAGTAGCACAATTTTACATATTTCGTTGTTATAAGAATGTTGTAGCTGTAGAAGTATGTTTACGACGAGTATGACGGTATATTATGGTCCTAACAGTTTGTAGTTAACATTTAATTCTACGGTGAGTATATTACGGTCTTGACAGTGTGTAGTTAACATTTGACAGCGGTATGTTGCAGTATGTTTACGACAAGTATGTTTGATGATTACAAGGCGGTGTATCGATGATGTCTAAACCGCCACGAAAAGATAAGTTATTTTTTCTTTTTTTTCATCGGCGGATCAAAAATCTATTTTTAAATCAATTGGAAAAATACTTTCATGCAACTAGCTTTGGAACTTAAAATCTGAACTATAACTACTATAATTCTTGCAATTTAACTTGATTTGTGTTTAGAGCTTCATAACACAATTGTGCAATATTATGTGAAAATTAAAAGTGACTTTTTGTTGATTATATTATTTAAAAATGGATTCAAGCTGATACCGTAACTCTACATGTATGACTCCATCTGTAGTTTTAGAGATATATTGTTAATCATAATTAGTGATTATACACTTGTTAGCATGTTATTTAATTTAGTACTTGAAGCACACCGTTCATGTTTGTGAAATATTGGAATCAAACTCTAGTTGGTCAAAGGTAGTTTTTTGGTTTCGACAGTTTGACAAAATTTAGCATGTCGTCGAAGATTGCTCACATGATGTTGTCGAAGCCTTACATGCTGTAATCAAAATGTGTTCTAGTGTGTAGCTGTCGAAGAATGCTAGGATTGTTAGCATCGAATTGGACATGTTTGTTATGTCCAATTGTTTAAGTTAGCTTGTACCCTAAGTTAGTTTGTAATGTGTATTTGTGAAAAGCCCATTAGTTTAGTATGTTAGGTTTATTATAAATAGCATACTAGTCTCTCATCATTGTATACTGCAAATCATAATTTAGGGTGAGAGGGTTATTTGTTATTCTTGTGTACTTGTAATCTTGTTCTAAGAGAAAGTAAATAATAACAGTTAATAACCAATTCCTTGTTGTTCTTCTTGTTTTTCCATCTTTTCAACCCTAATTGTTTCTTGATCATTAAGAAACAAGTTTATACCTTGTTTTTAAGGCATTCGATTCACAACAAATTAGTGCAGTGAGCATGGATAAGATTTCTTTAACAAAGTATGAGATTGAAAAGTTCACTAGAGTGAATGATTTCAGACTGTGGCGCTTGAAGATGAAAGCCCTACTGGTTCAGCAGGGTTATTTGGAAGCGTTGAAGGGAGAAGCAGCTATGAACGTTATGTTAACGACAAATGAGAAGATGATGATGATAGAGAAGGCCCACATTGCAATTTTGTTGATCCTTGGTGATAGGGTTCTTCGACATGTATCAAAGGAGACGAAGGCGGAAGGGTTATGGGTGAAACTTGAAAGTTTATACATGACTAAATTGCTGGTAAATCGACTCTACCTGAAGCAAACTTTATACTCATTCAAGATGATTGAAGATAAAATGTTAGCTGAGCAGTTAGATATGTTTAACAAGATGATTCATGATCTTGAAAATATTTATATGAAGATCGATGATGAAGATTAAGCATTGTTGTTGTTGTGCATTTTGCCCAGAACACATGTTCACTTCAAAGAAACTCTCTTGTGTGGAAGGGAGTCCTTGGCCTTTGAAGAAGTGCAGTCAGCCTTGTATTCAAAGGACTTGAAAAAATAAAAGGAGCATAAACCTTCTACAGTTGATTAAGGTTTGGCCGTTAAAGGAAAATTCTTACGAAAGTATGGTAGGTTCGATAAGAAGAAGGGTAAAAGTCAGTCGAAGTCTTATAGTGGAGAGGCATCTAGTATTCGATGCTATCACTGTAAGAAGGAAAGTCATACAAGAAAAGTGTGTCCTGAACGCCTAAAAGATCATGGAGGAAAGGATAACAGCAACGCGTCTATTATTCAAGATGATTTTGACTCATCTGATGTTCTTGTGATTTCGAGTAGCGACCCGTCGAAAGAGTGGATTATGGATTCTGGGTGAACTTGGCACATGACTCCAAACAAATACTTGTTGAAGACTTATGTGACAAAGATAATGGATCTGTATTGCTGGAAAACAACAAAACTTGTAAGATTACAGGTGTTGGATCAGTGAGATTCAAGCTCCATGACGAGTCAATAAGGCTATTGATTGAAGTCAAGTATGTACCTGATTTGAAGAGAAATTTGATTTCTCTTGGTGAATTCGACAAGAAATAATATGTTTTTCAAGGAGAGAAAAGCATCCTAAGAGTCATGAAGGGATTGAAGGAAGTCTTGAGAGGCGTGAAGAAACAAGGCTTGTATACCCTTGAGGCGGAAGTTGTAAGTGGTTCGACAAATGTTGCATCCACAAAACCTTTGTCGAAAACAGAAATATGGCACATGAGATTGGGTCATGTAAGTGAAAGGGTATGGTAGAATTAGGGAAACAAAATATGCTTGGTGGAGACAAAGTCGAAAAGATGAAATTTTGTGAACCTTATGTACTTGGAAAATCTTGTAGAGTGAAGTTCAACAAAGGCAAACAAAGAGCACATGGGTCCCTTGATTACATCCATGCTGATCTTTGGGAGCCTGTAAGGTGTCCATCTCATTCAGGAGCAAGGTATTTTCTATCCATAGTAGATGATTATTCCAGAAAGTTATAGGTATTCATCCAGAAGACTAAGGATGAAACTTTTTAGAATTTACAAAAGTTGGCAGACTCTAGTCGAAAATCAAACTGGAAAACAGGTCAAGAGGTTGAGAACAAACAATAGCCTTGAATTTTGCAATGAGGCTTTTGACAGTTTTTGTGCTGCCTCTGATATTGCAAGGCACAAAACTACTGCAGGTACTCCACAACAAAATAGTTTGACTGAAAGGTTTAATCGAACTATTTTGGAGAGAGTTAGATGCATGTTAACTAGTGTTGGATTAAAGAAGGTGTTCTGGGTTGAGGATGTTTCGATAGCTACATATCTGATAAACAAATGTCCTTTGACTGCACTACATATGAAGACACCTGAAGAAGTTTGGTAGGGACATCCACCAGATCTCGACAAACTAAGAGTATTTGGCTGCATAGCCTATTCTCACATTAGGCAAGACAAGGTCGAACCTAGAGCTCTAAAATGCATGTTCATGGGATATCTTGAAGGAGTCAAAACTTATAGTCTATGGTGCCTAGAGCCAGGTCACATGAGGTGTATCACCAATCGAGATGTTGTTTTTAATGAAGCTGAAATGGCTTTCAAGCAATCTGATGATGTTGATCAGAGTGCAAAAATATCTGTCAAAGAGCTAGAATAGGTAGAGATTCCTATTGAGGTGGAGCATGTTGGTACTGAATTTCGTATCCCAGATGAAGTCTAAGAAGAAGCAGAAGATGCTGAGGAAGTTAAGGAAATTGTCGATGACTGACTATTGGCAAGAGATAGGACAAGAAGAGTCATTAATCCACCTCAGAGACTTGGTGTGATGCGGTGGGAGAACTGACTTGAGGTTTTTGCGTTTGTGTTTGCAAATGTTGCAGTTAGCAAGAGTCGCCACCGACTTTTCTTTTATCCAAAAGAAAAGGTAAAAAAGCACAGGAAAGACCTTTGAGATGTTTTCTTGAGTTCGGGGGGTAGATTATGAAAAGGGAAGGTACTAGCACCCTTTTCATCCATGGTTTTCCATGGGCTCTTAGTTACTTGTTTAGATCACTTGCTTTGGTTTTTAAATTGTTTGAAATGGTGCTTTGTGTGGTTTTGAAAGTATTTTGTAAAAGAGGCCATCGTTTAGGCAATCTTTGTAATGATTCTCGTTCGTAAGAATGTATACAAAGATGTTTGTCTTTTGAAAAATGTTTCAATGTTTTGAAAGTTGTTTGGAAATGTTTTCGAAATGTGTGTGTGTTTGTTTTTTAAAATAGCAAGGATTATTTGCAAATTGATCAAGTAACTAGAAGCTATCTACCTACTCAAAAGTCTTTCTTGTACATTTTTATTCCTTTGACATTGTTGATTTACCATTGGTTTGGTAAACAACCTTATCTTTGAATGTTAAACGGGACGGGCGTGGGTCATCGTATGATTATGATAACAATGTTGCCAAGTATCTTTAGCATGTTCGAGGGACCAAGATCATTTGTTTAGGCAACCTTTTGATAGCGTCATCGAGGGACTATGATCTTTTGTTTTGTTTTGTTTTGCCAAGATACTTTGCATGCATACCATGGCCATTTTTGTTTAGGCAACCAAGTGGGTGAAACCCTAAGGGTGTTTGTGTGCAAGTGTGTTTTATTGCATGCATTTTTATCTTGAATTGGGATTTTCTATTTCATTGATTTTATCTTGCCATACATATCCTAATTGCTAGCATTTACATTTGAAAGCGATAAAAATGCGGAAATGTAAAATCCTACGCTATTACAATATTTAGGGGGTGGGGGATATACATTTATAAATGGGGAATCTAGCGAGAAAAATAAAGAAAAATAACAAGGGGAAGAAAAAGAGAAAGAGAGAGAGGGCTAGCGCGTTGCTGAGAGAAAGTTATAAGTTCTGACCCAGGCCTGCTGCAGGATATCAACCTGTTAGTGAAAATATATGAGTCAAAACTTCTGACTCTGGTGCGCTGCAAAACATAAACCTGTTAGTGGTGAGGTCAGAAGTTATGACTCCCATGCGCTGTAAAACACATATTTGTTAGTGGGGAAGTCAGAAGTTCTGACCCTGCTGGGAACACAAAAAATTTCAGAAGTTCTGATATCATTGATGACAAAATAGGTCTCGGAAGTGCTGGTGTCAAAGTCAGAACTTGGTTCCCTGCTGTGCTAGTCAGAACATCTGCAATTTGATTATTTCTCCCCTAAACAGAAAACATGCCTAAGGCACTTTCAGCAGGTATCATGGCGCCTCAGAAGTAAAGGGAAACAAAAACAAAAAATCATAGGCAAGTATGCTTTTACTAATTCTGACTCTGAGTTTCAATTTCTTCAAGACAGTTCTGAGCTGATTCGTTTCCACTTAAGCATGTAGAGGCGTAAAAATGTCAGAATGTAAACAACATCAGAAGCATGATATCTACATTGTGTTTATTGAGCATGCAAATCTGATGATGCTTAGCAGCATGGTGAGAGTCAGCAGGTGCTTACCTTGCTGTTAGAAGAAAAATCTGTGAATTAGAGATAGTCTTAACTCTAATGGTGTTTTGGACAGGTTCTTTTTTGAATGGGTGGATAGAGAGTATATATATATATGGTCAGAAACTGTATGGGCGTTTTCTAGTCAAGAAGCAAATTGGGTACAAATGAAGTTTGGAGGCAGGAGGTTCAAAGTTATGAAACACTAGGAATTTTGGCAGAGTTTCACCATGTTTTCTTGTTAGAATTTTTTGTTCCTCTTCTAACAATTTTTCTGGGTTTTTTGGACCTGGCTTTTTTAGTGGACAATGGTGCTCTATTTATAGGCAAGGCTTTGTGAATTTTTTTAAACGTTTGAGTGGCGCCAATACCATGCAATAGGTGTTGACTTGCTCTTGAAGGAAGTTCATGAAAAGTTGTGATGATGGACAGCTTTTCAGCCTAGGCTGGAACAATAAACGAGGATTAAGGAAAAGCGACACCCATAGGCGAAAAGTGCCGCATAGATCCATGCCTAAGCCTGCACGAGGGTGTTACTATTCCACACGTGGAGAGACTCCTTGGATGAATGCTAAAAAGTGGTTGTGAGCATTAATGAGCAATAAATGGTGATGAGATTTGTCAAAATCAGAAATCTTGTAATAGGAGATTTTGCATCATTACCTAAAACCTGAGCCAGAAGTTCTGCTTTACCAGAAAACTATGCAAACCAAGCTCTGACCTTGGCCTCTTGTTGCCTCAGCAAATTCTGAGGATTTTCTAGACTTTCCAGCATGCTCCTTTGATCTGCCTCTGAAAACTCTGGACTTAGATATTCTGCTCCAGTATTACAACCAATCTGCTGATCCCATTACCTTCTGATCCCAGTATGTTCTGAAAGAGTTTCAGGCTTTGTTACCTTCTTTGAATTTCTCTAGCAAATGCTGGTTGAACTTGCGTAACTGCTGAAAGAGCCATGTTCTGTTTGAAGATTACGTGCTGAACCACGTTTACAACCTCTAACTTAGTTGGTGTAGATGCTGAAGAACCATGTTCTGTTTGAAGATTACGTGCTGAACCACGTTTACAACCTCTAACTGAGTTGGTGTAGCTGCTGAAGAGATACCTTCTGACTGAATGTTATGTGCTGAGCCAAGTTTGCAACTTCTGACCGTTTATGCCTGGAGATTGGTTCAGAAGTTCTGAAGTGCCATTTTTCTTAAACACTTTTTTTAGAAAAATTCTAAGTATTTAGATTTTTACTTCTTCAAGGTAAAAATTTGACTTTTGAGCTTGCAAATGACCATTTTGATCTTGTAAATGGTTTACTTGGAAAGGAATGATAATTCAGCGCTTGGATTTGTTTAAGAGAAACTCTGAGAATCCAGGATGATTTCCTGAAGAACGAAAGGGAAAATTTTGGGGTACAACAGCTGCCCCTGTTCAATCTTCTTGAACCTGAAGAGTTAGATTGGCGAGCTTTGCCATTCGTGACTCGGAGGTAAAAGATGATTGGACACTAGAGTGCCCATAAATTTGCACTCAATAAAGTGTAATTGAGGGAATGGGCTTAAAGATGCCATTTGGAGAGGTGATAGAATCTTGTTAGAAATGGGCTTGTAGATGCCATCCAAGAATGTTTGTTGAATTGTGAGTTGTATGTCAGGAGAATAAGTATCAGAATGGTGTCCGCGTCTGGAACATATCTGTACTATCTGGAATAAGTATCAGAATGTCATCCATATTTGGCGCATATCTGAATTGTCTCTAGAAGGAAATCTGGAATAAGTATCAGGATGGCATCCGTATCTGGTGCGTATCTGAACTATCTCTAGAAGGAAATTTGGAATAAGTATCAGGATGGCATCCGTATTTGGTGCGTATCTGATATATCTCTAGAAGGAAATCTGGAATAAGTATCAGGATGGCATCCGTATTTGGCGCATATCTGAACTGTCTCTAGAAGGAAATCTGGAATAAGTATCAGGATGGCATCCGTATCTGGTGCGTATCTGAATTATCTCTAGAAGGAAATCTGGAATAAGTATCAGGATGGCATCCGTATCTGGTGCGTATCTGAACTATCTCTAGAAGGAAATATGGAATAAGTATCAGGATGGCATCCGTATCTGGTGCGTATCTGAACTATCTCTAGAAGGAAATCTAGAATAAGTATCAGGATGGCATCCGTATCTGGTGCGTATCTAAACTATCTCTAGAAGGAAATCTAGAATAAGTATCAGGATGGCATCCGTATCTGACACGTATCTGAACTATCTCTAGAAGGAAATATGGAACAAGTATCAGGATGGCATCTGTATCTGGTGCGTATCTGAACTATCTCTAGAAGGAAATCTGGAATAAGTATCAGGATGGCATCCGTATCTGGCGCATATCTGAACTATCTCTAGAAGGAAATCTGGAATAAGTATCAGAATGTCATCCGTATCTGGTGCGTATCTGAACTATCTCTAGAAGGAAATCTGGATTAAGTATCAGGATGGCATCTGTATCTGGTGCATATCTGAACTATCTCTAGAAGGAAATCTGGAATAAGTATCAGGATGGCATCCGTATCTGGCGCATATTTGAACTATCTCTAGAAGTAAATCTGGAATAAGTATCAGAATGTCATTCGTATCTGGTGCGTATCTGAACTGTATCATGAATTTTTGAACATTGTTATTAGTAGCTGTTAATCTTATCCTGAAAAGGGTAAAATGTTAGTTGAAACACAAAGTTATGTTGCATGAAATGTATGATGCAACAAATGTGCCTTATCAATGTTTATGATTTATGGATGTAATGTATGCGCATGTAAGGTGATGTGCTATATTGCCGAGGAAAATAAATCCTTGACTGCTGAGGATAAGAAATCCTTGGCGACTGCACTGGGGACATAGGGATTCTTCATGTCTTGAAGTTGGAGTATTGACAAAAATTCCGTTGTGAAGAGTAATGCCATGTACCGCTTGAGAAATCTACTTGGAGAATCCAGAGAACTTTGATGACTTCTGCTGGGAAATCAGAATGAGAATCTTCATTCTGTTGGGGAACAATGAAAACTCTGTGGGGAAAAGCTCATTCCTGTTTGGAAAAAGTTCAGGATTTTGGGTCGTCTGTCACTCTACCGGGGAGTTATCCTAGGTTGGGGAGAAACAAAATTTAACTGTTATCTGGTTGCTTTTCAGACTTCAAGACAACTTGTTGGGGAATTTGGAGAAACTGGATGGTTTCCACTGGGGATTAATGACGAGAGTATTTTGTTCTGTCAAGGAATAAAAAAAACTCTGTGAGTAGTCTGCAGGGGATTGTAGAGTAGTTTGCAGGGGAAGAGGAGTTGTAGTCCTTTGATTTGTAGTAGTCAGAGAGACAAAACTCAAGTTGGGGAGAGGTTTTCAAAGGTTAAACTCTTACTGGGAAATCATCCTATGAGAAGGACTTTGGAGAGATTTGTCATTGCCCCTAGTAGCGAGTGTTTGCGGCTTTGCCAGGAAATGTTTGACTGTACATAATACTTTGCTGAGATTGGCGTTTAATATCCCAAGTAATGGAGATGGTGACCTGCCCCTGGTTACTCTTCAATTCTTGAGAGATTTCTTAGAATCTTGACTGGACTGTCCCAGGTGTGCTGGAAAATGAAATGTCTTGTCCCTCTGTTCATAGGAGGAGTGTCATCCTTCTTGAATTGATTTTGTTCACTGAGAGAGTTTCGTTCACTGGACATTTATTATGTGAGTTTCTCCGCTGTCAAACAAATAGCCATATGCAAACAGTGATATTCAAGTAATGCAAAGTTTATGCTTGTCTTGAAGTTTTGAAAAATGCGTTTTTTAGCAAGTAAAGAAGTTTTGTACGAAAAAAAAATCAACTCAGGATTTTGAGTAAAGCCCTACAGGAGTCAGGATACCTTTTATAACAATATGCTTTCGAACTAACCATGCTTCAATGAGGACTTTTGAAGGGTTGTAATGTGGCTTGGTTCACAGTTTAATAAACAAAGGATAAAGGCTCAAAGTGTATTTGTACCCACCCGCTCTTCGCGATGTTCTTCAATCCTAAGCTCAAGTTAATTGTACGTTTAAACTCCAATTTAGTCTGGAATGACGTTTTGGTGATGGCTCAGACAAGTCAAATTTGTCGGAAGGCAGTCATTTTTATTTTGTAACACTTTTTTTTATGTTGTTGAGGATTTGTAGTGAACTCTTTTTTTTGATGATTTATTATCCCTGACTTTTACCTGACTATTCTTGTTTTAAGATTACGGTCAGCGGGATGCCCCAGTTTTCTTAAGTCTCCTTTATAGGTTTCGACTTTGTGGGTTTTTCTTTTTAAGAGATAATGACTGCCTATGTGATAGGGAACCATCACCATCTTTTGATTTCAGAGGAATATCTTTGATGTCATTCGTTGTATTACGAGATGAGAGTTTGCGACTTAACGCGCGCTTGAATTAACTGAGAGACTACCCTTCCCTGGGTTTTGATTAAAGGTTTCAATTTGTGTTAAAACAGAAAAATTATGCTTCTTCGGCTCGAAGGGGTTGACTATGGATTATCCTCCTTATAACTCCAGTGTTTAGGATTTGAAAGAACGCATGTACATCGTCAACAAGGCCTGTTCAAAAGCATACTGTATGAGATTATGGCATTGTTTTCACCATCCTCCCTCTAAAGGCTTGTAACTTTTAGCAAGAGTTGAATGTCATAAAGTGAGTAAAAAGCATAGTTTAAATGTAATGAAAATGAAATAATTCAAGACAAACATAATGCATTAATGACACAAAGTTTGACATTAACAGATAATTGTTTGAATAACAAAAGAGAAATTACAACTCGAAAATTCGAATGAAAAGAAGCTTCTTTGTCTGAACTTGTCACTTTAGGTGGTTAGCCCATGAAGGATGACAGAAAAATTCAGTCTGGCCATCTTGCATGAACTCTAGCATCCCCTCGTCGACCAGGTTTTGAATTTTGTATTTCAACACCCAACAATTGTTTGTATCATGTCCAGGACTATCAGAATAATAGGCACACCTGGCATCTGGATTGTAGTTGGGAGAAGAAATTTTGGGTTTTGGAGTAGATTTTATTGGTGTAATCAGATTCATCCTCAGCATGTGTTGCAAAGCTTGAGACAGTGGTATGTTGATGCTGGTAAACTGTCTTTTGGGCTTGCTTTTCCTTTGCTGATTTTTCGGTTGATGTTGACGAAGTCGTTGTTGGGCTCGTGACTTAGAAGCAAATTGGGAAGGTTTTCTCTCCTTTAAACCGACTTCTTGTCCCATGGGAGGCTGAATGATGACTTGATCCCCAACTCTAGATGTTTGTCCAATTTGGTTACATCCGTCTTGACGAAGCTTATTGATGAGGACCCTTAACTCTTCTTGTCCCTGAGCCAGGTTTTGAATAAGATCCATCTGGCCCACCAGTTGTCCCATCATCTGGACTTTCATTGTTGCCATTTCAATTTGTAGCCTTTCCAACTAATCATCCTTGGTGCCCTCCGGATTCCCCACGACCATGCCCCTTGTGGGGAGAGCCTTCACCTCTTCTTGCCCCTTGGATAGGTTCAAGAACATCTCTTGAAGTTGAGCGTTTTGGGCCTGGGTGTCCTTGATAGTCTGTTTTAGAGCCATCTCTACTAAAATAAACAGTAGGAAGATAAGGAGACTTGTTGCAAAGACCTATTTATGTTTTATGATGAATGATATGTATTCATGCAATGCTTTCAAGGATTTAAAAAAATTCAAATTTGTTTTAAACAAAAAGAGACGCAAGTTATAAAAATAGAATTTGAATACATCAATTCCCCTAGGGCAAAATAATACAAAATTCTAAGATAAAAAGACATTGCGCATCCTCTTTGGTGCAATGTAGGTGTTGAGAGTCTGCTCTTCATGAAGTAACCGAGTGAGTTCCAAAACCTTCTTCTCGCTTGCATAGAATTGGGCTTCGAAAGTATCGCGCTCTCTCTTGAGTTATGTCCAACTCCTTTGTAGATCTTCGAGTGATATTGGCATGTCAGGATGTAGGATGGTGTATGGAACCTCTCCTTCCTTAACAGGCTCTATAATCATTGGGAGAATGGAGGGATAAAGCATCATAAGACTTTGGGTGCGGGTTCGTACCCACTTGAGGTAAGGCTCAAGAGGGATGGAATTCTTGTGTCCCAGAGTCTTGCTATCCACCTTGTTTGGCATCCTCCATGCTCGGATAAATCTTTGACGGAGTCCTTGGTCGTCGTTGTCGTAGTCGAAAACCAATCCTTGAATCAGCATATTATGTGGGCCATCCCTTCGGGCATAACCAAACTGTCTCAGAGATAAGCAAGGGTTGTAGGTGATGCCTACCCTAATGCCAAGTAGAGGGACATTAGGAAATTCTCCACAACGGTCAATGATGATGACATTCTCTTTGGATCGAGAACACCAATGAATATCTGAATGTGTAAGTGTCATTAACCGTTGTGACCACCTCAAACCTTCATCATTCCTCAAGACTGATTGGGGAAGATGAGAAATAAACCATCTTGCCAGGAGAGGAGTGCAACACATGAGAACACCTCTTTTCCTCATTGTACGAGTGTGAAAATTTTGACGGCACTTACATCTATGAGTTGGTTAGGATTGGGGAACAAGACCATCCCATAGATGAGAAGAGCAACAATCTCTTCAAAAGCTTGCAAATCTAGGGAATTCCAACAGCTTTGGGCTTTCTCAAACAGAAACTTTGCCAAGAAGCCTTTGACACCACTTCTAGTTTCCCAATGGGCTGTGACATCAGATTAGTGCAAGTGCAGGGCTTGAGCAATCTCTTCTGGCTTTGGATCTCTTTCTTTACCGTTGAAAGGTAGTTGATTGAGAATAGGAATACTCAAGAATTGAGATAATTCTTCCAAAGTAGGCACAAGCTGATAGTCAGGAAATGTGAAGCAATGATGTAAA